>JANRMT010062792.1:35605678-35686058 GCA_026402145.1 Polypterus bichir lapradei
TCTATCTATCTATCTATCTATCTATCTATCTATCTATCTATCTATCTATCTATCTATCTATCTATCTATCTATCTATCTATCTATCTTCTAACATAAGCACTTTGTAAGCTGTAACTAATAAATATGCTGGGGAAGACTGCATTACAGTTCAAAGCTTTTGCCTGATAATTCATCCATTTTCTCCCTTATTAAATACCCTGATTGCCCCTTTTACTTTTCATATGGACTGATTGCCAGTATTTGTCACTCTTGCTATCTTCTTCAAATTCATTCTATGAATTAATTTTAGCTGGACTTATAATTTATTACAATCCAGTCATATAAAATTAGTTCACCTTATCACATATAGTTAGTGGCAATAGGAGTTTGGCTCACTCTTACTGACAAGTTTCCATGGGCAGAACAAGACACATCTTAAATGTTTCTACACACTCAAATACATTACAGTTAGATGGACATTTATTAGTTTGTTCTCAAACAGTTAACTGCTGTAACCAATGCTTTTATTTCTTTGCCCGACTTATTATACTAGACTGCCTAGATTTATAAACACATTTAAATGTTATGAAATACCATAAGAACAGAAATTTGACTAAAACTTTTATTTTCTGGAGAATATACACATTTCTGAATCCTAATTAAAATGCTTGTCTGAATATATTACACCTGGCACAGATATATCAGTATGTCACTAAAAGTTATTTGTCATCTGTCATAAAAGATGAATTTTGACAGTCGCCATAGGCATTGCAGAGCCAGTTTAGTAGTCCCTCGCTTTTGCTGTGAATAAAGATAGTTTATTTATTATGTTGAAATCTGTACTTAAAATAATTTAAAACACTTCTTAATTAAGCGTGTAATCATTGCTGTCATAAGAAAAACAAATACATCTCTATTTGTCTTTTTTTTCTGGAGAATACTGGCACATTCATTAAATTTCAAAACTAATTCATGTTAAAAATGGATTTTTAGTCTATCCTCACAACATTGAGCACAAGGCAGGAAGAAACCTTGAATGGGAACTAGACACACCATATGCACACCCCACACACATACAACAAGTTGTCAGTCAACAAGCTCATCTTCATTATGTAGATGGAAAAGCAAAGTACCTTGAGAAAATGTACATTCCCACATTAAATACATTAACTCATTGTGCATAGCCTGAGAGTTGAACGCAGAACTCTGGACAAGCAAGGCAGCATCAGTTCTTTGTGTCACCTAACTTAAATATTATTGATGCATTCTCATTATTTTTATTGTTTGAAATGCATTAACTAAATTGATATCTATACTAATAAAAGGCAAAGCCCTCACTCACTCACTCACTCACTCACTCACTCACTCACTCACTCACTTACTCACTCATCACCTAATTCTCCAACTTCCCGTGTAGGTAGAAGACTGAAATTTGGCAGGCTTTTTCCTTACAGCTTACTTACAAAAGTTAAGCAGGTTTCATTTCGAAATTCTACAAGTAATGGTCATAACAGTCGACAACATCCACCATGTTGAACTTTGTTATTTATGGCCCCATCTTCATGAAATTTGGTAGGTGGCTTCCCTGCGCTAACCGAAACTGATGTACGTACTTATTTTGGTGGTATGACGCCACTGTCAACAGCCATATTGAACTTTCCAACGTCACTAATTCTCCAACTTCCCGTGTAGGTAGAAGGCTGAAATTTAGCAGGCTAATTCCTTACAGCTTACTTACAAAAGTTAAGCAGGTTTCATTTCGAAATTCTATGCATAACGGTCATAACGGTCATAACGGTCGACAACATTTGCGATGTTGAACTTTCTTATTTCTGGCCCCATCTTCACGAAATTTGGTAGGCGGCTTCCCTGCGGTAACCGAAACCAATGTACATACTTATTTCGGTGGTAAGATGCCACTGTCGGCCACCATATTGAACTTTCCAATGGTCTTTGTTACTTATGGGCCCATCTTCAAGAAATTTGGTATGCGGGTTCTCAACGGTAACTGAATCCTACTTACGTACATATATACGTCCATAGCCTGCAGCTCGGTCACCGTGTGAGGCGGCATTGGGTCACCCATCCCAACGCTTCCCACATTGTTGGCTGCCTGCCTATAAAAGGCCGTCCGTCGCTCCGGTCTCTACATTCCCTTCCTTGCTTCGCCACAGGATTCACGTCTCCCTGCTGATAACTACAGCCTTTTTATTTAATCCACGGCTTCTCCGATGTTTTATTGTTCGTTTATTATGATTATAGTTATTGTGTAGGTATTTTAGACTTACTTTACATTGTTCAGATACCCATTTTCTTTATCGTTCCAACCGTACCCCCATTAACATGTCTATCGAGGTGATCACCATCGATCAAAGAACTGTCACTTACCGAGTGGTTTCCATGCCCAGAGATGGCACCTGCCTTTTCCATTCTCTTTGTTACATATTGCACGGCCATATCAGGCTCACTCTTGATATCCGGAGGAACATTGTGTCTTATGTATTGAATGACTGGGACAGGTTCAAGGTGTGGACTGATGACGGTACAGGAGATAATTACACTACACAGGAGCACTATAAGAGTGAAATGCTTAAGCCCTTCACCTATGGTTCTGCATGTGAATTGATGGCTGCCGCTGAATTGTTCAGTTGTCGCTTTCAAGTGTACCGAAATGGCCAAATATTTTACACCTTTGGAGAACCGCCAATGCCTCTTAAACATCTTAGATTCACAGGTGACGATTTCAGTAATGGACACTTTGATGTTTATGAATGTTTAAACTCTCAAAAGCTGGATGCGAAGTTTTCGATGAAACCGGTTGTGCGCTTACAATGCTTGACAGATGCCGAATGTCACTTCAACACAAGTCCTGCAAATAATGTTGTAATTGAAACAAACCATGAAACTCAAACCGATTATGACAGCAGCAATCCAGGCTGTGAGATTTCAGACAAGATTACTTTTCACATGGTCAACTGTATGTTGCATGCTCAAGAGTAAGCTCAGCGCACAGCTTGGTCTTATTACAACCGGAGGGCCAAACTGACAATGTGGTATACAAAGAGATCCTTAACAAATAATTATTGGTATATTTTCCCTCAGTTTAAAAAGGTTTAATTTTCTTCTTAATAAAAATTTTAAGGCAGTAGTTTGCCGCTGTGAGGCGCGAATATTTTGCTAGTTCTAAAATATTCATAAACTGTTTTACAAACCAAAGTTTATAAATACATCGCTTATAAAGAAGCAAATGAAAATTTAACATAAATGTAAATTTTCTCAGAATAATTTAAATGAGCAGATCAATCAGTTCTCCCAATTTATATGTGAGTATTCCTCTATTATGTGTTTGCATATTAAAACAAAGCAGATTTACAAAAGCAGCAGCAGCTGTTTTATTAGTAGGCAATGCACTTTCTTCTTGCTTTGCATCCCAGATATGTATGTTCGGCTAACTGGTGTATCTAAATTGGCTTGGACTTACATTCCACTTAGAGTGGATCCTGCATCCCAGTGTCTTCACAAATGATAAAACTGACTAGTTCAGATACTGGATAGAACATCAGATTCCATTACATTTCATATTTATAAAACCATCAGGCTTCTCAAAAGCTGTCAAGTACAGAGATAAATTACAATTGTTGAAAATTGAGAAAGGACTTGTGTTATAAGGAGACAGTGGTCAATGGAGGCTTTGCTTTTGAACAATTAGAAAACTGGCTTTTAAGGATCTCAGCTGTGATGGAAGTTTGTAAGTGGTGCAAATTATTATTTCTGGTATTTATAGAATGTAGCAGTGATTTCATGGTAATAATACTTCTGAAATAGGTAGGTTCATTTAACTATTTGAGATAGTCATTTGTATTTGGTAGGAATCAGACTCTAGCACCAGCATTCTGTTCTGCTTGCATTCTACTGATACCGTATGTCCTACTGAATCATTGCAAAAGAGAAGATTGTGCTAAATGTGCAATAAGATAATAAGGGTATGACAAAGACAACAATAAATTATCCCCAGTGTGATTTTGAGCCAAAGTCAAATATGATTTAAAGACCAAGACATCCACACATCAGTTTTTTTAAAAACTAAATCTTTCTATTCATGATGATAGCTCATGGCTAGACTTTCAATTCTTGTTGTTTTTATAATAATTGTGTCTTTATACAGAAGGAAGCTCCTGAATTCAAATAATGTTAGCAATGCTTCTATAAATGTCTTGGCATTTATACATTGGCATTTCCATAAAGGAAAAGGAATGATGCAGTATGTAAAGACTGATAAATTTACCATACAGCACATTATCCACTGTTAGATGTTAGTTGTAACAATAGCATATGACTTTGCATATTTAAATCAGTAGTATCCATCATAATCTGAATGCACCGGTGTTTATTTTCAAATATTTGTATAGTGATTTTGTTTACTGTGAGGAAAAAATTTAGAAAAAAGAAAGGATTTATAAGTACGAAAATTCAAACACAAACATATTAATACTTATTAAGAGAGTTAATAATCATCTTACGTGTTTATGCTCGGATTTGATAGGTGCTTTTTGATTGGGTTCAAACCCTGATGACTGATTGGGTGTTTATCAAATGTTCATGCTACACCAAGTGCTGGAGTTCTGCTGAGTGCAGCAATGAGTACAATAGTGGTGTGCTCATTTTCCAAATGAATATTTCATAATGGCATGGGGAGTGGCACAGCTGCACTTGGGATCCAATTTTGATTCTGAGTTGGAATAAAACTGTAATATGCAGTCTTAAATACATGAAAACAGAGAGAACATGCCATTTCCACAGTCCAGATCCCTGAAGTTATAATTTAACTTAATATATACATTTTAATTTATAGTTACTTTTTATATACAATAAAAATATGACATACCCTCATTATATTACTTTATTTCTAAGGTTGCTTGTATTAAATGTTTTTATGACTAATATTTAACATTTACTCAAAGTACAATAACTGGCACTATTCTATAACTTATACTGTACATATAGAATGGTATGTTAAATTTGTAAATTAAATGCTATGCGGACTTTGCACATTCTGCATATCAGTCAGTGGAATGTGTCTGCTACCTAATCACAAATACATGCTTGTTTTGTAAACTGGTGAATCCAAATCAGTTTGAATTGAGTGTAGTTGTGTGCATGAGTGTGCCTTATGATAGGCCGACATTCTGTTTAGAGCTGTTATATTAATATATTAAACTCATTTTTAGTTAATTATTATTTTTTAATCAAAGTAATTTACTGAGTGCACAGTATTTTTCTCAAATTATTTAAATCCTAAATAATCTTACATAGGGCTAATCCTAACTGTTTTTGCAACATACTGTGTACCTGGTAACTGTGCTGTTTGTCTATTTATAAATCATTCATACTTGCTCAGCTTGTACTATTTGATATCTATATTATTTTTTTCAATTTTTTGAATTAACTGTGGACATTTGTAATTGTTTTGTTCAAGAAACTGTTGTATTTATCGTGGATTGCAGTGTCAGGTTAATGGTGTTGTCTTGAGTTGGTTATGTATTGTATCTAATGTTTTGAACTTAACCAAAGCCAATTCTGGTATGTTTCACATGCTAGCAATATAGTGATTCTGATTCTGTTGAGTTTCACTTAATGGGTGATAGATCCATCCATCCAGCTATATCCTAACACAGGGTGACAATCCCAGCCAACACAGGGCATAAGGCAGGAACAAATCCCAGACATGGTGCCAGCCCACCGCAGGACACACTAGGGACAATTTAGGATTGTCAATGCACCTAACCTGCATGTCTTTGGACTGTGGGAGGAAACCCACACAGACACGGGGAGAACATGCAAACTCCACGCAGGGAGGACCCGGGAAGCGAACCCAGGTCTCCTTACTGCGAGGCAGCAGCACTACCACTGCGCCACCATGCCACCTTGGGTGAAATATGAAAATGGAAAATCAGCTATTTCAAAAGGCTGTCACTAGTCTAAGACAGGAAAGATAGTATACTGAGCAGAACACTAAACATATTAATATAAAAATCCTACTGATGTTCTAATCTCATTGTAAAAACCCAATGTAAACCCAAGGGCCTTGCAGATATATTACAGATGGCTAAACCAATTATCTGCGTGGGTTTCCTCCGGGTGCTCCGGTATCCTCCCACAGTCCAAAGACATGCAGGTTAGGTGCATTGACAATCCTAAATTGTCCCTAGTGTGTGCTTGGTGTGTGGGTGTGTGTGTCCTGCGGTGGGTTGGCTCCCTGTCCGGGATTTGTTCCTGCCTTGTGCCCTGTGTTGGCTGGGATTGGCTCCAGCGGACCCCGTGACCCTGTGTAAGGATATAGCGGGTTGGATAATGACTAACTGACTACACCAACTGTGGAACAAAGGTCAGGACTTTTCCATGTGTTCCCCAACGACAGCTGTGACTGGAGTGTAAGTCAGACCAGAGAGAAAATATTTTGAGTGCTCACCTGGATAAACCCAGAAAATGGTCAGTAATGATGGTGATATTGGTGATGAATAAGTTAATAATAAACTCAGGTTATTAATGCATTTACTAAGAAACCATCTGCTCGTTATCATTAGGATGATGATGATTATTTTGAAGTACATTTTAGGTGGGGTGGCACAGTGGCTTGCACTGCTGTTTCACATCTCCATAGTCCTGAATTTGTATCTTGGCTCTGGGTTTACACATTCTGTTTGGGTCTTTTCTTTGGATATTTTGGTTTTCCTTCCTACACACCAATTGAGAGTGGGTGTGTATTTGAATAAGCTGGTTATTGCCTTTCACCCGATTATTCTTCGTAAGGTGCTGATTTACAGCAAATCTCAATTGGATTAGCAGGTTCGGAAAAAGGATTGATGGATGGCTGCCTTACCTATACTGCTGTAAGTTCTTGTTTATTCATTCCTGTTTTCAGTGTTGCTAAAAAGGGGTGATTCAAATGTATCAAGTTTCAAGCTTTCCCCAACAGTATATCTTTTGCCCTTTGCATTAATCCTTTAACACTTTATCAGCAATATGCATGGGCCACTGATTCATTTACTTATTGTAAATTATCTTGCAAAGCACACTGAAATTTGCATCCTAGGGAATGTGATGTATGAAATAAATGTTAAGCAAATTACTGAAGAAAAAAGTCACATGCCATCTACCATACAAAAACTGGATCTCAGGTTATCAGGTAGAGTCCACGTTTCTATGTCGAGCCATGTGCCTGTCCCGTTTGACTTTACCAGCAACGAAAAAGAAAATCACTAGCTCCGTTACTCATCTTGCCAATTGAGTGGCAGGTGATCGAAGGCCCGTGCTTAGGCAGTGTGGCACATAATGAGTAAAAGGGTAGAGGCTAAAGCTTCTGCATCTGTCATGCCTGTGATTGGACTACAAGAGCTAAAGATGACCTGCTGACTTTTCCATTTCACATAATATCATTGCCTGCCTCTAGAGAGAAACATTTAATGAGTGCTTAAAATAGTGGCACAAATGCTCGGCTATTACCTGTGTCTGGAAATGTTAACACCGGGTGTGTTGAGCTAGCTGCTGTTTGCAGAGGCACTTGTTATTTGACGTCTGCTGTAAAAGGGAATTTAAATGTGACGCAGGAGAGAATGTGTAATTTTGAGCATGCAGGAAGCCATAACAACACATATTTATACATAAAAACTGAAATGAGGTGTAATACTTCCAGCACAACATTAACAGTGAAAGGACTAGCATTGTACAGAAAAAAAATAATCTGCAGCGATTCCAGACTTGGACTCATAGAGACAGTATACACAAATAAATAATACCATCATATTTGATTATGGCCTGTTAATTAGTATGTAGGGTTTTGAAGATTTATTGGAAACATTCCACATTCCTTTACTGAAATATATTGACTGCATTTCTTACTTACAGCAATAATTATTACATTAGAATTGTGACAAGGACAAGCTTGTTAATCCTATTTATGTAATTTCCCAAAAATAACATCAAATTGAGTTTTGAAGGTCCCTAATGTCCTGCTGTCTATCACACTACTTGTTAATTTATTCAATGTGTCTATGGTTCTCTGTGTGAAGAAAAAAATTCTGTTTGTGCGAAATCTATGCTCAACAAATCACCATCTGTATTGCTGCGTTCTTGTTAAAAAACCTATTTTAAAGTAACAGCCCAAGATCAACTGTGCTAATCCTCATCATAATTGTAAACACCTCAATCATGTTACATCTTAATCTAAGTTTGCTTAAACTTAAAAGGTTCAGCTCTAGTCTTTCCTCATAGCTCATACATTTTAGTCCTAGAACTAATCTAAGTAGGTATTGTATAGACTTTCTCTAGAGCTGCTAGTACAGTATGTCTTTTTTTGTACACCAGATGAGGTTTTGTAGTGCCTTTTATTTCTTTAGGATAACCTTCCTTTGCTTGTACACTACATATTGTATTATAAAATCTATTAGCCTTCTTGATTGCTTCTGTACAGTGTCTGGATGTAGGTAGTGATGGGTCTACTATGACTACTAGGTCCTTCTCATAAGATGTACTTTCAAACCTGCTACTGTAGATTCATAATATTTTAGCTGATTCTGCATTATGGTTTCTTCTTCTATTAAGACACTTTGTATGGTTCAGATTATTGTTATTAGTGTCATATACCAGTACCGCAACCTTTAAAATTTCTTCAGGACTCCCATATATGCCAAAAGGAAATCTTTTTATTCTTAGAGGACTGAAACCAATTGCATTGATGTAATTCTGAGCTGGATAAGGAAGTTGGAAAATTGATTGATGGATTAACATTAGTCTGAATTTGAGTCTGACACCTTGTGAAGTGATGCGTGTGAGAAGTTCATGGCAGTGTCCAGGTTTTAAATAAAAACAGTGCACTCAAGCTCAGTTGAGGGTTTAGGTGCACGTGGTAGTGTAGCGGCTCAGGGATGTGGATGATGAAATTGGCTGATAGCACATTCATGTTCAGATGCGGTCAGCCCAGCCAGATTCCTAATTAGCGCTTTGGGAATTGTAATCAAGGCAACTACATCCAAATTAGAGAGGCAGAGATGTGACAGCAAAGGGAGCTGAAATAAAGAAAAAAAAAACAAAAAAACAGGAGGTTAAATGGAATAGACAGTAAAGAAGGGCAACGAGATTGGGGGTGAGTTGATACTGTTATGGAGAGCAGGCAACAATGCCCTAGGTGGATAGAGTGACTGGAGTGACTAGGACTGCTGATGCTGATCCCACAGATTGCCTATTGATGGCGGTGGGAAAAGGGAGCAAGGCTCACAGGGTTCCTGAAGACACAGAAGGATGGCAGTGAGGACAGGATCCAGTTGAAGGGTTGACTGCGCTTGCTGGAGGATGTCTCCTCTCGGCAGAGGAGATCACAGAGGTTAGGCAGAGGAGATGTTGGTTTTAGATGAATGCACCAAAGCTCATGAGTGGTTTTAATGGACTTTGTTTGGAACGCTTTGTTGTGAAAATAACAGCACAAAGCACTTTGGTACCATCTTTTGCTGTGTTGTGTTCTCATTCCCCAGTCCACCTTGGTTTCATGACTATCGATGTCCCAGGTTCATGAAGGTAATGCGGGCAACTGAAGTGTCACTCTTTGGAGATGTGAAGTATGAGGTTTTTTTTTTTTTGGTTAAATTGATTTTTGCTTGTACTTTTGTGGTGTTTTAGATCCCAATACAGTATTTGCACAGGAACTTGTCAAAAGTAATGTATCCCACAAAATTAATTTTGGGATCATTTGCATTAATCATTCCTATATGTCTTTGTCCTATTGTCATTTCAAACTTCATAATCAAAATGCAGAATTTGTTTTAGGTAGTAATAAGCCAAAGTTTTTTCTATAGTGATATTAAATTTAGTATTTCACAGAAATATTTTTATTATAATTGGAATTTTTATGTTAATTGATAGTCAAGTATTTTCATGTGATGAATAGAGTCATATGCTGAATCATATTTAATCTTTTTTTGAATTCCTGCCAAAGTGGTGCTATAATCCCACCTCCCAGCCCTTTGACTCACACTGAAGGGTTTTCATGTAATGAGTGAAGAGTAATTGGATTGCTTTCCCATTACTTGGGAGGAAAAAAAAGCATATTATTCAGCCTTAAATGTACTTGTACAATAATTCCAAAAATCCAAAGGGATGATAAAAAAATGAATGATGAATCAGGAATTATGATAACATTTTTATAGACCTGGGAAAGTTAACTTGTTCATTTTTGCAATTAATGTGGCCTTTTTAACGTGTTAAAAATATTGTCGCATCCAGGGCCGGCAGCAAAGCAAATGCCTCAGGCAGTGCTTTGGTCAGGATGACTTTTCATATATTTGTTTGTTTCTTTTTTATGAAACAATAATACGAATAATATAAGTATGTACCTAAAGAATTACATACCATCCAGAACTCTATTTACAGTAAATACTACCTTTAAAAATTCTATGAAATAAAATTTTCATTTAAGGGTTTAATATTTTTTATTACGTGGTTCACAATGAAATGCCACTTGTCGAAACATAGCACTGTTTTTCATTATCTTGATTTGAATATACTAACTTACATGCAGGGGAGTGGATGGAAGGGGGTGGGGAGGAGAGTTTATGGCAGTCTTGGTGCAATGCAAAAGAAAAACTGAAAAGGGAAAAATTACACTCCGTTACTTTTTATTTCATGTGTCTGTAAGAAGATTAATTCAAAGTCATATCACATATGTGCTAAATAAATTATCTTTGAGTGGCACTAAAACCAAAATAAGTCTGTAGTACTAGGTAGCTTACTGCGTTGACTGCCCTAATATAATAACAAACTTCTACGAAACAGAAGTGTAATGATTATCCCTACCCATTATTCCAGTTTGCAGTATTTTTGCTAGTTTATGCAAAGAACACAACATAAGTAAGTTCCTAAGTAAGCTCCTAAGTAATGCACTGTGTCAGCTTTTAAGTGAGATAGCAGTTACGGAGATCTTTTTTAGTGTGCCAGGAGCAAAGGTGTAGGTAGAGGTGTTTTCCAAACTTTTTTCTACGGTGGCACACTTTTTGTAACCCAAAAAATTCCAAGGCACACCACGATTTTACATACCAAAAAACTGTTAAATATGCTAAACTGTCTGAAGGGGTGAGAAGGGTGGTGCAGGAAAAAAAGGAGCTTGGATATTGCCATTTGCAGACACAGCACTTAATGAGCACTTTGGATAAATTTCCCAGCTGCTTAGTTCCTTTGCCCACTAATTCAAGTGGTTCTGTCTCTGCCTCACTCCTCTGTCCCAGGGTCAGAGGCAATTCATATGCTCACAGACACTCGGCTCTAAAAGAGTCGCTGGCAAAGACGCATTCAGGCCCCTTCACTTCTCCTGGCTGTTAAAGTGCTCTCTAAGTGCTGTGTGTGCAAAACGGCGATCACTTGAGGAGCATGTCTCTCTCAGGTCTGGACTCGGGAGCACTACACTGTTATTTGCACAGCAAACCAGTTGAAAAACGCTTGTGTAGAGTATACTTATCAAGTCATTGATGGTGATGAACAATTGAGGATAGCATTTGAGGAGTTTTAATACAAGTTTTAATGTATGCCCAATTAAATCAGTCTTTAGCAGTGCATTCAAAGTCAACAGTCGTTTTGATCATTTTTTACTTTGACACATCTGTGTCTCATATGTTATGCCAATTTGAGAATTAATACAGCGGCCTTGTTTTCTTATTGCCTTCTTTTCGACTTGTCTTTTCGGAAGGCATTCAAATTCAGTTTATACTTGCTCAGGCAGTATTTTGTTAAAAGTTCGGGTTTAAGGTCATTGTTTAAGGTTTTCTTTAAATTCCTTTGTGTTGATTCTACATTAATTTTGTGATTAAGAGTGTATTTACTTCTTCATTTATGCATTAATTTTAAAATTAAATATTTTAATGTTAGATACAATTAATAATGATTTATGCAATTAATTAGTTAACTTTTTTATCGATTCCCAGCCTTGCATTTTTAGTAAGATATATATTTTTTTAAATATGCATTCCTATTTGTGTTGTTATGCATCGTGTTTTTAAACATCTTTCAAGAGATCAGCATGGCAGCGCCTAGTTCATCTGCAAGTCTTTTGTGTAAAAGACCATGGATGTCTAAAGTATGAGAGTACTTTATGCAAAAGCCAAATAATAGTGTGTTCTGTACACTCTGTAAATGTCAAATGGCGTTTCATAGCAGCACAACAGCTATGCAGGAGCATCTAAGACAAATGGATTCTGGAGCTTTCTATGAAGATGCCACCAAGACAGTGCCATCAGTTCTAATTACTTTTGTTAGTTCTAATTGGTAAATTTCAGCATTCTGCAGTCACTTTTTTTCCTGAGCTCCAAATTCATAAAGGACCCATCAGCCGGCAACAATGCAGTAGTAGGCAAACACTAAGTAGCTAGACTTTTTTTTGGGAGGGGGGAGCTTATAATTAGGAAAAAAAAAATTATGATCTAAAAGTAATTCATGGTGTGACAGAAACAGAAAATAATAAGCAGAATAATATATTGTTAGCTATGTGGTGGGCTGGCACCCTGCCTGGGGTTTGTTTCCTGCCTTGCACCCTGTGTTGGCTGGGATTGGCTCCAGCAGACCCCCGTGACCCTGTAGTTAGGTTATAGCGGGTTGGATAATGGATGGATGGATATATTGTTAGCTAGTGATTTTCGTGAGGTTTATGACACATTACTTTACTCTCACTTCATAATATTTTTTTTTTTTTCAAAATTTTTGTTATATAATTTGAAATGTTACTTGAATTGATAAATTTGTATTCAGGTGTTACTTAAACTGATCTTTGCACTATGTTAGACTTCTAAACAGATTATATGTTTGTGTGTTATTGAAATCTGATTCAGACAAACTCCACTGTTACTTACTCATCTTGCGTTTTTGCACTTACGTTGTACTGCTAAGCAGACCTGATCTGTAATATCTGATTCAAACTGCATTACTTGTGTTATCAAACATTTATTCATGAACTGAAATTATTTTGATTTGGAAAGATTTTGAGTTTGCATTTCTGTTTGTGCTTTATTACACAATACAGTGTTGATATTCATCTGATAAAAGGTTTTTATGTTTGCTTTTTGATATTTGTTAGATTTTTAATGGAGTAATCCAGAATTCTATTTTCACCAACAATATCCATAACTGTTTATTTTAAGTATTTAGTTTTTTACTCTGACACCATGTTATATGTTCTGCCGCTTTATTCTGTTAAGAGGATGACTTGTTATGTGCCGTTCACTTCCTTCACCTATATCCCACAATATAGATACCATCCCATAATAAGCAGTTAATCCCATCAGCCTTACATTTAAAGTAACATATGTCTCTGTAGATACTACAAGTTATTTATTAGATTAGTCGACTAATCAAAAAAATAATGAATAGACTGATCAATAAAAAATTGTTGTTAGGTGCAGCCCTAATTCCTATACAATACAGTAGTACTAATATAGTATCGGAACACCTCTGTCTTCTGCCTTTATCTGGAATATTGAGTGCTAAAATCAAAATCCTTATCTACAGTCATTGCTTTATCATGCAAAAACATTGACATTAAAGGGAGAACATAAAAGTATCAAATTGACAGAAGACTAAACTAAATCAGGCAAGGTAGCTTTCCTATTTGGCCACCTTTCAAAACCTACAGTGCACCAAGTACCACAACACTCTTCTAGTTCATCTCCCAGCCTCATTTCTACTTGTCCACTCTTTGGTATGTACTGTACTGTACATATATCGCATATATTCTCTGGCTTTAAAATAAACTGTACACCGATATGGCATTCAGAAATATCCCCAGAATTACTTGCAGGGTAAGAAATGGCTCTTGTTCTGATGCTTTTTCCCCAGACATTTTTTAGGCCTGCTGAGAAATGTTTGCATTTGTGATCCTTGGTATGGTGCTGCATGGCAAGAAACTCTTGGAGACTTTAGCATTGCTTACTGTATATTGCTTACAATATACAGTACAACAACTTCCTACCTATTTCATAGTGTTACCACCTAATAGTTTGTGGAAATGCTTCTGGCCTTTTACCTTGTGATTTCTCTTTCTCTCTACAAAGCCCATTGAATAATTACTTCTGGAGCATTCTTAAGCACATATGACTTATAACCCTGTTTAACTGAAAAGGACATTTAGACCTGCCATGAAGTTTCTTGTGTCCTGTGGTGTATCTAAGAATATCCTTTCTACCCCGGCACACCTCTTTCACCCAAGCAACCTGTCTGAAATAGATAAATGTCTACAATCATTTATTCTTTCTTCTTCTGTATTAGAATACTAGGCAAAGTTTTAACACAAAATACATTTCTATTTTATATGCAATTTGTAATAAATCACTGTGCTCACAGTATGTTGGGTGGCTCAGTGGTACATCAGTTAGTGTTGTGTCTCTTACCTTGGACTCCAGTTGAATTCCTTTCTGTAGGGTTCTCTGTAGGGAGTTGTCATGTTTTGCAATCCAGTCAACTGGTAACTCTTAACTGGCACACTGTGGGGATGTGCCATATATTGAATCCACATTCACAGCGACTTCTTGCCTAGTACCAAATTCTACTGTAACAGGATCTGTCAACCCAGCACTGAAAAAATGATTTCAGAAATTTGATGGATGAAGCATACTGAGAGAAAAAAACACACAAAATGTGAATGGAATTCATAATCAGTTTTTAACAAGATAAAATATTAACATACTTCAGTAAGAAGTAAATGCACTGGCCAGGGCAACAGGTAGCTTATTGTAAAAACTTTACTAAGATCTAACTTTAATATATGGCATTACATTTGAATTTCCCTTGTTGCTGGTCCCAGACTTGACAACCAATCCATTTTTTAAATAGAAATACCAGTTATAAAGACATCTCATGAGCAATGGTTTATTCTGATGTAGCTATGGCAAGTTGAAGTACTAATACCACATTTATTTATTTTTTGCCTCTCATGAAAGGCAAAGGAAAGAAAGTCTCATGAATTTTATCTGATGGTCTAAGCTCTTCCAGGTCATTGTGGCAATCACAGTCTGCACCATAAATGATGTTTATTACCTGACTGCTAAACCCAGTCTTACAGTTACACAAAATGCACTGTACAATCAGGCAACTACACCGTCTCTGGGTTCTGCTTGTAGAGTGTAATATGAGTCCACCACCAGGGTTTCTCTCTCTAAATCCACTCTCCTGCTTTGAATGTCCTGCAGAAATGCATTTGCAGCTGCATTCTAGCCCTTAGGCTTGCTCTGTCAGAATACTAACTCGATCACAACAATGAAAGACAGTGATGACTTGAATGTGGTGTGAAGCAAAGTAGCTTTGTATCCAGACATGAAAATTTGACATTTCTGTTCATCACAAGAGTTACTTGAACAGAAGAAATGACATTTTTCTGGCTGTGTTTCAGAAATGTATATTATGTGAGTGGCACCTTCATGGAGGGGGTTAGGAAGCAGTTTTTCTTCTTTTATTGAATTTATTAAAAGCATATAACACTCAATACAATCAAAACTAAATTCAAATCAACCCCACCCATGAGAAAGAGAGGAAGTATCAATAACTAGAGTAAAACTATTGAGAGTAGTAAAGAGAGAAAGGAGTCTTTTCCCCCAATATAAATGTTTATTCTAAAATATTATTGATTAGGTCCTGCCAGGTTTTAAAAAAGTTTTGCACAGATCCTCTAAGTGAGAATTAGATTTTTTTCTAATTTCAAATAGCATATAACATCAGTTACCCACTGACTTAAAACAGGTGGGCTAGGATTCTTCCAGTTGAGAAAGACAAGTCTATGTGCTAACAGTGAAGTAAAGGCAATCACAGTTTGATTGTCCTTCTCCACTTTAAGCCCATCTTGGAGTTCACCAAACACAACTGGTTAAAGGTTAGGAGTGATTGTGACACCAAGGCTGTCTGATAGGCATTTAAAAATTTTGGTCCAGAATGATGTTAATTTGGTGCATGCTGAAAACATGTGGCCCAGTGAAGCTGGGGCTCGATTACAACTTTCGCAGGTTGGATCTTGCCCTGGAAACATTTTGGACAACTTTAAGCGAGATAGATATGCTTGATATAAAATTTTGAGTTGAATTTAAGTTTAAACATATCTAACATTAAGTTTAATTGAATGCTTTGCACATATGGAGCTAAAATTAATTCTGTGCATGGCTGCCTTCCACTCTTTCTGAAATGTTGAGTAAAAGATACTTTCCCACTGTACTCTGGGATTTTTAAAAGGAAGGCTCTTTAAAATGTTTTTATATATGACAGGAGTGCAATCCGATGTATTCATCCTGTGCTCCAGAAGGTGGACTTGAGGATGGCACATTTGCTGAAATTTTCTTCATATGCCTTGATAATCTGTAATTCTCTTTTTTAAAGAACAGCGAGCACTACAAAATTTTGGAGGACATGGAAGAACATTTTGTTACCATATGAATTTGGTACAACAACAAGTCAAGTAGTTCTGAGGAGAGGAAAGAAAAAACTTCTTAGAGTGAGTCTCACAAAGTTATGCCCATCATTCATGAATCCCTTATCCTGCTTAGGGATTGTATATTATATATATATATTAATTGCCAAGCACTCTTTTTCAATATTTGTCATTACTTAAAATGAAAACATAGTCAAGATAGGCACCCGCGTACACGAAATAGGGACGCAGGATCTGGTCCATCATCCATTGAAAGGTCAATGGTCCTCCATGGAGACCAAAAGTGAGTGCCATAAATTCAAATAGCCTGTCTGGAGTGGAAAATGCGGTCTTCGCGCAGCTGGACTCCTCCAAGGGTACTTGCCAATATCCCTTCGTTAGGTGGAAATATATGAGGCCTGCCTGAGCTTCTCCAGCTTTGAATCAGGTCCACTAAGCCATGGATCTGCCCTCATATGGGGCGGTCCGGATCAATATGCCACAGATGAAACTAGTTCCCCTTGACCACTGGGCTCACAGTTGTGCAGAAGAGGATCTGTTGCTTCAAGAAGTCATAATCATTGAGTCTTTCAAGAGGGAGGTTTCGCAAAACCTGTAGGGCCTCCCAAGTTAAAAATGGGGCCACGATAGCCAGCCAGGTTCCCCTGTCCCAGCGCATCAATGTTGCTGTGTGCTCGAAGCAAAACAGGAAACATTTCTGGGACGTCTCAGGGAGCCATTTTCACCAGCAGAGCAGACACCCAGGCAAACAACACTGAATAATCAAAGGCTGCAGCTACTTTAGAGTCAGACCCACTAATTAGTAAATAATGGATTAATTAAACAATTAGAACACCTAGAAAAGTAGAATGAAAATCAAGATGAAAATACTGTTAAAAAGAAAAAATACATTATTCCTATATAACTGATTGGTACATTTTAATATATGTTTTATTTTTTTAGCAACTTAGTTTTCTAATTAATATATTGTTCCTTAAACAAAGAACTTGGGAAATATCAGTTCACTTAATTAGCCCAGGAGTTCAATTAAAAACAGAAGCTGGTTGGAACAAAAACCTGCAGCGACAGGGGGTCCCCAGGAACGACGTTGAGAACCCATGGTTTAGAGTTTCTGCCTTATTTGCATATATTTAGGATGTTGGTTGAAAAACAGGGTACTCAAACACAAGTATAGCAAGGAAACACCACAAAGGCAATACACAGACTGGGAATCAAACCCAGTCTCCTGGAGCTGCTCCACCATGTAGCTCAGAAATACTTTGCTTACTTAAAAAATATTTTCAGTACATTTTTTGATATGCATATTCCTATGTTCTAAAGAGACAAGTTTGGTTAATTGGTGCACTTTTTACAAACCAAAGCAAATTTGAAAACCTTACATGCCAGCAACTCTGTTGTGTATGTCTTATGGCTGTTGCCGAAAAACAAAATCACATTGTTTCTGGATTATAATGTAATGTGTATTTTATGAATGCTGCAGTTGTATTATTTTTGAAATGAGAAAAATTAGCTAGGCTCAAATAAAGAAATAGCTCATTGTTGAACAATATATAGCATACAATATATTACTAATAAGAAATGACTCCACACCATGCTTTTTGTGATAGTCCATAATATTTGAGTATGGAGTGCACATTCATGGTTTTACTAGCACAGTGCAAGGGATTGCTTTTATGAGGCAAAAGGGATTTTTCAAAAATATGCTCAACTGTGTATAATTTTATCATCCATGCACTGCACTATGTGTTCTTTTTTCAAAATGCATGTAGTTAAATGATGAATTGGCCTCTTGTGAGTAAGAGAACATCTTAATCTCAGCCTTGACAGGGTTCTGTACAATAAATAATTTATGAGGCATTGGGCTAAATGGAAAAGGCCTCAGTAAACGTGAGTGTGTGACAGCTTTTTTTCTCCATGACTAGATAGCCATGACAAATTTCCCATAAACCAAATATTCTCGGATAGCCTCCATTGCACATTTTTATTTACACCTTAAGGTTCCACATTCAAACTACCGACTCACAGTATATTATTTTGAAGCTTTTTTCCTAGAACTGAAACTTTGATGAGCTAGTCTATAGTGTTTTTTACTTTTCTGGAGAGAAAATATTCCAAAAAGCAAAAGTGGCCTCTATACTTTCCAGTGATGTTTAGCATTTTAATCATTATTATTATCATTTTATGAGTCCTCTTTTCCTAGTGAGAGTTAAAGTTGCCACATACTGAGCCGGGACAACGGAGAAATCTCTATCCCAAGCAACATTTTCCATAGCTTTCTGAAAAATACCCCAACACACCCAGGGTAATTTAGAGATATAACCCATACAGTGTGTTCTGCTTCGGCAGCTCAGTTTTCTCTCAGTGGGCTGTGCCTTGTCTATCGGCCATAAGTGACACCTAAGGGGCATTGTAATTACGTACCCAAACTATATCAGTTAGCTCCCCTTGATCTGGAGAAGCAGCAGTTCCACTCTGAGGTTTTTCCATACTGCAGAGCTTCTCATCCTATCATAAAGAGTGAGCCCAGAAACCATTTTCAGGAACTGACTGCTTGTATATGCATTCTTAGTTCTTTAACTTACTATCCAGCATTGCTGACTGCAGGTTAGGTTGGGGATGTAGTCTGATCAGTAAATCAACAGCTCCTGTGGACTTACATTATTTTAATATAAAAGATAAAAACAGATAATTAGAAAACAAAAAATAAATAATCATTTATTTTAATAAAATTTAACCACACTGTGATAGTTCATTATAAAACTGATTTTAATCATTGCAATATATTAAAGCAAACATATATCAATACCTACCTTGCTTGTTATTATATGGTTAGTCAAACGCCTTTTAGTGGTATTTCAGAATGCATTTTTAAGATGCATTTTGGCATAACTGCTGGCTCATCATGACTGCAGTTTAATTTACTAAATTCTGTGTAAATCTTGCATTTTCTTGCATACTTCATACATTTTTCTTTCATGTTCCAAAGCCATGCTTCCAGGTTAGTAGACCCCACTGTACTTGTTCTTCTTACTCTGAGATAGATTGGTGACCTATCTAGACATAATTTTTGCCACTAACTCCTGGGATAATATGTACCCTGTCATTCTGTAATAATCAAGGTAATGGGTAGACAGTAGATAAAATACATTGAATATTGTAACAAACACTTACATTAAAAATCATAATGCAACGCAAAAATCTAAATTTATCCTTTTATCATTTGATCTTATTTATTTATTTAACAATTGTGCTGCTACTTAGCCTCTGGTCTCTTAAGTGAATTTTCTTTCTGTTAGGACTATGGTGAAAGCCTCTAAAACAACAGCTATGCAACACTTTTTATTCTACTCCTTCCCATTCTGCTCTTGCTCGCTTGGATTGTTTGTCTTTCTCCAATCTTCTCCAAACTCTCATGTCCTACTAATTAAAGCCAATACCCCATATTTCCTAGCAAGGGGTGGCCCATGCTGCTTGTTGTGCATCAACATTTTTAGTCTGCCTTCTTTTACAATAAAACTCAATTATATTTTTCAAATATTACAAATAAATAGAGTAATACTATAACTGCCTATTTTCAGAGTTCTGAAGTTAATTTTACTCTATTTTAATAGTTCCCGTAGACATTTTGAAATAATATCCAGTGCATTTAAAGATATTGTATCCCATACATGCATACTAAGTTATCTCATAATCAGGAGTTCAGACAGTTTCAGGATTTGCAAAACATACACCATATGGACAAAAGTATTGGGATTCCTGACCATTACACCAACAGGGGCTTTAATGACATTGCATTCAAATACATAGACTTTAATATGGAGTTGTTCCCCCCTTTGTAGCTATAACAGCTTATACTTTTCTTGGAAGGCTTTCCACAAGATTATGGAGTGTTTCTGTGGGTATTTGTGCCCATTCAATCTGCAGAGCATTTATGAGGTCAGGTACTGATGTTGGACAAGAAGGCCTGACTCACAATCTCTGTTCCAGTTCATCTCAAAGGCGTTCGATGAGGTTGAGGTCAGTACTCTATGCGGGCCAGTCAAGTTCTTCCACATTGAACTCATCCAACCATGTCTTTATGGACCTTGCTTTGTGCACTGGGGCACAGTCATGCTGGAATAGAAAAGGGTGTGCCCCAAACTGTTTCCACTGGTTGGATGCATTTCTTTGTTCATAATGTCTTAGTATGCTGAAGCAGTAAAACTGCCCTTCACTGGAAGTAAGATGCCTAGCCTAAACCCTGAAAAACAGCCCCATACGATTATCCCTCCTCCATCAAACTTTACAATAGGCAAAATGCAGTCAGGCAGGTAACATTCTCCTGGCATCAGCAAAACCCAGACTCACTCATCTGACTGACAAACAGAGAAGCATCATTTGTCACTCCATAGAACATGTTTCCACTGCTCCACAGTCCAGTGGCGTTGTGCTTTACACCACTCCATGTGACGCTTGGCATTGGACTAGGTAATGTAAGGCTTGCGTGCAGCTGTTTGGCCACTGAAACCCATTCCACGAAGCTCCCACCACAATTTCTGTGCTTATATTAATGCCAGTAAAGTTTGGAACTCCTTAGTAGTTGTTGACCTGTCTCTGTGACTTTTCATGGTCTTCGGCTTCATGGCTGAGTTACTGTTGTTCTTAAACGCTTCCACTTTCTAATAATACCACTTTCAGTTGACCATGGAATATCTAGCAGGGATGAAATTTTACAAACTGTCTTACTGCAAAGGTGGCGTCCTATCACAGTACCACGCTTGAAGCCACTGAGCTCTTCAGAACGACCCATTTTATTTCAGAAATGTTTGTAAATGGAGACAGAATGGCTAGGTGCTTGATTTTATACACCTGTGGCAATTGGTTTGATTGAAACACCTAAACAAAATAATTAAGAGGTGTGTCCGAATACTTTTGCCCATATAGTGTATTTCAACTGCATAACATAACTGCAAATACATTTCCAGTCCTGGCTGTTAAATTCAAGAATACATTGAGAAAACGAAGATCTGACAGTCAATGGATACATTTTTCAAACACAAGTTTCTGAGAAAAGATGTCAGTTCTAATTCTATGCTTATATGGAATCTGCATGCTTTCTCTGTGTGGGAGTGGGTTTTTCTCCAAGTATTGGGGTTTTCCTCCCACAAAGATGTGCAGGTTAGAACACAAAGTGGCCCGGAAGCTCTGAAGTTTGCACACCAATCACCTGTTTTTTCCACAAAATGACCAATCTAGGTAATCTTCTGGCAATGAGTATTTAAGAGTAACTGCTATGATGTTTAAATCAGCTAACCAGGGGTGTGTGTTTCTTTCAGGAATAAAATTAGATAATAAAAACCACTTTCTCAAAGACTCAAGATTGATTGGAAACAGAAATAAGCCTTTGCAAAGAGTTTCTTTTTTTAAAGCAGAGAGGTTTAACTGTAATCATTGTCCAACAAGAATTGTTCATCAAAATTCTTCTATTTTACCACAGCCAAAACACTAAGACAAAAACTGAGTCAAGGCAAAAATGCTGCCAGTCAAAACCAGAATATTGAAATGTGGATCAAAGAATCTGAGAATTGTGAAAACATGGATTAGGTTTCCACACAACCTTCTCCATTGAAGATTAAACAAGTTTAATTACCTGAGCCTCTCAGAGTAGGACATGCCCTTTTGTCTTAATCAATGCCAACCTGATTTTAACCACAGAAACTTTTTCTGTAGAATGAACATTTTACAAGATCCAGAGTTATCAATACTGAAGAAACTATAAAGCCATTCAATGAGTTCATGTTACTGGCAATGCAATTAATTTTATTTTAAAGATACAGTCGAGACAGTTATATCATTCTGAGCTGTGCTCCTGTATGTTTATATGTATCATCATATAAGGCTAGATGGATTCAAATCTAATTCAGTTTCTTTTTGTAAAACACAGCAGATTTAGAAAATGGACAGATGGGTTGACACTTTCATTTTTAAGCCTAGAATACCACAAACCTTTACAAACATGATAAACCTAAACAAAAACATTACAAACAGTAAAAGCACAAAAACACTGTGCTGATCACAAGCTCATTATGCAATATGTACATAGTTTCTTACATTTCTTCATAATTAAATGAAAGTATGGCTATTTAAAGTGAAGGTCAGCTGGAATTTTCATAGTAGTTTAATAACAAGAATTTAACAGTAGTTTCTAACTTTACTCTGTGTAAGCCACAAAATCATTTTGATTCACTTAGCATGGAAAAGTACTTTTTTGTTGTTTTGCCAACCATTCAATTTGTGCTGTGGACATTGAAGATGCGGTTACACCAGATAGTGAATGAGAGATAATGGCTTTAATAAAAATGAGATCATTCACACAATTCATAGGTTTTATGTATACAAACAGTTAAAATATTTTTATTAGCATGAAAGTGGAAAAGCAGCCTTTCATGGCTCTTTTGCTTCAGTGTCTGATGTAACATTAGTCTAAGGGTTTAATTTATCAGCAGCATCATAAAACGTATCACCTAAAAATCGTGCTCCGGTGTATGTATTATTGGTGATTTATGCTTATTATATAGCATCTGTGCCTTTAGCGCTGTAAAAACCAAGGTTAGATAAAAGCAAATACTGAAGAAATAATATTGAAGAATTAAAATGCAAACTACCTTATCATACATATATTTGCTACCTAGCCCAGATTCAAATTATTATCAGTATGATGCAAAGTATTTTGGTAACAAAAAAAAAAGTTTTGTTTTACAGTTCTACTAAAGAATTTAGGTTTTAATAACATGCAGATCTTTAAAAAGTGGCCTTCTGCAGCTTTTTCAATAAAAATGATTTTTTTTTTACATAGCATTATTTTATAGTGAACAGCATTCCGAGTCACTTTACAAGTGGTATGATTTTGTAAATCAGCAGCTGAGGACTAACATTAGGGTGTAAAGCCCTGTACATTCATCAGTGGACCATGGCAACAGGAGGGTCATGTGTGAAACTTCACTTTACACCAGAAATCCCTAGAGAGCAGTTTGGAAGACTGAGCAGTTACAATAATGAAGATGTGTTTGTTAAGAATGTTATATATAAACGTCTGCACGTGGCAGTGTGTGTGTCTGTCCGGCTCGGAAGTAAGAGGTGGAGTCGGGGTTAGGGCTCCACCTCTGAGGATACGCAAGCGAGGCCAGCACATCGGCAAAGCAAAGCCGCCAAAGAAAGAGTCATTCACTTAGTGGCTAATACAGAAGCGAGGCAAGCACATTGGCAAAATGGTATCCCTTTTACTTTTCCTCCCACCGCTAATACACAAGCAAGACGAGCACGCTGGCAAAACGAAACCTTCGAAGAAACTTTCAATTACCTGACATCTTGACATTTTTTTTTTTTTTCTGACGATTTCAATAGTTTCTACGACCCCACTCGACTTACACAGCTAGTATTATATATTAGGGAAACACCATCCCCAGCATGAAAAACCACAAGAGTTTACACAGCACAGTTCTGTTGTAAGTAAGGTAATGCACTGGTTAGTGCTCCTGCCTCACAGACTCAGGGTTGTGGGTTTGAATAACTTGCCCAGGTGCTATTAGCCTATAGTTTGCATATTTTTCCCATGCCTGAATTTTTTTTTTTTTTTTTTGTATAAGTACATTGGTTGTATTATGGGTTAATATGAATTGTTACATTTACTCTGTTGCTGTGTTTATACTGCAGAAGGCTGAGGTACTGTCTCTTCTATATTTGTATTGTAAATTTTAAATAGTCTTTTCGAACAATAGTATCATAAATCTGTTTGTGACCTTTTAAACTACAGTTAAATAAGGTTTAAAATTTTCCTGCTACTGAAAAAAAATAATAGGCATTTCCTACAGTATATAGGGGTTGAACGGTAAAACTATAATATCAGTTAATACAGCCTTCACTCCTGTTACGAGTGTAAATTCCACTTCTTTGTTGGCAAGAGGAAGAATTTAATAACAACTACTAACCTTTAGCATGTCAATACTGGAATGGTTGTCATGGAAACCCACACCAGCCTACCTTTTATCTTCATTGAATACAAAATAACAATACAGATCTGATAGATTAACACAACCTAAACAGGTTTTCTTAGAGATACAGTGTGCAAAAGTATCCTTCTGTAGATCTTTTAACAAGAAGAATTTAAAAATACAATTATATCTTTTAAATTACACTTATAACTAATCTTCAGGTTAGGGAGCTTTGCAGTTTTATTACTTTTTGCATTAAACCATGTTAAAAAGTTATTTCCATGTTGTACTATTCAGAAAGTAACACAATTTAGGTTTTTTATTAGTTTACATCATTTGCACTGGCAGTTTTACCAACTACATTCCACATTTCAATTGGTTTAATTTTCCTAAGTGGAAATGCATGAAATCTGTTTTGCATGCCCAAATATTATAGGCATACTGTTTTAATAGCCTGGGATACGTACAGTAGAATGAATTCTAACTGTATGATCTTAGATAATAGAACTCTTAGCTAATACTGCTCCTTAGTGATGTCCACATTTCATATAGTTTTATGCCTTTTCGGGGAATGCAAATGTAGGTATTTTTACAGTAGTTCTGCCTAAAAAAGGCGTTGGCAGTCCACATAATATATAGATGAGCAAAGCACTCTGTAGAATACAGTTTTCTTTTTCACAATTGTTATCATCATTAGTAATTTAAAATACCAGTACTTCAGGAAAAACAGTTTAAAATTTAAAACCATTAACAAATCTTAAACCACATCAATAAATGTTCTAACAAGAATTTCTGCTGTGAGTAAAGTGTATTATCATTGATTTCTAAGAACTTTAATAACAAATACAGTACATAATATGTCTTTTTCTAGTGGTGTCAAGGCTTTAACAATGCACTGCAGGCACCTTGACTTTCTGACTTTCAGCTGTCGGACATTGTAGGCTGTGCCACCACCTTACCATATATGATTGACATGCTTTGACATTAAAAAATTGAAAATGGACTCTCCAGCTGCAAATTGAAGCCTTGTTGGTTAGGGGAGAGAATGTCAAGAAAAGACGATTAATCAAATTGCAAGGTGTCTTATTGTTTGACAAGTGTTGGGAGATCTAAAACATGTCTAAAGTGTAGTTATTATTACCTCCTGAATGAACTGAGGAAAATGTTTTCTTTTCGTTCTTTCCTACCTATCACATACCATGAGTTTTAGAAAGCGATATCTTGTGACATGTGTCACATGTCATGGAGTGAGTTGCAGCCGCAATATATCGAAAACTGTCTATTTCAATAATACATGTTGGAATCTTGAAGTGAGCAACCTTTTGTAGATATTTTTTTATACTAGTATACTGAAAGAGAAGAATTTACAAGACATTAACCATTCTAAAAATTATTCCTCAAATTTAATTATAAATCCACAGAAGCATTTAAATTCTCAGAACACTGGAGTATAAGTTACAATTCATACTCAGTGACATTTAAAAGGGGCTTGAACTTAAAAAAAAAAAACACTTTTGGACACAAACAACTTTATTTGGAAAAATAATTTATGAATCTGTCTTGTTTTTTTTTCTCATCAATATTCGGCTAAATAGCCTTCTGCATTGATGTAGGTAAAGCCCAACAGGATTATTTTACTTTTAAATTTGACAAGAAGCACTTTTTGGCTTTCAGTTATTGCATCTAGTAAAAGAGTAGGGCACAGCAGCTAAGAATGGTTACTCTCACCTCCAGGAGACCAGGTTCAAATCTTGAACTATTTGTGAGGAATCTGAACATTATTTCAGTGTCTGCTTGGGTTTTTACTCCAGGTACTCTGGTGTGCCTACAAATCTGAAACGTGAGCGTGTTCATTTGGTTGACCACTCAAAATTGGTCGAGTGGTGGTGTTTGCCCTACTATGTTCTAATTCCTATCCTGATTAAATAATCAGTTAAGTAGCTCATTCTAGAATGATGGTATTTAGTTCTGGCCATTGGGGTCTATGGTGGCTACTCATTATTAAAACATATTATTCACAAACCTGCCTTAAAGTAATGCAGGGTCACAGAAGGCCAAAATGTACCCCAGTAGCAAGGTCAAGAAGGCAGGAACCAACAATCGTAAGGCCCACTCATAAACATACTCATATGTATAAAAAGTTAAAGTTGCCGTTTAACCTAACACTCATATCTTTGAAATGCTGTAAATAAACTCCTACATAATCCTTGGCAATAAAAATCAGGTAGACATTGGGATAATATGTTGTGACAGATAGGGAGCGCTGTCATCCCCTTGAACCCTCAGACCAAACGCCAGACACAAGGTAAAAGTCCAATAATTGGTTTTATTACAATAATAAAGTGCACAAAGCACCCTCCACTCCACTATACTCATAAACAATAATAATCCATAATGCAATAATAAACAATCCTCCACTCTCGCAGACGCGTTGTCCCCTGCGACCCGACTCAGCTCAACCCTGGGATCTCCCACAGTCATTTTTATAGTCCTTGACCCGGAAGTGTTTTTGATCCCTCAGTCCATGTGATTCTTAACACTTCTGGGTCAGGTGAAAACTCCTTTTCTTCATCCTGGCAGTACGTCATTTCCTCTGTTGCTGTGACTAAGACGTACTTCCGGGTTATAGGGCAAATAGCAGTCCCTGGGCCTCCCTGCAGCGACCACTGGCAGCCCCTATGGTATCCAGCAGGGCTGTACATTAAAACTCCAATGTCCATGAGGCCCTGCTGGAATTCGGGGCATCTCCATGTTGCAGGGAGGGCTCCATCTGGCAGCCTGGGGGTATTAGCCGGGATGAATGGCCTGCCATATCCCACAATGTATAGGAACTGGGTGTGGGATTGAACCCAGGATGGTGGAACTGTAAGGCAACAGTGGTAATCATTGTGTGATTGTGCTGATTTTTATTCCTACAAACTACTTAAATAGAAAAAAATATGTGTTGTTAATTATTTGACATAATTGAATAAGCCACCATTTGATTAGATGGCTTAATCTCAACAAACACGAGAACTCAAGTGCAGGGAAAAAGAAGGAATTATCTTGTCCATTTAAAGTTATGACAATCATCAGAGATGTTTAGATGGCTTATGTCAGCTCTTCTGCAGTCTCATGCCTGATTGGTACAGCTCTGTTGATAGCCATACCTTTCACTGCACAAGTTAATTCCTTCTTTTTCCCTACCTTTGAGTTTACTTGTTTGTTAAGAGTCACAGACTTTAATTGTCTTGTTTTACCTTAAAAGACTGCCAATTAACAATGAACCTAAATCAACAAAATATATCCAGCAGTGAAGTAGCTGGAATTACATCATTTGAGCCAATAAATGTTCATCATAAAATAGTTGACAATACTAAAAAATAAAATAAATATAAACAAATAAATGGTTAAAGACTGACTGATCAGTTTGTACACTTTGATCATTTTCCAGATAATTTAAACACAAATTGTTAAGTATTTTATAGTACAGTAGAATACGCTCTGCCTCTTTACTATATTGCACAATATATTAATAAAAAGAAATGCATTCTAAGAAATTAGAGAAATTACTTGAAAGTAAAATATTAAATCTCCAGTACCACAGGTAATGCCAAACATGGATGTTTTGACTGGACTGTTTGCAAATGTAAATGTATCTACTTTAAGCGTAAAACAAAAAACTCTTGTTTTAGCTACTTAATTGGGTTCCTGCAATAGTAACTATTTACAGTGAAATTATTTAGATCAGAAGAATTTTGACCATTTTGATATTTCTGCATACACCACGGACTATGGTACATTAGGCAATTTGTTCACATAGCTGCTTAAACTGGGCAGGTGAAAGGTACTGATGTTGATTTGATTTGATACGGAACCCAAATATATGGAAAGTGGTATTGATTTAATTCTTGTTTGTTTTGTCTCTTTCTTTGTAATGCGATTCATAAAATTAATTAAGTTAAAAAGATTTTTAAATTATGTGAGCAAGTAGGTTAAACAGGCAATGCATTCTAAAGTAATTTTTAAAAATATGGAGAGCAAGATAAAGCTCCAAAAGTAAAAATCCCTGAATTCGAGGTTAATAGGATGGATCAGGTTGTTGGGCTGAATGGCCTGTTCTCATCACCATTGTTTCAATGTTTAATTTTTACAAATATGTGTGTGCCGACGGAAATTGCTATAGCATGCTAGCTATTTTTCTTCCTCACTGTAAATCTGTCCCTTCTCCCTCCATAGTCTTTATCTTGTCTTGCACTTGTTCAGGAAACCCTTACTGGACATGCTGGTGGACAGAGTCAGGCCACTGTATTTTTGGGTGTGTGGCTTCTAAACATGAAGGAAAAAGACAACTATGCTACAATGTGTTTCCTGAGTTCAATATCACACCTTCCAGTCTTGCCGTTATCATGGTCGAAACTCAATGATGGGATTGTAGACCGCTTACTTGATGTCAGGCCGTAGTACTGTGCTACATACTGTATACTGTAAGTGACATGAAACCCATGTGTAATTTGTGAATTGTAGAACCACTATGCTTTGAGGGACTCAGAGAGTAGATCTGGAACATCACACACATACTGGATGTAATTCAGACAAACAAAGAAAGCTAGGCTTTATTGAAAAACTGATTTTGGAAAATAAAAGGAGGTTTACGAATCTCACGGCTTATTTAGTGTTATGAAATATGAGAAGAGAGATAATGAAGTGAAGCATAACATAAAGTGGTTTGCCTTTCTTAATGTGACTCAGCAGTTGCTTACCATGAAATATATTTCCATTAGTCTATTGACATGAACTGCTCACTTTCTTTTTTTCTAGCCTGCATTTTCTTCCTCTGTACATTAGTCATTAATTATTTCAGCTGAGAGAATTCTATAAAGTAAGTCCAAACAGATGAAAGTGTGTTTATTTTTAGTGCTTACTACTGTACACTCTACTGTAACAGAATGACTACAGAAGGAGAGGAGATGTTAGCATTAGCCTGGAATGGTGCGTCGAGAGCTTAGAGAGCTGCCACCCCCTCTACCCACAGGTGCTAGTCTCAGCAGTATGTTATCACCAGCAGCTGCTCAGGGGTCACTCAGCTCTCACGTCAATGGCTAAAAATATAGCTGGTCTCAGATCAGTCATACCAAACCTAGCTGCTGATGAGATACAGCCCGAGCAAGTGGATTTTCAAGTAGATAATTTTGGAATCGGACATGAAAGAATAGCTGAAAGAACTTTCATTGCTATCAACATAAAATTCTGATCCTGTAACAGAAAATTCTAAATACTATCAAAAGTATAGGAAAACTATACTTTTAAGATGTATCTATTGCTGGTGTCCTAGATTTGTTTTTTTATATTTTACTTCTGTTTGCCCTTAGCTGCAGTTAAATTTCCCTTTTGTTCTATGGGATAATTCACATAAATAAAATATTAAAATGCAAAAATGGAAGACTGTCTTTGTTCTTTTAAATTATTCAGTTGTCTTTGATTAGAAAGCAGACCTGACAGCTAACCCTCCACTTTAGTGGAAAGAGACTGTCAGAAGTAAGCAGCTGAGTCCACTTCCCAGTGGAGCATTTAGATGG
Organism: Polypterus bichir lapradei; assembly: GCA_026402145.1. Lineage (NCBI taxonomy): Eukaryota > Metazoa > Chordata > Cladistia > Polypteriformes > Polypteridae > Polypterus > Polypterus bichir. The sequence goes on from JANRMT010062792.1 coordinate 35,635,631, forward strand.
TGTCGCCGTCAGCCGGGTGGTAATCGTTACAAACAAGACTTAACTGATAGTGCTATCATTTCTCTTCACTTGAGCAATTGTCATTTTAATGACTATTAGGTCATGTATTCAAGTGTGTTTTCTTTTATGTTTCCTTTTGTGCGATGATATAGCTTTAATGTCAGCATTGTTGCTTTAATGTTATTTCTCATTCTCTTTGTTGAAAAAATACATTTTTTCTTAGCTGAAAATAGGCTCAGAGTGTTTGAAAAGATTTACAGATATAAGACAGAAGGTAAAAACTATACATTTATATACATAATCACGCACATCCATTTAAATGAACAGTAATAAAAAACATTTAATGGCAGCGCAATTGTAAAGATGGCTGCCACCTTGTGTCTTAATAACTAATTGCTTTCTGTCTGGATCTCTGTTTTATGGTTTGCAATTTCAGAAGATCTATCTCAACAAAATCTTTTCTCTTGTGACAAGAGAGAAATACAAAATCCTCAGTTGACAGCATTCTGAAACAACTGAATTCTCGGGGGTCTGCGGTCTTTTAAAATAAGCCAAGACTTCAGCTGGCCTAGTTGTAGTATTCTAATCTGGTCTGCGTTACTTTTACCCAACATTCTACAATATCTCACACCATATTTGTTAACTGTGATAAAAAGTTATTTTCACATTTGTGAAATGACTGTTGTCAAATGTGAAAATTAATGTTTTATACGTCAACATTAATTAGACTACTGCATGGACAATTTTTCTGAACTTACCAACTTATCATGAAAGCCATGGTAAATTGTCCACCTAGTGCTCAAGAAGGGATACAGTACCTGTTGCTATGTGAGAGATTTTTACAGAGTGTTCTGGAGGGCTCACATGTGAGTTGTAATTTTTGAACTACAGACTATGTAGTAGTGACGCTATGGTGTAAGACTGTGCTGGTCATCCGAAATGGCTACAGGCAAAAAAGTTGTAACTATAAGGAAACTGCAAATGAATTCAGCTATATCAAGGCAAACTCCCTAATCTCTTTCAGATATTTTCTTAAGGTTTTTAAGCAAAAGCAAAACATCTCATTGACCTTTTGTAATTACTGTATTTACCTAACAATATTAATTGGCATTAATTTAAAAAATACTTTGAACCTATCCACCTTATTTATATAACTGTTTCTCATATGTGATGAAGATCTTGCTGATCATCAAAGTAAATACATATTACACTATGAAGAAAAATATACAGCAAATTGATTTAATTGGTCCAGTTGCAATATCCCACCTAATTAAAAACAAAATATTTTCTACCTTGCCAAGCACTCAAACAAATTGTATGTGTTCTGATTTTGTGTTTTGATGTGTTCTGGATTGTTGATGATTCCAGCTTGACCCCTGTGAAATTGGAAGCTGTCATGAGTGTGGGTCTAGTGCTGTTGCATAGTCTCCAGCCCACCCAAGAACATGAATTGGATCAAGCGGGTTAAAGAATATGCTGATGTTATGTTTGAGCAATATAATACAAAAAGAATGAGTTTTCTTCGGTGGATTGACATTCCATTCAGGTTTTAAAATTAAGCAGAGAATCTATCGGAAATAGTAAAATTGAAAATAGTGCTGTAGTGTCAGGAGAATAGCTTCCAACATAAACATAAAGATTGTAGTGAGACCAGCAATGTTGTTTAGTGCAGAAATGTGAACAATTAGAAGGGAGGCTAGAATGGAAATTTAAGAGATAATAATGTGGCAATAAATGTGTGTAGAGTGAAAAAATGAATTGACTAGAAAAGTTGAAAGGGACACGGTAAAAGATGACGGAGAGAAAACTCCAGTAGTCTAAACATGTATGGAAACAAGAGAAAAACAGTGTTCTAAGGAGAATATCAGAGGTGGAGTTGCCACAAGAAATGTAGACTAGAAATTAGACAGAATGATGTGGTAGTAATGATATGTAGAATGGCTGAAAACAGAATGTGATGGAAGACAGAGAGATACACCTCCACTGGGTTGAAGAGGTGAAAAGGAGTTTAGCAGGTGTTTCCTGTGGCCTAACCAACAAGAAGGTTTAGCTTCTATCTGGAGTTGTTGTTTTGTTAGTTTGAAATAAAACGCCTGATTTGGGTTTCGATAAGTGTGTTGTAACTGCCACCCTGTTGGTCATTACAATTATATATCATATAGAAGAGCAGAGCATCATGTTCCTATGTTGTGCTCTAATATATTTACTAATGAAGATTAATTTTCTGTGTTTGTAATGCATCCTTTTGTGTTTTTCTTTGCACTGTTTTTTTTTTTCTTTGCAAAAATTGATTTCAGTCACTGTTGTCCTTTTTTTTCTATAAGGCAACTTTTTTTTAAATTCATCAGGAATAAACTCTTTGCATCCCATTTGCATTTATTTATTTATTTATTATTTTGGTAGATTTTAAATGGGTAACTAAAGCTCTCATGAGAGAGAGAATTACATGAGACCACAACAGTGTCAGACGTGAGCGATACTTGGGAATGAAGATGACTAAGATAGTTTCCAGCCACAATTAACCTTGAATTCTGTTACACAATTCTGAGAATGCTATGTAATATAACTTCCATCCATCCATTACCCAACCCGCTATATCCTAGCTACAGGGTCACGGGGGTCTGCTGGAGCCAATCCCAGCCAACACAGGGTGCAAGGCAGGAAACAAACCCCGGGCAGGGTGCCAGCCCACCACAGGGCACAGACACACCCACACACCAAGCACACACTAGGGGCAATTTAGAATCACCAATGCACCTAACTTGCATGTTTTTGACTGTGGGAGGAAAGCGGAGTACCCGGAGGGAGAACATGCAAACTCAACGCAGGGAGGACCCGGGAAGCAAACCCGGGTCTCCTAACTGCGAGGCAGCAGTGTTACCACTGCGCCACCATGCCGCCCTAGTATTTTATTTTACTTATTTTTCAAAAGTACTATGGCTCATTAGGTAGTGTTTTTACCTTGCAGTTCTGTGTCCTTAAACTTAATTAACAGTGTGTGTGTGTAGCTTTAGAACATTTTAATAAGCTTTAGTAGGGTATTCCAGGTGCTCTGTTTTCCCCCCTTATCCACAAGATGCCCATTCATACAACCTTCCATCTTTCCATTTTCTAATCGGCTAATTTAGTGCAGGGTTGTGAGCATAGCATACTTATCCCTGCAAACCAGGAAACGAAACCTGAACAGAACACTCACACACACCCACACTCACCTTCACTGGGTCAGTTTCAGACTCTTCTAAGCTTTCTTGCTATGACTTAGCGGGCATGTGTGTGAGTGTCCAGCAGTAAACTGATGTCCCATGCAAAGCTGTTAGCTCACTGCCTATTTTTTTCTCAGAATTGCTCAGGCTGCCCTTCTCACACTGGCTTAGAGGTTTACTGTACTGTTTGAATAAAGTAAAAATAACATTTATTAAAAATGCAGCAACCTGAATGTTTCACAGAATACAGCTCCTTTGTACTTTTATCAAGTTGCATTTATCTGTAAAGATAAACAGGGGATAGGCACCAGAAAAGGATAATGTACATAAAATAGAACACAATATTATGAATTTTCAGTAGTTCTTGCATATAGTGTTTTCTTCCCAAAATCCAATCAAAAATACAGTATATGTGAATTAAAAATGGCCAAGTATAATTTAATAGTTTACATTTTTTTTATATAAAAAGGGCTGTAAGGCCCAAGGGTTTATTAATATCATGTATGGCATTTAAATGGATTTGAGAGATTTGTTATACAATATTTGTTATATACTGTAAGTCGGTACGCCATGCTGAGATCTAAGAACCAGTCAACCATTCTGTTCTTAGAGGACTGCTCTAATAAGACTGGCTTTTACGATTTCCTAAGGGCTGTTTCTGAATGCTCCAGTTAAGCAGACCCATTTACTTTTTGTAATCAGGTTATCTTGCCTAAATAAATTCATAATTTTTGAATTGTATTGACTATTCCAAAATGTTTCTTAAGAAAGGTTTTGCTGCAAAGTGTTTGGTGGCAAATATTTTGTGTTCTTAAAGAAAATATATACAAACATTGCAACATTTTCAAATATTCTTTGTGAATCACTAGGAGTTACTGTAATGAAATATAAAATAGAGACATATAAAATATATAATATAAAAATATTCTTCAAGTGTAGTACATAATTTAGGGTACACTGTACTAACTATGTCATGTCAAAACATTTTCTAGAGTTATTAAATGTCATTTTTTACACCATATTGTGTCAGTTTAATTAAGTATATATATCTGTAGTCATCACACATGGCCAAGAATGAGATATAGGAGCATAAGATTTAATCTTTTTTTTAATTTTTAAAATGCTCTGAATAAATTTTCCCTAAAACTGATAAGGCTTAATTAAAGTCTATTGGGGCCTGCACTGAAACCCATTTTAATTTATAACTAAAATATTATGTGGCACCGATACAGTGTTACTTTCCCATATTAGAGGCAGAGAACAATATTATCATTATTATGTAAAACAGGGCTCAAGCGAGTAAGCCTGTTATAAATTGTGTATGACTGACTCCCTCCCAGGATAAAAACCTGAATAGAGCTTCGGATTAGAGAAGTGCTGCTTTGCCTTAATTGGCTATGGTGGTTTGCTTTTTCACTGCTCCATCAGGAAAATGGAGCAACTGTTCAGAACTGCATTAACTTCCTGGGAGGAAATCTTGCTTCCAGGAGTCATGCAAAACACACACAATGAACATGTGGCCATCACTTTTGAAAAGAAACTTATAATATATTTTGTGCTTTTTTTTCAGACTCTTGCAACAGAAGCAGAAAAATTTCAAATGGATCATCAATGGAAAAATGAATTTGCAGTAAGTATTTTTTTTAAACTAAAATGTTTTATCTAATATGCTTATGCTCTACGTTGTATCACTCAACATTAAGTTTACTTAAACTGAGTAAAATACATAATGTTTTATAACTGATTTATGACTTGTAGATAATTGTAAGAAGTTTTTTTTTATTTTGTTTACTTGTTTGTTTTGCTAATTTCATTATCCCTAAATACTCTGAGGCTAAGGCTAATGCTTTCTCTCAGCACAGCACCTTCATAAATGGTAATCATCAAACACTGATTATATATACAGGCTTTGAAAATGGACCAATGAGTACAAACGTTCTGTTAATTAGTAATTGTAATTAATGTAAATTTTAAATTGCACATACAGTAGAGAACTATATGAAAAACATCATAAAAGGAAATACCTAGTAAGAAGTGTTAATTAGCAAGCCCTTTTCTTTATGTCTGGTAGAACAAATAAGAACCTCATTATTGTAATTGTACTTCAGCCTGTGACTGAGGCATCAAACTTTCTTCTGACAGAAAATCAACCACATCTTGTTATAAGATCTGCCAGTCAAGCATCTATCTATAGCATATACTGTACATCATAGGTTATGCACTGAAAAATGAGATTGTAGAAACCTTCAGCTTGACAAGTGCGGATATAGAGTTAATTTGATATTCACTTTTTTGTTGTATTTTTGAAAATGCCAGCTTCACCTGAAAGCAGAATGAAACCTGGTAGGTGACATGACTAAATTCTACAGATTATATGCATAAGTATTTTACCAATTTAATATAATACAGTATATAAATAAAAACAAATAGTTTTTAATTCTAATTTTTATTGAAGTCAAACAACCAGAAAGAACAAAACAAACACAGTTTTTGAACAATGTAAAACCTAAGACCACCTAGTGCTGCTCACCTTCCATCCACCAACTTTAGGTTAAACCAACTCATCCTAAACAAATCCTGTAAAGGAGGTTGCCAGGAGTCTCAGATATAGAAATGCCACAATAATCCAGGGACAGAGGTTCAAAACACACGTCTTGTCTTACAGCATGAACACTACAAAGAGGACAATCAGAAAATTAAGAATCAAGATCATGGTAACCACCAGCCATCCATCTCCAGAGCAGTTCAACAGATTGGCACTTTCCAATGTTGGTGTCAAATGATCCATTGGCTGCACTATGAAAAATAAAAAATAACAATAAAAAGTTAAGTTAAAGAAAGAAGTTTTCAAAAGGGCACATGAGAAAGAAACTAAGAAAATGTTGAAATGCTGATTTTACAGCAATCAAAAAAAATAGCCACTTTTAGATCCAGTACAATAAATATTTAAGGCTGAAATATTTTTTAAAATCACAAAGAGATAGCCAGAGTGCCAACCAAAATGCAAATATCAGGAAAAGTCCCAGAACTTATGAGAATATTGAAGAAAAATGTCTATGCTGTTCGTTATAAAGAAATGGGGGCTGGAATCTGAAGAAACACCAATTCAAATGGGAGGGGGAGAATGGGGTGGGGGGGGGGGATAAAAAATGATACATTTTTAAGAAAGGTACATTTTTAAATTGGATGTATTGTAAGTTTGTGCTTTTAAAAGATAAGTTGATGTTTATGGAAGCAGATTTCCATGACATTAGAGGAATGTTATGTTATCAAACTGAGAATATTGATGAGAACTTGTATGTTGACTTACATAGAACAATGTACAAAGTGCTATTAGCTTAAAAATTGGAGAAAAAGAGTGAGAGAAAATATATACCGTAGGAGATGAGAAGAAAGATGGAAGAATAGAGCAACAACACTTATACCCCAAGAACTGATATGAGCTGAAAGTACCTTCAGAACCTTAGACATGTCCAAGGGGGTTACTACTACTACGAAGATCTGAATTATGGAAAGTAGGTTTGTGTGAGTGCCAGACTAGACATGAACCAAGATGTTGCTCAATAAACAAGAAGAATTATAGCAGCAGAGACAAATAAATAAGTGATGGGTTTATTTTAATTGTGATAATCAATAATTAATAAAAATTAAGTTTAAGAGGAGCAGGTAAAGAAACCTTGCACATGTACATACTATGCTATGTTCATTGCAGTCATGGCTTAATAGGAAAAAAGGGAAAGACAATTATACCTAAAACTGATTAGCCCATTCATTAATTTATTGGACCTTGATAATCTCTTTCTGGATCACTATCCAAGTAGAACCATATACAAGAAGGGAGTCAGCCCTGGACAGGATCCTAGTCCGTTTTACACACAGCTACATTTATTCATTGTGAGCTAATCAAAAACCTCTATGTAATCTAATTTGCATGCCTTTGAAATAATGAATGAAAACTTGAATTCCACAGAGACACAGAGAGAAATTACAAACTCATTGCAGGCATTGACCAGGTTGTGAATTAAACCTAGGACTCTGGAGCTTTGAGGTGGTAGCATTAACCACTGTGCTACCTTTGCTGTTTCCATTAAATTAATTCCAGGCCATGTGGAGGCAATACTGCCATTATTTTACATCTTTTTAATATTACTAACTGCAGGGACAAATGGCAGCCTAAAAATAACAATATTAAGAAATGCACTCACCAAAATATATTTTACAGTAAAGCATCTACCAATCCAAGCAGTCACCTACATTGCACAATAATTTTGATAAGGACATTGTTTTCAAGTTGATAGAAACACTGTAATTATCATCTTATTTATTATCAAAATGTCAAATGCTAATTCCCTCATTATTCTTAAAGCCTAACAATAGAGTTATGGCTTTATTTTGTAAAGGAGATTTAAATCTGATGAACATTTATATGTGTTCATGCCAATGATATGGTTATGGAAACTGTATTGTTATTTGTATTTGAGTTTTTCTATTTAGTACATTTGATGTTTATTAATATATGAAACATCTAGCTTTTGAAATATCCAAATTTTTTTCTGGTTGGGAGTGTTTGGTAAAACTTTAGTTTATGCACTGCAAAAGTACATCTGTTACTAATACTCTTGTATAAGAATACCTTAACAAAGGCTTCTTTTGGTCTTCATAGCGCTTATAAAAGCATCAGTACTGTGTAGTGTGGCATATTGACGTGATGGTAAAATTACTTGATCATATAAAGGATTCATAGGGCTTATACTAACTTTTATAAATAGTAGATCACATTGCAGAGATAAATAAACACTTTACTGATGCTTCGTAAGATCCAAAGAAGTGTATGTTATGGACTTGTGTCATAATAGCAAATGAGTAATAGATGTATTTTTGCCTGTGGTGGGCTGGCGCCCTGCCCGGGGTTTGTTTCCTACCTTGTGCCCTGTGTTGGTTGGGATTGGCTCCAGCAGACCCCCGTGACCCTGTAGTTAGGATATAGCAGGTTGGATAATGGATGGATGGATGTATTTTTACAGTACCCAAACCAAAGGTTTACAAAGTGTTTCTAAAATCATAAAATCACACAAAAAATGTAATCGAATGAAGAGATCCAGAAATGTGTGAAAAAAGTAAATAAATTATTTTATACTACACTGTAGTGTGCAGATTGAAAAGATTCTCTATAAACTCTGTCTACTTATACAACGAAAAACTCCATATTTACACAAGTTCAATACACAAGATACTTTCAAACCCAATTATTCCACTTCAGGATCACAGGGCCTGGAACATATGCTGTTAGCATTGGGCAGAAGGCAGTAACTAACCTTGGATGAGATGTCACTCCTTTACAAAAACACTCAGGAGCAATTTAGAACAGACATATAATTTATCATGCCTGTCTTTTGGGTGTGGAAGAAAAAACTATGAGCAGGTAAATGATTCAAATCCATGATTCTGCATATATGAGGCAGCAGCCCTAACTATACTGCTATGCTGTATAAATATTAAACCAAATAGGAAAGGTTCGCTTCCCGGGTCCTCCCTGCATGGAGTTTGTATGTTCTCCCCATGTCTGCGTGGGTTTCCTCTGGGTACTCTAGCTTCCTCCCACAGTCCAAAGAAATGCAGGTTAGGTACATTGGCAATCCTAAATTGTCCCTAGTATATGCTTGGTGTATGTGTTTGTGTGCCCTGTGGTGGGCTGGTGCCCTGCCCAGGGTTTGTTTCCTGCCTTGCACCCTGTGTTGGCTGGGATTGGCTCCAGCAGACCCCCGTGACCCTGCAGTTAGGATATAGCAGGTTGGATGATGGATGGATGAATGAAAGGATTATCAGATTTTTTTACAGTGCCCACTTTGTCATTTGTAATAGTTAACAGGAACAATTAAGTAGCTCAATGATGGGACATCATCCAATGAACTTTGACTCGAAAGGTGAAAGGTATGGTAAAGTGGGTGTAGGTCCGGTTTATTCTTGAAGTTCTGCGTCCTGACATGTGAATTAATGACTTGGTTCTCTGTTATAAAAATAAAACGTCAAACTGCTTAAATATATAAGACACTCAAAGATGTGAATTTTATAAAAGGTTACAATAAAATAATCTTATGTGCATGTCATAAACTACATACACATTTTCAGCCTCCTGAATTAAAAAAAAAGAAGAAATTTAATGCAGTTATAAAATTATTTTAAAACTAGAGTGGGAACGAGAAACAAGTGACTAAGACAAGTTTGGCGATTCAACCTGTGACTGGCTGCATGTGCAAATCACGTTCACCTGCCAATGTTCAAATAAAAAAAAAGAGATGTGAGCAATGGCACTATTCAAGCCATTTAGGATAGTGCTCACTACAGAAATGCACCATGAAGTATGAAGTTGTATGTTTCTTAGATGACAAGACCCTTGCTAAGTCAGGCACACAGTGTTCAATGACATTTTAACACTGCTGTCCGCTACCAGCTTTCAGAGTTGAATTTTCTTCAATAATATGGTGTCAGATAGCCGCATATACTGTACTAGTTTTAACAGTGTAGACATTCAATACTTTCATTAGCAATTATGTACAATGCCTGACAAGCTTAACTAAATCTTACAGTAGGGTGTACTATATTAATAGGTTTTCTGACTGCTTTACACTTATGCTTTTCTAGTGTTTCATATTAACAATTAAATTTGCATTTAAGGACTTTGGAATTGGTAGTTTTTGGGCTTGTTATAGAGCATTTATTTTCTTTATTGCTATGTAAGATAAACAAAGCCTTTTGGTACATCTTATTATGTAGTACTTAATTACTAATAGATCATTTTTAATATTCTCTTTCATTTCACTTTATTTTTGTGAAGGACAATCAGATGAACATTCAAGTAAAATATCTTCCAAATGTTCATTCAGACCAGGAACTCAAGTCCAGAAGATGCAATAAACATATCTTAAATTTAGGCGTGGAGATACAGTAAAGCCTTAAGTTGCTTTGTTTATATTATACATTTTAAGTTACATCTCAGATGGATGACATTATCAAAAGGCCAAGTTATTGTCATGTGTACACAGTACAGTGAAATTGTTACTTGCACGTCTCCACAGAACAGTTAACAAAACTACAATAATAAAAAAGCAAACAATAAATAAGGGAATAAATAATTGCAATTATGCATATCACATTATATATACACACATTATATGCTATATGTTTTTCAGGTATTGCGTATACTCTGTATAAGCTGTTATTTTACAGTATTTGCGGGTTCTCCAGTTTCCTCCCACAGTCCAAAGACATGCAGGTTAGGTGCATTGGCAATCCTAAATTGTCCCTAGTGTGTGCTTGGTGTGTGGGTGTGTGTGTGTGCTGGCGGGGTTTGTTTCCTACCTTGAGCCCTGTGTTGGCTGGGATTGGCTCCAGCAGACCCCCATGACCCTGTAGTTAGGATATAGCAGGTTGGATAATGGATGGATGGATGCTCTAATGAATGGCTTTTCAGCAATCTTAAGACTTGTGGGCAGAAACTGTCCTTGAATCTACTGGCTCGAGTGCCAATGGTTCTGTACGATTTGTTCAGATAGTACAAGCGACAAAAATGGCATTAAAGATAGGTCTTTAATTGTCCTGTTTTCCTTTCAAAGGCAGCAAATACTGCATATATCATGAATAGCTAGGTGCTGGTAATATTCTGTGCCACCTTCACCACCTTCTGCAATGCTTTACGATCTTCAGCTGCATAGGTGCTGTACCAGGATGTGATGCAGACAATGAGAATGGACTCCACTGTGCACATATAGACGTTTGTGAGAACAGATGGGGGAAATGCATGCTGTGTTCAGACGTCTGAGGATGTAGACGTGCTAGTGAGGCTTTTAGAAACAAAATGTGTTTTGCATACATCAGTTTGTCGTTTATGGTCTCTCCAAGAAATTTAAAGCTGCTCATGCTTTCAGTAGTATCTCCTCCAGTTTAGATGAAAGTGTGGTCTGCCTGTTGATTTCTGAAGTCTATGACCAGATTTTTTTTTGATTATTGGCCTAGCACAACTGAGTTACCTGGTAGACCACTTCTCTGTAAGCTGTCTCATCATTGTTGGTGTTGACGTTAATAACGTTGATGTCATCAACAAATTTATTTATGTAGTTGGAGCTGTGTCTGAAAAGACAATCATAGGTGAACAACAAACTACCCTGTTGAGTGCCTTTGTTGAGAGTCAACATGGAGGATATGATGCTTCCAATCCCTTCATGCTGAGGTCTGTTGTATAGGAACTCTCATTTGCACAGGGTGAGCCTGTGCCATAAATTGAAGAATTTGGTGGTCAGCATTGCTTGTACAACAGTGTTTTAAATATTGAGTTGTATTCTATAAACAGGACTCTGGCCTAAAAGTTTTCATTGTGTGCCAGTATGGAATGAAATAAGTGAATGGGGGTGCCACTACTCTGTGTTCATTCAGACAATCTACTTTTGTTTTCTTAGGCACAGAGATAACTGTTGGTTTATATATTTACTGTATAATTTTGTTATATTCATTGGTCGTTATTAATGCAGTCTTCTGTTTTACTGCATTTAAGTGTATTTTTGTGATGGTGTACTTACAATATGGTGGCAAAATGCTAATCTCTGCTCTCTCAGCACATTAGAGTATATACCTCTTAATGATATTAGCTATGCATTTGATCTAAAATACCCTAGAAAAGTATTTGGTTCAAATAAAATTTCCAGGCTACTGAATACATATCTTCACCTTTATAATGCAGAAAAATTGTGTAAATGTACCATGAAAAGATTATAGGGATGCAGATAAAAGTTTGGGGTAGCCACTCTGTATGTATATATATATATATATATATATATATATATATATATATGAAACAAAAAAGCAAAAATCAGCAATCAATAGGTTCAAGACAGAACTGAATTAATAGGAAAAAAATGGCATTCTTATAGCCGGGCCGTAGGAAGTATCGTCATTGGAGCCAGTACTAGAAATAAAATCATTGGGTTGGAACCGGAAGCAATGTTGAGAGGCTCAGGCAGGATTTCCCTTGGCTGGTCTGCAGGGGAAAGAAAGAAAGGTTTAGTGAACGCTGCCACCCCCGTGGCCTGGCATGTAATTACTACCTTTCAGGCCTGTTGGCTGCTTCCACTTCGTACGTGTGTCACAGTATCAACAAACTATTTTGTGGGTATGCAAATGTTGACCACTGGATTCAGACCAGTTTTTATTACTGAATTTGCTGGTGCATCTCCCTATAACTTGGTAAGATTACATTCAAAACACCTTATTACTCACCAGAAAACTCATGCTGACATTGAAAGAATTCTGCAATGACAATGAATAATTATTTTTAATAATAATTCTTTGCATTTATATAGCACTTTACTCACTACTCAGTAATTGCAGGTTAAGGGCCTTGCTCAAGGGCCCAACAGAGCAGAGTCCCCTTTGGCATTTATGGGATTTGAACCGGCAACCTTCCGATTGCCAGTGTAGAGCCCTAGCCTCAGAGCCACCACTCTGCCTGAAGGGGTGCAGGACCCAAACCCATGATGCTTTATCCACATGGCAGCAGTATTAACCACTGTACCTTCATGCCATCCATGGTCTGTATGTGCTGAAGATGCATAACAGCCTCTATTTGTGAAATATGAGGCTGGTTCAGCATCAATTTTATCTTATGTTTCAGTGGACTTTTGTTCTTCGATGAGTCTTTAATAAACCAATTGCATAAAACACAAGATAAAATATGAATGTCAAAGTTGTTACACTGTTCTGTCAAGTGTCATGCTGTGAAGGCTCATAGATAGTCCTAGGTAAGGTTTCAATATGCTGTTCTTTGCATTGCTGTTCTTCTTCTTTGTTTCAACAACATCTTGCATGGAGTGAGGGAGTGGTCACAGTTATGTTGCTATAATAGTCCTTGAGTCATTGTGTTTTGCCAGCAGATGGCAAATGTGATATGATACTGAACTTTATAAATTTAAATGAATAAATAATAAATGTTGAGCCGTTAAATTACTCTGGCAGAGTTTAACCTGCCTTAATCGGAACAGTCACTTTTCAAAAAATCTTCAGCCAATATGCTATTCCAAATTTATCTTTTCCACTAGTGATACTGTTTGTTGACAAATAAGACACAAAGTTTATTTCCATTTTTAAACTAGCAAATATTTTTTTTTTTCATTCTTTTCAGAATTTCTATTCATATTGGGCTATTGAAAATTTTGTTTATTAATAATAATAATAATAATAATTATTAAGTTTATTTTTCAACTGTTATAAGAAACTGCAAAACTATAAACAAGTTCTAGTAACTTTAATTAGAGATTTACATTTTATTTAATGCACAGGCAAATATAAAGGGTTGTTCATATCTGTTACAGGTGTGCCAGATGTAACATATACACGGCTTTGACGCCCAATTGGGGAAAAATGCCACATTGCCCTCTACTGGTGCTAACTAGATTTCTGAATAAGTAAGCTTGAGAAACACCTTCCTGTTCAAGGAAGGGAATACAGAGAGACTAAACAGAAAAGAATATAAATATTAAACTAAAACATTATGTGTTTCTTGCAGATCTGGTCTAGTCAAATTTGTTTCTTTCTTAGAATGCACATTGATTCTTTCCTAAGAGTGCGTGAGGCAATTATTCTAAATTCATTTGATTTATATTTTCTTCAGGTTTGCTAAGTTAAATTCTTCACAAGGGAGAAACTAAATATGTTTGCAGGTGCAATCTTACATGAATGATGCCATCAACAATCCCAGGCATCTGTCAAGTCCAGCACTGCTGTGGCTTCATGCTAAGCACTCTGTTATGAGAATTTTTAATTACCCATTTAGAATGCACTAGTATGTTAAATAAAGGGGATTGGTTCAGTTCAAGAGCAGCATCCAGCTTTTGCCATTAATTACTTAATTACAGTTCAGGTCCAGTAGTCCTGCAAACAAAAACACACACATCACACATAGGCAGAGGCTTTGTTCTTGATGAAATTAATAAAAATGTTACTTTATAGAAAAAAATAAAACTGTTCAATAATGTCCCCCTGGATTCTTACATGATTAATATTGTAATATTAAAATTAAAACTACCTTTAAGACAGAGGAATGTGCATAGAAAATTCCTCCCCATCAGCACAAATATCAATAGATATTATAAGAAGCATATAATCTGTTACAGAAAATATATAGCTCAATCCTGAAATGGATTAAGCAAATTTTAAAATGAAGTAGTTAATGTACAGATAGATTATATATAATATAATATAATATAATATAATATAATATAATATAATATAATATAATATAATATAATATAATATAATATGGGTGGCATGGTGGTGCAGTGGTCAGTGATGCTGCCTCACAGTTAGGAGACCTGGCTTCGCTTCCCGGGTCCTCCCAGCGTGGAGTTTGCATGTTCTCTCCGTGTCTGCGTGGGTTTCCTCCAGGTGCTCCGGTTTCCTCCCACAGTCCAAAGACATGCATGTCCTTGGTGTGTGTGTGTGTGTGTGTGTGTGTGCGCCCTGCGGTGGACTGGCACCCTGCCTGGGGTTTGTTTCCTGCCTTGCGCCCTGTGTTGGCTGGGATTGGCTCCAGCAGACCCCTGTGACCCTGTAGTTAGGATTTAGCAGGATGGATAATATAATATAATATAATATAATATAATATAGAGTAACCTAGTGGTGAGTCCAGGGTTTGAGTTCTACATTTGTTGGGTCTGTATTAGCTATGCATGTCCTCACCATGCTTACACTGATTTTCCTTCCATATTCCCAAAGATGTACTAATCAATCCTACATTTACCCCATGTGAGTGTGAGTGTATGTGTAAGTGGGTACTATGCTGGAATTATGCACTGAGTAGGGTTGTTTCCAGCTTTGTTCCCTGTATAATATAATATTCTTATATAATACGCTACTGTGGCTGTTCATTTGTCTGTCCAGGATTTTAAATCACCTGTAGCTCCCAAACCATTTCACCTATTGACTTGAAATTTGGTACACATATACTACATGACGTCTAATATCCGCTTTTGGGGAGGTGATTTTTAATACTCTTTTTATTTTTATTTTATTTTATTGTAGAATCAACTCTTGGCAGCACGCAGCAAGGCGGCTATGTGACGCATGCGTATTGGCGCCGTTCTCATTCCCTACCACCTTTGTGATCACTTCTCCTACCTCTTCATATCTTAAATCATTCTTGAGGCAGATTGAGGACTTAAGTGTCAGCTTAAGTGAAAAATTAAACAAAACATACTAAGTAATTGCAACACAAAAACTAACTTAATCAGTTTTAACACGAAAAGATGCAGACGAAAGAAAAGAAGCAGCGGTCCACTAGGGTGGAGAAAAGAAGAGCTGCTCAGAAATCAGCAGGCACATCAACCTCTGAGGAAACAAATGCTAAACGTACACAGAATGACTATGAAAACTATGAATGTTCTAGTCAAGTGTATTCACTGCACATTATCGTGCGGTATGCCCTGGTCTTTAAATATAATACGCTACCGTGGCTGTTCGTTTGTCTGTCCAGGATTTTAAATCACCTGTAGCTCGCAAACTGTTTGACCGATTGACCTGAAATTTGGTACACATATACTATGTGACGTCTACTATCCGCTTTCAGGGTGATGATTGACCTCCAAGGTTATTCCTCTTTATATTTTTAAGAAGAAAAGAAACGGGCCACTAGGGTGAAGAAAAGAAGAACTGCTGACGAAGCAGCAAGCACATCAACCTCTGAGCAAATGAATACTAAACATACAGAGAAAAAGTATGAATACTATGAATGTTCAAGTCAAGTGTATTCACTGCATGTTATCGTGCAGTATGCCGTTACTGGTACAATATAATACAATACAATACAATACAATACAATACAATATAGCGGCACGGCGGCGCAGTGGGTAGTGCTGCTGCCTCGCAGTTAGGAGACCTGGGTCCTCCCGGCGTGGAGTTTGCATGTTCTCCCTGTGTCTGCGTGGGTTTCCTCTCACAGTCCAAAGACATGCAGGTTAGGTGCATTGGTGATTCTAAATTGTGCTTGGTGTGTGTGCCCTGTGGTGGGCTGACACCCTGCCTGGGGTTTGTTTCCTGCCTTGTGCCATGTGTTGGCTAGGATTGGCTCCAGCAGACCCCCATGACCCTGTAGCTAGGATATAGTGGGTTGGATAATGGATGTATAGATGATATACTATAATATAGAAATCTCTTAGCAACTTCCCATCCCAGAATTAGTCCAATGACATCAAAAAAGCAAAACCACATATGTTAAATTAAACAGAATGTCAAGCAAATCTTTTTGCCTCTCTAGCTCTGCCAAACAGGTCCAAGTCTGTATTTACTAGGCAAGGTAACTATCCCATTCAGTAATCATCTAGCACCTCAAATAAGCACTTCCTTTTACTTCTTCTGTTTCTCACACTTTCCTACAGTACCTCTCTGTCTTTCATAGGCCTCTCTTTATCTGTCCAGCTGGGCATTTGGCTTTCAGGTCCTCCTGACTTTACACTTAACAATGCTGAATATCCAAACTCACTTCTAACCAAGTCCCAGAATTAGTTTCCTTTAATCATAACATGGACACAAGGCTAGACCTCTAGCTGGTGGCTCATGCTGTTGCTACACCATTAAGCTATCTAGATCTTCTTTGCAGATGCCTAAACTATTTAAGAAAAAATGCTTTTCCACAGTGGCTCTATGGACCACTCTCCCTCACTCTCTTCCTCTCTTTTTACCTGCTAGCTCACTTGCCCCTTAGCACCCTGAGGTTTCATGACAGGCTTCCACCTTTTCTTGCACTGCTGTCTTTTTAATTCTCTTGCTTCTGCCTGTTATTCCTCTGAGGTGCCCCACACGTACAGAGGTTTAACATTCTGTGGAACTGGCAAGTATTTTACGGCAGCGTAATCATTGAGCACACATGGAAACACAATAAGGTATAAAAGGTAATTAAATATAAGGATCTTCTCATCTATAGTAAGTTGTCCTTAATAGTTAAATATAATTGTTGTATATCTTGAAATATTTTATAATAAAAATAATTTTAAAAATTGAAAATAATTTTACAGATAGAGCATAATGTAGTGGAAAGAAACATGACAGACAAGCTGTTATCTCTCTGACTACTCTTCCTTAAAATAACATTGGTTATCAAATTGTTTATTTGGCAGATTCGTGCAATAAACATCCCATTAAACTGCTGTAAAAATGGTATAATTAAAGCCTCTGGTTCAGATATTAAGTTTTCCCTTTCAGTGTTTATTAATTTATGCAGCATCACGCAATTTATTATGTGCGTGAAAGCTGAACAAAATTGGGCAAGGAAAAAAAGTGACTGCTGAATGCGAATTAATTTGTACGGTTCTTCAAGCATATCACTCACCGTTCAATCTGATATGATATTTGATTGCACTGAGACGGTTGGTTAGTTAAGGTAATTTAGTTTCCAGTTGGGGCACTAGCATTAATAGAGCTTACACGTGTAGTAACATGAGCACATATTGTTAGTCTTGGATTCTGAATGGCATATTTGTCCTTAAGGGAAATGTTATTTGTGTGAAGTGATTTTCAAAATCACTTTAACTACTTAGCATGTCTGCACCAACTGGAAAACCTAATCCGCTTTAGAAAATGCTGTGTGGGCACATTAGTTCCATAAAATGTTTTAACACTTATTAAACCGTTTTGTATATAATTAAGCAAGTCTCATGCACATTAATTGTTATTAATATTTTGAATATACAGCAATTGAAAATATATTGTATATTTACATTTTATTTATTTAGATATTCTTTACTGTATAAATAAACCATAGTGTAGATATGCACCTTTATTTTGTCATATAGATAGCTTAAACACATGAGGGATAATATCTTAGGTATATCTGCCTACATTTTTTCAAAATAACATATGATCTTTATCAGGTCTTCCATAATTCTTACAAATTTACTAGTCTTTTTTTAATAAATCAACATCCTATTAATGCTCATTACAGAACACCATGTAATCAGTACATTCACACAGTCATATTCCAGACCTACTTCTTCCATTATGGGGTAGCACAAAACTGGAGCTTACCTTAGTAGCATCATGCACAAAGTATTGATCATCTCTGAATGGGAGGATAGTCCATCACAAAGCACACATATGCATAAACCCACACTTAATCTGACATGGCAAATTTACAGTTGACAATTAGTGTGCATTTATACTATATAGGAAAGGTCTGTATTAAACAGAGAAAATTCACACAGACACATGAAGAATTTGCAGACTCTACACAGAGAGTGAGGGGCGAGAGATCAAACTCAGGTGCCAGAAACTGTGAGGCAAATGAATCCCTGCCAGCCAAAAAAAAAACATCTGTAGCTAAAAAATCCAACTAAATGTTGATACTGTTACACAAAGAGCTTAGAATGTACTCTTGTTGTCTTATTTATAGCAGTGCCATATATTTATATTTCAAAAACTACTAAAACTAATATTTGATTATTAAAATAATGCAGATATGATAGAGGGTAGGGTTTGGCTGCTGTGTCTCGCTTATCCAGAGCCATAATATGTACATGTAGCAAGTGAGCTTTCTGCTGCTGTACTGGCAAATAATGTATCAACTGCAAATGTTATACTTTTTAACATAATGCAACTTACCAAAAATATGTTTTATTTAATATAATTGCTTTCTAGCATATGTTAATAATCACATAATAGATAGATAGATAGATAGATAGATAGATAGATAGATAGATAGATAGATAGATAGATAGAGACTTTATTAAATCTTTATTAATAGGAACATTCAAATGCATGCAGCAGCAGAAACATAAAAAGCAAGCACACAGACTCACAGGACAAATAATACATCCAAGCAACAAATAAATAAATAACGAGTACATCTGGTGGAAGCATTGCATTGGACAGAAAAGACACCCAGAGGCAGTTCTTAGCATAGCATGGTGGAATGAGCCAATGGCTGAGTGTTCCAAGAGAGCACCACCTGGAGGTGATGGAGGTTATTTTTCATGATGACATCCAGTTTTACCATCTTTTCCACAACAGTTTCCAGTGTGTCCAGGGTTTGCCCTGTGGTGGCGCAGACTTTCCTGTTAAGTTTGTTCAGGCATCATACTTCTTTTGTGCTCAGGTTGCTTCCCCAGGAGACTGCAGCATAAGAACACCACACTGGTTACTATGAGCTGGTAGAACATTTCCAGCAGCTTGCTACACACATCAGAAAGACCTGTGTCTTTGTCACACATCAAAAGACCTTAGCAAGTACAATCTCCTCTGGCTTTCTTATCCAGTGCCACTGTGTTGTCAGACCAGTCCAATTTGTTGTTTATGTGAATCCTCAGATACTTGTAACTCTGTAGCACTTGCACATCTTCCCCCGAATGATAACTGATACTCAGAGGATTCTTGGCATATCGGTAATCCTCCATCTGCTCTTGCTGATGTTGAGTTGCAGGTTGTTGTCCCTAAACCACAAGTCAAAGTCCTCCATGATTTTGTTATATAGAGAACATTGTAGGAGAGAGCAAAACTGAAAGGTGACAAAGATGGGGGGCAATGAGTAGTGAAAGAAGTGGCAGGATTTTGAGAAGCCTGTGCAGTATGGTTTGGGGGCAGGTATTCAGGAGTGTGCCTCAGCGGAAGCAAACGCTTGAGAGGGGCCTAAAGAAAGGGCACTGCTATATAGGTACATTTGGGAGTAATAGCGGTCCTATTGTATAGCGTCTTCATTATGGGAGAAATGAGTGAGGTTCTGTGTAGTGACCTGCTGAAATAGAGGGACTGGTGACGGTGGACAATCCCCAGATTAAAAGGTCGACTCTATCTGTAGGTGGGTGTCTCCTCTTGTTGCAAGGCCATGAAGAAATAAACATAGGAGATATCATGTTAGAAAGATACATTGAGGCTTATGCTTGCTTTAATGGAAGGAACCACCTGTGATTTTCACCCCCTTTTTTAATATTCATTGGTAATTTATTTGAGACATTTAACCTCCACTTTCACCTGTTTTTATCTGGAATTAACATATGTATTGCACTGCACATTCTGCACATGTGGGAATTTTTTTGGAATATAAGCACTAGTCTTTTACACCTACATCTTGACTGTGTGTATCCTCATCTGCCCAGCTCATTCTTGGTTCTGGGTTCAAGCTGCCAAAGGACATAGAACTAACCAGACCATTACAATCAGGTCTTTGAAAAGCAAGAAACTAGAAACACTTGAACAGCTTTAAAAATTACTATAGCTTAGGCTTAAATGTTGATTTTCAAGTAGTGTTTAAAGGAAAAAAATCACTTCCAATTAAAATAAAATGACCTTTAGCTGATTTTCCAGATTACTGAGCCTTGCTAAATTCATTTTTAAAATTTTATTTTACTTCACAGTGCTGTACCCTTCTTATTTAATATAAATGGGGGGCTTACAGGTATGAAGATAACATGGGCTATGAATAAGTGGTTTTCTACAGTGGCCATGACCCACTCATGTGACCTTACATTTGTTGCAATGTTTTCTTTCTGTTTTTGTGTTGTTCTTTTAGGTATGTTTTCATTATCCATTTGGCTTAATGTCACAATGAGCTATAACCATCCCTGTTCTAAGAAGCACCAGTCAACAATGCTTCCAAAATATGTTGCAAAAGATAAATTAGATTTTTTGTTTTGAAAGGTTCCAGTAGCAGCATGGTGGCACAGTGGGTAGCACTGTTGCCTCGCAGTAAGGAGACCTGGGTTCGTTTCCCAGGTCTTCGTTGCATGGAGTTTGCATGTTCTCCCCGTGTCTGTGTGAGTTTCCTCTGGGTGCTCCGGTTCCACCCGCAATCCAAAGACATACATGTTAGGTGCATTGGCAATCCTAAATTGTCCCTAGTGTGTGCTTGGTGTGTGGGTGTGTGTGCCCTTCAGTGGGCTGGTGCCCTGCCCGGGATTTGTTCCTGCCTTGCATCCCTGTGTTGGCTGGGATTGGCTGCAGCAGACCCCCGTGACTCTGTGTTAGGATATAGCGAGCTGGATGATGACTGACTGAGGTTCCAGTAATAAAACTAATTCTATGGAGGCTATTTAACCTGTGTTATAGCTTAAATAGTTTATTTACAGTATAATATTAAACCTACTTTGTATAAATTGTATTTAGTACCCACATGTATGAAATCATAAAGCTATGCAAATGGTATTTTGATGTATGTTACAAACAATTGGTAATGGACTAGTGCTCTGTTTAAGGCTCTTTTCAGCCAGGTTCTACCAATATTGACTTTGGCCCCCAGAAACCCTGAACTGGATTAAATGCATTTGAAAATTTTATGTTATGCTATAAAATATATGTCAATAATGTGTACTTTATACCTTTTGTACTTTAAAATTTTTAATTAGTTATATTCATTGAGTCACTTGCCATGTTAATGGAGTTGGAGTGATGCTTTAAAATGGTTATTCAGTGTGTTTTTTTTTAAATGTTATATGACCGTAGTAAAATAATTCAAAGCTAGCTCCTATTATTCATGCATAGTAGCAAAACTCCTAGGACATGAAATAGCCACACTCTTCCCATTGTGCAGCGTCATATTATGATGATGCTGCTTACAGCTCAGTTCAGTGGAACATGTAGTTAATTGTGGTAGAGACCCAGGTGCATGTGGGTTTTATTTAATGTGATAATGATGTAGGGCTGCAAGTGCCTGGCAGGTGGCAGCAGTCAGTGAACCATCACAGTGTCTCTTGGGTTGCCATATGTCATAACACATGGATTCTTGTTAGTGGCTGTTGTATGGTAATCACAACTCTGCTCTAAGTGCTTAGTACACCAGCATGATGCATTCAAATTCAGATCACTCAAATGTGCGTTTGTCCACTAACTACTAAAAATATTTATTGAAGAGCAATTGTTTTTTGTTAACTTATTGTCTCATCCATTCTGATTCCAGATTTTTGCATATATAACATAGAACAGATTATTTTTTTGTCAAGTAATTATCCAAACGATACATGGAATCTAATGCTTAGAACCAAAATGATAGTCACTCTATTCTGTGGATCTTATTCTCATTATAAGTCTGACTTTTAATATATTAACAGTTTTGTTTTTTGATGGTAAATGTACTGCTTGTAGGGTCACAACATTTACAAGCATCCAGATCCCCATGAAACCACCACAGGCCCTATGTCTGTAACACTTTGGAGTCGGCCCCTCTCCCACTCCCTATTGCAATTCTAACAGAGCACCCAGACACAACAGTGTCTTCTTGTTACTGTATCCAGTGTTTCAAAGGTTTAGATTTAAACACACCTTGTATTAAAAATGTAACTATTCCTTGAATCACAAGAATTATACATCCATCCATCCATAATCCAACCCACTATATCCTAAATACAGGGTCTGCTGGAGCAAATCCCAGCCAACACAGGGCGCAAGGCAGGAAACAAACCCCAGGCAGAGCACCAGCCCACTCCAGATAACAAGAATTAGATTTGATATATTTATTTATTATAATTGGCAAGAACTAGCAAGTAAGTATTTTTATAGAGGTAAGTGAAAGATGTAGATGCATATATAATTAACTTTTCTTTTAAGGATTGATCAAAGCATTGTGAAATAAAGCAGTGTTTAATACATTATAGTCTTAGTTCATCAATCAGAATTGTCAGAACAAAACTAAACTCGCAGAATCTGAATGTAATTTTTTCCCCAAAGCTACAATCTTTTGTTGAAGTCTTCCTTTTAATTTAAAGAAAGTTCAGACACAGTTTAATACTTCTTCTATAACATTGCATTCATAATGTTACAGGTCACACTGCATGTGCATCACATGCGTAGCAATCACATCACATTATTGAGACCAGGCCCACGAAATGACATCACTCATCAAAATTGGAAATACAAAATGGCAACTGTTGCCTGAAACATAGTATCTGTGGCAGCAGGTGACTTAAATATCCCTCAGGTAACTGCAGCCATAAATTAATTAGAGACCTGCCATTGTAGAAGACAATGAAGGGGAAGGCATCAGGAGCAAAAAGAAAACCAAAAATAATTTGTTTAAAAAAATAAATAAATAATAGCCAATATAATTGACAATCATAAAGAAAAGGGGCGAGGTAAGGCAAAAGTACTAACAACTAACATTTGAGGAAAGTTGTCATTAATTAACTTTACAACACTGCATTGGCTCACAACTTCAGCAGCACTAGGTGACAGCAGAGAAGCTGCATTACAGTCTGTCATATTTCCTTAAAAGCATCAGGTTTCTAGCATTAATATCATGCTGTGTCTACCCGACTTTAATGTATAGCATTTCATGTGTCAACGCAGTTTTTTTTCAGATTGCTAAATAACTTAGTGGCCAATAAGTGAAGTTGTAACTTAGCACTGCTACCTCACTTTCATCTGTTGCTTTAGACTTTAGAATTTAGACTATATGTAGCCTATTAAGAAGTGAAAATATTTAGTGAATTTATGATGTATTAACTCTTTGAGGGCTGAATATTTTTTCCAAAAAACACAGAAGCAATGACTTCACACAGAAATCAATATAAAATGTCTGTTGCTGCATGCTGTGGCTGCCAGTTTGCCAAGAACATGCGGCAGGCATGCTGCCAGGCTGTCTTCGCTTGGCTGGGGCAGCAGCAGCAGTCACGGTCACAGTCCATTGCAATCTGATTTCTACCTCTTAAGTTGCAGCCCTCCCAAGCAAACAGTGCCGCAGCCATGCCAGCTACATGAACACATTCAGCACCACGATTAGCTGGGGACTAGTCAGCTGAAGCTGGAACCTCACATTCGTTTTCAATTGCTTGTATCAAAATCAGAGTCCAACAAGTCATAGTCTAATTCAGAGAGAATAGGCAAAATGTCGTTCACGGAGTATGTTGTGTTACGCATCTGCTTTGATCTCTCGCCAGATGTCACTGCCATTTATGTCGTTGTTAGCACCTTGCTGCTCAACGGAAAGCAGGAAATCTCAGTCAAAACCAAGAAAGCTAACTTTCCTTCTAGCAATGGGAGTCCAACTAAAACATAACAGTTGGTTTTGTCACAGTTTACAGTTGATTACCATCGTCAGCTCTTCCTTTTAACAAAAGTTGTCTGACAGAGTTAAGCGATAAAAATGTAGCCTACTGCGGAGCAAAATACTGCCTGTGTTTGTCAATTCTGCTCCCACTAGCAGCCACAGAGAGTCAGCCCAGTGATGCTGATGAGCTAGGGTCAGGAGGTTGCAAAGAAAGGACAGCAAGAGTTATATGCAACATGATGGTGCAGTTATGTGATGATAGAATGGAGGTTTGCAGTTATTCTTTTAGTGTTAAAGAAAATTATACAGTATGACCAGTGTGATATATTATTATGACTGTGGGATATGAAGACATTATTTATGGGAGGATATGCAGCAATAAATTATAGCTTTATATGCATTATGTATTGTGTAGTGCAAAGTTATAAATAGCCATGGTACATAGTAATACATACTTGGTAGTAATCTTACTAATTACTGAATGTATTTAATATTAAAGATAAGGTTCGTTCTGTGGAAGTGTGGATTACATCAGCTGCAGGATCCACGCCAGAGACAAGAGAATGTTGTACTTCTGGGTACATGACAGAGCAAACAACAGCTGAGGAGAATAAAGAAACAGATCCTCAGGCAGATGAAGGGAATGTAGAGAAGGCTGCAACCAACTTTGATTACTTAATACATCCCCAGTCCAAAGATCTCGACCTGTTTTTGTGCCCTCCAACAGTCCCTAAGACAGAGCATGTTGTTGATGCAGTAAAAGTGACTGGAAAGTGTGGCCTTAACTATCGAGAGTACAAAGCTGAAGCTACCTATACAGGGTGGTCCAGATCTAATTATGCAGATCCAGATCATCTGGATGACTTTGATTTATGTGGGGACGATTCCAGTTTGACGCGAGCACAATTCTTCATGCCGTCAGTTCGCACACTTCTCAATGGTCCGGGATTTTTCGGGTGATTTTCTATGTAATAAACTTAATAAGTTATAGCGTAATGAAAATTGCATAATTAGATCTGGACCACCCTATACTCTACAAAATAATAATCTTGACCATGGTGACTCATGGCTCTACATGAGTGCATTTCAAAGAGTAAGAGACATCTGATTTAGTAGTTTTATGTTTCTTTTCCTTTGTTCACAGTTACCATGATGGCCTATAATAAAAACACACACCCCACTCCTGACCCCACCCCCCGAGTGAAGGCAAGGACTGGTTTGTGTCATGTCACTCCGTGGCTGAAAAACAGTCCCGTTCTATCCCTTCTTATGAGGAACCACGTTGGGTTTTTTATCATATGGTTCTATTATGTGGGTAGGAGAAAAAAGTAATATGTGTGCTTTTTAAGCTAGATGGATTTCTTGATTTTTTTTTTTTTTTTGGAAATACAATGACTGTACTGTGGTATTAAATATGCAAGTGAACTTTGTATTATTGTATGTGTTTTGTCCTGTTACAAAAAATAATAATCATAAAGCATGAAACAGGTGACAGTGGTTACAAAAATATGGCAATACAACATTTTTATTACCTAAACTTTCTCATCAACAATGATGGAGGCAGAATCTTTCCAGGTGCTCATTATGCCATGCATTTAAACATCACTGTGAGAAATTAAGTCAACAGCAGTGCGAATAAAGATGAGTGCAGTATTTTGTTTCCGTATTATCACTCATGTTTACATAGATTATTACATTATGTTATTCACATAAATATGGTGTCACCTGTCTGGACTATTGTTTATTCATATATGCCGATTATTTCATCTGTGTAAACACTGAGATAGGAAATAGGCCTTATGCAAACATAAGTATACTGTAAATGGTCACACAAAAGATTGAATTTAAAATGACAAAAAGATATTTCTGTAATTTAAACATGGTATAAGTCTATTTTTAAACTCTAGGCAGTTTGCATTGAATAAGCACAGTTTCACTTCTGTTACTAGGTGGGTTCATTCATAAAACATACACTGAGCTGATATTCCTGTAAAAAGAAAACCATTCAAATAGGCCTCACTAATGCATATCTTTTGTGAAAGCTGCTTCTTTCTGCTTTCTCCAAACCTTCAGGTACATTAGAAGCTTGCAGATTTCTGTATTCTATAGTACACTGCTTTTTCTAATTTAGTTTCAGAAGCCTCATTTAGTATGTATTGTTATCAACAAATACAATAGTGTGAGCATATTATGATCATTGTGTTTTAGTTGCCTTTACATTTATTGAATTAAAATGTAACATCAACAGTTACCTAAAATGTAATGGCTAATAACAGGGCAAGGAATAGCACATGTTCCATTAAAACATGGCCACATGACTATACACATTACCATGAACTGTAAATGAAAAAATGACCTATGAGAAAGATAATTACTGGCCCCAGGTGGTGGCATTATAAAATAATGAAATTTTAAAACATACACTACTTTTTAAATGTTATAATTCTGCATTGATTGATCAAAACATTGTAAGTGAATATATTATGTTTTATTGTATTATTAGTAGTAGTATTATCAGTCCATCTATCCATTGTTACTCATATGTGTCTGTGGATCACCTTATCGGCTCAGACCAGGTACGTGATACTATTCTGGGATGAGAAATGCTCTCACTACAAATCTTTCTCTTCCTTCCACAGTTCCAAGAAAACGCCCCATGAGGGCAAGTAACCCTAGCCTCGTCACTTCAAAACATCCCACCCCTTCTGGTCCAAATAACATAAAGGCGGTTGTTTCTGGGAAGGAGGCATCTCAGTCTTGACTCAAGCCTACTGTAGGACGGAGCTTCACAGACAGACCCTTAGCATACAGTCTCCAGAGGCTACAGTTTTTTTGGTTGTTTTTTCCATGCTTTCACCATACAGCACCTGTTTATTTTGCTACTAAAGCCATTTTTTTCCGTTGTTTTCTAATTAAAAGGTGGCAGGATTGGCACCCTAACCTAAACAGTGTTTTCCTCTAAATAGTTGCAGAAAACTGAAGTCTATTATTTTTGAAAATGCAGCTTACAAAATTAAATCTCTCAAATCTGCCTATAGTTAAATTTTGTTTAGTACAATGCCAGTCAGAGGGGATTGCGTCAGTGCAGTGCTGCAGGGCTGAAATATTACATTCATGCAATTCTTTTTTCAATTAACTATTACGACATTAGTTCTGAAAACCTAATTATATTTCACAAATGTGCAATATTTTTATTTAGCCAGTGTAAATTACTTTAGTTGTGTGTTAGTGAATGCATCTTGTCCAGGGAGTGTCACCTAATGCTGCTTGGAATACTGGACTCATCAGGTTAAGAAAATACTGTACATTGCTTGTAGCCATGAAAAACATAGCGGGGGAAATGCTTAATTAAACAAAAGGCAAAAGGCAATGGGTGAGAATCAAACCTGGATTTTTTTGTCTCAAAAGTATTCTAATCATCATGCTACCATTGCAACGTACAGTATGTGATGTTTCTCTTTTAGTAGACTGCACTGTATAATTTCATACCGCTCGTTAGTTTGAAACTGTTGCTCTGTTTCCCTAATTAGTATTTCAACACCTCACTAAATTTAAACTAATAAAAACTGATTAGGTTCAGATGCTAGTCTTAAAAGATTTGAGTCCACTGTGGGATTTAACAAAAGTGAAAAATAACTGGTGGTCACCAGGGGGTCTGAGACACCCTAAATAATCCTTTATACCTCTCCTAAAGGAAAGATAATAAAACTAAATTTTCAAAACCTGTTATGGTGTTGTAAATGACTCAGTGCTCTTTACTGGGTTTTCTTAGAAAATATTGTAACAGCCAGCAGACACCTCATTAGAGGCTGGGTGGGAGGTCAGCTGTCTGTGTGCATTTTACAAGCTGGGAAAGACTAGATGGTTCAGTGGCAGCAGCCAGTCCTGCAATGAAGGGGATTACATCCTTTGACAAACCTCAGGAGAATTTGAGAAAGATGGTAGAGACTTCTATAGAAAATAAATAAAAAGGTGTTACGACTAGTGCATGGGAACTGAGCATTTAGGAGAAAGACTGGACCAATGGTCTAATTATTGAAGCAAAGTGGTTAACCAACAATTCAAAATAACCTGTTGCTAAAACCACTATGCTAAACAAACAGGATTGGTAATTTTCCAAAGTCAGTAAACAATAATCTTTTTTTTATCCACAATCTTGGCTGAAGCGCACTGTGAAGTTTCACTTATAAAGTGTGGCCTATGTGATGTCACCTTCAAAAACATGCCCCAGCAATTGGCCAGTGTGTCCTTGAGAATAGAGCCACAAAATGACAGTGACGATGAAAAAGAAAAAAGGTGCTATAGATTAAACAAACTATAACATGAATAAGCTGTATATTACCTTTAATTAAAGCCAATAAAATGCACAAGAATAAATAGATAAAAAGCATTTGTCTCTACAGTTCAAAACTTGTAAAACATTTAGTTTCAGCAAAAAAATCTTCAAACTCTGCCCTAACGTGACAATAGGTGCTCCACATTAGTGCTTACCTTTTTCTCCGTGATGGTGGATAACATAAAACAACAGCAGTTGCTAATCACGTTATAACAGCAGGGCAGAGAAATAGCATACGGTTGTTTTCAGCTCAGTTTGTGTTTTTCCTTTTGATTTTAGCCTGCCTTACTCTCTAAATTATACGCTTCTGAATTCCGTGTAACTAACTAGAGCTGCAGCACTGATCTGTGGAAGGGTTCACCTTAATCTATAGGATGAAATATTACATATGTATGTCTATGTAGCATGAAAAGTATCTAGTCTGCACAATGTTTTCCAGAAGATGAGGATGGTATGCGTTTAGTTTGCAGATCACATATCAATTTGTGATGTAATTCCTCTACTTAGTACAAGAGTCTCCAATATGTCACTCACGAGCTAATGGTTTCTTTGTAAAAGTAGCTCTCAGGGGTAAAAAGGTTGGAGACATCTGATTTAGGATATACATACTGTATCTTAAGTAAAAACAATATTCATTGCTAAATGTTTTATCTATTACCAGTAAAGGCACACTGCACGATAATGTGCAGTGAATACACTTGACTTGAGCATCCATAGTTTTCAGACTCTTTCTCTGTACGTTTAGCATTTATTTGGTCAGAGGCTGATGCACTTGCTGCTTCCTGAGCAGCTCTTCTTTTCTCCACCGTAGTGGCCCGCTTCTTCTATTCTTTTGTCAGCATCTTTTCACGTTAAAACTGATTAAGTCAGTGTTTGTGTTGCAATTACTTGGTTTGTTTTCTTTAATTTTTCACTTAAGCTGGCACTTAAGTCTTCAATCTGCCTCAAGAATGATTTAAGATTTGAAGAGGTAGAGGAAGTGATGGCGAAGGTGGTACTGATGAGATGGGCGCCTGTATGCATGGCCACCGTGCTGACCGCTGCCGAGAGTTGATTTTACAATAAAATAAAATAAAAATAAAAAGAGGAATAACCTTGGAGGTCAATTATCACCCCAAAAGTGGATAGTAGACGTCACTTAGTACATGTGTACCAAATTTCAAGTCAATAGGTCAAATGGTTTGTGAGCTACAGGTAATTTAAAATCCTTGACAGACAAATGGACAACCACAGTAGCGTATTATACTGTATATAAAGATTATGATCAGCTGCTTTTTACCACTTTTTGTTTTTCTTGGGCCTTTATATAAGCTGTAGGTGTAGAAAAGCGTTTTTAAGTCAAAAGACTCTATTTCTGACCATGGTTCGTTTTACCTCAGTTTTCCTAATTAGATTTCATCACTGTTTATTGATTTTTTGGTATTGAGCTTAGCCTAGATTTTTTGACTACATTTCATCTCCTTGTTCTTTCATCAAAAAAAAATATCTGTACTTACCTGCGGGTGTCAGAACATCTGTGTTCTATGTATCTATGGGACCACTAATGCGACCACCAGGTTAGCACAGGGTCCACCCACACTGGTTACAACCACTCACTCTGACACTGAGCGCCACTGCCACCCTAATAGGTAGAGAGGGGAGTAAGGCTATAAGATAAATGTCAAAACCTGGACTTATGCAACTTAAAAAACAGAGAAATAGCGCTGGGCAGATTCTGATGAGAGCATAGTAATTAAACTTTATGCTTGCAACCCCAAACTGCAATAAATAATTCCAGAGAAAATATACCCTCACCTGAGATGGCCCATTGAAAAAACAGAGAAGTAAATGCTTGATTAAAGAAAAGGTTACACAAAATGTGTGCCAATCAATCCCAGGTGTCTAAGTCGTAGGCCAAGCATACTTAACCATCACACCACCAGAGTGAAGTTTCTCTGGCAACAGATAACCTTGTAGTATTTCTTGCCACTTGCTCAGACCCTGATTCGCCTTCACGCTAAACAAGGCTGAAAGTTCAATAGTAAAAGCATGACATGTTAAGAAGTGCCTATGTGCCAAATTTCAAGTTTGTGGCTTGAAAACAAATCTATACATAAAGATACAAAGATTGTGCTTTATAGATACAAAGATGGAAAAACATTTTCTTATTAATTTTTCCACTTCCACACTGATGCAGCCCTGCAAGGATGATAAAAAATAGTAAACAGATTTTTTTTCCTTGCCACACTTATGATAAAGATTTGAAGACAGTGTTGATATCACTTGTATAATATGAACATGATGTATCAAGTAGTTTTTCTGTCGTTAATTTACTGAGAGAATGATGATGGCAAGAGAGCTTTTAAGCCATTTGAATCAGCATGGTCAAGGTGAATTCAGCTATAAATAATTAGAGAGCATTACTCATTGTGATGCAGCAGACAAGTCTCCTAAAGATTTCATTTGCTGCCTGGTTTACAGATTTGCGTCAGAGGGATTTTCAAGTCATAATGACTATAGGGCTGCCCAAATGACATTAAATGAGTACTAAGTATTTTTTTTCTTCTTAGTTATTACAAGTTCAAGTAAACATTCATATTTTTATTCTAACTCGTGTAACCAAATATGGTTTTGTGAATTTTGCAGCCAGTTACAGCAGGATAAATACATAATCTAATGTTGTCAGGTCTGGCATGGCGGCACAGTAGTTAGCAATGCACTCTCCCATCTACAGAGTTCAGGATTCAAAGCAGCCCAGTCACTTTTTGTATACCATTGCACGATCTCTCCTGTGTCTCAAAGACAGGTTATTTGTCAGTGCTAAACTGGCCAAGTGTGGTGGGCTTGGTGAGTGAGTGTAATCTTCCATGAATGGGTGATCTGATCATAGTGGGATCTTATCTTGTTCCCCATTTTGCAAGGAAAAGCTTTTTTCCATTAGCGAGTTCAGAAAGGGGATGCATAGATGGTGTGAATTGAGAAGTGGTTGTAAGAAAAGTTGGGGTCCTAGCCTGGAAAACCCAGATTCATTTTCTGAAGGGTAGTTTCTCACTTGACAGTACATGGTTCACGGTAGTGGGATCTTCCCTCTGTTAGTTGCTAGTTGAAATGAACACTGAATACCTGAGACAGAGGGTGGCTTTGGGCAAGTTTGTGTTGAAGCAAAGGTGACACCAGATGACTTTCTGCCCTATAAGGACCTGAACAGAATTAATGTTAGTAACTGTGTGACATCCTTTGTCCTTCTCTTGGTTGATTATTAATATAATTGTACATATTTAAGGTAACAATTTCTTCCACAGCCCTTTAAACAGAAAATTAAAAGGCACTCATCTAACCCACGTGTTTGTCAATGGTTAGGGCTGTCAAGCCATTTTTTAAACATTTTCATTAATTTTGACTAAAGATGTTGAAGTTAAGTCAACATTAGTATGTTTATATGAACGCTTCAGCCTTTTATCTTTCAACTCACTCTTTTTTCCGGCTGGGTGCTGCAGTACTATTGTCTTCTGAGAATCTATTTATTTGATGAGATCCTCAAATGTATTATGAAATTTAAAATTATGACTATACTTTAAACATATTATATGAATATCAACTTATTTTCACTTTTTATTTTTTCCAAATTAATGTTGGCCTTTTTTATTTCAGGAGAACGAGATAGTCTACTACAATGCAAAAGACAGTTTAAATGTAAGTATCAATGTTTAATTGTTGGGTTATTTTTAAGAAAGAAAATTACCCTGACTAAACACAATTCAAATGAAGTTGGTTTAAAAGGCTGACATTTCTTTCAGCAATTTTAACTTACAGTAATCATTAGGTTCTCGAGCTTTGAATTCCCTGTAAGATGAACACTAATTATGGGATGTATTAATGTGCACATTTATAGTAAAGTATTGCATTTCAAGTTTGTAGGTGGGGCTTTCTATGGTATAGATGCAAAGTCTTTATTTTTTTTAATCTTACATTTTGACATTTGAAATTATTGATAAATGCACACACATTTGCTTAAAATCACTTTGCAGATGGCATTTGTGAACAAAACAAATATCGCATTTATAAATTGTATTTATGCAAACTACTGTAAATTCATCCAACATGTCTTATATGCACATGTAGAGGAGACTCTGATGCTATGTGTGTGTTATATACAATATGTCTATGCACTGTATGCCAATGTTTAAGTACAGCAGTGGTTCTGAACCCTGATCCTGAAGATCCAAGGGGGCTTCTATCCTTATTTCTACCAAAAGTTCATAGAACCTGCTAATGTAACATATGATTTGGTTACATTGATATATTTTGCTGCCATTCTGCTGCATTATAAAATTCCACAAATATGTATTTTAATTTCTGTAAAAAAAAAAATTTAAATTATAAATTTGCATCATAATCTGAAATTTAGTCATCAAAACAAGACTAATTTGACTCCTTTTCATGAAACCCTTTTACTTTTAACAAAATTGCCACACCTGCACCCTCAGTAATTTCACAGAATGGTAAGTCGTCCAAATTAATGATCAAGTAATAGCAGAACATTAACTTCTGGTTGAGGTATTGTTTGGAACCAATTAACTAAATAATTTATGTAATTAACATAATTAACTCCTGCTGAATAAATTATTTCTAGGTGCAGTACCATAGGATGTCATATGGACACCATTTTCGAAAGGTTAAGTCCAGTTAGATTTAGCATGAGTGAAACTAGCTTTAGAATGATTTAATCCTTTCCTCTTTCCTTTCATTTTATTCACTCAGTGTTTTTGTGTGCATGTAGAAAGGGAGGTGCATCAACAAGAGGTATTCACTGTTGATTTGTATCTCACTTTCTAATAGAAGTCTATTTTAATGACCAACATCATTTGTAGGATCTGCATGTGAAAATAATTTGTACTCTAGTTCTTTGCTTCCTAGTTGTTTTCCTGATTACTTATCCTTTGTGTTGGGTTTTTAGCACGTAATCACTGAATAATAATCTACTGTACATTAAAACAAAACATTGCTGAGTAAGAATGTTAAATTGTTTCTTGATTTTTCATTTTTCTTTTGAATACTTTTGCTTATATCCTTTCATACTGGGAAGAAACAGAGCACTTTTATAGTGTGTAAATTACTTTAAAATTATTTTTATGAGTAAATGTTGCAATAAACAAAATTAACAAAATCTTTTTTTAGCCAGGGAAGGCTGCAATACTGAACCCATTTATCATGTTTCAAATTGTTCATTTGTCCATTAGATTTTTAAGCAAAATATTCTCCACTTATACTGTATAAAAGAACAGTCCCACAGTCCTTTTCCTCCTATGGTTGTGAATTTGTAATAAACAAATGTTATGATTTTGTACTCCACACATCGTGGTATATAACCTAACATACTATTTGGCTTCTTAATGGCTTCTGAACACTGTCTGGAAGTTGATAGTGAAGTGTCCATTAAGACTTCTAAATCCCTCTCATAAGGTCTACTTACAATTTTCACATCTCCAACTGTATAATCAAAGCTAATATTTTTACTTTGTGTGTGTAATACTTTACATTTACTTACATTAAATTTCATCTGCCACAAATCTGCCCAAGCCTGTGTGTTGTCCAAATCCTTCCAACGGATTCAAGATTATCTACCAATCCTTTCAGCTTTGTGTCATCTGACATCCTTTACATGTTCTACAGCTGTGATGACTACTGTGATTTTTCCACACTAAGGCATGCTGGGCTGCTAACATCACTTTAAGAGAGGCCTGCAGAATCAACTAGCTAATTAAAATGGCAGACTCAGTTATGGTATGCACTGTTGAACCACTGGAGGTAGTAGTCGAGGAGAGATTAAAGACAAAATTGATAGCTATTATGAACAAAGCTGACACAATAACGTTGAATACCTTCAGCCAACAAACTGTTCAGCAGAGGTGTGGCAAAAATGCTAGTGAGGCTCCTTCAAACCAATGATAATATATCTGTATAATGCCTTACTGGGACTGGGACTGAAATGTTTATCTTTGGAGACACCGAATGTCGCAGGATTCAAGTTCAACATGCACACATTTATTTTTTCTTTTTCCCCCGTGGGAAATGCCTTCTTCCCTTTATAGCATAGTTCATAGCAAATACACAGTATCTTCTTTTTTCCTCTTTCTCTTAATCCTCCTTCACTCTTCCCAGCAAGCTTTGTCCATCTCCACCCGACTCTGGCTCCCTGGGGAGTGGCAGCAAGTGCTCCAGGTACTCCACAACCTTCTTCCCGCAGCACTTCCGGGTGTGGAGGAAGTACTGCAACTGAGAGCTCAGCAATCGTCCTCAGCAAGCTCTCTCCCCCGGTTCTTCCAGTAAAGAGGTGTCCTGGCTGGGCAAGAGCCCCGGCCGTACACCACAATATATGTTTGTGTGTGTGTTTTCAGTTCAGTCACATGTTTAGGATTCCTGATTCCTTGGAAGTGATATGCAAGTAAGAATGAATAATTGCTGTAATGTATATATACCTTGTTTGCAATAAATGTTGTTGCTCAGTGCTTTTGCACTTGATTTACCAGCTTTAGTGCAGTCAGTCACTTGGCAGATGTAAATTCTCCTTTGTCAGTCACACCACTAAGCAGGCTATGCTATGTCGTCAACCTGGGATAGCAGATTTGTAAGGGGTTGTGCTTTGGCTTCAATTTAAAGAATAGTGACCAATCTGCTTTTACTAACCAAAGTGTCACCTATATGTAACCTGTAGACTCCTGTTACTGTTCTTTGTGGTACTTAATAGAATTAAAAGTGGAAAGATTCATGTTTTCCCTGCTTAGTCCTGTGCTCAGCCATATAATAACAAAATGAATTCATAATGAAATTTAACAAAGCTATGCATTACTGTCTTTACACAGTAGAAAAGAACTTTACTTTGTAACTGGATTTTTGGAACTCTCCTACTATCCTACATTTATAAAATATTTAATCTAAATTAATTTTAGCATTCAATTATAACTTTGAGGACTTCTATACCATTTCTACAATACTTACTCATCAGAAATTAAGAAATGTAGAATTTAGAGAGCCCTTTACAAACATGTCAGTAAACTTTCAGTATGCCTAAGGAGTTCTATTTTCGAACCCTGTTAATTAAGTGTAGGGCTGCAGAAAGCCAAAGTCTGTCCCAGCAGAATAGAAAATTGCAGCTACAGAAATATCTGCAATCTTCACAATGATTCAATACCTGGCTATGATAAAATGTTACGAGGTACAAATGACCTGCTATTTCCATAAGATAAAGTCTGAGGAATGTTTTAATACAATTAGAGAAGAGGTGTACTTTCAGTTTAGTGTTCAAACTCAAAAGCCCTCACAAGCTAATTTAATGAGAATCATCCAAATTTTAGGTTCCACCAAGTGAATGAGTGCTCTTATAAAATACTTCAGTACAGTACATATGTACTGCTAGAAGGGTTTCTTTACTTGTCACCCAGGTTAAGTAATTCTGAGAGCTTTTCTGTATGATTTAATTTTACTAAGATCTCTGATCATCAAAACCACATACATCTGCCATGACAACAAAAATATAAATTAAGACCTCCTCTGCAGGTTTCTTTTTTTAACAATATTTGGATGTTCATTGTAAAGTTACTTTGGTAATGCTGTATCTATTACAAAAACATAAGCACTCCAAGACCAGTGTTAAGTTAATACCAGCCCATTTTTTTGAGATGTACCAGTTTAAATTCTTGTGCTCCTTGCATATATTGTGGTCCTTCCATCAGAATGATTCATTAGACCTGGCAATATTTTTGATTATTCCTCCAAACAACTACAACCTCAGCTTCTTGTTTTTCCTTTGGCGGGATTGGATCCCTTTTGGGTTTTTATCTCCATGTCCCATCCTTGACAAAATACAATGAGTTGAGTGTTTTTATTTTCTGTACCTCTTTTAATACAACAGCTATATTTGAAAGCTAATTGAATACTTTAGCTTATAATTTATTATGCTAAATTGTGTTAGCATCTGGGGCAACTTTTGTAAAATATTAATTAATATTGCATTTATTATATATTGATTTATATTTATTTATATATGTATTAATTAACACTCAACTGAAATTCATATAAGCCCTTTATAGCTTCTGAAATGCTAAAGAGTTTATGGAAAATACATTAGAATCTCTAGAGAGGAGTATGGTGGATAAAATTATAGTAGTGTGAGCAGTTACAAAAGTATGTCAGTAATATTAAAATTGTATTTTGTCATAAAATATATGTGGCTTTAGCACACAATTCTAAAAATTGTGTTTAAGGCACAATTATAAAATCATATTTAAATATAGTAAAACCTTGATTATCCATCAGAGGACCTGAGGCCGTGACGAATACGAGAAAAGACGGATAACAGAACAGCTATTTTAAAAATGATATACCGTAGATTAGTTTAGCAAATAGTAGTCGTATTTATTTACAAAAAAATCTTAAAATATAGTATTAACAAAATTAATTAATTTTTATAACATCGTAATGACCAGCGTAATAATAGCAAATACAATTCAGTGATACTGGAGTTTTCTGTTTTACTTGGAGTCTTCGTTTCATAAAAAACTTATACTCCATTATCCAGAGCACATCTTCAAAACAATAAAAGAAAGCTTTCCCTACCAATAATTATCTCCTGCCACTCATGTTCTGTCTTTTTCTATGTCACAAACACTCCTGCTTATTGTCTCTTGACTCCATACTCAAAACTTCCTTCCACCGCACTTTCCTATTTCTCCTAACTTCTCCTGTCATTCATCTCCTAAGAGGCGGGTCCACCATTCACAAAACAGAAACCCTTCAGCCAGGCCTTACACAGCATTCTGCCCTTTCTACTACCGCACAGCACATCATAAGCTGACTGCACATCACAATATATTAACAAAACATAATATAACAGAATTTAAAAAGAAAATTACAATTCAGAAGAACATTAACATTAATACAGAATAACATTATCGTCAGTGGTTTCTATTTTTGACATGTTTTTCAATTTTGTCGGTATCATGCTTTATATCGTTCACTGTTGTTCTTCTTACTCCATAAATTGCATTTAGTTATAACAAGAGAAAAGCTATGAAACACTATTAAAGTTGAAGATATGTAACTGACACTGTGATTTCAAAATGCGGCATGACAAGTGGTGCTGGGGAAGAACAGTATGCGCTAGCAGAAGGGAGAGTTTTTCCAATGTCCATAGCTTTCAGCATATCATGCAGCAGCAGTAACAGGTAGAAGCTGTTGTGTATAATTTTTTTTTCCCGCCCTGATAGTTAATGGAGACTGACAGTTAATCGAGTGTCGAATAATTGAGGTTTTACTGTATCTGATTCCATCAGTGCTTCCCGAATCTGCTATGCTTTTACAGTCCAAATTAGCTTCTTTTCGTAGAGTGCTCTTCCCTGAGTATAGGCTTGTGGCATTGTAAATGCGTAAATCTCAGAACGCTGTTAAATTGGTAATCATCAGGATATCATTAACCTTTAGAAATGCAAATTATGTGATTTCATGGTGACTCCTATGTTCAATCTGCACCACTGAGAAGGTAATTGCCTCGTTCTTGTTGGCATCTAGACCATCATAATCTGAACTGATAGTATTTTAGACAAGTTATCTGTTGTGTTATAGTTTTTAAGTATGAGACAATTAAAAAAAAAAAAAACACGGTGCCTGCATAATGAACCGTCAACAATTATTAGTTGTAATGTGATTCTTGAAAATGAATCACTGAATAGTACAGAAGTAAGTAGAGGCATAGGACACACAGTATTAATGTGGCAGAAATTAATAATTTTAAGTTTAATAATAGGGTTGTGCAAAGGTAGTGCTGCTGCATTGCAGCAAGAATACAACGGTTCACATCCCAGGTCCTCCCTGTTTTTGTTTTTCATGTTATTCCAGTGCTCGGATGAATTTTCTTCAGGTGCTTCAATTTCCTTTTACAGTCCAAAG
This sequence comes from Polypterus bichir lapradei, assembly GCA_026402145.1. Lineage (NCBI taxonomy): Eukaryota > Metazoa > Chordata > Cladistia > Polypteriformes > Polypteridae > Polypterus > Polypterus bichir. Next base: position 35,674,104 of record JANRMT010062792.1, read on the forward strand.
ACATACAAGTTATGTGGTTTCATTATGCTAAATTGGCTTGTGTGTGTGTGAGAGTGTGTTCAGTTTGAAATGGACAAGCACCTTGTCCATGTGATGTTCCCACCTGAAACCCGTTGATTCCTTGGATAGACACCAACTGCCCCGCTAACTTGCTCTAGATAAGTATGTCAAGAAAATGGATGGAACTATAATAGAAACATTTAAAAAATCCTAGAAATGGACATTATTGTCGTTTAAGACAACTGTAAATATGACAGAACCTTTTAGATTACTTATTTAAAAACAGCAGCAAAATTTTGATTTCAGTCTAAATTTGCCTCAATTAATTGTGCCATTAAATTAGTTAAAGAGAGTATTTATTGAAAGATTTGTAATTTTCAGTGAAACAACCAATACATTACATTTCTGTTATACTGCATACTAGAGTAATATACAGTAAGAAAAGCATTCAGTGGAACTGTACACTCTGAAACATTACTTTATATTAGTAGCTAATAATATTTAACACAATACAACATATGTAGTGTTTCTTCACTGAATATTGTCTCAGCAGGGTCAAAATTTATTATAACAGTTTAGTTGAAATTCAGGGTGAATAGTGTAGTAATGGATAATGGCTAATGGAAGATTTTAAAGACATTTGAAAGAAACCGAGTGGTTACCAAAGAGCTTTAGTGTTCTCTATCTGCAACTAGACACACTAATTCAACTTGTCGATAGGTTCCAGACATGAGGTTTTTCTCCCCTTCAAAATGTTTAACTAATTTTATTAATGAACCATACTAAATCAGTAAACTCTAACCAGGGTAACAGTTTTGTTTACAAAGCTGCTAAAATCAGAAGGTCATTTGAGTTTTACATTTTAGTGTTATGAAATAAAGATTTTGATTTTAATTTATGTATATATTTACTATTCTTTACAATCTAATTATCTTTGCTTGTAACTTTTTGAGATTTTGTAAACGTAATGTGTACAGTTTTTTGAACGATTTTGTTAGATAATAGGGTCACAGGAGCCCTAAAATCCATCGAAGCACCACATGCCACAGAGCAGGGAAGACCCTGGACACCATGCCTCTCCATTGTATGGCACATGCCCATTCTGAGGCATACAGTGGTCAATTTAGAGTTGCCAATCCAATTGGCAAGTATCCGGAATGCTGAGTAGTGAGGCAATAGTGTTAACTACTGCAGCTCCATGACTCTTCTTTTTAAGGAGTTAATAAATATCATATTCTGATATAATCTTTTTATTTTCTACAGTAACTGCGAAAACAACTAACAAAAATGGTTCAAATACAATCACTACTTTTTGTTATTTTATGTTTAAAATGGAAGAAGCTTTCTCAGAATCAAAAGCAAAGTTCTAACTTACCTTAGATTGCAAAAAAAAATCCATTTACAGAAATCTGTTTAGTATTTTCACAAAACTTGGCAAAAATGTTTTAATGCAATATTAAAGTATATATGCCAGGCCTGTGGTGAACCTGTGCTGTTTTATTTATTTATTGTACAATACATAAAGAACCATTTTGGATGGGGCTCTGTAGTCATATACCTTTATTTGTTACATAGGCATTGCTGTTTATCTCATGCTGTTGTACTTGCTATGTTACTTTCGTTTGCTTGATTGAGTTCTCTTTTGTTATTTTTTTTCTTTCCCAACTAATAGGATGATGAAAAATGAAGTAGCTTGAGTTCATGTGAAGGTCACTTATCTTTTTTCTTTTACAGTTGTCATTCCGTTCAACTTTTGCTCCCTACCTTTTTCATAGAGCAGAATATCTTCCTTTAAGCTATACCAAAATCTTTTTATTATTTGTTTTGTTCAAGGTGTTGGGAAGCTGTAAAATGTCTTACTACTTTTTACTACAGTAATCAGAAAAAAATTACTTTATGAGCAAAAATATGTTACAGAGGGAGATTCTCACATATCCATGAGACAGGATGAAATCTGTTTTATGCAGTTGTTAGAGGAACCCATTGACATCAACAAACTTTTGATTACTTCCATGCTGAGAGAGCTCTGCTGGGTACTGCATAAAAATCCTTTAAATTAGTCTTTCAGGCTTTGACATTTCTCAGTCTGCTCATGTAGGGTATATCAATCAGTCAACTGTAAGAATTTTACTCCTAGCATATGTTGCAAATACTACAAAAGTGTTTGGTTTCCAGGCATGAAAAAATGGCATAATGTTTCAGAAATGCCAAAAATTCCAGTCATTGCTCTTATGCACTTTAGAATTCAAAAAGACACAATTATTTTTTTTTCTGTAAGGCAGTTGTCATGGATCACAATTTTTCTTTTTGGACTCCATTTTTGTTGCTAAAATAAACTCTTGTCAGTTGCGGCCGGTGAATGATACACTTTTGTGTCTCATTTTAGTATTATTAAGTCCATACGTACTTTCAAATCCACTTACATTTAATTATGTTTAATGAACAGAGATTGTAAGGTGCTCTGTTTTGAAGTATTTTCATTTATCAGCAATACAGATCCCTTTCTCCCTAACTATTAATACATTTGTTTCTGTATCATTTTAGTCACAAGATATATGGGAGCTAATTTTCAGTTTCAAAGATATAGCATCTATCCATTTGGCAATTACATGGTCACAGTAATCCAGGAATGTATCCTGGCAATATCAAGTGCAAGAAGCATAAACTCAAAACAGATATTGATCAATCAAAGGGCAGAGTCACTCACACATGCCCAGATTAATCAATACCAAGCCAATACAGCGTTAACAATTAATGTGATTTTCATAATATTAGGATTTCAGAAGGAAACACATATTGCACAATATTGCAAATCTCATACAAACAGTGGCCAGGATTTTTAATGATTAAAGCTCCTAAAAGGTATGAGGATGCAGCACTTACTTTGTTGCAATATAATCAAACCTAGCCAATGTAACACCTGAAATTACATATTGGATTTTGAAAATATTAAGCCTATCCCAGGAAAGCATCATGTTTTGTGACTTTACCCCTTTACTATTTGGCTACAGCTGCAACCCATTGTATACAGTATGCCATCATTAGGTCCTTGAAATCGTCACACACACACAGACCCACCCACATATATATGTATGTAGTGAGGATCCTTTGAGCTCAGAGAATCATGCCACATGGCAGTAGTGCTATAACTAACACTCCTCAAAATGTAGTTCATGTGCCTCATTTGCCACGGTGGGCTGGCACCCTGCCCAGGATTTGTTTCCTGCCTTGCACCCTGCATTGGCTGGGATTGGCTCCAGCAGACCCCCGTGACCCTATTGTTAGGATATAGCAGGTTGGATAATGGATAGATGGATGTACCTTATTTGGGGCTTCATGAGCAACCGTTCATTTGATACAAAGTCAAACCAGTGGTACCTAAGGTATCTCAAAAGAAACACAGTACCGAAGGAGTCCAGTCTTCATCTCAGGTCACTGGACAGCATTTATGTCTCTCAACCATAAAACAAAACAGGGAGCACTAGGGGCCTCATGCATAACGCCGTGCGTAGAATTCGCACTATAACATGATGTAAGCACAAAAGTGGGAATGTGTTTATGCACAAAAAAATCCAGATGCATAAATCTGTGCATTCACCAACTTCTACGTTCTTCCGCTACATAAATCCCGGTCAGCATGAAAAGTAACGCATGTGCACGCGTCTGCTGTCCCGCCCCGTCTCCTCCCAGAATTATGCCTATTTGAATGTGTAAATCAATATAAATAGCCCTTAAGCTCAGCATTCTGTGAAAAAGCAATGGTGAAAGCGTGAGGAAAAATGGAACGATTTCAGCGAATACCAAGTGGAGGCAAAGAAAAACGTACTATTTGTTGGTTTAAACAGTGGTATAAACAAGAAAAGGAAGCTTATTGAGTGACATAGCATGTCTCGAAAGCTCAAGTTCACAAAGTTGCACAGTGCCCAAAATAAAAAAGAAGTTGGCAGATATCAAAGTTGCCGTGAAAAGGGGAGTCGTAGCCCACCGTCTGAGTGTCATATGAAAGCTTATTAGGGTACAGAGAAAAAATAATTAGGTAGACAGTGGGGAAAAAAAGCACAAAATGTCAACTTTAATCTCAAAATGTCCACTTTAATTACGTAGTTTATTTTGTCACTAAAGTAGAACATCATAAACTTCATCTTAAAATCATTTCATTTACTAGTTTTTCAAATCCCATCGTAAGTAAAGTAGCACGTTAAATGCTTTGTTTTCTATTTGATCTTCTATGTGCTCTATGTGTGTGAATCACTACGTGCTTCTTAAACTGGCTTTCTCTTCCTCCGACAAGACACAGAATCCATTACATTCGTAGTATTACAGCTCTCTGAATAACTAAAATATTGACATGTATATGTGATGTCACTTTCATGATGATAGGAGTTAAAGCATGTTATTAAACATGGGAACACGGTGGCACAGTGATTGTGCGCGACCTTCGATGAAATAATTTATTGCAGCAGTACTGTCTCTTTCAAGCGTACTAACCCCCAGTTCCTGTCCTTTCCTTTCTTTCTCCAAATACCAAATCGCCACACAATCAGCACTGTAATAGACGTTAAGCCATCTGTAAACGTATAACGCTGATTCTTCAAAACTTTTAGGGAACATTGAAATATCTTCGTAGTACATGTTTAATTATTCTATCTTTCACACCAGTCCCAGTGAAGCATACAGTGCGAGGCAGGAACAATCCGTGAACGGAGCATTAGATCCTTGCTAGCGTAACGACACCTTGTCCTTTAATTATTAACAACTAGCCAAAGTCCGCCGTAGCATACGGCGGTGTAAGAATAGGAACGGAAAACAGTGAGAAAGGAATTCAGTATAACAAAGGCTTAGGAAACCACCGTTGCAGAATAACGAAAATAGCAAGGCGCGAAACCAATGTCAATGGTCGAGAGAGTACCTTCTTGTAGCAGGCTACGGAAAACATAGACATATATAGATAGACGCCGCATTCACTGTGTTGCCCAGTCGACACGATAAGTCAGTGTGTCCACCCTATTGCGAGTGGTAAAAGTGCCATTTAAACTAATACAGGTAGACGTGGAAACCAGGTATTCTGATGAAAAAACAATAACGTTTTAAACGGTATCATTTACATACGACAGATTTTGGTGAATCGTTTACATGCAATTATTTATATCCATTTATACACTGTAAGAAGAAGAGACATGAGGCATGGCAAGGTTTGGGGCAGCCACCCGTTTAATCCGGTTTCCTGGCTGCAAAAGTAACCGATTCATCACAGTCAAGTTTACTCAACAGAGTCCAAAACAGAACTGCCTGCCAGAGCAAAGGCAGGAGGCTTTGTAGGACAGAGGGTGGAAGTGATGTCATCCTCTGTGCCGGAACCGGAAGTGACATCGTCCTCGGTGCCGGAACCGGAAGGGATGTGTCCCTCTTCGAGGTGTCGGCTCCTGGTGGGATTTCCCGGGAAAGACCTGTAGAGAACTCAGAAAGAGCGTTAGCATACCCCGCCCCCCCCCGGGCAGATGTATAATCAGTCCTCTCTAAGCCCTTCAGCTGCCTCCCATGCACACGTGTGTGACAACACTAAATGCGTGCGTATCCCATGGTCTTAGAGTTGGTGGGCAGGGCTCTTTGAGTTGGTGGGCGTGGCTCTCTGTCTTGCATGCATTCTCTGTCTTGCTTGCCCTTAGTTAGAGTTGGCGGGCGGGGCTCTGTGAGTTGGCGATCGTGGCTCTCTGTCTTGCGTGCAGTGTAAAGTCAACGTGGCTCAGAGGTGCATGTGGACATTTGCACAGACGAAAGCGACTGAGGCTGTGTTTGGTGAGTTGTTCCGTGCCTCGAGAGCGACGCTGGACTCGGGAAGACGGTTACAGTTGGCGTGCTTCATTGGTGCTGTTGTGTGTATCCCATGACGCGGTTGGAGGGTTAGAGTTGGCGGGCGGGGCTCTGTTAAACGTATCTCAACGGTCTTAGAGTTTGTGGGCGGGTTTCTGTCTTGCTTGCGCTCACTGTCTTGCATGTCCTCAGTGTCTTGCTTGCGCTCAGTGTCTTGAGTGCCCTTAGTGAATTATATATATAGATATAGATTATTAAATGAATTTAAAGTTTTATCTGTATAATATAATAAACATATTTTGCTGCATTTCATCTTTAAAATAATATCGTCATCATATGTAAATATGCGCTTTATAAAGTGGCTCAGGTTGTGTAATATTATAACTGTAGTGCACGTTTACAGTGAGGTGATTGTACTAATTAGTACAAACAGTTCTAAAAGGAGCACTTGATGGAGTGCGTTTAGAGCTCTTGGGATGAAACTCTTTCTGAACTGCGAGGTCTGTATAGGAAAGGTTTTGAAGCATTTGTCGTGTGAGAAGCAGTTCAAATAGTGAATGGCTGAGGCAGCGTGTGCTTGATGCTGTACACCGATAATTCTTTTTCCGATCACGGGAGCAGCTGAAAGAAGAAAAAGAAGGTGCTGTGAGAGTACCAACGCTAAAGCAGCTATGGTATTTGGAATAGTTTGGCCATTCTGTGGACCATTATATTGTTACAGGTTAATTGCAATTAGATACCTTAAACTAATAAACAATATGCAGTTAATTTCAGTGTATTTATAAAGCCGCGTCACGGATGAGGATCTGAAAAAGAAAGATAAACTACACAGGAACAGTAGCACTGCTTTGACGCTGGGTGCCGCCAGTTTGCAAAACCGAGTGGAGAATTTGTGTACGACAGTGTATGAGCTACCATGGAAACGTGCATAGCTTTACGGCAAGTTTAGGTTTTATACATCGCGATTTGAATGTGGAAATGTTCTTATGCAACTTTTCTGTGCGTACGCACCGTTTATACATGAGGCTCCAGGACTCTAAAGACTTGGGCCTTCATCCTTTTGCATAGATATCGGGAGTGCCACACACCCCTTTCCAGCGACCTCATGATCCCCCATGCTCTCCCAATACATCTACTGACATCATAGGAAGAGTCACCAGAGACATGAATGTCACTGCCGAGTTAAGTAAACCTCTCGACAAGGTTGAACCTCTCTTCGCAGATAGACACACTGCAGATGAATGTGCCCAAAACGTCATTAAAGGCATCGATCTTGTTTTTTATCCAGGACACTCACAAGCCCAGACACTCAGATCTTAGAGTCTTAAAAGTCAGGAGACATGCATATTGGGGATCTGAAATTAGTACTTAATTTTCTTAAATTGAATTCCTTTAGAAACTAGGTTATTTCTCATCATAATGTTTTTTCTTTTACAAAACGTTCAGAAGATTGCCATATGATTGCTTTTACCCAAACAGCAACATCATCAATAAGCAACTCATGTATGCAAAATATAAACAAACAATAATAACAAAATAGAAGCAGGCATGAAAACATCACACATTTATCACAATTTTCTTATCAGGTATTATTTTTGTCTACTCCCAAATAGCTACACTATTTGTTCTAAGGTCAAATACCTACCATTGCTTGACTTTGCTCTAGAAGGCAGCACATAAAGTAAAATAAAATTTGAACTGTTTTTAACGGTATATTTGAATAGAGGACTTGCTTTTCTATAGGGAATTACAAGGGCATCATTTCTGTTAATGTTTATGCTTTGATTTTTTTCTAAATATAACACTTTGATAAACACCTATTAAATACTTAATCTGATAAACACCTACTACCTAAATGTATTCTTTATTTTTGGCACATACATCCAGATCAAAGCAGGTATAGCAATTTTTTTACAGTGTGCAAATATATTGCCCTATATACAGTATAAAAACCAAACACAAATAACAAGCCATTAAATAACCATTTTGAGCTCAACCCACCGGATATTCCATACAGTTAGATGAAGAGAGATTTAAATGTACTACTTAATGCTCTAAAAGGGCTAAACCACAACATGGCTCTGTTTCACTCATTTCTGATGAGCAAAGAGCTTTACTGCTGCTTTGGTCATTAGTTTCTTTTTAATGTACACGTTTAGAATTAGAAACAGTATTACATCTCTGTCAACCATTTAGCACTGCCATAGTAAGGTCAAGTAATTCACTCCAGATTTCACATTCTAAGAGCCTTATCATCTATTCTTACACACATAAACCCTGATCTACAGATGTTGTCTGTTCCACTGAATGTAGTTCAGACCCCTTTATCAGTATCTGAAAACTGAATGTCCTCTGAGTTAGTGAAAAGCAAAGAAAAGAGTATTACAGTGTAAATACATCCAAAGGGAGTCCTTAGTACAATAAAATTATTGGTATATGTGGAAAGACATTTCTAAAAATGTAAAAGTTAATGTCCCAAATATAAGGATATATTAAACAACTTTTCCAGTGATATTCAGTCTTAACCTTCATGTACATAATCTTAGACCAGTTGGAGACAGTTGATCTTAAAGGCTATCGTCTAGTGCAGGGGTGAGCAATGTCGGTCCTGGAGAGCCGCAGTGGCTACAAGTTTTCATTCCAACCCAATTGCTTAATTAGAAACCAATCCTTTCCAGTCGCAGACCTTATTTAATTTTATGTATTGTTAGTCTGTAATATAAGGTTCTTATATCGTAGATTGTTTCCTTTCCAAGGATATCATCAAAATGATTTGAAGCCTGTCACATTTTCTATTAAGTGTTTTAATAAATCAAACAGTGCATGATGAATGCACAGAGATGTAAATTGAAACAAGCTAGATGGTGTACTGCTGACTGCTTTGTCATTTACATCTTATTACTAAATAAGGAGCCATTAAAAACACTGAATGCAGCTGTTTAAGATTGAAATAAGTGATAAAGGGTGGGGAACCTTAATAAACAAGACCACTAAAATGAAGCATCAAAATGTCACATAAGCAATAAGTGCTTCATCAGTGGTAATTGACTTCTCATTCAGAAACTGGGTTGGAACGAAAACCTGCAGCCACTGCGGCTCTCCAGGACCAACATTGCCCACCCCTGGTCTAGTGTATCATTCATACCTAATGACTGAGAACAACAAGTCTGCAACTGGCAAGAGAAAATCAAACAGGTTTGTTTTTGTCGTTAGTCTGAGGAGCAGGCTATGTATGCAGGAAGGCTGACAACCAAATGAACCAATGAATGCACATCCGGAAGTATAATTGCATAGAATGTATAAGGAACACTTGTGTTTTGGCTGTCAGAAAAGGGGGCAAGCACAATGTCTGTAAAATGTGACGTAGGCTGTGATTTTCACTTGTGTAATTTGACATGGTTGACATGAGATCTGCAACTGCAATCAACAAATCTTACTTGCTCCACAACAAACAGTGACATAATGTGACATCATCTTAACTGCTCCAAAATGTTAGAAGAAAAGGTAGGTAATCTTGGATGTGAAATAAATAAAGGAGCTCCAGCTCTTTTTTAACCATAATGAAAGCTAAACATTGTTTGTTTTTCTTTTATTATAGTCCAAATTGTACTATTGAACCTGTACAATGTACTGACTGAACTAGAGTGAATTAGAACATTAGAAAAAAACTTTTGATAAGAACAGGCTATTCATCCCAACAAAGCTTGCTAATCCTTTCCACCTAATTATTCCATAACAACATCTACTTGAAATTTGAATGTTCCTAGAGTCCTACTGTCTACCACATTACTTGCTAACTTACTCCATGTGTTTTTTGTTTTCTGTGTGAAGAAAAACCTTGTAATGTTTATGGAAAATCTACCCTTAACAAGTTTCCTGATGTGTCCCTGTCTTCTTCTTAAACTCATTTTAAAATAACAGTCTTGATCCACTGTATTAATTCCCTTCATAATTTTAACACTTGAATCTTGTCTTCTCTTATTCTCTGTTTGCTTAAATCATCTTAATCTCAATTTGCTTAAACTGAAAAGGTTCAACTGTATCAATCTATCCTCATAACTCAAATTGATGACTCAATGGTTAGCACAGCTACTTCACAACTCCAAGATACAGGGTTCTAATCTTTACCTGTCTACACTCGGTGTGAAATTTATAATTTTCCCTCATGTCTTGTTGGTTTTTCCTCCCACATCCTTTAGATATGAGTCTTAACATAACCAGTCATTTTAAATTAACTATATGTATACTGTAGGTGTGTGATCATGCCTTTTGATGAACTCCCCATTCAAGATCGCTTTTTAACTTGCATTTGGTACTATCCGGATAGCCTTCAGCTCCATGAGCAACTAGGCCAAGCAAATAGGAAAATGAAAAAATTGATGTTCAGAGCCATTGATAATATGGAAAGTCTAATCAATTTAAGCAGATCACATTTTTTTCCTAAAAAACAGATCATATTTGATAATCATACACTTCTCATGATATTTTAGTGGTGTGTTTCAATGCAATGCAACAACTAAAACAAGCTTAAAAACTGAAAAAGAACAAATATATAAGAAGTCACGTTATTTTAAAAGCAACAAAGGATACTCAACTAAGGATTTTGCTTAAAGGGACTGTAGCCTAGTGGCAAAGGTCCTCAAGGATCCAAGTTCAAGGCCCATCTAGGTTGACTCGGTGTGTTTTAATAATAATAATTCTTTGCATTTATATCACTACTCAAAGCGCTCAGCAATTGTAGGATAAGGGCCTTGCTCAAGCGCCCAACAGAGCGGAGTCTCTTATGGCATTTACGGGATTCGAACCGGCAACCTTCTGATTACCAGTGAGATCCTTAGCCTCAGCAAGTTACTTTATCCTGTCAGTTCTCCCTCTGGTAAAAAATATCTTTAAACAGTAGTAATGTAGCTCTGTGCTTGTAGCCTGGAACAAGGCACTGTAAATTAAAAGTGTCCTGAATCATACACTTAATTGTTGACATATTAGTAGATAGGCTGCTCTGAAGCCTGCAGTCACTTCTACATGATTTGCATAATTCTGATGTGAAGTCATAATTTAACACTGTCGTAAAAAACGTGACCTTTGTGACACAAGTGAAGTACAGAGAATTAGTCAATTTCTAGGTTCATACCTCCAAACATGCTCTGCTTGACAGGCTAAGAAATTTGATTAAGAGATGCAGGCTTCTGGTTCAATCATTTTCCAAAGCTGTTTCTCTGCCGGCATGATTTTAGATATAATGAAGTAAAGGTTACAGAGTAGTTGACCGGATGAACTTTGAATCGCGATGAACGATCCCAGGGATCCCTTTTCCATCTTTAGTTTTTATCCCTTGCCTGTAAAACTCTTACTAGCTCATAGTTCACACTTATTCATTAGACTTTAATTGGGCACAGCTGGCAGAGCTGCTTGTCGCATGCTGTGTTTCTAATTGACAGATGCAATTTATTACAAGAAGAGCGGTTCCTTTCCTCTATGGCTAGAGGATCAGCCATGACTGATGAAATCTGTGCTGTTTGTATATTCATTTTTAAACAGTAGCAGGCTTACAAATGAGAAAAGCACAACTAAAATTACTTAAAAGAGCCCACAGACATGAAGCATCTACAGTGGAGAACTGGCTGAAGTTCCAGAAAAGCAGCCAAAATGTTTGACAGTTAGTTTGCAGACATATAGAAGACATGTGTTCTATTGTAGTTCTTTATGTATGTTCAGGTTTATTTATTTATTATTTTACTTCTGAACAACGTGATTATTATTCTAACACTCCCAAAATATTTTTGCGAGTTTTCTTTCTTCTCACTCTATAATTTTCACAACAAGATTTTCTGTATCATATTATTATGGGTGACTTCTGCCAGGAATAGGAGGAGCTGAAGTAGCTTTCAAGATGTTCCATGCTGTGCATGTTATTATGAAACTGACTACTTCTGTGTCCGCTCACAGAGCACAGAGCTTACTCAGAGACAGCTGCTTAAAACTTATACGTTTAATTGGCCAAAGAAGAGCTGTGCATTAAACTTGGAATTATATTAATTTATAATGGTGCAGCAAAGGAAAGACTTCTAAAATTGAAATGAAATAGTATTTGTATGAGTAGATAGATAGATAGATAGATAGATAGATAGATAGATAGATAGATAG
>JANRMT010062792.1:35702417-35723871 GCA_026402145.1 Polypterus bichir lapradei
GGCCAGATTTTGATTTAAAAAGAGCTCATCAGGAAGAACATAAGAACAGAGGGGGGTTGCTGGGTAAGGATAAATTTTGTGCAAAATCATTTCTTCTCAACACTGAACTTGTTGCCCACAGCATATTTAGTGACCTACAAATCTTAACTACAGATTATTTTTTCAATAGTTATTAAGCTATCAAGTAGTGAAGCAGACTTTGGGGATTGGGGTTGAGTCAATGGTATTTTGAAAGAACAAAAACAGTCTAAAAAGCCATGTTGGGTTAAATGTACATATGATACACCCCGTACACCTCAGATGTTAAATATAACATCAGGTCATGTCTCTTGCAGAAACTCTCACATGATTCTAAGCTACTGGTTTTCATTGACAAGGCAGGTGAGATAGAATATAGGAGTCAGATGGAGAACTTTGTTTCTTGGTGCAATGAGAATTGTCTACAACTGAACATTTACTGAGACTCCTTTATACCTACAGCAATAAGCTTTTATAGTGCCTCACTGAAACTGTTCTCATCTTTAGCCCTGTCAGAAGTTTGCTTCTTTTTTTGTAATTCTTCTGTGTTCTTGAGGTATGCCGTTATTGTTGTTGTTGTTTGTTATAATATTCCTTACGTTTCTGTAAAAAGCAAAATTTTCCACTTGGGACGAATAAAGTACTATCTAAATCTAAATCTAAGCCTGAATGACCTTTTCTTGTCAAAACCCTTCTTAAGTTCTTATATAGGAAGAAAGTGACAAATGATGTCAAGTGTTGATGTCAGAATCATCTGTTGCTTTCTTCAATACTTCTTATACTTGACAGAAAAAAGTTGTATTTTAATGGTCTTGCAAGTTAAATTGAAGTATGCCAAGGGATTTTTAGGTACAGTATGTGTTCAATATGACATAAGACATTTTTCTGTTAAATAATATTTTAAATATGATTCACTAATTTAAAGATAGGAACATTTTGTAGTGGAAATTGTCAATCCACCCATTTGTCCATTTGTTATCAAGACCATTTGCAGCTTTTAGCTGAGACCTGAGTTGACAGCATTGGCCCATGATGTGATCTAACCAGGGATGGGCTGCAAATCCACTCATATGGTGCAAATGAGTGCCTTTGGAGAGAAAAGGCCTTGAACACAAACTAACAAACTTAATTAAAACCAGTCTCCCTGAAATCAATATGAACTTATTTAAATTGCTTTCAGATGTGCTGTCAATTAATCTCAATTTAATTAATTTATGAATTTAATTAATCTTAAGTAGCATGTAGATTTCATAATGTCGTCATCGTCTAGATATCATGATGTTTTCCAAAATGGTCCACTTCCTGGTGACAATAAAAGTACTGCACAAGCCAGAGCTTCTCACCATTCAATGAGCATAGCTGCACCCTGTTTGCCTGATAAGTTTCTGCAATACCCATAAGATATCTGTCACTTCTAGGCCTATAGAAAAAGCTTGGCCTGCCTAATCACCTGACAGTAAAAATGATTTAGAATGCTGATTTTATTGTATTTAATGTATATTCCTTGAATGTCAAAAATACCAGTTAAATATGCTGAGGTACAGTCGGCAAATTCTTAAGTTGTCTGTACACAAGAATGGAAAATGTTAAATTAGTTCTCCAGATGGCACCTGATGAATGTCACATTTAATGAAATGTGTGCAAGAGAAACGAGCAGAAAAAGAAATGACACTGGCGACCTTCCGCTGTCATTATATCGTTCCTAGGCTGAAAAGATAGTTTTCTTAGTATAGTTTATTTTCTTTTAATTAGATGTACTGTGCTCTAGCAGCACAACTAAAATAAAACTTATTTAAAAAAAAAGTTCTCTTGATTAATTCTGGAAACGCCAAATTTAATGACAGCTGTACTAAGTTTTATTTCCTCTTAATTGTCATTGTCTTTTAGAACAAAACAAAATAAGAGGTTTCTACAGTACTGCAACCAAAACAAACACTGCGAAGATCAAGTTTAACATCTTGTTGGTGTCAGGAGAGTTTCTGATGCTTATTTCACCATAAAAGAAAAAAAATCAGTCAGATTCTAACAAACATATTGTGACACTCAATGAAAGTTCAATTCAGGCCCTTCTTCTTACTTTATACATTGCTCCAAACTGAAGAAAAAGCCAGACAATTTATGTTAATTTGCAAATAAAGACAGTAGCAATAAACAACAAAACTTTTTAACCTTGACATATGTATATCCTTTAAAATGTGTCCAGCATTCCATCCTTTCCTTTTCTGCTGCTTTATTATAAGAGGTTGAGCCTAGCAGGAACTAACCCTGAGTGGGTTTATTTTAGACCACTTTCACACAAGTACATTCCAGTCACATCAACTGCACAGTTTTTTAGAGTACCAAATAAATCCAAAGTGTCTCTGTTTTGGAAAGAAATTGGAGTCCCAGGAGAAAATGTACATAGACTGAAGCCAGGCTAGAGATCGAACTCCAGTCCCTGGCAACAGTTAACTACTGTTGTTAGTAAAAAGGATTTCTAAAGCACTGAGTGGGTGACCTTGCTTTAAGTGCCACATGACTGAAGTTAATTGTTTAAATATTGTTTGATAAAATTAGAGACTTGACTATTACAAGAATTTGAAATGGAAATAAATGAAGTCAAGTGAAATTGCAGTCTTGAAGACCATAAAAGGAAATGCATAGAAGATTATTTGCTTTTTGGAAAGAAGACACTTTTATGTCATTCTCTTGATCTAATTTTCAAAAAATGCTTTTAGTGAACTTTAAAAGCAGTGTTCCCTTGCAGTCCGATTTAGGATCACTGAGGGCTGGAGGCTACACTGGCAGCACTGGACTCATAACAGCAACATACCCTAGACAGGGGCTCCAGTCCACATGTCCACATCCAAATTCCAACTTAAAGCAGGTGAATACTTCAATGTGTTTGCTGTTGGGATGTGGAAGACAAAATATGGAGTACACGGAGAAAATCTATGGGAGCACATGAACATGGAAACTCCACACATAGGGCATACTCAAGCATGAATACAAATGTCATTAATTTTTTTAACCCGTTTTATCTTATCCAAAGTCACAGGGGTTCAGCAACATTATAGACATGACAAGAAACACGCTAGGATAGATGCCAGTTCATTACACAACACACTTCTGCATTAACTTACACTCACTGGTATGGAGCCATGTTAGAGTAGCTAGTTGTGATACCATGGGTGCCTACAGCCTTGGCATTACCCATAGGACATTGATAATCATGAACTAAGGATATACTAGTGCAATGACAAAGCAAAAGAACAAGGTTGGTGCAACAAAAAGTGCATAGTGTATATTATTCAAACAGGCAGTCCAATAATTGTTCAAAATCTGAGTTGCAATCAAGACTTCGATAAATAAATAATCCTCGAAAAAAAGCAAATGATCTTTGTGGGAGATAAGATTGTTCAATAAGTAAATAAATCAACAAATCCAAAAATGATTGATAATATCAAGTTTAAATCACAGAGTTAATACTGAGTTCTCTTGCTCTGTATTCTTATGCAAGCCCAGTGCATCTCTCTGTTGCCTCCCCTGCTCACTCCTTTGGTGTTCTCAGCTGGGCTAAAGCGCAGTCATCTATCAATAGCTTTCGCCACATCCACCTCAGCCCGTAACCTGCTGAACATTCAGAGGAGCAGCAGTGACCATTTGCTTCATGGATCATCTTACAGACACCAAGAGATGGTGGTGGGATGATGGAGCTGGGCTTTGTGCACCCTGGAGTGCCATTCCTCTTGATCATGATAGGGCCTCCCAAAAGATTGCACTGGCTCACACTCCTAATCTTCATTTTTTTTTTTTTTTTTTCTAAATGATGTTCCTTGAATTTACTCTTCCTCTCTGTTTCTTTCTCTTCCTTTTCGATCAACACAACCCCCCATATGTCATAACCACACCTTTTATATACTTTGTTCGTGTGAGTGCTTTGGTTTATGACCTCCAGAATGCCAGCGAGAAGATCGGTTGAGCTGATCATGTTTGCACAAAAGCAAGAAATCAGCAAATTTCTCCATTATACATCTTGTAGCCACACGGCTTTCCAGTGGCACACACCCACCCCCAGAGTCTGAGCCTCACTGTTTTTATTTAAAAATCACGCATCGCCATGGACTCCTATTGCGATTTACCACACCAATTAACCAAATACACACGTCTTCAGTAAGTGACAGGAAAGCTAAAGAACCCAAAGAAAAACATACACGTACATGGACAGAACATGCCAATTTTATACAAGCAGTTCCAAAGCCAGCATTCAAACCCAGGAGTCCAGAGGAATAAGTATTCTACTCTCTCTAAGCATTGACAGTTTAATGTTCTGGATTGGGTTTCTAAAGAATTGTGGTTTTTTTTTGGTTAGGAAGTTCATGTTTAAAATCTGTCACTGTTCTTTGCGTTCTCCAAGGAACCTTTTTTGTCTCTCAGTCTCTCCTTAAACTTACCCACTCTGGTAATACATTCTTGTCCTTTCTAAATTTACCCATTTCCCTCCTTCATTTTAAAAGCGTTTGCTTCTTTTTATGAATAAGGCACCTACTAAATAAATGGAGTTTCTCCCACTACTAAGGTCAGGCTTCTTGGTTTGTTGAAACTCTTCTGAAATGCCTGTACCTTCATGCTTACCTTGTGATATTAAACACTGATAATTTTGTTATAGTGGGTGGATGAGGCTTCTCCATGTACTCCGATTTCCCTCACAATCTCCTCATCCCCATATGGTTAGTTGATGACTAGCCAACTAGATATAAGACATGCCCTTGGATGGATGAGGTTGACGCTCTGTGTTGATTCCCGCCTTGCTCTCCATGTACCTGGGGAGAGCTCATGAATAAATAAGTGTTTTAGAAAGTGGATGGATTAATGGATATTGTATGCACTAAACTCTATTTTTACACTTAGTATTTGATGAACTCTCTTTTCCTTATTTTTGTGTGTTATGACTGTAGTCATGATGTTGATTACATTCTGTATAATACAGGTAAATGGGTGTGCAAGTCTTAATTTCTGGCAGTTTATGACTCTTTGAATATGCTTGTGGTAGAAGTGGAGTCCAGTAGTGTATTTATTGGATTTAATCAAATGAAGGAAATTGCTTGTCACATTGGTACAATGCCACTTAGAGACAATAGCAGCAGAAAAACTTAATTTCAACAGCTGCAAAATTACTGCAGTGCAGTGCATAGATTTAATAAATGCTGTTTCAGCTGACTTACTTAATTTGGCGTTACGGTTACTTGAGCAGCTCCATTTCCATTTATAAATGTCCATTACTCTTTGATCAAGAGGCATTTATTATAGATGATTTTGTAAAAATGTAAAATGTTTCAAACACAATGTCTATGCTGTAATGTTCTTAACTGACCAAGATATTTTCTGGATTTTCTGTCAAAGTGAAAATATTTTTTATAATGTTTTGTACACTGTACTTAACATTGAATTATAAAATCAGGAAAGGTGCTGATTATACACCCTATTTTGCTTTGTCAGTAGCAAGACTGAATTTCTTTGTGGTTTTTCAGTTTGATTGTATAGAACTTGTATGTAAAAAGCCTTTAACGTTGCACCAACATATATCTTTCATTGGGCACCTATCAGCCATGTCTCAAAGTCTATATTCTGTTGAGTGTTTCTACCCCTCATAATATTCAATTCTTACTAATTATGCACTTTACCGAATCAATGAATACACCTATCCATCTCTTTTCTACCCCACATATCATGATAGTTAGTCCCTATTTTCAACCAACCCTGGTCAAGGTCTCTGTCTGTCATAAGACACACACACTTACATCAGACATTGAAATTTAGGGAAAAATTAGAGTACCTCAAAGAAAAAAAATAGACATTGGCAGAATTTGTACATTCCAGTCCAGTGTTTGAACCCAAAGTCATGAAACTGGGAGGCACCACCTCCCATTGCTTCACCCATCACTGAAGACATGCAAATAATAAAGCATAACTTGCATACTTAATATTTGTTACAAGATGCAAGGACCACCATTTACTAAAGTAAAGTTTCTCTTGAAATTGTCCTTATTTCATCTTGCAATATGCTATAGATTAACATTTCACAATGTGATACTGATAAATCAAAAGGATTATACAACTATCCTGTGTATACCTGAAAATATAGTGATATGAAATTAAAATTTCACAAGTAGTAACATAACAGCCTGAAACCCTGTTCATCCAACTAATTTTAAAGAGTCGCTGAAACCTATCCTGGCAGTAATAGATAGAATCCAAGCCTAATTTTTCTAAATGGTGGTAAGATTTTTTTCAGTTGATCAGTTTAAGTTTTATGCCATATTGCAAACATGTTATTATCTGTATTTACTTCAGTTCTTTCTGGAAGGCTTGGCACCCCATCGCAGGGCCCACTCATACATAGGGTTTTGGAGTCCCTAATCCACCTAACCTGTAGGTTTTTGAATATATGACAGGCAGACTGGAGTACACACAGACATAGGAAGAATGTGCAACTGTTGGATGGGGGATTTGAACAAAGGAAGCTGAATATTAATTTAATTCTCACACCCATTTAATCGAATTCAGGGTCACGGCTGCACGTTTGCGCAAGGCATAGACAGGTATGTCAGTCCATAGCAGAGCCCACATATTCACACATAAAAGCTAACACTGGGCTAATTTGGTTATGCTAGATGTGAGAGAATAGCCAGAGTATCTGGAGGAAAAGCAGTGCAGATGTGGGAAAAATGTGCATATTCTATGCATGCAACATACAGCATTTTAATTAGATCTCTCCCAGTGTGGCTTTGCATTGACTGACAAGTTTTTAGTTTTCCCTTGTTGAACTTTAATCTTAAAAGTTTTAGAAAGCCTTTAATTGCCCTTGAGTTCTCTCAGTTACAGAGTTCTATCTCACGGTATTAATTTGTTTAAAAGCAGAAGAGAAGACATCCTGTTTCCTTATAATAAATAGCACTCATGTCTGTAACATTAGTGTTACTTTTGAATATCTAAGGAAAGTTTTTTGAACTCATATAGCATTTTAAACGTAAAGATCTATATAACCGTCTTACATTCTAATTCTATATATAGTAGGAAAAACTTGAACTGACAGAATAATGAGCTGTCAAGTGGGTTTTCCATAACAATGTCCAGTTTGTGTCTAGCTGAGGCTTTTGCAGTTATGTTTCAGATTTCTTCTTTGCCTCTCAGTAGCATAAAGATCTCATTGTGATAACATATGCAACTATATATGATTGTTTTAACCAATAATCTAGAAATTGTGCTCTGGTTCACCTATGAATTTTCAAACTGTATTGTGATGGCAGGCTTGGATGCATAAAAGACAGGTCTGCCCAGTTTAGGGTCACAGGTAGCTAGTGATTATTTCATCAACACTACACGTAAGTTAAGAAGCAATTGTTGTACAATCAGAAGAATTTCTGTCGTGTCAGAAATTTCAGTCAGTTGTCTTATAGTGTGAGTAGTCTCATAACCAGATTTTCTGATGTTGCTATAAAAGTTAATTGTGATCAATTGCAGTATATTGTATATTAGGTATTGCTGTTGTCATGCACATATGTATGTAGTTCAATATGCTATTTCTTTAGAATTAGCTCTGTTTCACAACCTCCTTGCTTCCTTCCCCATTTTGAACCTCCAACACTTATAAACTGTTGTGTTCTTGATTACTACATTATCTGGCTCATGTGTTTTAAGTAACTACAATATTTTGTAATACTTTGTAATACTTAGTCGAGTCTGATTGCAGTACCACTACTCAAACCAAGCGTCTATTTTGTCAGTTTCTCCTCTATGTAAAGTATCCTCATGGGCTTCCATGTTAGTTCCACAATTCTCTATTAAGCATCATTAACAATTTGAATCTCTAGCATTTTTCCAGTTGTGGAAGCCAGCCCCAGACACAGACAGAAAGATGCTGGGACGTCTACAAAAAGCACACGTTTATTCATTTTACAGTTCACAGCACACAGTGCCCCTGCACTAATCACCCTCTTTCAAGTCCTTCTAAAGGATCTTCACTGCCACCACTCCTCTCCGCCGAGCTCTGTCCTCTTCCTCCCGACTGCAGCCCAGAGTGGTGACTGTCGGCCTCTTTTATAGCCCACCCGGAAGTGCTGCAGGTGTTCGTTGACCTACTTCCGGCTACACCTCTGGGTGTGGCTGCGTTTCTGCCCAGATGGGCTCAGGCTGTGCAACTCCCCTGGCGGTGACTTCCATGCTCAGACTTCGTGGCCCCCAAAACAGGCAGGGAGGCTGCCCTCTCGTGTTCAAGGGGAGGCACAGTCCCTCTCCTGGTCCGTCCAGGTGTCGCGACTCGGCACAGGCCCCAACCGACAACCACACAGTGTTAAAACTTCTATGAACTTTCCATTACCTAACTTATAAAACAAGACAAAACAGTTTGGGTCAGTTGCAGTATGCTATGAGCTGGAGATAATCCTGTGCTGATCTGGTTTTAGTACATGTTGATGGTAACAAAGCTAATTTTCGAATTTAGCACTATTTGAGTTTGCTTCAGAGCTATGGTTTATGCTGCAGCAGAACAGACTAAGGCTAAGTTCAGTTGCAGTATGTTTCTTGGAGTCAGGGAAGGGGAATAAAGCTGCATGTACTAACAGGTTCAACAGACTTATTATGGGGGGTTATGTTATAAAATGAGTTCTGCACGCAACAGACACACTGTTATCATCATGAAAAGGCACTTGCAGTATATTCCATTAAAAAACATGAAAACCATATTTCATATGTATATTTGAAGTGAAGTATAACATGACACAAAGTTAAACATATTTACCTCAATGCCATAGAAAAAGATAAGCGATGCATGGAAATATTTATTTTTTGTAATATATGAAATAGAAAAATATGGACCAACATATATTTAACCATTAATCTTCAGCAATGCATGAAGTAGAAACAAATGAGTGCCAGTACTCTATGTTTTTGTCAGTTTCTTGGTCCTTCTCCCGATGCATTCCAAATAATACATGATTTCTTAATGAAGTGCTTGGGTCCCGCTTGGAGTTTTGATCACTATATTATAAGTACATTAGATTGGATGGTTTGGAGGTTGGGTGTCACCTTCAAGGTCAGAGCATGAGATACCAGTGCATCACAGCAAAGATTGGAATAATGCCACTATGCCATACCAGGATTGTAAAAAATAAAAACTCCCTTTTTGTATATTTATGGTCAATTTTTGATTGCTTTGAATATTTCAATATTGAAATAATTTCCAGCTATTCCTAAGTAGAAAAAAAAACAATTAAGAAGATTGTCCACATTTTGCAAAGTGAGAATGCAACTGTATCCTTCTAAGAAATATATATATATATATATATATATATACTTATTGTGAAGTGCACCATGGAGCTAGATGTGCCTACATTTTCTAAATTTACTAATATTAAATCAATCGGAGAGCGCTGGTGTTAGAGCTTTCAAATTTATTGACAGTGAGGACACTGCTACTTTAACTGCTATAATCTTTTTAAAATAATGCTTTTTATATTAGTTAATTTCACATGCGATCTTTCATATCCAAAAAAATTCCAGACAACCAACTTAATCTTGCAGCCTTTCTTTGGAACAAACTCATTTTAAGAGAAGTGCTGCTCAACATATTCTTTTCATTAATATGTTTTGACTCTACACATGTGACCAGCTGATCAAACTAGAGTGTTTGCTCGACTGTTTAACTGTACCATTGATAATTAAAAAAATATATTTTATTTTCATATTTAAGTATTGCTTTGAGCTAAACAATTTAATTGAGAAAAATACAAGTACGTAGGAACCCACTTCAAGCCCCGATCTTTAGTAAAACAAATTCCCTAATTAGGAAATCGCTTGACCGTTATTCTAAAAGTGTGCATTGAAAAATGTTGGCAGCTTCTTGCATGCATTATTACTTCTGTTTTGGAGTGTAGTGGAGATATCTTTGTGGATGTCTCTCAGCACTGAGATTTCTCGATATATATATTATATAGAGCTTGTGCTCTACTTGTATAGACTGCACTGTGAATAGACATTCTTTATGAATACTGTCAAGCCTCTTACTAGATATTTTATACACTTTACTTACTGTTGGATCAATTCAGTTATTAGGAAAAGCTGGGTGCATAATGAATAACAACTCTTCTGTTAACTACACAATTGGGAAATGAGTTACAATGAGATAATTATGCTTTAGATATGATTCTATATAGTATGTACAGTACTTTTCAACATCATTACTTTCTATAAAGGGATTTTGGGGACTTTTCATAGTCTCAAAGTAAATAACATTTAAAAAATTGAGCTCTGGCCTGCAAATAAGCCAAATACAATTTTTGGGTTTATTTTGAATTCTAAAATTCTTGTCTTCCCTGTGAACAATATACTTTATTACTATTTACAAGGCATTTCTATTTTTTTGATGGAAGGAAAACATGAGAAAGATCTGCACAGAAAATGTAGATTAGATGCAACTGGCACATCTTTTATTTTTCTTTCTGATCTGTGCAGATTGTTCACACTTTTTTCTTTCATCAAAAAGAAATATTTTGTAAATAGCAATGAATCTTTTTTTATTTTTTGTTTTGATTAGGTGCTGCACAGCATGGCTAATTACACATGCATTCGGCCTCTCTCCCCATCCCTAATATGGATCCAGTGTGCAGCAAGTTGGCTGCCGAGACTCAAAGATTGGTGTGCGCTACTTCGTACAGGAACTTCCCTGTTTGATCTTTGGATAATATATGCATACCAATGCGTATCTGCACACCCACAGAGCCTGTGATGTGAGGGAACTGTATCTTATACCCGAAGTGCTGTTCCTGTCTACACTTTAGCACAATGGGGCACTGAAAATAAAATGTTTGCCTAAGTCACCCACATGACAAATTTCCAGGAAAACATTTGGCATACGAGGCCTACAGCAAACACGGTGTATTCTCTGTGAAAAATTCTTTGGCGAATTTTGACGATCAACACTAGCAGTAACCACTGTACTACCGTGTCACTATACATGCCCTGATGATATCTGCAAAAAACAATTCTTTCTTGTAAAATAACAGCATTTCAAATCCAGCAGCATCACTCACATAGAAGGAACTGATTTTGGGAGGGGCACTGTTCCTTTGCAAGTCACACTCACACTTACAACTACAGAGGCGATTTAGCATCATGAATTAATCTGACATACATGTGTTGGGAATGTAGCAGGAAAACCCCACACAAACACAGAGAGAACATACAAAACACAGGCAAAGACAACTACCAGATATTGGATATAAACCCGGATACTGTATTCATGAGACAGCACTGTTAATCTTTTTTTTTTTTCAAAATCTGCAGTGTTTGTTCTTCCATGTAAACATTCCTTTTTCTGTACAGTGCAATACACCCACAACTTTGAAATCTACCACTGTCAATTTTAGAACAAGCAGGCTGTTAAAACTATGTTTTGGTTTCACATTCTACTGTCAATTGTGTAAGATATTGTGAGGTTAAATTATGATATAGTTGAACTATGCAAACCAAATGACTCTTCATACAAAGAATCAAATTTGCCTGGCCTTGCATTGCTAATAGGCTTTATGGTTTGCCTAAAGCTACAGTAAAAGATTTCAGTCAGTCCTTCATTTTTATTGTTTATCACTGCATGTGTCTTCATTAGTCATACAGACAATAAAGGAGCTGCCACATCAATGTAATTCTAAACACCTGCTGTTGTCATTGCTGCCATGGCAACAGACCTTATTAAAATTGAACATCTGCGGCTTTTAGTAGATAACCTGATTATTCAAACTATTAAAACATGATTCTTTATTGCATTTTTTTTCCTGTGTGTCTATAAACAGTTCACACATAGAGACAACTTCATGAGAAACGTTTATTACTGCCCAGCGAATCTCTGTATAGAAAAAATAAATCTTAAGTATACTGTATGCCGTGAAAAAGACAAGATGAGGAAAAATAGTGACTCCTCAGTCATAGCAGGCCAGGGGTTGATGGGATTTCAAACTTTAAAAGACATTTTCCCATCCCCACCCCCTCTTAATTGGGTCTAAATGCCTAGTTCAGTTTTACAGGAATCAATAGAGCCAAAGCACACTCAGTTGATTTTACTTCTGTCAAAATGTGTTGCCTGGAATAGATGTCTGCCATTTGAAAAGGCAGCTGTGTACAGTGTGGTGCCCTCTGACCAGTCTTTAGAAATAAATCTATTCACAATAGTTAAGACTGATCATTTAACTGATTTGAGTTTTGATATCT
Organism: Polypterus bichir lapradei; assembly: GCA_026402145.1. NCBI lineage: Eukaryota > Metazoa > Chordata > Cladistia > Polypteriformes > Polypteridae > Polypterus > Polypterus bichir. The sequence goes on from JANRMT010062792.1 coordinate 35,714,679, forward strand.
GTGACAGCAGCATTAAGTAAAACTATATCATTTGTTAAACAACCTGACACAAAAACCTGCAACATCATATAGTGTTAAATTAACCTTTAAATGTGTATATATCGGAGCATGTATTTAGTTCCAAGTGTGATCTGCTGTCCTGCAAGGTGATACAGCTCTACTTGAAAAATACTGTATGCTGTCTGACAGCTTATTTCTTCATTTGCAAGTGATGATAGCACATTGGAGGAAAGTAGGCACTTACCAGTAGCTTGTGTTGCTGTTATTAATCAATATAATAAGAAGGAGAGTACATCACAATTAGTACAAATTGATCTCATCTCTCTTTGGGGCAGAATATAGAGTTGTATACAATAGATCATGTCTTGTTGCTGATTAAGTGCAATCACTGGACATGCATGTTTAATATGAGGTAGAAACAAAAAGGTAAACTGACTGAAACATGCATATGACAGAAAAGTAAATATAGAATCTTAAAGCTTCAGAAAGATGCTCATGGAAATTAGGACCATATGTTTTACCTTTAGTAACGTCTGTCATCTTGTAGGGAACACATTGATTTCATGGATATATCTAGTCCACGAGTCAGCCTTCTTTCTTTATTACCATTTCAAGATGGAATCCAAGCCTAATTATTCCAATGGGGATTAGCCTTTAGTTCAGTTGATTATCTTGAGTTTTATGCCATATTGCAAACAAATATTTTACTGTCTGCATTTACTCCACTTATTTTCTTAGTACTTTTTTTCCTTCTATTTTTATATTATGTAAATCACTGAATGATAGTGCTTACATAAAATAAAAAAAATAACTAATTGAAATGCATAAACAGTCATGAGGCCAGTGGATTTTGCAATGTGGCATCTGTCCACAAAGTCTTTAATTAAACTAGCAAACTGCCTCATTGTAATTCAAAAAAGAACCATATATAGCAGGTTATCTCAAGCATACTGTATGCATAATGCTAAGGTATTCACAACTCAAAGAGTGTCCCCAACCAAGAAGACAATATTTTCTAGTAATTTGTACATAATCATCAGAACAGATTAATTGTCTCAGGTCAGGAAATGTTGAAGTTGCCCAGTCTCTAACCTGAGTGAAGCCGCTATAACATGGGGTCAGGCATGTACATGCAACCTGAAACCTTCAGCCCATCAGTTTTCCAGGTGAACACTTCATATAATTCCTGTGAATATACTCATTGTTTTATGTATATAGAAAACTAGAAATTTGGCAGGTTAAGCATGCAGAATTCTACGATGCAAAACTACACTGACATTGATGTTAGTGAACAAATGATAAAACACACAGGCATTGATTTCTAAAAATCAATGACAAATTAAATAATTTCTTATTATTTCTGTTGTAATCTATTTGTAAAGGCATTGAAAATAGTAAGTGTTCTAAAACACAAATTTAAGCAAACACAAATTGGATATTAATGGTATTTTGCTTTGTCTTTGTTATCTCTGGTTATGGTTGTTTTTTCATTTTAATTATTGTGAATGTTTTTAAAGAGTCTTTTTTTCATCACTGGTTATTTTTGGTGCTGCCATATTGTTTATGATAACTGCCCCTCTGTTCACATCATGTCACTGCCTGGTGTCTACAGTATATGAGATGGTGGTGCATAGCGGCCTGTATTTTGATTTGGATCCCCTCAATTTAAAGCACAAACCTCACTGAATTTATTAGAGCAAGGGAAAAGGATTTTTCTTACCATTTTGGACCTTTCTGGTTTGATTTGACTGTGTATTTGGTATGTGATTCTAGTTTCGACGTTTAGTATTGAAAGACTCCCCTGTTCTGACCTCTTTCTTTTAATTGACCATTATTTGCCTGCACCTAAGAAAGACTGTCATCTCCTGCTCTTTAAAATACCTTGACAATAAAAACATGTTTTGCAATTGACTATTACCATTTGGCCACAATAGGTGTTTGCAGTCCTTTTTCTTATCATTTGTGACTCTGCTCTTTTAACTATGAATATTCTGTGTGAACATTATCCACTTGAAAAATTATGTGTGAGTTGTAAACCCCAGTAATCTCCTTGGATACTTCAACCAGAAAAGTTTTTCTCCTATGTGTAAAAGAGGAAAATATTTAATAATAACCCCAAGATTCTAAGGTAGACTGTTGACAAAGGTGACCCCATCAAAGGTTGTAAATGAATGATTCCTGCCTGGAAAACAGTGCAGAAGTCAAAGGGACAAACTCCTTCAGTTAAAGTAAGAAAATACTTGTGTATGGAGATGAAAGATTCCCAGTATGACATGTTTTATATTGTAGCAACCATCAATAACTTTCCATAAACTCACTTTGGGCTAGTGTTTAACAGAATGGCAAAGGTCTTTTTTTTAATTTGCTGTTAAGGGCCATAACAGAGGTATGAACACTAGAAGCTAATGTTGGCAACAGAAATTCTAAATTTGAAGCTGCTTATCAACGCTGTTGTAAGACTTCACATGTAACGCAGCTAATGCAGTATATGCCTAGAAACTCACAACATTATAGTGAAAAAAACATTCCAACAATGTTGTCCATGAAAAACAAATAAACTGAATGGCACCAAGCATGACATTTACTGTCATAACAGTAAAAATCCTGAAAGAAAGATGCCACTTCTGAAGTCATGACGTAGAGTACTGTATATGACTTATGTGGGGCATATAAACTTTTTTTTTGTTAAACCAGTCTGTTTCTTTGCATATATTTCCTTTATTTTTACATATTTTGTGGGTATTAGCACAAACAAAAAAGCAAAACAGTGACACCACCCATCATATATTTGACCATCATCTTCACCTTTGAGTTTTTAAAAGCATAACATTGAAAGTCTAGGGTGCAGGAAATTCCAGTAATGACTTTATCTTTTGAAAACCAGATATTAGTTGACAGTTTTGGAAATGCTATCACTGACCTTCATATAAATTTGTTGATTTCTCATGTAATTATTCACTCATCAAATTTTTTTTGTTCCCACTTATGAATAAAAATGACATTTTGTTTTGTACTTTGGTCAAACTATTAATCACATGCATGTGTCAGCCTGCTTAAAAGTATGTGTGGTCTGGCCTAACACCACAATATTCTGATAATTGTACTTTATCTGATAAGTGCCCTGCCTTTTAATTCTTTGCTAGTCTTTCGGTCTGCTGTTTTATCCTTACATCGATTTGAACTTGGAAACCGAGAATTTTACTTATTGTTGAATCTAAAAGGAATACTTGCACTGTGTGTCTCATGAGACTATCAGGTGGCAGATTAAAGATTAATTAAAGTGCTGGACTATGTTGAATAATGATCTTTTCAGCTCAGCAAAGTAACATTAGTAAATACAGTGGCCATTTCATGACATTAAATCTAAAGCAAGGACCTGCTTAGCAGCACATGGACAGAATGTACGCTTTAAATGAAATAAGGATATTACAAAATGTTTAGATTGCAAGACATGTACTCTGATGAATTAAAAAAATGTGAATTAACTATAAATATTTAAAATTAATTTTAACAGCTTGAATACTACAGTTAAATTTTAATCTACCATTTGCTATACAAAACCATATATGCCTGATTCATATTAAAGTGTTATACTGCCTTTTATATTCAATATTCTAGTCCAAGATGGCATCAGTTTTGTTTAACACCGCAAGGTCTTCGTGCTCTAAATCCCTACGACTGTAAGCTGCAGTCTTTTTACAAATGTATGACATGGAGTTCCACAGCTAAAGGTGGAGGAAGTAGAGAGCCATACATTAAATATTACTAATTTGTGACAGACATGCACATGCTCTACTGAAATACTCTACCTGCCCCACTGGGAGTTTCAGATGCAATTTGAAAGATAAAGTCATGAAAACTGAAAAAGATTTTTTATATCATTTGAAAATACTGAAAAAAAAGGTTGCTCAAAACTTTTATTGATGACATTCTACATATATTCCTTTTTAATTGCATTTACCTGTACATAGTCAATTTTAATACTAATTTTTATTGATCATAATTTCCCCCTAGTTTTTTTTATTGTTCATCCTTTTTTATGCCAATTCGAAAATGCACAAATTGTGACAATAATTTTCAAACAGGAACCTTTTACAGTTCAAGACTATTATGCATGATATTCATAAATATAATATTCATTAGACTGTAAGTTTCATCATTTTAGATTACAATCATTTTATTATGTATTGTCATTCCTAGAATTAGTCCACTTTATTAAATGACTTACATCTTTTCTGGCAAAAGTTTCCAATTTGTATCCAGATTTTGATGATATGCATAAAGAACTCTAATAAAAAGATTACAAACAGCAATAATTTAAAGTAACATTTGAAGAGTAAAAGCTTTTATTTTTTTTATTCCTGAAAAGTTTGTGGGGACAAGATCTTGCTAAATATTTTATGGCAATTTTATAGTCTTACAAAGAATACCAGTCCATCCCAAAGCACACACACTTCTAGACACAATAGAATGTGGAAGAAAATAAAACCTATTTTGTGATAATAAGGATCTGCTTTTTAATTTGGAAATTCATGAGATGTGGCTAAGTGTTAGACTATAAGGGAAATGGAGTCTGTGTTGGCAAATGGTGTATTACCCACATACAAACACCAACAAAAACTCAGTGTGTCTGTAGAGAATGAAATCTATGTATACTTTCAAAAGTATAAAAAGTATGAGTATTTTGTGATATGGAATTTTTATTGGGCAGCTTTAAAACGCTACTATACATAATGTAACAAACCTGGAAGGGGCAAATGAGCTAACTTTCTTTTGTAAAACAAAGACATAAAAATCATATGAAGAGTTGGGGTACCGGGGGCACCCCCATTTGTTAGCCTCTAAGAACAGGCTAGTAGTGTTGGTTTTCAAAAAGGAAAAATAAAGTAGCTGCTAGCAAGACTTCTTGCTGCTGGTCCATCAAAAGATTCCTTAATGTTGGAAGCTGGTTTTAATAGCAGGAAAGGCAGAAGGGGCAGAGTTACAGGTGGAGTCACGACTCTTCTTCAGGACTTTCTCTTAATGACTACAGGTAACAAGACATACAGTTGGCTATGCCACCTCCAGGTCCTTTACCCATAAAATCGTTCACAGTAAAAGACACAGTATGCCTGCACATTTATTTGTTAAACAATATTTTTTGAATGTCTATAAGTAGAAGTCAGTTTTCTTGTTACAAGAATCCCGAGAGGTTCTAGACATGTTAGTTCTAGACATTCTAGACAGAGGTTCTAAGGGATTCATTTGTTATAATTCCAAGATACCCTTCTAGGTAATTCCAAGATACCCTTATATTATGTAAATGAGAGACATAAACAAGATAAAGATTTGGAGATTCCACCCCATATGCTGTAGGTTTCAAGCAAAAAGAAATTGAGACAAGTAGTCCTCTAAGACTGAGTCCTAACAAAGGCTGACTAAAGGAGATGAATGATCGGGTTTTATTGCTGGAGGGCAGGAAGAGGCGGGTTCTCAGGCAAAAATGGACTCAGTAGGGGGGTGTAAACTGCTGCCGGAAGTGGGAGGAGTTTTAGGCTGGCTTTCCTTCTGGAGGTCTGTGGAAGAGGGAGAAAAGGCATTAGTGCAATTAGTCAACCCCAGACTCTGCATCTTACTACCACCTAAGCCCTTGGACTGCTTCCCATATGCACGTGTGTGACAATTAATAATAAGGAAACAAATTTGCTACCTTAAATAAGTATATGGCTCCACACTCTTTTCCTAATCTTCAAAGGCAGCACATTTTTGCTCCTATTTTAATGTAGATGAGATTTGGGATATTCTGGACTAGATACATTGCTATCTTATTTTCTTTCTAAATTAAATGTGCATTTTTGTATTATTAAGTGCCTTTCAAGAGCACATCATCAAAATGTCACATTTAAAACACATGAAAACAGTGTAAATTAATTTTTAAACTTTTTTGTTAAGAATATAGTTTTCTGGATTTTCAAGAATTTTCACCAATTTGGATTTTAATTTTCATTATATAATGAGCATCTTGCCCAGCTATGGACATCAATTACTCCTATAGTCCTGGTAAAAAATTAAACTTATTAATAGTCATAGTTTATTCATTTTGATGCAATGTCACACTTACAGTACAGTCAGTCATTTTCTAACCCACTTAGACCTGAACAAGGTTGTGGGAGGAGTTGAAGCCTATCCCTGCTAGCATAGGATGCAAGACAGGAATAAACCCTGGACAAGATGGCAGTCCACCACAGAGCGAACACACACACACACGCACACACTCACACACATACACCAGCCAATTTAGGATTGCCAATTCACCTAACCTGCATGTTTTTGCACTGTGGTAGGAAACTGTAGAGCCGGAGGAAACCCACAAAAACAAATTTTGGGTGCCTACTGTATGAGAAGTTTTTTTTTTTAAATAATAATATTAATAATATAGTGTAATTCAATTAAAAATAATTGTATTAATAAAAAGATTATTAAAGCATCAAAAAGTATAATTTGTGGTGATCTGTCGTGGAACAACCTCATTAAAGAAGATAACTGGTTACCCAGACCTTGTTGCTGGTTGCGAAGGAGCCCTCATAACAGTTCAAGTTTCAAGAACCTGAAAATATAGGTCTGCCACTGGTGAGTACGTATTTGTTCACTCTATGCTTACAGAGCAAAGCTTACATAATTATTTTCCTTTTACATTCATATCTCAGTAAGTTCAATTTTTTTAATTGTTAATGTAAGGTGGAGGACAAGTGAGCTGGTACACTAGATGTGCTGTATGCACATGTTTGCCTTTCCCAGCATTTGAGTAATATTAGGGAACCATTTTGCTATCAGAAACAGCTGTCAAACAAGTAAAAGAGAAAAATACGCAAAATATGTGAGTTTAAGTGACCTCTCTCATGGTAGATATGAAACAGTAAATAAATCCATAATTGAAGTCACACACAATATTTCTCTGTTTTAAGACAGGCAATGTTAAAAATTCAACACAACTTTTTAACTGTGAATGTTCTAGATTTCAGGTGGCTTGGTGGTGCAGTGGGTAGTGCTGCTACCTCGCAATTAGGAGACCCGGGTTCGCTTCCCGTGTCCTCCCTGCGTGGAGTTTGCATGTTCTGCGTGGGTCTCCTCCAGGTACTCTGGTTTACTCCCACAGTCCAAAGACATGCAGGTTAGGTGCATTGGCAGTTCTAAGTTGTCCCTAGTGTGTGTCTGTGCGTGGGCTGGCGCCCTACCCGGGGTTTGTTTCCTGCCTTGTTGGCTGGGATTGGCTCCAGCAGACCCCTGTGACCCTCTAGTTAGGATATAACGGGATGGATATTTTAATAATATTGGTCCACTTGAAGGAAATTTTTTTTCATGATGTCTCATATAAGCAGAAAGATGGACAGCGCAACCTCAGTATGTGCTTTACACATTACTGTATATGCAAACACACCTAAAAAGCAAGAAAAATGCCAATATTTAAAAATCAAAAATTACATCTCTGTCCTCCTCAGTAATCTTTGATTTATGCTGGCACATACATAATGGGGTGAGAGAGGCATCCCGTGGCTAAAGTTACACTAAACTAAGTAGCATATTTTGATGAAAGCAGAATACCAGAATGGTCACACAATGTTATCACCCAAATAGTGAATAAAAAGTCTGATATTTTGCTTGTTAAAGCAAAGATTTTCAATGTTGGCATCCTCACACATACTATAGTAGCTCAGTATTTTTCACCTTTGAAAAGTCTCATGGCTTTCATTTATAACTAAGCTTTGAGGTGTATAGAAGAAGTATATACAAATGGAACAAACATATTAATAATGACCAAGGAAAACCACTGAAGAGTTTTGTAGATGTAGATGTGTGAGCCAAGAAACACTACTGTGGCACCTTCATACCTACAGCAATATGTCTGCCATTAATAATAATAATAATAAATAATGCATTTTATTTATATAGCGCCTTTCCCATGCTCAAGGCACTTACATAATATAAGAAAGAACAGCAGGGTATACAGTATATAGCATAGTACAAACCAAATAAATAAATAAATAAAGAAGATTAAGACAGTAAATTCAGAGAAAGCCTAAAAGACAACATAATTGATGGTCTAGCACACACATACAGGTTACATGAGCATCTTGACAGAGAGGTAAACTGAGAGAAGAGGAGTGAAGTCAAATAGAGCTAAAAGCCTTCCTGAACAGATGAGTTTTGAGTTGTTTTTTAAAAGAATTCATGGAGTCAGCTGATCTGATTAATTTCGGTAGGTCATTCCAGAGTCTGGGCGCTATACAGCTGAAGGCCCTGACACCCATGGAGTGTAGATTAGTGTGGGGCACAACAAGATTGCCAGAATCAGAGGACTTTAGTGAGCGGGCAGGCACATAGTGATGGAGAAGGTCACTGATATAGTTTGGCACGAGGTTATTTAAGGCTTTATAGGTTATTAGTAGGATTTTATTTTCGATTCTGTAAGACACAGGGAGCCAGTGAAGATGGAGCAGGGTGGGTGTGATGTGCTCGCTACTGCTGGTTCGAGTAAGGACTCTTGCAGCTGAGTTTTGAATAAGCTGGAGCTGTGATATAATTTATTATTATTATTATATCGCACTGTGAATGTATCTGTCAAGTCTAGTTTTCTTTCTTCTTTATTTTCTTCCTTTTTAGACATTTTGGTGTGTTTTATACTACAGTATAGTGAGTGTGCATATCTTCTTTATTTTCTTCCTTTTTAGACATTTTGGTGTGTGTTTATACTATAGTGAGTGTGCATATCTATCTGTCTATCTATCTATCTATCTGTCTGTCTGTCTGTCTTATTTTATCTTAGCTAGAGCTTTTGTGTCTTATCTTATCTAAAGCTTTTGTGCAGAGCCATATTCCACTATCTATCTATCTATCTGTCTGTCTATGTATCTGTCTGTCTGTCTGTCTGTCTAATCTAACCAATCTAATCCAATCTAATCTAATCTCATTCTATCGTATTTTATCTAATCTAATCTAATCTAGAGCTTTTGTGAAGATCCATATTCCACTCTAGGGACACACACGGTCCTATCTACATCTACATCTATTATTCCCATAGCTAAAACTATACTAAATTGAATATTTCTCTTCGTCAGGGATGTTGGATTGACACAAGCACAATTCAAAGACAGAGAAAACATATTCCACTATCTATCTATCTATCTATCTATCTATCTATCTATCTATCTATCTA
>JANRMT010062792.1:35723881-35746355 GCA_026402145.1 Polypterus bichir lapradei
TCTATCTATCTATCTATCTATCTATCTATCTATCTATCTATCTATCTGTCTGTCTGTCTGTCTGCCTGTCTGTCTAATCTAACCAATCTAATCCAATCTAATCTAATCTAATCTTATTCTGTCGTATTTTATCTAATCTAATCTAATCTAGAGCTTTTGTGAAGAGCCATATTCGACTCTAGGGACACACATGGTCCTATCTACATCTACATCTATTATTCCCATAGCTAAAACTATACTAAATTGAATATTTCTCTTCGTCAGAGATGTTGGATTGACACAAGCACAATTCAAAGACAGAGAAAATTTGTTTTTGGAAATCAGCCAACCTCAAACTGACTGCCTTTTCAAACTCTAACACTGAAATGAGTCACTTGTTTTCTTTTCTTCTATACCTTGCCATCACTATGCAATCCTTCAATTTTGTGTCAGTGGCATACACTCAGAAAGTCTGCTCGGCAACCACAATTCAAGCTGGTAACTAATTGAGACAGGGGCTTTTATTTTATTTTTTACTGTTTCAACACAGCCTTCTAAAAATATCTTATACTATGGACTGTGCATGACTAATAATGTGTAACTATGAAAGAAAAAAATGTTCCTTGACTAGGGAGGCTCATTTTTACATCACCCTGCAGTTTCATAATGATGTTTTTTCTCTGTCTGTTTTACCTTGTATCTTCCAGATGATGACACTGGTTTCACATCTATTACATTTGACTTGTGCTAAAACTGTCACTACTTTAAAAATTATATTTTGGTGTTATTTTTACCAAGAATGTAAGTTCCAGTAGAGGCAGCCTCAAGGAAATCAAACAAGCCTGGAAAAAACTTGCAAACATTTGTGACAAATATCACAAGAGCAGAACTTAGTCATCTAGGTTTTCATTAAGGGGATATGAGTTTACACCTGAATACATTTATTATGCAAGGTTCCTATGTCCTGCCAAGGGTTAGGACATGGAAACATTTGTTTGGTAGCTTCTAGGATAGCTCCAGCCAAATTTCCAATTTTTTTGCAATTAATGTAATTTTTTATTTTATTATTATTATCATTCTGTGATGCCATCTTGTTTTTCATGGGTGCTGCCACTTCATGGGCTCTGTTGCTTTAATGCCATTTGATATGGTCATGTGCATTACAACCTCTGACGCCACAGCTGTTCAGAGTTAAATACCAACATGACATCTTTATCGATTCATGATGTGGATAACAAGACCTAAAAATCGTATGCATATTTTTCTAGAATTGTTGATTTAGAATTCTTGATTTTCCCTTTGTCTTCAATCTTTGCATTTCACTCTGGTTTTGGCTTTTCGATAGGGTTGACTGTTTTCTGTTCCTTGACTTAATTTTATTTCCTTGTCCTGTGCATTCGCCTATTTTCTTACTGTTTAAGGGTTGGGGTTTGGAATTGGGGCTCTTCTTTTGTGTCCTTCTTTTACAGTGCCATGTGTGTCCTCTGTTCACTTTATCTGTGAAAATACGAAGGGACATGGATTAAATTCAGCTCTTCCCTAAATGGTTCTTAGTCGTCTCCATTTTTGACGAACCTATAACTATCATTTTATTTTGTCTGTTACTCACTTCTTGATGTAGTACAAGAAGTATTTCTGACAGCCAATGAGTTAACTATTGTTAAATTGAAATATTTAGTTCCTTGGACCATGGGTGGCCACTGGGCCTTTTTAGGTACCCTAGAATCTAAGGACTACTTAGCCATAATATCTCATCCTACATTTATATATGGAGATCTGAAATATATGGACTGGAGCTTCAGGATTATGACTGGATATGGGTTAATAAAAAATAAAACACACCAGAATGCATATTATCTGGGAACTTGTAAACAGTGTTAAAGATATTTGAAACTTGGGAAGTATACAATATTTATTTAATTGTGTAGTTAACCCCTTTTCTGTTTAGTTGGATTATGGTGGAAAAGATCTCATTCCCTTTTTATTTTCTTTGGAACTTAATTTGATCCAAGGGAGAAATTTTGCATTTACAGAAACTCAAGAAATATTATAGCAAAAAACAGGAACCCTCTAAAATGCACACCATAAATAAAACAAGTAGACAACTTCTGACTTGGCTAAAAATAAGAGAGCAGTCACTGTAAGTATAATGCTGTGAAATGAATATATACTTCAAAAATTATTGGCCAAGTTAGTGTTGCAGATTTTCACATTGAAAAATAGCCAATCAATGTAAGGTTGTATGAATAGATGATTAAAAAGTTAAACAAGGCTGCATCTGAAATAATCATCTTGTAAGCAAAAGACATTGAATTCTTCACGTTCAATGCTTATGTGTTACTTTAAATTGAGAGTCAAGTTACTTTGCAGGGTTTACGACATAAAACTGAACAACAGTTGCATCAAGGAACAGATTACTGTGCTGCATTACTCAGACAGTGGAAAATGCCTTGACATAGAAAAAGATGTATTGACAATGGGCAGAGGTCAGGGAGATTGAGTTATAAGTTAATAGGCAGGCCATATGTACACGTTTGTTTTTAACTTTCTTACTTGATGCAATTAAAGATAGCCTCACTGATGAAAAGCTTTCTTAGTGGATTTGACAGATCTTTACTACCCAGTACATGTGAAGGCCAGATTATCCTTGAGAAGATCCCCAAGGCTTTTAAACAGTTTGTAGATCCTCCTCACAACACATTTCTTAAATTATTTTATTTCAGTCATAGCTGCTGCATTAGAATTTCAAACACTTTGCAGCTATTGTAGGTGCCAGTGTCTGCAGTGTAACTATTTGTCAATGAGGTTTGACAGTAAGCATTAATTTGATTAAAAAGAATATTGAGCTGCCTACATCTTTTTGATGTATTCTTTCACATGTTAATTTGACTTAGTAGTTTTAAAGATAACATGAAAGATGCCTGATCTACTCTTTAATTAAAAATTAATATTTGTCAAATGCTGGTTCCTTAGCTAGAGAAGGCTGCTTAAGTCATAATTGCTAATTTCTTTTATTAAATAATATTCCTCACTCATATTTGATATTACTTATTTAACTCTCAGTAGATCATGTTCACCCTGTAATATAAAGCTGCTTTATGTAATAATTTAATACAATTAAAATAGCAATATATTCCAATTTAATTTTTTTATATGAATGTGTGGAAGTCACATTATGTTTTGTAGTAGGCTCTATATTGCAGTAGCTGCAGTGTCTAACTTTCACAGAGTTGCTGATTTAATCTTTACCTCAAATGCTCAGTAACTCTGAGCAGTTCATTTAGCCCTACTGTGTTTCACGTGTAAAACGTGTGTGAACAAACATATCCTGCCATTGATTGTGTCATTGTGTGTAAATATGTGTGTGTATTCTAAGTCTTTAACCAGAGTACAGTGCTGTTTAAGAATGCACTGAATTTAAGCAGTAAACAGTCTATACTTTGTTCCCTACAGATGGGTCGTGTCCTTCTCATATATTGCTTCTCCCACATAGAGTGTGTATATACTGTATAAAACTGAGTTGGCACCTGTTGGTATGAATGTACGTTTTTTCAGGCATTGAGAAAAAAATGACTATGCATATTTTCATAAAAATTGAAAGATAACTTTGGGGTTAGTCCAATTTGAAATATAATCTAAATAACATCTTGCCCACGAGGCAGCAGGGGCAGGACAGTTTTTGGACAGGATTAGTTTTACATCAGGAAGTGGCATAAAGTGATTATTAATGGAAGTCCTCTGTAATTTCAGTCCCGTTCAAATCATTCATGTGTCCACAATCTCATCCACTTGACCAACGTGGTATGAATCAGTCTGAAGAGGTTTAATGTGGGCCAAATACAGCATGGACAATTTCTTCAACTGCCTCCATTTTTTTAAACCTGATAGAAATTCATATTCACAAGAAATGAAGGAATTATACTGACCTGTTTTGTCTGTTGTTATGTTTTCCAAACTTTTTATAGAAGATAAAAGGATCCATAATCTTTACTGAGATGTGAACGTGTAGTCGTTGCAAAAGTTACTGGCAGGAGCAATTCGGATGGGACTAAAATTAGAGAGATCATTTGGTAATAAATACTTTACCACACCTGATCCCATCCATGTGATATCTGAGTTGCCCATAGTTGGCATAACATCCTTAAACCTGGGAAAGCCATAGACTGAGATGAATTAGGGCAAATGGGTACACAGAAAAACAAGGGTAGGTGCAAAGCTGAAAGGTTTTATTTCCAACTGTTCAACAAGTGCAATGTAGTCATCCATTCATAAAAGTTGTCAATAAAGACAGTGCTTGTGGTAATTAAATTGGTTAAGATTAAGGCTAAAATTACAGCCACAATCTGTTTCTCAAAACACTTCAAAAACCTCTGAGCCTCCTTCAATTGCTATGCCTCCTCTGCTCACCCTTCCAGTACTGCTCAGCAAGAGGAGATGCCCACCAGAAATTGCAGTCAACCCCACAAACACTGCTCTCTTCTCCCACCTCTATCCTTTGGCATGAGTGAAACCACAGAGCAGGTGGTCACTCCTGCTCCTCTGCAGCACTCAGGAGGAGCATCCCTACCCTTGGAGCTAGTGAAAATTATTTGCAGAATTTTTATGATGTTGTGGGAATATTTGATGCTGATTACATGCCTCAAAATGCCCATATCACCGGTCTATATCACACTTAACTGCTTTTGCATTTGAAACAGCCAGTAAGTGAAAGGCTGTGCTTTTACCACAGTGCAACTTTTCACAATATATGGATTGTAAAGACTGCTCTGCAAAACTGCAGATTCTAATAGATGCCACAATTCTGCAAACGTTGGTCAATATGAATAAGATTGAATAAGATATGAATAAGTTCTGCATAATCTCTCCTCATGGCTACCTCTATGAAATGTGCTAGGCCAATGAAGAAGTGAAGTCTAGACAGCTAGAACAGTGGATGCACAACCTTGTCAAAAATGTTATTTGTGAGCATATTGAGAAGAATATTAGTTTTAATATTAGTATTAGTGTGTGTGTCTGTCCATCCCGGAAGTGAGAGGTGGTGTCGGGTAAGGGCTCCACCTCCAAGGACACACAAGCGAGGCCAGCATGTTGGCAAAACAAACCTTCTGGAGAAAGACTGTCGCTTAGCCACTAATGCACAAATAATGTGAGCACTTCGGCAAAACAAATCCTCCTAGGAAAGAGACGCCCGGAGTAGTTCCTTTCAATTACCTACATCTCTACATTTCAGTTTTTTTTTTCTGACGATTTCAGTAGTTTCTAGGACCCCATGCTTTTTACAGCTAATATAATATAATATAATATAATATGAAATGTATGTATAGGTATGTGTATACAGTTGATACAGTATATATTACATATATAAGTCAAGGGATGTAATGTTCAAGCTATATAAAGCACTGCTGAGGCTACATCTGGAGTACTGTGTGCAGTTCTGGCCACCACAGTCCTATTTTGTCAGACTCAGAGAATTAAACCTGTTTAGTCTTAAGCAGAGGAGACTATGTGGGGACCTAATCCAGATATATAAATTCCTCAAAGACATTGATAAAGCAGATCCAGCAAAATTTGTTTAGCTTAAGAATGAATAACATACTTGAGAACATCAGTGGAAATTAAGGGAAAGAGCTTTTAAGACTGAAGCCTGAAAGCAATGCTTTAACCCAAAGAGTTGTGGGACTCCAAAAAAAAACTATTGAGTCAAGTAATTGAAGCAGAAGCCTTGGCAAACTTTAAGAAGAATCTGGAAGAGACATTGGGAAAGCTTGGCTATTAGCTAAATAAACAGGATTGATGAACTGAATGGTCTCCTCTTGTTTGTCAAATGTATTAGCTTTCTTATGTTATATTTATAAAAATATTGCAAGAATATTGCAATCTGCTCATAAATGGTACTTTGAGTTTTTAATGAATTTGCTTGTTTCAGACATCCATGAACATGATTTGACCATTTGTGTATATGTCATTATGTGAGTCAAAATCAGTCAATACAAGTGAATTATGACACAGTTATTTGCACTGTAAAATGCCAGAATCCTGTTAATTGTAAGAAATATTGCTCCAGTTGATTTTGCTCTACAGAGATAACTACACTGTAGACATTTGCATATGAAAAGTAGTGTAATAGGGTCACAATTTTCTTTTGAGTTTTCAATGGATTTATATATTTTAGACAGCCCAGACAAAATGTGACACTTTTGTGACTTATGTCTCTGTCTGTTTGGATATTTCTGTTTTTGCCTTTCATTGAACATAATATATCAAAATCTACTCAATCAAAAAGGCACAGCTACTAGCATTTTAAATGTTTTTCAAGTGATTTATTTTATTAGTTGTTTTGTTGAGTCACAACTGCATCACAATTGGGGAAAAAAATATACATTTTTCAGAAGGATAGTGTAGGTGTAGTCACTAAATAAATTCTCCAGTGGAAAACATCTTGTCTCCAAGATAAAATAAGGAGCAACCTAACATACCTATGCAAATTCCCAAAAGTGACTCTTAGAGGCACTTGCCTAATAAAGCAGAGGTGTGATTAAATAAAAATATTCTGTGGTCTTCTCCAATACAAGTAGGGGAATATTTGCAAACTTTGTTGGAGATCAGTTCAGTGGTGTAGCTTTGTATGCTGTACAAACAAAAACACACTTTCAGCTTTATATATTAGATTGCAAGCATCGAGACAATAGAGACAGACATACCAACACACTATTAGCACTTCAGTCCTCTCCTGTGGGCATATTTATTTTTCATTTTGCAGCACTCATACACCTGTGATTGCATTGCTTACTCTATGAAGTGTGCTTTTTTGTATAAGTCTCTCTTTTAACTATTTAAATTCCCCATGGGGTTGCCCAACTCCACACTTGCAAATAATCATCCAAAGGCTATACTGAAGATTCCTTCATGAAGTGTAGATGCCTTGCTCCAATTTGATTGCTCCATCTGAAGGCTGCAATAATATTATAAAATATTAGCCGGCAATCTTTTTATGCTACAATCTCAGTTTTACTTAGTAATCTGCATTTATTGGACACATCTGATTCTTCTTTCCTTTGAAACTCCTGTGCTTTACATAAAAGTACTAAAAGGTATAACCAGCATGAAATTTCTTATTATTAGGTCTAGACAGTGGGTGCAGGAATATGAAGTTTGTGATAGCTTAGATGTCTACACTAGGGTTGGGTGATATGGCAAAAACATAAAACTTTATTTTTGTGTAATTTATGGACGATTTATGATTTCTTTCAGTAATTCTGTAGTACTAGGGTGTTGTACCGTGTTTGCCATTATGAATGACGTGAATAGTCAAGCAAAATGACACCTTTTATTGGCTAACTAAAAAGATTACAATATGCAAGATTTCGAGGCAACTCAGGCCCCTTCTTCAGGCAAGATGTAATCAATTCCCTGAGGAAGGGGCCTAAGTTGCCTCAAAAGCTCTTTTTAGTTAGCCAATAAAAGGTGTCATTTTGCTTGACTCTACACTACTTTCAGTAATTCAAAATAGAAACCATTTTTAATTGTCCTTGAGAGAAAAAAAACTAAAGGAGAAGGTTGTCCACATTTTGCGACCTGAAAATTCATCTGTATTCTTCTTGGAAATATAAAAATGTATAGTACTGTATATATATAGTCAATGAAGAAAGGGGCAAAATTAGAAAACTCCATTCTGTGCATACTAGTCTGTACATTTTTTTTTCAATTTGTGTTTACGTTTGCAGGCCTCATTTTTTCATTTTTCTCTGCAGCATCCACATTCCTTTCACATCACTTACAGGTAACTTTTCTTAACTTTCCCTATAACATAGACATGCCTTCTGCTATTACCACAGGTCAGTATTATTATTTTTTATTTTATTTTTAGTATTCACCGCACACCAGCCAGCTTCTTCCCTATGCCGCAACTACTGCTCTCCTAAGTTTATGGCCTGTAGAGCAGTGGTTTTCAACCTTTTTGACTCATGGGCTATTTTTAGTTTGAGAAATTCATCCTGGACCTTTATGGATTTTTGAGTAGCATCATTTACTAACATTTGATTGAAGAGCACCCTTGGAGTTGCATGTGTCTACATTTACTAATGTTAGATTGATCAAAGAGCATGGGGAGTCGAGGTTCTGGATTTATTAACAGTGGAGGACACAGTGTACAGGCAACATGCCTTGCCTGCTTTTCACAGTCTGGCAGTTGAGAATGACTACAGTAAAATATATGACTTGTCTGAGTCTCACAGACTGGCAATAATATTCTACAGACTGGTGTCTGTCAGTGGATCAGCAGTTCATAACAAAAACACTGCTGTAGAGGGGTTCTTTCCTCTAAGCACATCTTGGTAGCCCTCCCACTGCTTACTACAGGCAGCCTGCTTGTAGCCTGGATGCACAATGGAAATCTCTAGCATATTCTTTTCCCTGCCTCAGACAAGGCATGCTCTCTTCCTAATGCAACCATGCTGCCTAACTGGATATATATTAGAGAGCGTGCCTTGTGCAGTAAATGCTTAAGCCAGGGATTCCAGACCAATTCTAGACAACTGACTTAACATTAAAGTCTTTTCTCTTCATTTGAAGAGAAGTGCTGCTTGTCATACTCTTTGCATTCATATATTTTGACTATACACACGTGACCAGATGATCAAACTAGGGTGTTTGCTTAATGTTTAACACTAGAATTACCAAAGCCTACGAAAAAACTTGTAATCCTGGCCCACCTTAAAACCCTTTGCACCTCTCTGTCAGCATCTTTTGTCTTGTAAATGTGTCGATCAACATAAGCAGGAGGTAGCCTGTTACCCCATCCCCCAGCCCACTGTCACAGTTCAATTTGCAAAGAATGTTCTCAGAGCTAAGGTCAGTTTATCTGGGTGTGAGGTGCCTGGAATTGTAGAGGGTAAATAATACATCGTTATTTGGAAGTTATGCATTTCATGTGTGTTCCATGTCTACAACAATCTATGTAAACACATCGTTAAAACAGAAAAGTTTTTCATGCTTTAGTAATAATTGACAAAATGTAGACATGAAGTGTGTAATGTGTGAAGCCTGAAGTCCAAATATCAAATAAACACTTTCACAAAAGGGCCGGGATTACAAGTTTTTTCTTTGGCTTTAGTAATTCTATTGTTAACTGTACCATCGGTAATTAAAAAATAAAGTGACTTTTGTGTTTGAAAATTACTTTAAAACATTAATTCAAATTAAAGTATTCAATCAAAAAAAGCGTCCAACCCTAGTCTACAATATTCTGAGATTGTTTTCCACACATAGCACAACTAATTATTTATTTGCACTTACACAGATGGAAGTGAACAAATGTATTGCATAAATACATGTCATCACTAAGTGCTCAGTATGGTGTTTGTCATTTCTGGACAAAATTGACGGTCAATTGCAGTGATTGGTTGAGTAGTATAGTTTCAGGCTTACTTTGCCATTATTAACAAGTAAAATTGAATCCATATTTTTATTTTCCTTATTAACTCAATAAATAAAAACCAAGAACACAAATATACAGTATATACAATACTACTCTGTATCATGTTGAAAACTAATAAAACTTAAAAACACTACCGAGCATTGAACAACATATAAGATGATTCAAAATTCACAATGCGAAGACGGCCTTGTTGTGTTTAAAAAAAGCAAATATGGTGACATTTTGAAGTTATTATTTCTGAAATACGGGAAAGAATTTAATTCAAATATGTTTTGGATACTTGCAATGTGTACATGAGCTTTATCGTGTAAATTATTCTCTATATTGTGATGTTTGGAATCAATTAATGTATCAATTTTCTTTATTAATATTATTATTATTTATTAGTGTTTTGGTTCATTAAGTCAATCCTGTTTGTTCATTTGTTTTCTGTTATACAGGATACCTTTCACTGCATCTCATAAAAATTTCACATTCATATATAGTCTACTGTCATCTTGTCAGACCTGGCACAGTAATATAGTAAACGGATTACTGTTCCCCTCAAATATCATCCTGCTGGAAATTTTCTAAATGTCAGGAAGAATGAGAACGAACTGAGACAAATTGCTAATGGGCCTTGTTTGACACTAACAGAAAGGAGAAAATATGAAACAAGCCTTTCAAAGATTTTGTTGCTGTTCCCTAAGTGACTTTTCACTGAAGCATAAAGAATTTGCTAACCAGTATTCTGTTCATTATCTATCTGCACAGTAAAACCAAGGTCGTTACATTTCATTTGAATGAAATAACAGATGAAAAGAACAATTCTGTGACTCTAACAAAGTCTCTGTGGAATTCAGAGATTATTTTATTATCTTGCATTTCAACACTACAGGACAGGAAACTTGACTAACAAATAATATGTAACCTTTAAAATGTTTTAAGTAAAAATATCAGCAACAGTACATGTGTTTTGTATGCTCTGTGGTCAGTTTGAACTGCCAGTGCTTTAAGTACTCTTTTTTTTGTTGCAGGCCATCCCGTGTATGAATTATAATGTTTTACAATTGAAAACTTAGTTTGCTTTTATTCCTCATGTCCAAACTAGTTTTTTTTTGGTTTCTTTAGTTTTTTTTTTGTTTCACATCTGAAAGCTGTATGTTTTAGGTTGTTGTGCACTTCTAAAATTGGGCCCAAATGAGTGAGTGTGAGTGTGCCTGGCGATGGTCAGTTGTCTGTCTTGAGTTGGGATTTGTTTTACAATTATTGTTAATGAGAATTAGACAAGTCAAACTGGCCAATGAATAAATCAAAATTGCAAAGGCAAATCAAACTTCTGTACGTGTGCAATATCTGCAAAAAAGATTCCCTATTGAAATCAAATATATATCATATTTTTTTCTCTTGAATAATTCATTTTTTTATTCTGCATCTTATTTTAGAGAGCAAAAATGTAATAATAACACATCTTTCATGTTTCCATAAACTGAATAAATGTAATTCAGAGTTACTTGCAATTTAATCCCTGCTCAGAATGAGATTGAAAGTAGTTAAGAAGTAATTCCAGTGATATCAGTATATATTTCCAAATAAAATTAATACTGATGCCTGATTCTATAATATAAATATCACACCTATCTTCAAAATGCTTCAATAAACAACTCCCATCTCTGACACCATGAGTGCTTTGGAGCAAGTTACTCTAACTTGCTTATGTTCATTTTGTAAAAACATATAAATAAATGATCACTGTCACTGTCTTGTAAGTCATCCTGATTAAAGACAACAAACATGTTCAATGATAATAATATCACAAGGTCCAACTATGCACTTCTTTAGCAACATTAATTTTTCTTTAGTGCTCCTGCCTAGGGGAGCCTCATGCCCATGTCTGCCTGTATCATTATATTTAATGAAAACTGGCTATCTTTCCATTTTCAAACTGGCTTAAAGTTTTAGAAGTTCTAAAGAAGCCAATCCCAGTAGTAAGGCTGGAACTAGTCCTGGGCAGGGCCCCATTGCATCTCAGTCATGTTCATGCACACCCACACTCAGTCAGTGTGAACCAGTTTACAGTTTCCAATAAGCCTGACCAGTGCACTTTGGGATAATATAAAGTTGTGAAAAACACTTTGTTGGATTCAGTTTTTTGGGAGACTGGAGCTTATCTTAAAAGTGACTAACCTTGAATGCGGCGTCCATTGCAGGCGCCCACACTCACACAGAACCCATTTAGAATCACCAATTTACCTAAAACATAGGTCTTTAAAAGGAAGGAAAACCCAAATGGAAAGAACCTGCAAAGTCACTATAGACAATGACTGCATATTATTCAAACATAGGACAATGAAACTGTGAGACAGCAGTGCTAATTATCGAGCTGAAAGAATATATGCTGCCCAATTTTGTAAAAAAATGGCAGAAAGGGTATCCATCCATCCATCATCCAACCCGCTATATCCTAACTACAGGGACACAGGGGTCTGCTGGAGCCAATCCCAGCCAACACAGGGCGCAAGCCCACCGCAGGGCACACACACACCCAGGACAATTTAGGATCGGCAATGCACCTAACCTACAAGTCTTTGGACTGTGGGAGGAAACCAGAGTGCCCGGAAGAAACCCATGCTGACACGGGAAGAACATGCAAACTCCATGCAGGGATGACATGGGAAGAGAACCCAGGTCTCCTAACTGCGAGGCAGCAGCGCTACCCACTACACCACTGTGCCACGCAGAAAGGGTACCTTGAGGAAAAACATAAAAAGAAGCAGAGATAATCTACAAAGTCCAAAAGGCAAACGACTTGGTCAGGATTTGAATCCAGATTCCTAAGAAGTTGAAGCAGTAGTGATTTGTTTCCACATCTATTTTTTAAGAACAATTTGATAGTATGTCTATAAGATATAAATGCTTATTGAATTTCTCTTGTGAAAGCAAAATAAACACTACAGGTGACATCCACAATACAGTACAGATACGCAGACATTTCTGTTAAGCAAAACCTCAAAAGAAGGTGGATTTGACCTCTTATCATGAGAGTAGTTGGCATGAAAAACAGTGGCCAATGCCACCCTCAAGGCAAAATGACCCGCAGTGCTGTATGTAATCTCTGAAAAGTTGATTCTATTGCCATTCCATTTAGCATAACGGTATAACTTTATTTTCCTCTTCTATATCATTCATAACAGATAATAAAAGTTCACCTTACCAAAGTGCACCTAAGTGGCTGATTATTCAAATGCTTTTTGTCAGTGTGTATTAATTGTCCTGTAGAAATTGTAACAGGCTACTTTTTGGTCTTGGTATTTCATGAATAAAATATGGCTCTCTTGATGTGGCTGCAATAATAAAGCACATTTCTAAACCTCTTCTAGCATATTTTGGTTACACATCGCATATAATGATGTTTCACTAATCTAAGGTCATTTGTGGATGTAGCTGGGCTTCTCAGTGTTATAAAAATGGTATAATGAGAATGCAGACATCCCAGAATGTTAAATGTACTTGAGTATACAGAAGTTTCAGCATTTATGAATAATAATAGGTATATTATGACAAAAACACAAGCAAAAACAAAATTAATATAGTAAAAAATAATAAAACCTACTGCAGCTGCCTAAAGAATATTAATATATTGCCTTTCCCATGCTAATAGTACTTTCTAAGTACATGTCCATCTGCTATCCAATCCATTTAATCCTGGCAGCCTCAACTGTAAATCAGAATATTTCTAATTTCACAATGAAGCTGTTAATTCATCAATCCATCCATCCATTCTTTGAAGCTATTTATTTATTACTAGGTCACAGGAGGCTGGAGTCCATCTCAGCAGCACTGAACATGTTATAAGAAAAAGCTCAATGGCAGGCTTTGACAACAGTGAATTATCATTCGGTAATCTACTGCTGTGCACTCTCACTCTAAATATAAGTGACATAAACGCAGTTACTTAATGTATAAATATTTGCGCCCAGTAAATATTCTCCATTTGATCCTGTCATCAGAAGATGGGTTTTGTCTTTAGATAGCCACTGTCTGCGTTTACCAGCGTAACAAAATCCCTCCCATGTTATGTCACCATAAAGCTTCAGAAAGCCTTCTGTAGCCTGTCATAAACATTCATACGGCCAAAGGACTGAACTTAGACTCAGGCATTCTGTCACTAAACCTTAAAAATCTCTTCTTCAAACTCACTTACTTAAGGTAATCAACAAAAGGGATCCATTTCTTTTACAGTACAATGAAAAAAGTGCATTACTTATTTTCACTATGTCAGACACTTTTAAAAAGTTAAACATTTTTCTTAGATGGCAGGTCATTTTTTATAGTTTACTGTATATTACTGGCTTAAACTTTCCTCTTTTGGCAAGAGAACGTTTTTGTCAATTTTCTTTTTTGTTGGCTGTACCTATTTGAAGCTTCCTTTTTATTCTAACATAGTAGCTGATTAGCTACCAATTTGCAGTGCTTTGATTTAGTAAAGATCATAGAGTGCAATCGTATGCCTGCATCATTTTCATTACTATCTATATAAGACATGAAAAAATAACCAATTTCATCATTATACATCTTTAAAAATATATTAATATACTGTATGTGGTAACTCATGTTACATTTCTATAACATAAGAATGTCTGTTTGGGCCTTCCTAGGTTGGTGGACTTTGAAAATATTTGGACACACAAGTTCAAATAGAGAAGGATGGCAGTTTTTCAACTCGTTAAAACTGTTCAGTTTTTCTCATTTTCATTCCTTAATAGTTCTCAATGTAACTTTGAAAATTTTGGGTTTAAAACCAACAGCCCGTGATTTACTGTAGCTGTTAGCCCTTTCTCTAGTCTTGACTATCCTACCAGCTCCCCAGTGTACTCCACGTGGGCTTCAAGAAGGAGGAGCAGTTAGACAGTTGAAGTAACAGAGTGAAGTGACCTGGGGTCACATTTATAAAACCAGTGTACGTACAAAAAGAGGCTTGAAATGTGTCTATGGAACTTTGCACATAAATGTCGGTATAAAAAGTACTTGATGCATATATTTACAGCCACTCTAACCCATCCATATGTAACATTTTTGAGAAACTGGGAAATGACGACATCCTTAATCAAGTAGAGAAATGCAGCCAAACTAGCTAAATGACATCTCAAGTTTAATAATTCATATTACCAAGCCGTTATTATAATGTGCATTGATGTGACAAATACATTAAACATCAAACATTATGAATAAGAAGTATAGACTCAATTGCAGTTAAAATTTTAAGAGGGCCAATGATGCATATTTTCACTAAAGAACTTTTCTGGCTTTTTGTCAGTTTATATAGTCTATCTGTTGTCACTTTTAAGGACTAAAAACCAAAGTGCAGTAAAAACACAGGCATGATGAACTCGCAGCATACAGTACAGAAAGGTCTAATTTTTATGTCCGATAACCTATTCATAGCCTAATGGCTTGACAAAACTTAAACTTGTTTGGTACTGTTCAAGGACTATGCAAATGGTCATATACAAAGGAAACAATCTTTTAGGCTAATCTGAGATTTTCTGCCCATGATGATGGCTGACTCATGAGCCTAATTTAGACTGATAAGAGCCCATCTCCTTGAGCTATGTGCTGAGCTGGCTCTAGCACTAAAAAGAGACCATTAGAAATCTGGATACTCCTGTTCATATGCAAGTTTTAAAAATGGTTGGCTTTCTGGCAACAGGCACCTACCAGATGGAACTAGCTGTCAGAACAGGAATATCTCAGCCAGCTTCAGCTCCCTCTGTACTGGATGCCATAATGACTGACGAGGCACTACATTCAGTTTCCCATAGATTGGTTTTACACGCCAACATACAAAGGAAATATGCAGCACTGTTGCAATATCCTAATGCAATTGTGGCAATTTACATTACTCATATCGTAAATAGTGCACTTGGATAGAATGCCACTTATTAACCACTAGCAAAATACCCACACTTCGCAGTGGCGAAGTACTGCCTTAAAATTTTTATTAAGAAGAAAAGTAAACCTTTTTAAACTGAGGGAAAATATACCAATAATTATTTGTTAAGGATCTCTTTGTATTCCACGTTGTCAGTTCGGCCCTCCAGTTGTAATATGACCAAGCTGTGTGCTGAGCTTGCTCTTGAGCATGCAACATACAGTTGGCCATGTGAAAAGCAATCTTGCCTCAAATCTCACAGGTTGGATAGCTGCTGTCATAATCGGTTTGAGTTTCATTGTTTGTTTCAATTACGTTAGTATTTACAGGACTTGTTTTGCTGAAGTGACATTCGGCATCTGTCAAGCGTTGTAAGCATACAACCGGTTTCATCGATAACTTCGCATCCAGCTTTTGAGAGTTTAAACATTCATAAACATCAAAGTGTCCACTACTGAAATCGTCACCTGTGAATCTAAGATGCGGTTGTCCAAAGGTGTAAAATATTTGGCCATTCGGTACACTTGAAAGTGACAACCGAAACAATTCAGCGGCAGCCATCAACTCACATGCAGAACCATAGGTGAAGGGCTTAAGCATTCCACTCTTATATTGCTCCTGTGTAGTATAATTATGTCCTGTACCGTCATCAGTCCACACCTTGAACCTGTCCCAGTCATTCAATACATAAGACACAATGTTCCTCCGGATATCAAGAGTGAGCTTGATATGGCCATGCAATATGTAACAAAGAGAATGGAAAAGGCAGGTGCCATCTCTGGGCATGGAAACCACTTGGTAAGTGATAGTTCTTTGATCGATGATGATCACCTCGATAGACATGTTAATAGGGGTATGGTTGGAACGATAAAGGAAATGGGTACCTGAACAATGTAAAGGAAGTCTAAAATACCTACACAATAACTATAATCGTAATAAACGAACAATAAAACAGCGGAGAAGCCATGGATTAAATAAAAAGGCTGTAGTTAACAGCAGGGAAATGTGAATCCCGTGGCGAAGCAAGGAAGGGAATGTAGAGACCGGAGCGACGGACGGCCTTATATAAGCAGGCAGCCAACAACGTGGGAGACATTGGGATGGGGGACCCAACGCCGCCTTACATGGTGACCGAGCTGCAGGCTATGGACGTATATATGTACGTAAGTAGGATTCAGTTAGGGTTGGGAACCTGCATACCAAATTTCTTGAAGATGGGCCCATAAGTAACAAAGACCGTTGGAAAGTTCAATATGGCGGCCGACAGTGGCGTCATACCACCAAAATAAGTACGTACCTCAGTTTCGGTTAGCGCAGGGAAGTCGCCTACCAAATTTCGTGAAGATGGGGCCATAAATAAGAAAGTTCAACATGGCGGACATTGTCGACCGTTATGACCGTTACGTGTAGAATTTCGAAATGAAACCTGCTTAACTTTTGTAAGTAAGTTGTAAGGAATGAGCCTGCCAAATTTCAGCCTTCTACCTACACGGGAAGTTTGAGAATTAGTGACATTGGAAAGTTCAATATGGCGGCCGACAGTGGCGTCATACCACCGAAATAAGTACATACATCGGTTTCGGTTAGCGCAGGGAAGCCGCCTACCAAATTTCGTGAAGATGGGGTCAGCCTCCTACCTACACAGGAAGTTGGAGAATTAGTGACGTTGGAAAGTTCAATATGGCGGCCGACAGTGGCGTCATACCACTGAAATAAGTACGTACATCAGTTTCGGTTAGCGCAGGGAAGTCGCCTACCAAATTTCGTGAAGATGGGGCCATAAATAAGAAAGCTCAACATGGCGGACGTTGTCGACCGTTATGACCGTTACGTGTAGAATTTCGAAATGAAACCTGCTTAACTTTTGTATGTAAGCTATAAGGAATAAGCCTGCCAAATTTCAGCCTTCTACCTACACGGGAAGTTGGAGAATTAGTGATGAGTGAGTGAGTGAGTCAGTCAGTCAGTCAGTCAGTGAGGGCTTTGCCTTTTATTAGTATAGACTAGCAAAATACCCGCGCTTCGCAGCGGTGAAGTACTGCCTTAAAATTTTTATTAAGAAGAAAATTAAACCTTTTTAAACTGAGGGAAAATATACCAATAATTATTTGTTAAAGATCTCTTTGTATGCCACGTTGTCAGTTCGGCCCTCCAGTTGCAATATGACCAAGCTGTAGCTGTGCGCTGAGCTTACTCTTGAGCATGCAACATACAGTTGGCCATGTGAACAGTAATCTTGTTTCAAATCTCACAGCTTGGATTGCTGCTGTCATAATCGGTTTGAGTTTCATGGTTTGTTTCAGTTACGACAGTATTTGTAGGACTTGTGTTGAAGAGACATTCGGCATCTGTCAAGCGTTGTAAGTATACAACCAGTTTCATTGATAACTTCACATCCAGCTTTTGAGAGTTTAAACATTTCTAAACATCAAAGTGTCCACTACTGAAATAGTCACCTGTGAAGCTAAGATGTTTAAGAGGCATTGGCGGTTGTCCAAAGGTGTAAAATATTTGGCCATTTCGGTACACTTAAGCATTTCACTCTTCTAGTGCTCCTGTGTAGTATAATTATCTCCTGTACCGTCATCAGTCCACACCTTGAACCTGTCCCAGTCATTCAATACATAAGACACAATGTTCCTCCGGATATCAATAGTGAGCCTGATATGGCTGTGCAATATGTAACAAAGAGAATGGAAAGGCAGGTGCCATCTCCGGGCATGGAAACCACTTGGTAAGTGACAGTTCTTTGATCGATGGTGATTACCTCGATAGACATGTTAATGGGGGTACGGTTGGAATGATAAAGGAAATGTGTACCTGAAGAATGTAAAGTAAGTCTAAAATACCTATACAATAACTATAATCGTAATAAATGAACAATAAAACAGCGGAGAAGCCGTGGATTAAATAAAAAGGCTGTAGTTATCAGCAGGGAGACGTGAATACCGTGGAGAAGCAAGGAAGGGAATGTAGAGACTGGAGCGACAGACGGCCTTATATAGGCAGGCAGCCAACAACGTGGGAGGCGTTGGGATGGGGGACCCAACGCCGCCTCACACGGTGACCGAGCTGCAGGCTATGGACGTATATATGTACGTAAGTAGGATTCAGTTAGCGTTGGGAACCCGCGTGCCAAATTTCTTGAAGATGGGCCCATAAGTAACAAAGACCGTTGAAAAGTTCAATATGGCAGCCGACAGTGGCATCATATCACCGAAAAAAGTACCAAATTTCAGCCTTCTACCTATGAATAAGAAAGTTCAACATGGCGGAGTTGTTGACCGTTACGCGTAGCATTTTGAACTGAAACCTGCTTAACTTTTGTAAGTAAGCTGTAAGGAATGAGCCTGCCAAATTTCAGCCTTCTACCTACACGGGAAGGTTGAGAATTAGTGACGTTGGAAACTTCAATATGGCGGCCGATAGTGGCATCATACCACTGAAATAAGTACGTACATCGGTTTTGGTTAGCGCAGGGAAGCCACCTACCAAATTTCGTGAAGATGGGGCCATAAATAAGAAAGTTCAACATGGCGGACATTGTGAAAATTAGTGATATTGGAAAGTTCAATATGGCGGCCGACAGTGGCGTCATACCATCGAAATAAGTACATACATCGGTTTCGGTTAGCGCAGGGAATCCGCCTACCAAATTTCGTGAAGATGGGGCCATAAATAAGAAAATTCAACATGGTGGATGTTGTCGACCGTTATCGACCGTTATGACCGTTACGTGTAGAATTTCGAAATGAAACCTGTTTAACTTTTGTAAGTAAGCTGTAAGGAATGAGCCTGCCAAATTTCAGCCTTCTACCTACACGGGAAGTTGGAGAATTAGTGACATTGGAAAGTTCAATATGGCGGCTGACAGTGGTGTCATACCACTGAAATAAGTATGTACATTGGTTTCAGTTAGCGCAGGGAAGCCGCCTACCAAATTTCGTGAAGTTGGGGCCATGAATAAGAAAGTTCAACATGGCGGACATTGTTGACCGTTATGACCGTTACGCGTAGAATTTCGAAATGAAACCTGCTTAACTTTTGTAAGTAAGGTGTAAGGAATGAGCCTGCCAAATTTCAGCCTTCTACCTACACGGGAAGTTGGAGAATTAGTGATGTTTGGAAAATTCAATATGGCGGCCGACAGTGGCGTCATACCACCGAAATAAGTACGTACATCGATTTTGGTTAGCGCAGGGAAGCCACCTACCAAATTTCGTGAAGATGGGGTCAGCCTTCTACCTACACGGGAAGTTGGAAAATTAGTGACGTTGGAAAGTTCAAAATGGCGGCCGACAATGGCGTCATACCATCGAAATAAGTACATACATCGGTTTTGGTTAGCGCAGGGAAGCCGCCTACCAAATTTCGTGAAGATGGTGCCATAAATAAGAAAGTTCAACATGGCGGACGTTGTCGACCGTTATCGACCGTTATGACCGTTACGTGTAGAATTTCGAAATGAAACCTGCTTAACTTTTGTAAGTGAGCTGTAAGGAATAAGCCTGCCAAATTTCAGCCTTCTACCTACACGGGAAGTTGGAGAATTAGTGATGAGTGAGTGAGTGAGTGAGTGAGTGAGTGAGTGAGTGAGTGAGTGAGTGAGTGAGTGAGTGAGTGAGGGCTTTGCCTTTTATTAGTATAGATAAACAGTGACATTCCACTGACATTCCAGTGATATTAATGCAAAAGTCATTTGCGATGCCAAAATGAGGCTGACAAAAGTCTGGGCTCGTTTGGAGGGCTCAACCCACAAATCATTTATTTTGAGGGAAGATAGCATTGATCAGATCTTGCGGAAGGTGCTGTAGGTGGTGGCTGTCTTCTTGGTAAGGTAATTGACTGAACCCTTAGTGTTTAATATGGTCTATGCTATTCATTGTAACACCAATCATGTCATGATAGTGGCTACCTGCTCTGATGCTGGTGCCTTATACCTTCCCCAGAACCCCAGAACACAGAGAAGCGGCACTTCATTGCAGTGTGGAGAGTGGCATAGAACTCCCCAAATGCAATTGGCAGTGGTTGGATTCATCAGGTGGGAAGCTGCTCTACCAGTCAATGAATGTCTGATTACATATGTTCAGTATGAGATTCATTAGCTTAGTCCATGTTTGATTGTTTCAGGGTTGCACGGTTTGAGGCGCGTTCACGTACACAATTTTACAAATGGCTGTGATTTATAAAAATAAACAGTTTAGAAATGTTTGCAAGCCAGGATTTTAAATATCTGATGTTTTCGCCACTGTGATGGGCTGGTGCCCTGCCCGGGGTTTGTTTCCTGCCTTGTGCCCTGTTTTGGCTGGGATTGGCTCCAGCAGACCCCCGTGACCCTGTAGTTAGGATATAGCGGGTTGGATAATGGATGGGTGGATGTTTTCAGCATATGCATTTTCCTGTTTTTTTTCCTGTGTGCATATTTTCATGCTGGAATCCACACAAATGTTTATAAATTAGAACACAGGAAAGCGGTATAGGAGATTCTGTAGCAAATGTAGGGTAGGTCCAGACTTCAGGAGCTACGTCATATAGTCTATGATATAAAAGAGAAAGGGAAATAGATGGAAGCTAAGAAGGGAACTGCTAAGTGCTAATTTTGAGGTGAATAAGTGAGCGGACCATCACACTAAGTACACAGAAGTTGCCAAGGGTGGAACCACTTATTTAGCTTTGTGCATTGTGTTGTCCCTTTTTTGTACCCCAATTCAAGTGTGCATTTAAGTAAACATAACATTTTGAACATATAGTATGTTTGATTTCTTGGGACAATCTCCTATCAGAGCACCCTAGCCTGTTACAATATGAGCAATATTAAATGACAAGTAACAACAGCCTGGTAGCTTTCAAAACCTGGAATGTCATGGGAGTGTTAAAGGGTGTAATCTTTCCTTACAAACCACACAGAGCAGTGTCACAAAGAATTAAAGGAGCAAAGTACACTTAGATTTCACAAATATCTAAAGAATGTACATGAAGCAAAATCCAACTGCCCTTCTGAAAACTTACTGACCTTCTGAAGATTTTGCCCTACCTCTCTGTCCCACTTGTCCAAGGTTTGTGCCACACCAAAATCTGGCCTGTTCAATAAACTTTCACCTTAACTCTTAGTAGACTTCTTATGTAAACCTTCCACTTTAGAGATTACTAACGCTGATGAGGTCAAATCATGTTGGAGAAATAACAATCCCTGAGTCTGTGAGATCAATGGGTGGAAGTTAGACAAAGATTAGCTGGTAATGAGATAGAATGGCCAGAGAAGGGACACTTTAGAATGTTATATCTGCTTTGCCATGAGTGGGTAAGGATAAGAATTAAAAAAATTACAAAGAAGCAGGCCCATGCATTATTCTCTCATTTTGATGTGTTTCTTTCTCTATAAATCTATAAGACATACTAGTTTTGAAATATAACGTTTGAACTTTTGTTTCTCTTTCACTCTTAGTCTTTACAGGTATTTATAGGATTGTTTTATCATTTTCGAGGCAACTCTGTGCCACACAGCTAAAATTAAATAAAAAAAAATACTTCTGATAATTGTATAGTTAAGACAACAAAAATCTCCTTATGTACAATACCACGTGCTGGAAGAAAATCAAGAGCTAGGCAAAGCGAATTAAAAAAGCAGACTAACACAAAGAGGATAAAAAACACAGCTTTTGAAAATAATTGCCTGCTGTTTCTCTACTTCATTATACTGCAGACTTTCAAAGTTATAATGAAATCTGTTAAAGTGTTCCAAAATGGATTTGAAGCGCTAAACTGCATAAATGCTGAAAATATAGATGCACTCGGGAAGCAGAAGTTTATAATTAAGCTCTGTCTGGCCTTTTGCCATCACCCCGATTACTGTAGCAGATCATTTTTAAAATCTCTTGTGTGTCAAGGACGAGACATTCATTAAAAAATACAGATTCTCTGAAAGTGAAAGCATATGCATGTGTATGTGGTGTATGTGCGCATATACTAATTTATTCAATAGTAATTGACTCATTATTTTTCTATTAAATAGTTGATGGATGGATTACTTGAATATTTACAGGAAGCTAGAATACATATACTAAGGCTTCAGGTTGAACCATATTGTTGCATGCTATATACTAGATAGATAGATAGATAGATAGATAGATAGATAGATAGATAGATAG
>JANRMT010062792.1:35746365-35757738 GCA_026402145.1 Polypterus bichir lapradei
TAGATAGATAGATAGATAGATAGATAGATAGATAGATAGATAGATAGATAGATAGATAGATAACAGTGCTTAAGGTACTGCACAAGTTGAACTTGTTGAAGTGTTCACCATTAAAGCTGATCATAAAAACCAAAGTTTGTTGGTGGAAATATCTTGGATTCAACCAGCTCTGCTTTATTGTATCCTTGTTTTCATTTTAAAGTTTGTTGTGATGTTGCTTGGTGTTAAAGATGCTAGATTCCTAAATG
Source organism: Polypterus bichir lapradei (assembly GCA_026402145.1). Classification (NCBI taxonomy): domain Eukaryota; kingdom Metazoa; phylum Chordata; class Cladistia; order Polypteriformes; family Polypteridae; genus Polypterus; species Polypterus bichir. The sequence continues at coordinate 35,746,614 of JANRMT010062792.1, forward strand.
CTTGTTTACTGATATACTAAGGCTTCTTCTGTGGTGCTGGTCCCCATGTTATTGCATCCTTAGACACTCATAAATGTTCGGTACATATTATTAACATTTGACTGTGAAGTATATTATTATATAGTAAGTGCCACTTGATTGTTAGTGTGTTGGCAAATATTGCATAGTAAAGTAATATGGTAACATTAACATGATGCTTAAAATATTTCCAGTGGTTCAATTAGGGAGAAAATGATTTCGGCAAAGACTGGGAATTTCAGGTTACTTTTACCTCTTTTGTTGCCCTGATGGCAGAGGAAGGAAATGGATAAACAAAAACTTTTAAAATGATTATTAAAATAATTTTTGTAATGTATATACTGGAGTATGCCACCCTAATTTAAATTCTAGCTTAGAATAGTTTAAATTATAGCTAGAATAGTTTAAATGATTTCACACATATAAATATACAGTATGAAAGCATACTTCCCTTGTCAAGGAAGTTTGTCTGTTGCTACATCTTCTACATTTTATGGTTTGTTTTATAGACAAAATGGATGCTGAAGATTACTAGCATGCTATCATATTAAAAAAGTCTACCATTCGTCGTCACATCATTTTATAATGGTTTCTGTCAATATTTCCCGCAAACAGAATTTAATCTACTTATCAGAGAATCATCAGTACAAGTTTCTGTAAGTAAAAATGCTAAACACTTACTGTAGTTTTAGATTGGAATGGCATCATGTTTTTACCTGTTAGTCTACCTATTAGAAGCAAATAATGAATGAGTCAACGGTCATGTAAAGCTGTGCCAAAACAAGAAGTGAAAAATCTCTAAGTAGGTGATATTGGAGATATAGTAGTATGGACAGAAGTGAAACCTATTGGCCATGTTAACCGATGGCACTCAAAGAGAGATTTGGCATTCTAGTGTATCTCTGCATACTGTATGCTCATGGACAGATGGCAAATTTGTTCTAAAAGTTGGTCATTTTCTTTTGAATAGAATATTTACCAGAATACCTTTTACCTTTTAGGTCTGAGAGAGAAATCAAGTCATGTACACTACATTAATGACTAATAAAGCTATGTACAGTATTTGTTATATTCAAATAAATATTTACTCAAATACCACTGAAGATTAATAAATTGTCAGGCCTCCGACTGCCCTAGGCTGCAAATTGATGTCTGGTGTTCTAAAAGATAAGAAGAAAGTGCTGGGGGATGAAACTCTTTAGATTTTCATTAGGGATTATCAGAAGTATTTATTTGAAATGCTTTTTTTTTTTTCTAATATGATTATAAACACATTTCAAATGCATAGTAAGATTTACAAGACAGTTACACTATTCAAGTTTGAAAAACAAGTCAAAGTTTACATAAGTGCTGCATGATCATATTGCATCTCCTTATATGAGTGACATGTAACCAGGCAGGAAACCACAACATGGCATGCGTGTCTCTCAGTGTGTCCTCACAACATTAGTAAGTAAAAAGAGTGGTTGTTCAACAGATGGCTTTTCTTCATACGTGTTCTGTAGATAACCTGAAATGTACAGTAAGTGCCATTGAGGATGTTTTAATTAAGTAATTTAAAGAGAATTTTTAGGGACTTGAGTAAATAAAAAATACAAAGAGGGGGTGACCACGACAGCATATCAGAATCATTGTAACCTTTCTCCGCAGTATTTAAACGTACCACACCACCCTTCTTGCTACCTAATGACAGACAAGGCACAAAACAAAAAAAAAAAACCCCTCATAAAATGAAATTCAAATTAATTTTGTGTCTGAAATGTAAATGGCATGGACAAATGTTAATAATAACAAGTTTTTTTCTTCAGGAACTCTCCAGGTTTATTTTCACTTCTCACATATATATTTGTACTAATCCATGTGATATGAGCAAGGAGGCTCCTCTGATGGACTTTCATTTCATCTAGAGGTAGCCCCTGCCTGGTATCCCAGTTTTTTCATAGTGGCTTCAATAATGAGAAAAATTGGATTTGCTAAATGGGTCCAATGGATAGATTAAAAACAAGCAGTTCTTAACTTGCTACTAAATTTCTGAATTTATCTTAAACAGCATGTTCATACAACAATAAATCTTTTTATAGACGGTGTTAGATTGTGGATTAAACAGCCTGGGTGATTGATAGTGGAACTCAGCTGAAGATTCACATCTGTGTTCTCTTTATTGATTGTGAAGTAGGAACAACCATTTGGGATTTTATACTTATCTTCGCAGAATCAAAGCTTCACATCACCTTAGGGCGACAATTTAGTAGACAGATTCAGGAAAAATATTTAGTGTATTTCTTACAGAGGAGGACTGAGAAAAGTCTGTCTCCTTTATGCACATGACTAGGGATCTGAATTTTACTGTTTAAAGTGTTGTTATGCATCAGCTGTTGTTCAGTTGTATCCATTCAATTACCGTTGAGTGATTATACTCCAGAGTATTTACTAGACATGTTTTAGGAAGGAAGAATTGATTATCTTTCATTTGTGTGACAACATCTATCGATATTGAAGACATACACTCCGTATTTGCATACTAATCCCAGGGGAAATTACATATAATGAACAAGCAGCTGCTGAATGACAGAATCTAGAAATTGCATTGTGCAGTTTATTTCCTGTTTTTTGAATAGCTTTTCATGTTAAATTGCAACCAGCATTTACCTACTAATTATTTACTATGGCACAATCGATAAAATGTCACACTGTAAACTGCAAAGTTCTGGACCTATCTTTCACTCACTGCTAGAACTTCAATATAAATCATATTCCTATAGTTCCATTTCATAGTGTACTTTGGAATAGTGATCACCAAGAAAGGCACTTTATTAAAAGGTTATCTTGTAGGTCCAATGCCCCAGTGAGTTGAAACTGTTTTGGCAGGCCATAAAGGAGCAACACAATATTAGGTTGGTGGTCGTAATGTTTTAACTCATCAGTGTATGTTTGTATATATATCATTTCAGGGTTTTGTGGAGCTGGAATCTATACTGGTACCACTTGGAACAAGGCAGGGAACAGCCCTGGGCAGGCCAACATTTCATCATAGATTCCACTCACACTCCCACTTACACTTACATGGAGCCAGTTTAGAATTTCCAATTAAATATAACACACACACACACACATATATATATATATATTTTATTAAATCCAATGTCTGTCTGTATGTCTGTCCGCTTTTTACTTAATGGATTTAGATTTTTTTTTTTTATATATAATTTGCATGAACATTCTGGTTGATTTTGCAACCTCTCTTATCATGCTAAGTATCATAGTTTGATTGTGGCAGCAATTTATTGGCACAAATCCGAAAGACAGGCTGTGGGCCGAGGGGAAGGGGAGGCCGGACCTCAGGAGTGGAGAGCCGGGCTGGGCCATACTTACTCACGCACCAGCTTCTATTCAAGTTGCTCTACCTCTCGCCACATGTTAGAGCGTAACTTGCCTCCACTTAGCTAGCGATACTTGTTTGTTCAGCAGACATTATCATCTAGAGATTGTTAAAGAGTAACGTTTGACGCTTTTGAGAGAGAGATCACAGCTACATGTGTTTTAGAGGGTATCTGCTCATTAGCAGAGATATCACGGTCACATGCTCTTCACTCCACGCAGGGGACGCTCTCCCATCAGAGCTGAACACGATCAGATATAGTGGCAATGCGTAACGTTGGAGCATACCTACCTTCTGCTTGGCCAGAGATACCTTGCCAACTTTTTACGTTTTTGGCAAATTGATCACAGCTACATTGTCACCTCTGATAGCAAAACCAAAAATATTGTATATCAAGAGTCTCAGATACAAAAACTATCAATATAACTTCTTCTCAATACAAATTATTACATTTTTCTTTTATTGTTTTTATTGATCTTTGAGCACTGCACTTTGGACACTGCTTTTGTTTTTGTTTTTAATAAAAGCACTTGTACACTTTTTACACCATTCCCTTGCCCCCAGTGTGATTTCTCCTCATTGTACAGCTCATCTGGTTACATTTTCCGACGGTGTTGGGTTCAAGACACTCCCAAACCAAGAACAGGGAGCTTGGAGGTAGACCTGCACTGTCACACAGACACACAGAGATATATCCTCTTTTTTAAGGTGTATATACATTGTGGCCACCAGGAGGTGCTCCAGACACCTGACACAGGTTTTATTCATGAGAAACTCTCCAAGGAATTGTTCCTCACTCCACAACCACAATACAGTATAAGCACACAACAGTGCTCTGTAATATTGTCATCGTCTTCTTCTATTTTCTGTCTCTCACTCTCTGCCTCCTCCGCTCTTCCCAGAAAGCTTTGTCCTCCTCGTCCTCCTCCCGACTCTGGCTTTCAGAGTTGTGGTTAGGCAGCTCCTTTTATTTTACACTCGGAAGCACTTTCGGTGTTCTGAAACTGTGATTCAGAAGCACTTTCAGGTGAGGTGTGAGCTCGACAAAGTAGGGCTCCACGGTCCCCGCAGCACCCATGGAACCCAACTGGGCTGAGTCAAAGAAATCCGTGGCACTACCATAACCCAGGGCAACTGCCATCTAACGGTCCAGGGGAGTCAATGCCCAGTTCATGCTTTTTCTCCCTGTCCTTTAAGGTTGAGGGTGTCACAGCAGGGCAAGGTTCCCTTGCCATCCCTCACAACATATATTTATTAAATAGCTTGAGACAGTTTGGCGCCAAAGAGAGATTGATTTAATCCCAAAACATCTTGATCATTTGAGCTCATAGTTTAAAGAAAACATCTGTTTTGGCAAATATATTTGTTTAGAACTGTATTGGTCTATTGTCAAGCAATTCTGGAACTCCAAAAGCATGTCCTTCTATTGTTTTCTATTTAATTATTATTTCTGTCAAAAAGACCTTACTAAAGTTTCACCTAGTTCAAAGTTTAATTCTGTGTAATTAAATAGCAATTCAGGTTATTTGTGCTTAGTATGTATTGTTAATTTGAACAGCCATGGTACTGTACATTAATAATAGTTTATGAATACTGGTCAATTTGTTCATTGTAATTAGCAAGCAACTGCCTATTAGAAATTCTTCCAATTTGTTTATGATGCTTTGCTTTACACTCTTTTTGCTTTTGTAATAGGTTGTAAATTAGTTGTAAATAGTTGTAAATAGGTAGCATTTAATTTCATGACTGCTGTTTGTTTTACTTTATGGCCATACACACCAATAACACAATCTCCTCCGTTTGGGTAGCTTTTTCCTAAGATGTGGACAAATGGTTTCTGATACCTGAATCTTAAAAGATCACACCAATCAGGCATTCTGGTAGTCATACCCTCGACTTTGCTTCGCTTTTCCAATTACTGCTTGCCCATCTGGAATCTAGCGCCTGCTATCATACATACCACGTAGAGGAAGAGTTGTGTACTTTATTTGAAGTATTCATAGCTCGGTTTATAGAATGGTGAACATTTACTGCATTTCATAAAACATATTAGAGGGGGAAAATATTCAAAATATGCTTATTTAGAATAACATAAAACACAACTGCACTAACTGGCAAATGGTTTGTCTGTAAAGGCAATTATGCAGATTGTATCCTTAAGGTTCACACAGCATTATTGTTTCAGACAATCTATGCTACTGATTGTATTCCAGATGCTTTCCTCTGCTTTCTTCCATCCATATTGTCACAGAGGTCTTCTGAGGAAGTCACATCTGCTTCTTTGTTAGCTGAATAATGCAGTCCAATTATTCCTGTGTCATGTGTTTGTCAAGTTTACAGGGAAAGGCTCAGCTGATATACTTCTGTAGAATCTGCTTGATGAGAGTACATTTGTCAAATGTGTGTCATGCACTAATGTAGCTGGGAAGCTTCATTCATTCGTAACTAAAGACATTTGATAAAGCTGGTTCTTAATGAGACAGAGTATAATTATAGTTGTATAACTCCATCATGGCAGATTACAAAATGTAGAAGTGGAAACAGATAATAAAACTTATGGAGAATTGTAGAAAACTGAAACTTTGTTTCAAAAAGGCCTTAGGTGGAGTTGTGACTTGGCATTAGTGCTATTCTGTGGCACACAATACAAGACAAGCCTTAAACTTTAAGTGGAGTTTCTGAAGGTCATAACTTTTCATACTGTTTTTAAATACTGCCTGACACATATTGCCATAAGATATTGGCTGCAAACAAATATGGCTCCTTCACATGGCAGGCTGGATAAAGAGTTGGATTGGAGAAAGCTGAGTTGATCGCTTTAAACATTGATATTCAGGTATTTATCCAAGCATGGGGTGAAGATTTGCTTATTAGAAAAAGTGGAGGTGCTGGCAGTAAACTTAGCTGAACCCCCAAATTCTTAATAAAAATCAACCCAGTACAAGATCTACACAAAGGTGAAGCTTTGTTACAGCAGATTACAATAGACATGGCTTGGTAGGTGTCAAACAGTAATCTGACGAAGCTGGCAACTTTCTAAATCAAAAACCTTTACATTTTCAAAGATGACCTGCGCTATTAAACATGGCCTCCATTCTGCCAAATACTGGATTGGCTATGTAATGCAAAGCAGGTACAAATCTTTCACTATGTCTGACTTGTCTTTTAAGCAGAGAAATACCTTCAATCAATAATTTAAAAAACATTTTTTGCTAAAGTCCAAGAATGTGATGAATGTGGACACCGTCTAGACTAAACTCAATAATTTTTCTCTAGTGTGATTGCATCAATAAATATGGATCACACAGTTAGTGTGTTAAAGTGGTAAGTGGTTAGACTTAAAAAGCACACATTTGACTGATCCACTTTTTTAGCTTACTGTCGGTAGGTATGTAGACTGCTAATATTATATTAAATTAAGGTGTGCACATTTAGAGTGAAGTAAACATAGCCAAGAAAAACTGTGAATTAATGCATATTTTATAGCCAGAAGTTTTCTTACACTGGCACTTATCTTGATTGAATTAAAACACTACAATTCTCAACTCACAAAGTAATAAAGTCATAGGTTTTTCTTGTGCCATAATTAAGCATACTTTCCATTCCTCTGCTGGCATGCATCCTATATTATGGGATATTATGGGGCTTCTGTCCATTTGCCCACATGGGATCCAGAATGGATCTCATCCTGACAGAATTCTAGGACCTCATCGCTGTGACGTCCTACCTTCTTGTAGGCAATTCTTAGGCAGTCTGCCATCTTACTACTATGACAGTATTTGAGTACACATTCACTGAAATATACTTTTAAATGTCAAATTTTACAGTTTTTGATACAATGATCTTTTTTTTAATTTAAAAAAAAATCTAAATAAGTGTCCTGTTGGCCATACTCGCTTTGCACCAATAAGTTCCTGCCATAAAGAACCTTCATTGATTTTCTCTCTGAAATGCCTTTTTTATGCCCCTGAAATACCTCAAAGTGCCATGCAGGTTGACCTTCATTGAGACGTAATTTACAATCCACCTCTTTTTAGCTGACCAATTTTAAAGGACCAGATATTCAGAGAAACCATTCTGGTTAACTCATCCAAATACCAACCAGACAGAAACTCCTGAGGCACTGGTAATGTTAATCTATGCTTTTATTTAAACTGTTTTAATCGCAAAAAAGTATTTTGAGAGTGACATCAGCTGTTTTTAAGAATATGGGACTGCTTTATAGGAGAGACCTTAAAAAAGCTAAAATGACATCAGATTTTCAGTTTTATAAAATATGGGTTTCTTACATTAAAATATTTCAAATTAAGTGTAATTGTCCTAATCATGACACATTACTTCTGGCATATGAAATGGGAACCAAATGTGTTTAGCCTTTCAATTGTGGCCTTCCAGCTGCCCCTAAGCTTTGCTGCATCACATTCAGTGAATGCTTATTCAGTCTGATATTTTCTGCAGTCTCTAACATTATCTATCTACCTCAAAAACAACATTTATTTATATAGCACATGTTCATACAAATGCTGTAGCTCAAAGTGCTTTAAAGGATGAAGAAAGAAAAAAGATAAAAGTAAAATTAGGCAATACTCCTTAACAAAGATTAAAGTAAGGTCCAATGGACAGGGAGGACAGAAAAAAAAACTCCAGAGTGCTGCAGAAAAAAAAAAAAAAAAATCTGCAGGGGTTCCAAGGCCATGAGACCACCCAGCCCCCTCTAGGCATTCTACCCAACATAAATTATCTCAATCAGTCCTCAGGTTTTTCAGGCTTCACATGGAAGAATTAGATGATGATGGTCATATGGACCTCTGGCCTTCAATCCATCAATGTAGGGACACCACGGTGCTTTGATCAGGTGGTGGTGGTGCAGATCGCCACTATAGAAAACCGGAAAAAGAACAGCAGAGAAAGTAGGGATTAGTATGGATCCATGAAAAAAATGATAATTAAATACATATACAGAATATCTGGGTTACACTAAAATAAAGCTATGAAAAATCCATATTAAAATAATGGGTTTTTAGCAGTTGGTGCTCCATATTAGCCTGGAGAATTTCTTTCGGTAAGCTATTCCAGATTTTAGGTGCATAACAGCAGAAGGCCGACCTCACCACTTCTTTTAAGTTTAGCTCTTGGGATTATAAGCAGACACTCATTTGAAGATCTAAGGGTACGATTTGGAGTGTAAGGTGAAAGGCATTCCGAGATATAGGATGGAATGATATTATTTAAGGCTTTGTAAACTATAACAGGATTTTAAAGTCGATTCTAAATGACACAGGTGACCAGTGTAGTGACATCAAAACTGAAGAGATGTGCTCAGATTTTCTTTTCCTAGTTAGGATTCTAGCAGCTGCATTCTGCACTCGTTACACTCAATTTATGTCTTTTTTGGGTAGTCCTGAGAGGAGTGCGTTACAATAATCTAGTCAACTGAAAACAAAAGTGTGAATTAATTTCTCAGCATCTTGCAAAGTTATAAGGGATCTAACATTTGCTATATTTCTTAAGTGAAAAAATGCTGTCCTAGGAATTTGATTAATATGTGATTTAAAATTTAGGTCAGAGTCAATAGTTACCCCTAAATTCTTTACCTCTGTCTTGACTTTTAAGCCTAATGGATAAAGTTTATTTCTAATACCTTCATTATATCAAGTTTTGCCAATCACTAAGATTTCTGTTTTCTCCTTATTTATTTGGATGTCTAGGTCTGATTATGAAGCTTTGCTTAAATTAATGCTCTTTTATTTGAAAAATCTTTCTTCTTTCATTGCATTAAATCTCTGAAATGCACACTTGGCTCTCCTATAGAATCTCTTAGTGTATAGAATTTCAATATTGCTTTTTTCTTTTACTTGCTCTTTATAGTGCCTTATAATGCTGTATGCTGTTAGCAGTGCTCTATAAATTCCTTGTCAGATCTTCCTTAAAATCAATGACGGTTTTCCCCTGATCAAAATCAAAATACCTTATCAGAAAACTGCCATTATTTGTAATCAGAAAGGGTAACTTAGAGTAAACTAGGCATATTTAGCTTATTCTAAAGCAGTGTTTTTTTGGATTTTTTTTTCTCTAAAAATGACGTTAACTTCAGCTTTTATTTTCCTCTCCTCCTTTGTCATTATCCAAATCTTGTAATTTTATATTCTAAAATTTGTTACCAGAACTTTGTTAAGATTTAATTTGCTTTATTACTTGTTTACTTTGATAGTCAGTTTATAAATATACTTGCTGTGCTACTCATCTAAGACAGGTTGAAATCTGAATTAACATGGATCTCAACATTATGTCTGTGTTATAAGCCATTTTATATAGGATTCATGAAAACAGTGTTAATGTTAGTGATGCAACATCTGTTTAAATGACAAACGCCATGAATTTTATTACTAAAAAGTTATGTGACTCACCATCTTTTGGAGCGACCGAGACTCAGCAGTCAGATGGACACACAGACATGTATCCTTTTATTAAGATGGAAATGTAAGGCTTAGTCTTTCAACATACCAAAGTATTTCTGTAAATCTGCAATGGCACGGTGAGACTACTTAGTGAAGAGCAATATAAAAGAACAAACTGGATTTAAGTGAATGATTCATTTTCTTAGAAATATTTGCAACATATGGTCTTAATCGTGAATTAACTTAACTTGTAATTCTTGGAGAGGAAAAACAGAGCAATAAAAGAAACACCCATGCAGACGAGAGGAAAACATGGACAGTAACCATGAATTGAATTCGAACAAAAGAATCCGGCAGAAGTGCTAACCACTGCACCACCATGGGACCCTTAATCTCCATTATATTTTATATTAAAATATCATATTAATTTTGCATAATACACAAGCATTAATTTCAGTAAATTGTCACTGTTGTTTATTAGCAACATTAATATAAAATGATCTACTTTGTTTTCTTCTGCTCAGGGTGACATGGGAACATGTGGTTTAAAACTCAATAACTTAGCCACTATGCAATATGTTCAGTTCCCACCGCTACCAGAACACAAACTTCATACTTGAGCTCACATACAGCAGCTACTCAAATCTGATGAGGCAGAAGCTTCATGTTTGGTAAAAGAGGAAATGACTTATTAAAAGTGAGTAGCCAAACCTGCGCTTGTCAGTGATGTCTCTGTGTGTTCATTAAGTATAAATACATGTGGTAATCAAAAGAACATATTCTTCTCTCTGAGCATCTCTGTCTTTATCATGTCCCCAGTCCCTCCTGGAACTATAACACAACCATAAAATGCATTGGCTACTTATTACATTTTATTCTTATTATTTTTAATAATAATAATCATCATCATAATAATAATAATAATGCTAGATAGATAGATATGGGGCAGCACGGTAGCACAGTAGTAGAGCTGCTGCCTCGCAGTTAGGAGACCCAGGTTCACTTTCCGGGTCCTCCATGTGTGGAGTTTGCATGTTCTCCCCCCGTGTTTGTGTGGCTTGTGTGGTGCTCCGGTTTCCTCCCATAGTCCAAAGACATGCAGGTTAGGTGCATTGGTGATCCTAAAATTGTCCCTAGTATGTGCTTGGTGTGTGGGTGAATGTGTGTGTGCCCTTAGTATAAATATAGCAGGTTTGTTTCCTGCCTTGTGCCCTGTGTTGGCTGGGATTGGCTCCAGCTGACCCCCATGACCCTGTAGTTAGGATATAGCGGGCTGGATAATGGATAGATAGATAGATAGATAGATAGATAGATAGATAGATAGATAGAT
>JANRMT010062792.1:35762788-35840392 GCA_026402145.1 Polypterus bichir lapradei
GTCTTGGTGCGCTACAAATATCCAGGTACTCAATACCACCAAGACAGTGAGAATGGTAATTGCCTTTCACAAACAAAAGTTACAAGCTCTCTATAGTGAAATCCTTAAAATTTCTGAGCACAACCATTACAAACACTCACAGCTGCGACATTAATTAACAGCACTTCCATCACTAAGAAGTCTCAGTAGTGGATGTATTTTCTATGCCAACTAAAGACACAAAATATTTCCCTAGTGGTGTTCTACAAAGCCAAAATTAAAAGTGTGATGACATTCTCTATTGGTGTTTGGTTTGGTTCAGCAACTGTCCACTCCATAAATAAATTTCAGCATGTTGTGAGGTCTGCTTATAAAATAATTTGCTGTGCTCTTCTATCATTTGCAGACCTGTATGCATCTAGTGTCACTAACAATGTCAAAAGGATCACCATGGACACATCTCACCCAGGTCATCACTTGTTTGAAAAACTCTTCTCTGGTCAACACTGTAAGCCAATTCAAACTTAACACTAGAATCCCTGAAGCCTATGAAAAAACTCCCGACCCACCTTAAATTCCTTCGCACCTCTCCATCAGCGTCTTTTGTTTTGTAAATGTGTCAATCAGCACAAGCAGCCTGCTATCTCACTTCCCAACCCTTGATGGAGCAAAACATGGGCAAAAAGTTCTCCCAGCTCAAGCCAAGGCTCCTTATCTGTGTGTGAGGTGCCTGGAGTTGTATATGGTAAATAATATATCATCATTTGGAATACATAGATTTCATATGTGTTCCGTGCCTACAGCTATCTGTGTAAATGTAGGATGAAATGCGAGGCAGGAATTGTCGAACACATAACTAAAAAAGTAATAATTGACAAAATGTAGACATGAAGTGTATAATGTGTGAAGACTGAAGTCCAAATATCAAATAAACACTTTCGCAAAAGGTACAAGTATAACAAAACAAGAATAACTAACATACACCTAAACAGTTTATTTCCCAGAGCCATGGCCCTCAGAACCCAGTAATTTAGCCTTTCTTTCTCACTTATTTGTGTGTTCTCTTATGTACCATATGAAGTTGTGTGTGTTTGTACAGTATATGTACATGTATGCATGTGCCTACATACTATACACACATACGCTTTCATCCTTACATCTTTTTTTTTTAAATCTCCTTTATAATTGCACTATTCTGCATGTTGTTTAACGTATGTTATCTATGTTATTTGTACATGATATTGTGTTCTGTTAAAAGCAGCTCAAAAGATACATACACAATAAGTACTGGTGATTCTGAATCTGATAATTATGTTGTAAAGTTGAGCAGCAGACTCAATGCCAGTAGCATTTTTCAGTTCTTTGCATTCTTGAGAATGTATAGTATCAGGACTCCATTGTTCACATATAGATGTAGTAGTAGTGGTACTAGTAGTAGTAGAGTGTAACAAAATTCTTACTGTCTTAATGTCTGATCAGCAAGAAACACATCACCCCTCTCCGATCCCATTATAAACAGGAATGCATTAAAATAAACAACTCAATTTTATTTAACAGAAACAATGTAAATACTTATTAAAAAAAAATTAAAAACCTAGTGAAACTTTCCAATATTGTCCTGGCAAGTACTTGTATTATGTTTACTTTTGCAGTTGATATTAACTTTGTCATATGAAATATTCCTTTTAAAACACAAGAACTTTCAATTAGACATTGAAAACAGCTCTTAAAGATTGATCTATTCTTCAAAACATTTCCATTAATGCAGAAACTACAAAATCTGTTTAGTATGTATGATAACTATATTTATTAACTTCTTTGAAGTTTAATCTGTCATCTAGAAAAGAGTCCAACTATTTAAAATTATTCACTAAGCAGGCTTGCTGCAAACTGCTATGGCCTGGCATAACAGGAGCAAATCACTTCTTTTTTTTCTGTTATTTCCAAATCATCAGTCTTCTGTCGTGATTAAAATACAGTCCTTTGATCTTTTTGTCTGCCTGGATAACCAAAGCCATACAGTCTCTGTGTTATAAGACACATATAAAATGCTTTACTTCCAAAAGTACTATATGAAAAAATTCTAACTGAACTGATCTCTGGCTACTTATTTGCACTTCCACCAGTTTCTGTGCTTCACCTTTGACCGATGCTCAGTGATCCAAATAATTCTTCTGAGGTGTTGCCAGCTCTCTAACCAAGTTTAAACCTTCTTTCTCTGTTAGGCATGCCGTTTTATTAAAATGTTTTTGGTTCTCAGTTTCTGTCTTGACAGACTAAGTTCATCTTACAGTACTTACATTTTCTGCTATGTAAACTGAAATTAAATCAAAAGCATTTTTTTGCATGGTGATATGTTAAGTCCAACCTTTTGCATAAAGTAACTAAGGTGAAAAGCAAATCATTCTCAATTGAAATAAAATAAAAATTCAGAGCTTCTGCTTGTGATGTTGTACTATGCCACAGCGTTGAAGTTACATAGCATCTTGTTTATATGAAAACACCATATAAAATAAAGTGTGAAAAAAGAGTTCATTAATACAGCGACGTTCATTGGCTGTGGCCTCTTTTAGAATCTCATATCTAACAATTTAACTGTAAATACTGTATATCAAAAAAATTAATTACTATAATGCAGTGTCTTTGATTTCTCAACAAATGCACCTTGAAGTAAGAAAAACATGTTTAGCATGTGGCATTCCTGTAGTTTTTATTGCATTACTTTCTCTTTCCTTTGGTCTTGAGGATGTGCCAACTTTTCTGAGTCTCCAGCACTTACAGAAAATAAAATACAGTATATACCAATAATATACTACTTCTTGTCTACAGAAATAAATACTTACTTGCAGTGCATCTTTTGTTCATGAATTGTGTTTCTTTTCAGTGGGATATAGTAGCAACAGCAAAGGACTTTGAATTAGAATATTTTTGGTTCAGATACCACTTCCTATTCACTGGGTCTCTTACCTTCTTGTGCTCCCCTTGAAAAATATTAATATAAAGTGTAAAATATCCTGATCCTAGAAGTTGACCTTTGCTATTGTAAATATGCAATATTAATACAAATCAAGCATTATGGCTAAAACCTGAACAGTTTCTTATGTTGTTCATCTTTGAGTCAAAGTTCTGTTATTTGTTAAAGCTGCAGAGAGAGACAGCAATAAGCAGCTGTCAAAAGGCATGTAATCAGAGGAGCTGTGATATATCGCCACTCCGAACCTTGAAAACTTAGTGCTAACACAGTAACGGTGCAAAAAAAAAGTTATTAATGGTGTCTTGAAGGCCAGACACTCTCCTCTGAGGATGCAATACACAAGTTGATTAAGTTATGTGCCTTTTTACCTGGTTGGTTGTTGACTTGGTTTAAATGGTACAAATTACATTGGACATGGTTAGAAAGCATCAGGGGAAGAGAGTAAGTACTGCCCATACAGACAGGGTATTGGCTATAAAGCTATATTCAGCTGGCAGAGCCTGCAGTTAAGCTGGAGATGTAAATGTTTAATGTAGTATTCAACTTTACCTGAAATAATTCTGTTAATAGTGTAGCCTATGAGTACATTTTTAAATCTAATAAACAAACTTACGGCTTCTCTCTGCATGCTGTTTTCTGCCTCACAGCCCAGATAGTCTGCTTCTTGCCGTGCTCTAACTTTGAAACATTTGAACGGTTTATCACCAATCTGTCAGTTAAATGCTGCTGCTCTGTTACACAGCTCACATCTGATCATTAGGAAATGACTTTCGATGTGACTTTAATTGCTCCTTTGCCAGTTTCTCCCCTCATGTCAGAGCTTTGCCTAAAATAAATGCCACGGGACGTAACAAGCAGATACCACCTGTCTTGTATCAGCTGTCTGCTCATTCGGTGTGAGTGCTGTCATGGTTTGAGCTTCGTTTGCTTTCACTTACAGGATGTTTTCCACAGCATAAACATTTACAATGGGTAAAAAAAAAGAAAACAACTTGAAGAAGGAATTGTGACTGGATGAATATAATTATGCATGCAGAACTTTTAGTAGAAATATATACCATATTTTTTTATCTTTTTTATATACACAAAATCAATTTCTAAAAGTGGCATGGAAGTGCAATGGTAAGTGGGCTCAAATCCCACAGCTCTAGTGTTGTCTATGTGGAGTCTGCATGGATGTTCCTCCTGGTACTCCAGTTTTCTTCCCACATCCCAAAATGCTCTTGGATTACATCAATTGATGATTCCAAACTGGCATTTGGTGGATTAATATGGGAGTGAGTCCTGCAATGGACTGGTACCCTGTACAAGGTTGTATTCATCTGGAGCTGTGCCTGCTCTGACCCTAAATTGGATTGGGAGGGTTTTGGAATATTAGCTTATATGGTTCTGCTGCTCAATATCTTCAGTCTTTGGTCTCTCAATTTGTCCATTCAAGAAGTCTCCGTTCTGCTTCTGCCTGTCTGCTAGATGTGCTAAGACTTGTCAATGCTTCTCTGTTCTTGCTCCAAAGCTATAGAGTAATCTCCCTTTGCCTATTTAAACTTTACTCAATTTACTCATGTTTAGGTCTCTTTTGAAAATGCACCTTTTCGTAAAATATTTTGGAATGGCTTTGTTTATCTTCTACAGAATAGCTGCTGTTGTACTGACAAAGATTCTGGGATACTGATTTTGCCTTAGTCTAGCTGCAGGTATTATTATGTAGTAGTACTACTCCCTCTTATTCTCTGTTGCTGTTGATGCTTACACCTTCTAATCATTTTTGTATGCGTTATGCTTTGTAAGTCACTTTGGATAAATGGGGTATTAAGATATTCTTAAAACAATGAAGGAAATAAGACTGGGTAAAGCAATTTTCTTAACATCACACAGTGAGTCAGTAGTGATGACTTAAATATTAGCCAATTTTACTGTCAGTACATGACCTTAACTTTCCTGATTAGTGATTTTATTAAGTGGCCTAATATTTAAAATATTCTTAATTTATGTATGTTCTGTTACTCAAATATCAGTATGTTCTATAAACTGATACCTTAGTTCAAAGCTTTACTCAGAAATGGTGCAAACCATATATAGATGTACACCATTAATATTATTATTATTATTAGGTAAGTATTATGTCTGGTTCTGAAAGTAAACCACGGGCTGCAAAACAATGTTGATAAATCCTTGATAAATCATTACTAATTCTTGATAAAGTGAAAAACTGGAGTGCAAATCACTTTTGCTATGCATGTTTTCTTCTTCTTCTTCTTGGATATGAGAAATAAACATTATTGTGATACAAATTGACAAACTAATTTGGTATGCCTAAAATTTATTTAATTAATCACAAGGCGGATGTTCAGACAGCCAAGTGTGAGATATTAGATTGGTGAAATTATAAAGTTGATGGTTCTTCTCTGGCACCAAAACAATGTTGATATTTCCTTGATAAAGCACTACTAATTCTTGATAAATTGAAAAACTGGAGTGCAAATTACTTTTGCTATGCATGTTTTCTTCTTCTTTTTCTTCTTGGATAGGTGAAATAAACATTATTGTGATACAAATTGACAAACTGACGTGGCATGCACTAAAATTAATTTAATTAATAACAAGGATGATGTTCAGGCAGCACAGTGTGAGGTATTAGATTGTTAAAGTTGATGGTTCCCTCTGGCATCTGACTCACTGTGTTGCTGAATTAGTCAGTTAACCTGCTTGCCGATCAAAGGTTTAACTGGGTAGAAAATACTTTACAGTTACTGTACACTACAGTTTGGGGTGACGTTCACAATATAAGGATGCTTTATAAAATAATATTTTTTGTTGTCACTCTAGAAATTTGTCAGGTTGTTAAAAAATACACAAGATGTTAAATAAACAGAGAGCCGCTGATATGTAAATTGTTTCAGTCTTGTTGCTGAAGAGAAATAAAAGCTAATGTGTTCTACTGACAGTAGATAACAATTAAAGGAAACAGCCCTCTAGTATATTAGAGAAAATGGAATTTGTGTTTTGGCTTTATTTAAGATGTGGAGCTGCAGCATCTGGCTTAGTTTAATTGTGTCCAAAGTTTGGTCGGATACATTACAGAGAGGGTTGCTTTCATGCCAATAAGCTTTGGCTTCTAAAATAGATTAAATTAGATTTTATTGTGAAGCTTAGCCAAAAAAGAACACTCTCTGGCTTTTCTTTAATATTCATTAATGCTTCTGGGCTTTCTTCTGATTCATTATGTTAAACATTTAATTAGGCTCCAGAATAATGATGCTATAGATATTTACCTATTGTTTTTGGTCGACAGTGTAACCTCTTATGTGCTGCATTGAAGTCACACTGCAAAATAAGGTTTGATAAAGGCATGTATTTAACTTGTTGGCTGTCTCCATTATAAAAATTACACTGCAGTAGTAAGTCAGTTATATACCGTATAAATACCCTGAATGTGTAGGAACATTTAAAATTCAAGAGTATTTTTAATTAAATAAAATATAGCATATAAAATATTTCATTTCTTGGATAGTGTGACTCTGTCCATCCTCCTAAATATTTTCATTTGTTTTTATCCATCCATCCATTATCCATCCCGCTATATCCTAACCACAGGGTCACAGGCATCTGCTGGAGCCAATCCCATCCAACACAGGGTGCAAGGCAGGAAACAAACTCTGGGCATGGCGCCAGCCCACCACAGCATTTGTTTTTATTTTAAATCAAAATTTTATGGTTTATATATTCATAATTTGCTTTCATGATTATCTCAAATTATGTAATGAACCTCTCAGTCAGTCACTTAATCAGTCATTTTCTAAACTGCTTTGTCCTGAGAAGGTCACAGGGAGTGCTGGAGCCTATCATTAACATTATACAAAGTTATTGTCTGTTTTTACGTTTTTTACCTTTTGTCTGCATTTTTATCACTCTTTAATTTAATATTGTTTTTTATCAGTATGCTGCTGCTGGAGTATGTGAATTTCCCCTTGGGATTAATAAAGTATCTATCTATCTATCTATCTATCTATCTATCTATCTATCTATCTATCTATCTATCTATCTATCTATCCATCCATCCATCCATCCATCCATCCATCCCAGCTAGCACAGGGCAGGAACAAACCTTGGACAGGGCAGTAATCCATTGCAAGGCAAACACACACACACACACCCCAACCACACACATGGGCCAACTTAGTATTGCCAATCCACCTAACTTGCATGTCTTTGGACTGTCGAAGGAGAGCAGATCACTTAGAGAAAGCCCGTTCAAACACAAGGAGAAAAAGCATATTCCACATAGGGAGGACCCAGGACAAGAACCCTGGTCTCCTTACTGCAAGGCAGCAGTGCTACCACTGCACCACTATGCCTGTTAGATAAACCTTTAAACAACTGTGAGCAAACCTATACATGTATGTATAATGCAAAGTTGACTGATTCACTCACTCATCAAGAAAACGCTGTTTCCCATTTGATTAAAAAGATGAAATTTGGTAGGATGGTAGATACATGCCAGTAGGCATCTTCTAAATTGGGATATTTTGATATATCAATATTTAGGTTTAACTAAATAGAAAAACTAAATTCTGTTTCCTTACAGCTTCAAAGTCCTAGTTTCAAATTTCAGCCTGGCTTCTATCCTTGTGGGGTTTGTACGTGTAATTTTCCTTCAACATCCCAGGGACAGGTTAACTGCTCTGCTCTGTCCAAAGTTGGTTCATGCCTTGCAGCTGATTCTGCAAGAATAAACTTTGGAACTCAAAACCATCAACCAGACCAACTGGGTTAATGGATTTAATTTTATTGGTCTGGAAATGTATTAAACTGTATATATTATATATATTTTAACTATACTAGCATCAAATTGAAGTGGGCATAACCTCAAGACTATGGTGGCTCTAATTATCCTAGATGTCCTGAAGTCTGTCTGCTGGTTTAACTGACATTTTCTAAAGTCTCCTAAGTTAACTGGTTGCTCCACAAGTCTTGGGGACATTGGAGCAGAAGGTTTTACAGATGGATGCCCGTCCTAATGCCAACCTCTTTTGGTCACCTGTTATGACACACAAGAAGGCTGGTGACCACATTCTAATTCCAGGTCACATGACCTGGTATTTGAACTAATATGGACCATATTCTTTTTGTTGTTATATCTCTAATAAAATAAAAAAATATATAAAGCATAAGAATATAAGACAGTACAAAAGGAAATAAATACAGTAATAGTAAACAGCAAAAACTGGTACACACTCATTGGCTATATAACTAATTTTTGTCTGTGCTGTAAACCCATAGAAAATGATCTTTTCCACATTTTCCTTTTTTTTCTAAATCAGTTTATTGTTCTCAGTGCTGTGTATAGCTCTTTGGGGAAAAAGTCATAGGAAACAAGGAGCATTTTGATATTTTTCAAAGGATATTGAACTTGACATTTTCATACTGTTCGCAGCAAAATCATTCCTTAAGGATAAAAGCTGTAAATGAGTGGCAGGCTGCTGAAGTTTGCGTTATCACTTATTGTGGGTTGATGAGAAATTCCAACCAGGGATGTATAAACACTCTTAAGGGAGGTTTGTATAAATTAAGATATTTTCCAATTATTTTAGACATGTTTGTCATCTTTTAGGTAGAGCTTTTACTTTATAATTACAACATGAAACACTGTTGGGGATAACTTTTATCTCAGCCATTCATTTTATGATGTCTCTTTATTTCAGTTATAGAGAGGTGAGATTTAAGTTGGCAGCATAAGGCAGCAGTTCAGCATGGGGCACACTCATAAACTCCAGGCCAAGATAGTGTTACAGAACAATACAGACATACTCTGCTACTTTAGACATCAGGAGGACACCAGATACGTCTGGGTGAACATGTAGACACTACCAAGAATGTATGTCAGCCTGAAGACAAGATATGATCAAAACACTTTAAAGTAATGTTATGGTGAACATTATGCCAAAATGAAACGCAGGCACTAAAGAGTAAAGGTATAATTGTATTTTGTAATATTAAGAACAGGCCTGTTAAGTAACATGTTCAGAGTCACACAGCAAGTAAGTGGTGGCTCCAATGGTTCCTCTCCCTACTCTTTTAGTGTACCCAGGTACTTAGCTATACTTTTGTTTTAGCATGCTTTTTCATTTGCTCACTTTTATTAATTACAATTTGTAGTGTATCAAGTGACCTTTTTAGTTTAAAGGACAATGTAAAAGTTAAAACCCATATAATTGTCATAGACAAAGGAAAACTGAATGACTGAAAAAGTACTGTGTCTTTCTCATCAGTCATCTGTAGACGAATGCCATGTTTAAAATGTGGCAGAATTTATTCTTTTGGGAGAGGAAGAGGAGGGACCAAAGGCAGAGTCCAAAGTGCAGTTGCTGTCTTCCAACCACAGAGGCCTCATGTATAAATGGTGCATATGCACAAAAATGTTAAAAAATTAAACTTGGCATAATTCCGTGCACATGGAGCTTTGTACTGAATTAGGGCCAGGTTTTCAAAGGCAGACTTTGAGGAATTGTGCTGTACCTGTTCCTTTGTAAGCTCTGTCCACCCTCAGATTTTTAGCCACAGGAGTTTTTCAACATGACCTAGCTGACCAATTGGGTATTTCTCAGTAATTACTGAACTGCTCCATGCCAGCTGTATGGGATGGTATTATTCACTTCTCATCCAGATACACTCACCTAAAGGATTATTAGGAACACCATACTAATACATTGTTTGACCCCCTTTCGCCTTCAGAACTGCCTTAATTCTACGTGGCATTGATTCAACAAGGTGCTGAAAGCATTCTTTAGAAATGTTGGCCCATATTGATAGGATAGCATCTTGCAGTTGATGGAGATTTGTGGGATGCACATCCAGGGCACGAAGCTCCAGTTCCACGACATCCCAAAGATGCTCTATTGGGTTGAGATCTGGTGACTGTGGGGGCCATTTTAGTACAGTGAACTCATTGTCATGTTCAAGAAACCAATTTGAAATGATTCGAGCTTTGTGACATGGTGCATTATCCTGCTGGAAGTAGCCATCAGAGGATGGGTACATGGTGGTCATGAAGGGATGGACATGGTCAGAAACAATGCACAGGTAGCCCGTGGCATTTAAACGATGCCCAATTGGCACTAAGGGGCCTAAAGTGTGCCAAGAAAACATCCCCCACACCATTACACCACCACCACCAGCCTGCACAGTGGTAACAAGGCATGATGGATCCATGTTCTCATTCTGTTTACGCCAAATTCTGACTCTACCATTTGAATGTCTCAACAGAAATCGAGACTCATCAGACCAGGCAACATTTTTCCAGTCTTCAACTGTCCAATTTTGGTGAGCTCGTGCAAATTGTAGCCTCTTTTTCCTATTTATAGTGGAGATGAGTGGTACCCGGTGGGGTCTTCTGCTATTGTAGCCCATCCGCCTCAAGGTTGTGCGTGTTGTGGCTTCACAAATGCTTTGCTGCATACCTCGGTTGTAACGAGTGGTTATTTCAGTCAAAGTTGCTCTTCTATCAGCTTGAATCAGTCGGCCCATTCTCCTCTGACCTCTAGCATCAACAAGGTATTTTCGCCCACAGGACTGCCGCATACTGGATGTTTTTCCCTTTTCACACCATTCTATGTAAACCCTAGAAATGGTTGTGCGTGAAAATCCCAGTAACTGAGCAGATTGTGAAATACTCAGACCGGCCCGTCTGGCACCAACAACCATGCCACGCTCAAAATTGCTTAAATCACCTTTCTTTCCCATTCTGACATTCAGTTTGGAGTTCAGGAGATTGTCTTGACCAGGACCACACCCCTAAATGCATTGAAGCAACTGCCATGTGATTGGTTGATTAGATAATTGCATTAATGAGAAATTGAACAGGTGTTCCTAATAATCCTTTAGGTGAGTGTATATAGGAATTCCTTATACTGTTGTTGTTGAACAGGCAAACATCTATGCGCAATTCACAGCCACATCCAGTTTTCCAAATGTAATCAGAGACATCGACTGCATGCACTTTGCTATAAAGACGTCTTCAGAGAATGAATTTGCTTATGTAAACAGAAAGCATTTCCACTATATTAATGTGAAAATTATCTGTAATGTGAAAATGCGTCTCATTAATGTTGTGATGAGATATGCAAGTGTCTTGCCATCTTGCCAGTAATTGTAGCAGCTCAGTGTTCAAACAGTGTGAGCCCTGGAATTTCGCCACCTCCTCCAGTACTGTTGACACTTAGACAGTGGGCTGTGACTCACCTTTTCACATCGGCAGCTTTCTGAACTTGAACTGTTGAGTGCCTTTGCCACACTATGCCACTCCATCAATAACCTTTTGTTGCTTATACCACTGCTTACGCCACCAAATAGTATGTTTTTCCTTGCCTCTCTTTTACCGAGCAGGACATCCATTTCGTATTCACTGAAACTCTTCTTTTTTCACGTGCTTTTGACATTGTCTTTTAACAAAACACTGAACAGAAGTGGCCATTTATATTAATTTGCATATGCAAATAGCTGAAATTTTGGGAGGAGTCAGGGTGGGGCCATAGGTGTGTGCATGTGTGTTAAAGTTCATGCTGATTGGGATTTATAAAGGGAAAAAAAGGGAACTTTCATTATGCACATTTTTATGCATCTGAATTTTTTTTTGTGTACACACATTTCTACTTTTGTCCATACTCCATTTTTATTGTGAATTCTACGCAAGGCATTATACATGAAGCCCCAGGTCTTCCTGACTATCGCATTAAGATCACTCTGTTGTGTATTCATAAAATTGGTTCTGAAAGGAGGCGTACTAGGCTCGTACTCTTGATAAGCTAGAAAATAAAATATCCACCCACTCATCCATCCATCCAGCGTTTCTCAACCTTTAAGTATTTGCGACCTGTGTTTTCATAACAGTTTTAATCACGCCCCCCTAACGTTTTTTGAAAGGAGTCCACTAATACCAATTTGTTCTTTTTTAATTAATGATATATCATAGATGCATATTTTATTATACCTACTTAACTTTTATCGACATTTATCTAACTCTATATTTATTTTTCTAGTATCAGAATGTAGTTTAAGTTAATTTGTTTTTGTTTCAATATTTTTGATTCTTGTTTTCTTTTTTTCACATCTTCGCGCCCCCCTTTTTTTTACTTCGCGCTCCCCTAGGGAGGCCCATCCCATAGTTTAAGAACCACTGCATCCATCCATGATCTAAATCTACTCAATCTAAATATAAACTGTATGTGGAGCAAGCAGGAACATACCCTTGATAGGTCACCAGTCCATTATTGGAATCACCTACTCTGAGCCAATACATACCCACAATTTAACCTGTGTGGAAAACCCCCAGATGGACAGAATGTGCAAATTCGATACTAACAGTGAAACTGTCTCCTTTTTTAACAACCACAAAACTGTGAATTTCAAAGGAAAATACATATTCCTAAATGTATGAAATAAGGTTGTGATGTATATCGCCAAACCTAAATTTTGACATGGTACTATACCAGCATTTTGAAATCTTCGGTACCGAAAGTAAACATTGGCTTTCCTCCTAATCCCCACTTTGCTGGACAGTTTCTAGTGTAGATGTGGAAAACATCTATTGTGTAGACTTCAGCACTTATATGAAATTATTATGCCTATATGCACTGTTATTATATAATAAATAAATTATTCCATTATATAGTAATTGTTTAAACAGTAAACAACATATTTTTCTATTCTGTATTTTTTCATCACAACACAGCACATAGAGATGAACAGACCACCAGTCACTATTAATTTGTATACAAATTCAAATCAAAAATACAGTACATTTCACACGCTTAGTAGCCACAATGAAAAACAAAAACTCCACTCCAGTTATTTCTATTAGGTTGACTAGGTGTTTTTTTTTTGATGAGTGAATTGATTTGTTCAAAATTGAATTTGCAACAAAATTGACTGTTTTGCCTTGCAAATGAATTAGTGAAATAAAGTATGTTTCACTTTCAGCAAAATTCATGTCGTTCACAAGAAGAAGAAAGACATTTAGTTCCTGCCTGAAAGCATTTTCAAGCATTAATTTCATGTCTCTGGTATGAATAAGCATCAATAGAACTGATTTTACTGGTGTGGGATGACATACTGCATTACATGCGTCAAGCAGCTATAGAAAAGTATACAGGTAAACACCTAAGTGTAAATGAAGCTTTAAGATCCTTTTTTTTTTTAAACACTTTAAAACCTGAAAAAAACCTTCAGTAAGGTGAAATCACCAGTGAATCGAGTTTTAGTGTCAGTTTCACTAAACTTCTGTAAATTGAAACTTGACTGCTTTTAAGTGGGCTCAATGTGAAAAACTGAGTGGATGGTGTACTTTTCCTGTAGCAGAAGGCATTTTATTCTGAGTTAGTTCTTTTCTTATACTGGTGTTTGTTACAGGATAGGAGTGTCTCTCAGGGGTCACTTCAGCCTAGAAAGTTATTATCTCTGTTCCCGAGTGTGCATGTCTGGCTTCTCTGTCTCCAGGCAGCACCATTTTCTTTAATTCACAACTCGATTGCAAATTCAATCAGTCATTGATAGCACCCATTAGTCCTGATTTGGGGTTACATCTGTATATACCAGATGTAACTTTGAAGGTCAGAGACATCCTACAGACCATCGGGGCTACTGATGTCCAAATGAGGTACTACATCATAGCTCACTTTTACTCAAGGAATAGGTACACATTGTACAATTCATGCTGCTTTCCATCTGATGTCTCCTGAAAGTCTCCAGTTCCTCATTAGGCTAACCTACTGTCCTCTGCAATCTTAGAGGAAATCTTGTTAGCTTCTTCACAGTGTGACTTGAAATCTTGTTTATATTGGTCCTTCAGGGAAACTTCCCATTCATGCAGCACTCAGCAGTTGAAGGGCTGGTGGCTGCCATTCACTCTTATAGGCTTGTAGTGCAGATTTCCAATTGCAATTGTGGGTTTCTGTCTTTTAATTTATATTTACCACTAGGTGGAGCCTTTTTGCAACTTATTCTCAGTTGAGCAACATCTTGCATATACTGTATAACATTAACAAATAGCATTCGCCATCCCATGTAATCAATTTCATGGTCATTGGAAGCCAGATCCTATCCTTGCAGCATTGTGTGTAAGAGAGAAGGCAGACTTGGACAGGGGTCATATCCAATTCTGAATCCCCTTTTAACCTGACTTGAAATATTTTTGTGTATGTGGGAGGATAGCAGAAGTATCCAAAGTATCCAAGTATCCAAAACCCACACTGACCCAGGGAGAGAGTGATCGCTCCACACAGACTATGATAAGGAATGGCATCTGAAGTTGTGATGTTGGATACATGTGGTTGAAGTGCTTACCACTACACACTAATCCTGGGCATATTCTATAAAATTGCAAGATATTTTTTTTCTCCAAGAATTCTATATCATTTTTGCTTGATTTCAGTATGAGAATTCAGCTTGTTCTCCTTTATTTTACATTTGTTTGCTACTTCTCTCATTATATTCTTGTCTAACCCTATGGCTTTCTTTGGAATTATCAACTCTGATCTGTGGACTCATTAGAATTGGCATGGCATGTATAGCACTAAGCTGCATTTATACAGCTAAATATCTACAGTGTATCCATTTCCATTCTTATGTTGCTTGCAAGATTAATGCACAGATGAAGAGGCATTTTCGTCAAGATATCACAAGACCCTAATCCTGTGCTCTATGAATGTGCCTTTTTGGGAATAGAAGGTTTTATCATTTCAGAGATAGTAAATAACCCAGAGGCTCTTCAAATAAAGACGTACACCAAGTTTCAGCACCAAGGCTGGCAGATTAAATAAATCATCAAAAGTGCATTCTTCCTGCTCTGTTTAAGCGGGAGAGAGAGAACGCGTGCAGCAGAGCTAGAGGAGATGTAGCACAATGTAATATTGATTACAATTTCAGGAGAAAATTGAATTCACAAAATTGTCAAGGCTTTTTTGAGCCCATGTCATAATGACATGGCAGAGAAAAGAGAGAAGCTTGGATCTCTTAGGAACTACTACAGAGAGATATGTGTCATCTTTTGTGTTGCAATGAATATTATTTATTTATTTATTTATAAAAAAAAATTTCCAATGCCTTATGTGATCTTTCAGCATTTTCACTCTTTGATAGAGACATGAGATGATGTGCTGACCCTTGGACAGCTTTGTACAGCCTACTCTTTATAAGAGAATGGACAGTTTCAAATCTATTTGAAAGTTTTACAATATTATATTTTACAACTAATTCCCTAATACATCCAGTGTGGTGTTACTTGGTACTACCTTATCAAATCACTTAATCATTTATGTAAACTATTCAGTTTTAGAAGTTGCACAGGAACTACAACTTAAAAAAGCAAACATAATGAATGATATGGGATTAATTTATTATGAAAGGTGTATAGATGAGTGAGTAATTCATATAAAAAGTGCACAAAACATATATCTTTTTTCACAAGGATGCAAAATACAGGAAGGCTGAGGATGAATCAGTAATGTAACTCCTGACTAAAGGCTGCTGGTAGCATTTGATCTATTTGTGATTGAGTTTTGGAAATGTAATGGTTGACTTAGTAGGTCAATTGTGATCATTCCTTTTATACTGATACCTTTATTGGATAAAATATTTTTGTATCCTTTGTTATGCTTAGCATATGCACTTCATCCCAATTAATCTAAGCATTGGGACTAATTTTGTTGTTGTTTACTACTGTGTATTCCTATGTCAGGGAAATATACCCGAAAAAGTGTCCTTGGTATAAATTCTTTCAGTTCTGTATTCTAACCTGTAAAAATGAAACGGACATCAAATCCTAATTGGGAATTTTGCAAAAGCTTGATTCATTTATCTGGCTTTAAACAAGCTAGAAGCCAGCACCTGCCTGACATTGACTAGCTCCTGTGTGCGCAAAATAAAAAAAAAATGAAACAGTAAATTTTTCAGTTACCCTACTAAATATTAATAAAAAGTAGCATCACAACATTGAGCACTTTGAAGCATCAAACAAAACTGACGATATGCCTGCATTCCTCTGTTCAATTTTATGAGAACTGTTATCTGTAAAAGGTCAATAATTAGCATGTGCATTATGGGAATCAGAGACAGACATCCACATTTTACAGATGTAGACCTTCCAAGACTACAGTGGTGAAGTCACAACTCCATCCTGCAGGCAAACAAGTACATAGAAATTATGCCTGTAAGCAAACAGGGAATAACTAGTTGTAAAACTTGAGAATATGTAACTGCTTACAGTATAGCCCTCCTTGGTTGATTTTAGGGCCTACACCTTTGGTGATGACACAGGTACATTGTCACTCACTGGCGTGTATAACTTGTAACATCAACTGAAATATTTATGTTATGGTGAGTGGCTAGGGCTACTGCCCAGCCAGGACGCCCAGGAGGACAGGAGGAAGGCTTAAGCCTTCCTCAGACTACGTGGGGGCGACCACCCTGGTACTTTTGGGGGCCACAGGTACAGAACTTTGAAGCTCAACTCCATAGGGGCCTGTGTTTACCGCCAAGGGGCGCCCCAATGCCTTGGGAGCCTGGACCTCAGCACTTCCGTCACACCCGGAAGTGCTGGGGGGAAGAGAAATTGGGGACACCTGGAGTGCTTCCGGTTTCACCCAGCACTTCCGCCACACTGGGGAGTGCCGGCGGATGATTGTCAGGAGGAACCTGGAGCACATCCGGGTGACTATAAAAGGGGCCGCCTCCCTCCGTTCATTGGCTGGAGTCGGGAGAGGAGAAGGATAGAGCTTGAGAGGAGAGGCAAGGAGGAGGCCTGAAGAGAAAGAGGCAGTGTGGTGTTGGCCTGGACTTTGGGGGAGTTTGGGGTTTGTGATGCACATTTGTAAATAGTGACTGTAAATAAACGTGTGGTGGTGCTTGAAATGATCTCTGACTGTCTGTGTCTGGAGCTAGTTCCACAATGTTGAGTCAGTGTGTGAGGATCTCCTACTTTCCAGTTATCCTTGCTTTTTAATTGAAACCCTCCATCTGTTATACAGTACAGTGGAACCTCGGTTTGCAAGCATAATTCGTTCCGGAAACGTGCTCGCAGTCCAAAGCACTCGTATATCAAAGTGAATTTCCCCATAAGAAATAATGGAAACTCAGATGATTCGTTCCACAACACAAAACTATTCATATAAAAATGATTAATACAAAATATAAAGTAAAAATACATAAAACAAATTAACCTGCACTTTACCTTTAAAAAGAATCATGGCTGGTGTGAGTGAGTTTCTAAACTCTTGTGGGATTCCACCCAACGGGACGACATGCGGAAGAGTGTCCCAAAGCAATCACAGTGCAGGTGTTGTTAAAGTACTGAGACTCAGCTTCGTGTTTTGGGGCGCAAGACGGGGACTCGCACTTCACAGCACACACGTGCGTGTGCGCACACACACACACACAGTCACAATGCTGTAGTAAACAGTATACGCTCGTATGGATGTTGACTATATGAGTGTAGCACACAGACTCAGACGGAGAATAGGAGATGATTGCCCTCAAGAGAAGAGAGAGAGAGAGAGAGACGCGTGCGCGAGCGAGCGAGATAAGGAGAGAGAGGGAGAGGGATAAGGAGAGAGAGAGAGAGAGAGAGAGAGAGAGACGCACGCGAGGGAGAGAGATAGGAGAGAGAGAGACGCGCGTGAGCGAGAGAAATAAGGACAGAGAGAGCCGCGCGCGAGCAAGAGAGATAAGGAGAGAGAGAGACGCGCGCGAGAAAGAGAAGAACCATCAGCTCAGTTATAATCACATGACGCTCAGCAGACAAAGTGTATCCATACTACTCGTATTGCAAGACATCGCTCGTTTATCAAGTCAAAATTTATTAAAAAATGTAGCTCGTCTTGCAAAACACTTGTAAACCAAGTTACTCGCAAACCAAGGTTCCACTGTATAGCCACTCAAACTAGCTGAGACAGTGTGACTGTTTTTTTCAGAAAGCTCTCTCCTCTCACTATAACACAATTTTTGCTTTAAGGGTCCTATTCAATGTTTCTCCACTGGTGTCAGGTTTAGAATTTATTTACCCACTAACTACCTGGCTTCACCCAGGAAACGTTTTCTAACTCAATGGACCTCAGCTATAGTGTCATTGGTTAATCAGATGTATCAGAAGTACTATGTAACTAAGTACTTTTCTGTACACAATATTTGTATTTTTTTTTTACCAGGAGCTAATATTATTAGTTCACTTGAGTTGCTTACTGTTGAACATGCTATATTCAGTCCTTGGTGGTGTTGCTGTGAAGATTTCAGCAGAGCTCCGTATTAATGAATATCACCAATTGTGGTATTTGGTAATGTTACAAAGGTGATTTAAAGTTGATTCAATCCAAGCTAAAAACTGCTCGAATTCTCAACTCTCCATTAGCACCAAAACTTCAGTTTTAGTGCTGCCTCAGTATACAGTGGATTTGAATAAATGTCTTCCAACAAAAAAAAGCAAAGTTACCTTTACTCACTTAAAAGTACCATCATGTTCTCTTCTTATCATATTTCGAAAAACAGCAAATCAGCTGTAAAAAAATGCACTTCATTTGGCTCAATCATGGTTTGGCTCTATTGATTAATTTGCAGGTTTTTTTGTTTGTCTTTCTGTTTTTATTTCCTCTTTCTTTTTTTTTTAATAACTTCAAAAATTACTGATTGGTATCGAAAAATTAATGATGATATGCAGGTGAACAAAAGTGTTGGCTTTTTCGATCGCAAATGCGGCATGATATTTTTCCCTGTTTCTAACTGTGCTTGTTTGACCAAGGGAATCCTCCTCTTGAAGTTCTTCTAATTGTACCGATACACAAAAGGAGAAAACCCCCTCCTCTTCAAATGCTGGTCTGAGGCTCGCCAAGGAACTTAGAGAGGTGAAACTGGGTCCCAGAGCAATAAAGTATGAGAAATACTGCTCCAAGATAAACACTGTAATCAAGAGAATCAATGAAGTTGTTATCCCAAAGTGGCTAAGGAAAAAAAAACGCAGCAGTTGCTATCATTGATGACATGCCACTTTTATTGAGGCTCTTATTTAAAGTTTATGAGTGCTGATGAAATCTTCTTAAGCAGGGCACTGGCTGATGGGAGATGTAGTCCCACATCAGCATTTACACAAGGTTGCAGATAACTTGGATGGGTTAATATATATTGAATACTGTATATACTCGTGTATAAGTCGGGTCTTGAAACCAGAAAAATCAATCA
The DNA here is from genome assembly GCA_026402145.1 of Polypterus bichir lapradei. NCBI lineage: Eukaryota > Metazoa > Chordata > Cladistia > Polypteriformes > Polypteridae > Polypterus > Polypterus bichir. The sequence continues at coordinate 35,781,960 of JANRMT010062792.1, forward strand.
TAAAATCAGACCCTGACTGATATGCCCGTATAAAAATGCAACACTTAATTTTTTTTTACACCTTCTTGCTTCCTCCAATCTCATACCAGTTTCTCACACATGTCGAATTTTGTTGCAGCAGCACAATTACCAATTTCTTTTGCCACTTCAACGGTTTTTAATTTAAAACCAGCTTCATATTTTCCTCTGATCAAATGCTCCATCGTAGATAAGGGATGCTCTTACGATAAAGGTGTATGAAGGTACAAGATACTAAAAACACAAATCAGTGCAAACGTCACTTCAAAATAGTTTGGGTATTATCATGTGGTCACTTAGGCACATTACACAGAAAAAAAGGCAGTGTGCTCTATGGTTACTCTCTCAGGTGGGCATTAGCATATCATAATCTCTTGGACCAATAGTGTGAGTTTTCCGCAATCGACTTATACGAGCAACATTATAAAATACCGGAAATTATTTGGTAAAATCAAGTCCCGACTTGAACTTAAAAGCGAGTATATACGGTACGTTTCTTACTGGATCAGTTGCAATAAACTGACTATGTTCACAATCAAAATGTCTGGTAAGTGCTTGCTAAATGTGTCTTCTTCAGCTTCATACAGCTTTCATCCTCCCGCTTTGTTTTTGCAGACAGCCTGCATTTGCATAAACTGACATGCCCCATTTCTCTGTGATATTACTGTTAGCAATGATGAGAAACAATTGGACGTAGTAAATAAGAATGTCCCAGTCACAAGAGCATTATTAATGACAAATAAAAAACGCATCAGCTATTTTTTTTTCTACCGCATAACCAAATTTCAATCATCCGTCAAGGGCAAGGCATTTCTTAGACTTTTGTGGTATTTAGTCTTTCTGTTGTGTGTTTTTTTTTACTTGTAAATATTGATATATCAAAATGTTCTTTCTTAGTGGATACCTACTGCCCCAGATGTACCATTCTGCCAAATTTCAGCATTTTAGTTAAACAAGAAATAGTATTTTATTGATGAATGAGTGAGTGAGAGAGTCAGTCAGTTGGTCGTTCAGCTTTGCATTATACGGTATGTACTGTACATTCATAAAGAGAGAATGCAGCTTACTATTTGGATACTTCATATTTGCACTATTTCTTGTTTTTCTTTTGAGATTATAAATGCCATTGTGTCCTGTGCATCATTTGTATTTTGGCATTTATGACATCTCATGTGCCAAAGACTGTCTGCATAAATTTGCATAATTTTACATTGAAAATTAATTAATATTTTAGTTTTTAATTACTTTCTTTTATTTTGTGACATAATCACGGCAAAATTTGGTTATCATGTTTTTGTGGACACTGTCATTTTGTTAATGTCAAGAAAGCCTAATCCTTATTAAAACAATAAATAATTTAATAAAAGAAAGACTTTCATGAAAAGAAACTGCAATTGCTTAAAACAATTTAGGAACTTCATTTTTGTTATGATTCTGATTTCTGTTTTTTGCTTTGACTTTTGCATTTTGGTTATTCTGATTCTTTATAGCTATCCTTCCTTGTTTGACAATTCTATTAAGATTGTACCTGTAAACTAGCTTGGGTTTCAGGATGTAAATGTTAAGAACATAAATTCATCAGAGCCTGAAATATATGTTCACACATAACCTTTTGGCCACTGTGCTACATATTAAAAAAGGAAATACACCAGGCTTACAGGTATTTTGTTGGTTTCTTTTTCATGAAGACAAAAAATTGAAAGAGAATGTTTTCTGTCTATCAAATAAGTGGCATCTTGGCTAAAGAATTTAGGAGCCTTTGTTTTATAGTGTGTCCAGGTGTCTTTGCTTCAGTACATTTTGTTTGTGTTGGCTCCTGCAGATCATTCCTGTTTGCCCAAGTAGTAAATCTCAATTCTCTATGTCAGGGCTATCCACCTCCAATCCTGGAGGGATGCAGTGTCTTCAGGTTTTCCTTCCTACACCATTCTTAGCCAATGACCAATTTCTGCTCTTAGTTGACTTCTTTTCAATTTGATTTAATTGATTTGTTTTTAACACAGTACTCTGAATCAGGTGTCACTCCAAATTGGCAACCAAATAGTTCTGGGCCATCCTTTTTCTACTTGTAAGGCTGGCAGCCATCACCTTAAAGTGTCCCATGTCTCTACTTGAGGCTAGAGCACAGCTGTTCCCTCCCTCTGCATTGGAGTGTCCAGTAAGATCACTTACATTTAGCCTTTATGTTTAACCTTCTGGTGATCCAGTCCAGTTCCAAGTTGATTCCTTGTGACATCTACTCAAGGGTTATTTATAATGGAAGCACATATTTTCGTCTGTGCAAAGTTTTGGATTAATTAGAAAACAAAGTAAATCTTTCACAGTTCATTGTAGTGAGTTGAATAATCTTCTAATTATATTTTGGATATTGTTTTTCAGTGTTTATTTAGACTTTTTTTTTGGTATTTGTTTTGGTATAGTTGCTCTTCATACTAGGACTCTCCAGCAATCTGGCCTTTGCTTTTTCACAGTATTCTTAGCATGGCCATTTAACGTAAATTGTCTTCACATCCTGGTTTTGGTTTTCTTACAAACTATTGTTTAAAAAAAATTCTATCTGGTCACTATAGTAGTCAAGCTTAAGAAACGCTTGTTTAAGGCTGAGATAATTAACACATCAAGAGGGTCTATAGTTTGGAATAAACAAGAGTCAAACCCAAAAGACATGTTCACTTAAAACATGCCATTGGTCAGAGACTTACCATTTTTTAAAGCCTGTAAGCATTCGTTATAAATTCATCAGGAGTCTTAAGGCTTTTATGAACCTTAAGTTAACTGATGAGGCATCATATATTCATGACCCTCTAAAGCCTCAGAAGAATTTAATTTCAGAAAAAGATGAGGGTTTAATGCTCTCATGATGAGAAAGAGAAAAAGTGGCAAAAACAAAGTGAAAAAAAAAGACAGGGTAATGAAAAATCTTTAAAGGAGTGGACAGAGCCTCCGTCAGGGAACAGACTTAGGTTACAATATTGGGAGGTCAAAATTTAAAGAAAATTTTCAGACAAAAGAAGTGGAGTACTACGGTGGGCTGGCAACCTGCCCGGGGTTTGTTTCCTGCTTTGTGCCCTGTGTTGGCTGGGATTGGTTCCAGCAGACCCCCGTGACCCTGTAGTTAGGATATCGCGGGTTGGATAATGGATGAATGGATAAAGGTGGAGTAAGAGGGTGTAAAATTGTCAGATAGCCTTTCCCCAACTAATCCCTAATCAAAGAATATTTTTAGAGAGTTTTTTTTTCCAAAACATACATGTCTGTATTACCATGCCACCCTACTGGCAACACAATGACATCACATTTAGCAACGTCAGTCTCATGTGAACTGCAGTGGACACCATTGTTATAATCAATATGAGTAAACCATAAAATAGTTGGCATTTGGTATTTGGTACAGTGTACTGATCCCCAAGGGGGGAAAATAACATCTCAAAAGGGTGATGTCCACAGAAAAAAACTAGAACAAAGTAGCCATAATGGCATAATTGCAATTGCAGTCAAATTTTATAACCATAAAAACTATGCACACAAAATTAACAAAATCAGTCTGTCCTGAATCTATATATCTCCTAAAGTAAGATTCATTACAGAAGGTATATTAAATTTTCAGTTTCAAACTAATAACAAAAGAACTCTTTCAGTAAGGCAAGAACATCCTCGCACTTTAATCATAGAGATTTGTTGCGCATTGGGGCCAGTGGCTCCGCTTCTCTTATCTAAATGTCAGACTTCACACTTTTCCCATTCTGCAGTTATGGAGTTGGATTTGCAAAACTGTTTGGAATTAATTCAGAGCACTAAACAGATTGCAGGCAGATTATCTGGTCATGCTCCAGGTTATGTGGGTGAGCCAACACCCTCAACTAAGATATTATTACCTTTCTCAACATGAAGTTCAAGAGGCAGTAAGACATTTCACTCCTTGACAACAATGACGTGGATTTTAAAGAGCTTGTCTACTGTACATCACATTTGTAATGTTACCTCAGGCAATTGTTTATGAAGCTGCTAATATGACTAAGCATTCACTCATGTTTTTAGGTGGACATGATTTTGTGAACAGAAAAAATAAAGAAAGAGCAGCAGCCGTGACTTTACATTCATTTTAAACTTTTAAACATATTAAACTGCTTTCACAGAATTGCAGTTACAGTACATTGGTAATGCATATTTAAAGCCGTTTATAATGTTTTTACTTTTGTATGATTTAACTTTAAAAATTTTCTTTTTAAAGCATGCACATACATCCAACAATATCCTTACGTTGCACTCCAAACAAAGTATTCATTCATAACAAAGCTATGTTTTCATTCTGATTTCTTACAATATTGCCCTCTTTAAATCCAACAGTCATTTGGGTTTTTTTACATTTTTTTAATCTCATCATTATTGACTTAACTGATGACTGCTCATTGAAATAATTGACAAAAATAAATAGAATAATTTAGTGACATTTATACTTAACAAATGACAATTCTTTAAAACAACAACAATGAAAAAAAAAATCCTAAGACATAAAACCTATTCCATTACTACTTTGAAACTTGTATTAATTTGCTTTGTCTTTATTTTCATTCATTTAATCAAATTTATAATTGCAAAGCCCCATGCAAGATTGCGACCTTGTTAAGGTTTGACAGCTTCTGACTTGGATGTCAGAGTAGAACCACTTACGCACATAGCGAGGATGCTTCTGGAGGCCTCCGTTCAGGTGCCGTTCAAAGCATCACCCACTGAGAGAAGACTGAGGAGCAGACCCAGGAAATGGCGGAGAGACTAAATCTCTTGGGAGAACTTGGAGTGTTTTGAAGAAGCTGGAGTAAGTTTATAAGGATAGGTTTGCTGGGTTGTCCGGCTCAGCATTTTACCACTGCAACCCTCACCAAGAAAAACAGATTGAAAATAATGATCATTACATTAATTACAATTACATTCTGCATGTGCAGTACTTACAACAAAGTACTGTATAAGCAAGTTAGGTGGATTGGCGATGCTAAATTCACCCTGGTGTGTGCGTAGGTGTGTATTAAATCTGTGATGGACTGGCACCCTGTCTAATGATTGTTCCTACCTTCCCCACTATGCTTTGTGAGTAAGGTTCTAGTTTCCCCATAGTCAAGACCAGATTAAGACCCCCACAGTTCCCGGGATGACTTAATGAATATAGCTATTTAGAAGGGTGTTTTAAATATTTCAGTATTTGGACACCCTGCCGTTTAATGCACATGAAGACTCTATTCCAGTGGAGACACCACTGGAGAAGAGGCTTTGGGAAGTGGGGGGGTTGTCCCTTGAAAGAGTTTGACACATGGACACACAGTCGTTTCATTGAGCCAAGTAGCGGTGATTTAGGTGTGCATGACCACCTGAAGTGAGAAAATTGTGAGTGGTGAAAAGGACCCTTGCCTTCACGGGCCCTGGGCATGACTCCATAGTGCCCAGATGGTAGATCTGCCCATAGTTTAGGATAAGTGGGCTTGGAAGATGAATTGGTGGATGATATTTGAAAATGAGTGGAAATCAGTGCACCTTTAATAATATCACTACTGTCCCACATAGATAAACTGTCATTAATACTGTATATTGTGTGCTTTCAGTCAATTATTTTTTTTCCATGACTTTATTCAGCACTGTACCATAATATGAGAATATGCTCAGCTTAAGAAATTTTAATAGAACGAAGAAGATTTTCTGTAAAGCTCCTGTAATATTCAGCCTGTGGTTTATTTATCATGTGCCAATGCTCAATAGACATTAGCTAACTGGTCCACTTTTGCAATGTCAAAAGTGTCCAATGGACTGAAACTGTGAGATTTTCAAACCAACAAATAGTATAAATAGATTCTTGCCATGATATGTCAGCAAGCTGTGCTCCCAGATGTTGTAATGTAAATTCAAATCCTTACACTGATGAACTTAGCAAATTTTCCATCTGTGCATATCTAATTTAAAGATGAATGGTTTTGGAGCAGTGTTCTCCTGCATGGTGCTAAATTTATGACTTAGGAGCTCTTGCTCTGAAGTGATCTTTGAGCCATATTTGTATATTTGACAAACTCTTACCGAGAAAGCCAAGAGATATAATGTTAATGATAGCACTGCTGCCTCAAATGTATTATTTGCTTGCACACTGTCTATGTGAAGTTTGCATGTTCCGCTAGAGTCCATGTGAGGTTTCTCCAGGTAGTCTGGTTGCCCACTTACCTCCCACATAATTTAATTTTATTAAAATAGCTATATTTTACTTACTATGACCTTGCAATAGAAAAATCTATTTGGAAAACGAGTAAGTCAATGAATATTTTCATTTTGTATATATACTTATAATGTTTATTAATGATATTTTAACTGCTTTTGTCCAAACTGAATACTTACAGTAAAATTTCAAAAGAAAACCTTCTGCTTTAGTACAGGTTTAGATTTTAGTTCAGCACATCCGATTCTGCCTTATAATAATAGTGTGACAAGGTTTGAAGTAAAACTACTGGCATTTTTATCAAGTTGTGTTAGTACAGTAAACAAGCCTTATAGAAATGGACATGATGACCTTGAGTACACATCTCCAAGCTTTTCATTGAGAGTAATACTACAAAGCAGTTTTCAAACCATTCAAAGACAATCTTGCTGACAGAGAAAGCACAGTGCTACAGAAAGGACAAGGATCCGGTACTGCAAGGCCACACTAGTATTTGTTCAAAAGAGGAGAAAAGCAATTCAGGTGAAAATAAAGTACAATCAAATTAACTCTCTAATAATCTTAGAAGTGCACATCTGTAGGTGCCTTCTTAAACTTACATCCATTTTTCCTTTTTCCTAGCCTGTTTTTACTTTCGATACTGTATCTCCATTGTAGGAAATGCATTTGAATATTTTTTTTTAATTATTTTTATTAATTAAAGCTCCCATGTGCTTTCAGTCATTTTCGTCTGTTCTTCCAATCCACCAAGGTATGGTATTCATTCATTAAGTGTGATTTGCCCGTTTTTTGCTCCTGGACACAACATTCTGCATTAAAGTATCGTAGTATCTGGTAAATACAGTTAGTGCCAGGGCCACATAAACACATTAGACATTTGATTACTACAAGTGCATCTTAATTAAAAGAATCAAGATTGATGTGCAATGTTGGACGTACTGTATATTTAGTCATTGGCCCAGTTCCACAAATTAATGTGCCTCTTTCCTCACATTTGATACACTATCAATGAATGTGTTTTTGTAAGAGTCTTTCCATTAACTGTGAGAGTAGCTTTCATTTTTAATTAGTCCTTTCCTTTTCTTTAAAGTATGTTGGGTGTTGTTGAGTCACGGTAAGCATGCATTATCTCACCCCTTTGAGCACTTCAGACACATAATGTATATTTGCTTGAATATGTTGTCCATAGAATGCCATTAAGGCCCATTTGCAAAATTGGTCTTTAATACACTGATCTGTTTTGTTGCCTCTGGATTTGGCTCTCTTTCCTGAAAATGTCAAAGACGAGAGGTCTACCAATGAGCTCTTTGTTTCAGCCTTGGAGCTCACCAATGCAAAATGGAAAACAGGAAAACGGAGCACTGTTTTAACAATGACATGGAAACCTAATGTACTTTAGAAAAGGTTTTATGTATCTTTCAATGGCACGTAAAACCTTTTAGTAGCTCATACTTTTGTGCTTTTAATGGTCTGTAGGTTTCCCGTTTTGATGTTTGCTTTGTATCTGTTGAAATAATACTGCCTAAAGATAATGTGTTTTTTGTATTTTCTGTGCTCATTTGTAGGTCATTAATATTGTGTTTTTCCTAAACATTGGTATTTTCATTGATGCTCATGCATATTTTGCCATTTACATTATTACTGTCTACTGCCAGACCATAACATTAACAAAACAGGTATATATTTCCAGGAAGTTTATCTTCTTGACACCTGATGGTGAGCCATCCTTGTCTCATCCAGGGTACCATGGAGCAGAGTGCACTAATTTTTAAGTCCATAATTACAATCCATGACTGTGCCAGTCACATAGAGATCTGTCAGTGGGGTTGTTCAGTTTACAAGGGTTTGTGGGTTGTGTGCACACACACCTACCCTGTCAAGACTCATTGTAATAAAATAGTCATTCATGCATACTGAAGAGGCTACTGCTGCCAAATGAGCAGAAGAAGTTAACTGCACTAAAGAGATGGTTTTTGAAGTTATTGGGGTTCATTTATTTGTCTTTACCACGTTGGTTGAATGCTTAAAATGGTGCATGAAGCACATGAGGGTTGATTTAAAAAGCCATTAAAGTTTGAGAAAATGAAAGTGTACTTTATGGTATAATTTGTGGTGTAAAGATAAATAGTTTGTCCTAGCCATTGTTATAACCTCTTGTTTTTATAAGCTGCTCAGATTTTTAAACAGTTGCTGAATATAAGTAAGTTTATTCCTGAACATCAGATTTAACAGATGTTAGTAGTTTTAATAATCAGAAGGAGAATGTAATAAAAAATAAGAGGTGGTTTTCTTCTCGTTAGATGCAGCATTGGCACGTTATGGGAGCAGGCATCCCTCTCAAAATTTCTTGATGAAATAAGCAATATCCCCGAAAATATTCTGTATAGAAAGAGGCATTACTTTCAAAATGTTCAACATAGCTGATAAATATATATTCATTTTCAATGCTAGTCCAAAAACACAAATCTAAACTACCTGAAATGAATGAGAAAATGGCCTATATAATAAAAGTTCTACATTCATGTGACACTTAAAATGTCAAAAGCCCTTCGGCAATGACTAACAACTCAACCACCAGAGTAGCTGAAATTATAGAAAATAAGTATAACCTATATGGCACCTCATAATTATACATTTTATATACTGTACATATAGCTATAATGCAGTGTAAAATTTACATTTATTTATGTGCTAATGGTAATATTTTTTTACTAGAGAGCCATGTTACAAAGAGCCTATAATGATCTGTGCCATTTTTCCACCCCGCTTGCAAGACCACGAAAATTAGGGTAGAAAAATTCAGGTAGATCTGATTGCAGCTCTGGAAGGATTCTATCGCCTAAATGGGTCACCAGGGCAAGATTTAATAATTTTATATGCATATTTTTCTCTATGTTATATTACTCAAAAGTCATCTGCTTCTGTCTATGGATATTCTTAAATATAGATGCTATTTTTTAGGATATACTCTGTTCAGTTTCTTTGTTTTATTATTTAATAATAATATAAAAAAGCTTAAATATTAATTTCTTTATTTCAGCCACTATTGTGTTGAACGAATTAAACTGGACAGCAGCACTGGATGAAGTTTTTAAAAAAAACAGAGAAGAAGATCCTACCTTGTTATGGCAAGTGTTTGGCAGTGCAACGGGTCTAGCACGGTATTATCCAGGTTAGTACCAAATTACATTAACAATACTGCATACTGGAACAAGGGCTGGATATATGTAGCCCAATTAAGTTATCTGGCAAAGCAACTGTCAATTGTATTGTCCAAATATGTTTAGAAGTGAATCAACAGATATGTTAAATTGCTTTGGTAAAAATTTGGTATGGCCAACATTAGATTACTATTTTAATGAATATGTGTGCTACTGGATTAAAAAAAAGCATAGACAATAAAAAAGGACATCAAGATGTAAGAGTTATACCCAAAGGAATGAGTACAGTATATTGGAATTACCAAAAATTGTAGAGTATTGTAGCAAGTACAACAGTTCATGCTATCATTTCATACTTCAGTGAAAAATGACATCACCCATCTCGTTCACATTTCATTGCTAAAGGAGGGCATGATGTTTCAGCAGTTCCCAATGATTTAATACTTTGTGACCATGTACTTTAATATCTCACTCTCAACTACCACTATTATGATTGTCATGCATTCCTTCTTTTGGATATGCTCATGCCTGTTTTGTTTTTTTCATTCTTTGCTTGCAGTAGACTTTTTTTCTTTATTTGCATGCAGTATGGGCAGTTTGCAAGTGGGTGCTGCACAGCTGAAAGGCAGATGTCTTTGTTCCCGACTTGACACTGTTTTAGTCATCTCACATTGTTGTTGCTCATGGAGTCCTCTATGTGTACATGCTGAAGCTGCACATGAATGTCAGTCAGTAGGAATACCCCATAGAGAAGAAATTTGTGTATGTGGGCTAAACAGCAACAAAATATAAATAAATACATTTGACTATGAATTTAGTTTTCATTTAGGTATAAGGTCATCGGTGGAACTATTAGCTGCTGTAACACTCATTTTAGAATTCTCAGGCATGTCTTTGTATTTCCAATATTATTGTTACATTTGGTACTACTCTTATACCTAATATTTTTAAAAGTATTACTGGTTTTTGATTTCTCTATTTTTACTGTTTGGGCACTGTGTGTTTCCTGCACCACTCTCTCTGGTTTGCATGGGCATGAATGACCATTGATTTCTTTCAGAGTCCTGTTTTGCAGGGTAGTTGTAGATTGTGGGTGGAGTGGGCTGGAATGGGCATCAGTGGGGTAGGAGGTATTATTGCTTACGTGTTCCGCTTGAAATCATTTTTATGACAGTTGTATGGAATTTTATTGAGTTTAATTGAAAAATTAAAAACCACAACAGACCCAAAAGTTTAAGTGTATCTAAAACTGACAATTGCATTTTTTCTTTTCTCCCTATCCAATCTTAGCAAAACGTTGTCATGTTTTCTAGCTTGCTATATATGTTTAGCTTCCTTTACTGATTGATAGTTTTATTTGTAGTCTGGTTAGAGCACTGAGCCATGCAGCAGGCATTGTGTGGATCTTTTGTAATCCACAAGGCCAGCAATTCATTCCCCATTTATACTCCTTGTGACCTTGACCAACACTCCTGACCCACCAGTACTCCAAATATGAAATGTGTAAAAATGAAATTAAACCAAAGTTTTGATTTGTGTGAAGCTTTTGATGTAAGTTTCAGATAAATGCATGTAATAATATGAAGAGTGTTATCTGAAAAGAATTGGGGTTAATTAAATTGTCACACTTTATTGAACTTCAATGCTGATGTAAGATTTCATAAGCAGACTTCATATGAGTGTCTGTGCTTCCAAAGAAACAGATTGTAGCCAAACCTTTTTTTATTTAAAAGTTGGACTACTATTAATATTGGATGCTTATTTCATCTTGATATTTGCTCCCTAGTTTATGGAGCTACCCAGTAACTAAGCACTCATCCATACAAAGTTGAAAGACTGAGTCGTATTCTGTGTTCTTTCCTCTAAAAATCAGTGTAATTCATTTACTAGCTGTAGAATCTAAAATAAATATGTGAATGTAGCATCTGGGTGACTACTGTGAGTTTATATTTAAATGTTAATTTATGTAGCAGTGTCTATTGATTTGTAGGTTCTTCATTCCTCATTCAAATTCCTTTCCTCTATATCTTTTTTCAATAAAATTATTTGTTGCTCTATTACTTTGACAAATAAAAATAAAAAAATAAAAATGAAAGTAGATATTATTTTCATTTTCTTTACTAATTTTTAAACCACTTCATCATTCATTTGTGCCTATAGGCTCAAGCACTATACCTGCTGCTTAAAAAGGAAAGTCTAGCTATAGATCAAAAATGTACATAACAAATCCAGTAATGAAAGTCCACAACTAATTGTAATCTGAAATGATAGTGTTAAGGAAATACTTACACTTTACTGGCCATAGTTCAGAGCATATTTTTTAGAGGAATTTATGTATCTTTTGTATTTCTAAAGTGGGCTACACTTCCCTTCACATTTGCAATTTTTGTTTTTAAGATGATGTTGTGTGTCATGCTTTCTTGCACTATTTCCAATTTAGTATTTTATGTTTCTTGATAATAACACATCCAACACACTGCCTCTTATAGCCTCTGTTTATTCTGTCACCAGTAAGTGAGCATTCATGTGTATTTGATTCAATAGAACACTTCTGTGCACCAAATCCCTGGTTTCTCGTTTTTCCTTTGACTTTGCTTACCTAGCTTTTGCTTTAGTTTTTCCAAAGACAAAGCTGCTTTGACGTCATTATTTTGCCTGATCACTGCTCAGATCTTTTTTAATAGTTTTTTTTTTTTATCATGTTTTTCTGTTTTGTACTAAACCTATGCACAAACATCCACAACCTCTTTGTGACCTCTGTGGAAGATTAACCCGGACGCAGACAGGCAGACATGTTCAAATTGGCCACAACACGATTATTTACAACCATATTTATAATAAGTGCACACTAAACCCCTAAAGTCCCCAAAGTCCTGGCCAACCAACAATGCCTCACTTTTTCAGGCCGCCTCCTTGTCTCTCCTCCCAGACCTTGTCCTCTCTTCTCTCCCGACTCCAGCCTTAATATGAAGGGAGGCGGCCCCTTTTATGCTCCCCCAGATGTGCTCCAGGTGTGTCCCAGCAATCTTCCCCCGGCACTCCCCAGTTTGGCGTAAGTGCCAGCTGCATCCCTGGAAGCACTCTGGGTGTCCTTGCTCCTCTTCCCCCCAGCACTTGCCTGTGTGGCGGAAGTACTGAGGTCCAGGGCTCCAAAGGTACCAGGGCGGACGCCCCTACATGGTCTGGGGAAGGCGTAAGCCCTCCTCCGGTCCTCCTGGGTGTCCCAGCCGGGTCGCCCCCCAGCCATTTCCGACACCTCCTGCTTTTCTGTATAAACATACTCAGAACAACTCAAGGTCAAAGCCAAAAGTCAAACCAATCAGGATGTCAAAAATGAAAACAGAAACCAGAATTTGAAGACCAAACAACAGTAACTTGAATCTAAACTCCACTCAGATAAAATGTAAAACTTTCTAATGCACCTGTTTAGGTTTTAAACCCTCAGTCTCAAATACTGAGGAAGTGCTCATTGTGATCCTCATACCCATGGCTCTGTGATGTCACCACCAATTGTTTTATTCTTGATGGATTTTAGTGTGGCCCTATCCTAAAACATTAAATATGTGTATTCAAATGCCCAGATTCATTGTAATTTAGACCATCTGTGGTTGTCTTATCCTTGCACTCACCTAGTCTGTAAACACAATGCACTTGCAGCTGGGCATCTGGACCGACTTCATCCAGGACTGACTATTACTGTGCTTCACTTCTTCTATTAGAGGACATCTTCTCGTTCTTTATTACCTAGACTGCATGGTTGAGCATCAAGGCAAGCAAGGGGCTCAGGTAATGAACTTTTATATTGTAAGTAGTGCAAAAAAGAAAAAGCAAATAACATACAGCTCTACTACAATAATAAAATCACATTCCCTTACGCTGTTCATTATCAAGTCGTTTCCCTAGAAATGCGGCGACAACTGCTTAACAAATTCTAGGCACCTGCAACAAACAAAATAAAATGACAGAAAAGACAAAATAATTCAGCTTTTTCAATTCACCTTAACATGAAAAACAAATGTTATTTCTGAATCCTTGATCCTAAAATTCATCAGGAAGCTACAGTATATGCTTTGTCTACATAAGTTGAAAGGGACCCTCCAAAAAATTAATGAAAACCACAGATCATAACAGCTGCTGTATGACTTTTTATTGGAAAACATCTTAAAGCAATATTACTAATTACTGCTGTTTTTCCAGTCTGACACCAATGCGCTTAAATCCAGACAGAGCCTCACAGCCAGGCTCAGAGAGAGTGGGCATGTGCAAGGAGGTAATGACCAGGGGCCTCATGTATAACACCTTGTGTAGAATTCGCACTAAAACATTGCATATGGACAAAAGTAGAAATGTGTATATGCAAAAAAAATTAAAAAATTCAGATGCATTAAACTTTGCATAAGTAAATTTCTACGCACTTTTCCTTTATAAATCCCAATCAATGTGAATTTTAACACACATGCATGTGCCTGCAGCTCCACCCCAACTCCTCCCAGAATTTTGCAAATTTGAATATGTAAATCAATATAAAGAGCCCCTTTCTTTCAGTGTTTTGTTAAAAGACAATGGCAAAAGCAAATGTAAAAAAGAATTTCATAACTGCTCAGTGAAGTGGAGGCATGGAAAAATTAATTATTTGGTGGCTAAAGCAGTGGTGCAAGCAGATCTTCACCAAGATGATTTTAAAATAATAAAACTGGGCATTTCTCATCATCATAGCTATGTTAACCTCAAAAAAAAACGAATCACAGTAAATGTTTGACCACCAAGAACTCTGACAGTTGTATGAAAATCTCAGTAAATGTGGACATGTTGACTGTTATGTTGTGTGTTCACAAGTAATAAAAGGACATTAAGTCTCATAGTATGGATAAGATTAATATTTTCTTTGAAAATACAATCCATCCCCTTTCTTTACCTGCTGTACTATATTACAGAATCATGAAGAGCAGGAAAAGTGTGCAAAGCAAGGAATCAGCCCTTAATAGGATTGTAGTGAATTACATGGTTTAATTGCACACAGCATGACAATTTAGAATTACCAAGTAGTGTTATAAACACATATTTGGTATGTAAGATGAAACCACCACTGATAATCTTCTTAAGTCAAGAAGTGTGACTTAAGTGTGGCTAAGGCATTAACCCCCAATGCTTCTGGTTCAGCTCCTGCTTCTGACTTGCTCTATGAGTGCATCCAAATCCTGTAATCTGTCTATTTTCCAGCTGTACATGAAAAATGAAAAGAACTGTCCAATGAATCTTTGCTTATAAAGCACCTTGAAATGGTCACTATAGAGAAGGTGTGTTTATTTTTATGAAATGATCTCTGTTTAAGATTTGTTTTCAAAAAGTTCGTCTAAGGATAAAATCACAGTAGGCTAATGAAATTCCAGTTATATTAACAAAGAATGCTTTCTATAATTGTACCATATTTCTTGTAACATAAAACTGCTCCATAAATGTAGATATTTAAAGACTCATGCAAGAGACTGAATTTAAAACATTTCATTGTTTTGTGACTATTTGAAAATACCTTTTAAATGTTCCTTTTTCCTTCTCTGTGATCTACAATATTGGCAGAAAAGCAACTTTGTTAAAAGGGTCAGGACATTGATCGCAAGCTGTCAAGTTGTTTTATGCTTCTAGTCCAGTAAGTTCTTATTATAAAACATACACCAACGAAACAAAAATAGCACAAGCCTTATGTCAAGATAAGATAAAAATGAATGCTCCTTTATACTCCGCATGCTCTTTCTTTCTTTCTATATGGGTGACAGGGTCAGGAGGCTTACAAGAAAAGTTTTCAGATACATGTGTTTGCCTCCTAAATGTTTTTTATTCTTATTTTGGCAGAAATTAAGTAGCAAGGAATCATACACAAAGAAAACAAACCAATTATCTCTGCGTCTTTCCCTAATTCCCCAGTTTCAATAAAATAATTAAAGGCACCTAATGTATCAGTGGACTTATAAATCATTTATAAATGTTCTACTTATCTAGCCACCTTTATTTATATTGTGTTGTAGAATGATTTATGCAGCCACTTTTAAGTTCTGTGAGGTTTGGTATAGTACCAGACTGGTCATCATCTATGCCAAGGACAGATTAAGACACCCACAGTCCTCTTGGGCAGTATATCTCTTTAACAATGAGCTTATCATACTTTTAACAATGCAGCGCGCGTATCATCACTTTAAGAGGGGGTCCCCCCTTGATAATATTGACTCGCGGAAACTCTATTGTTTCATCAAGTGTGGGGCCCCCTTCATTATTTCAGCATGAGAATACTCCTTCGTTACTTAGGGCTGGGGGGAAGGGTCTTGGTAAAAAAAGCACCTTGCCATCATGGGACCCTGGGCATTCACCTAGATTGCCTTGATGGCACATCCACCTCTGATCTATCTTTAAGGTTATACTGTTTCCCTTTATTTTTCCTTTTCCTTTCAGTTCCCCGAAACTAATTAGACAGATTAACAGATTTAATACTGATTATGAAATTATGTTTGAGTATATCCTATGTCAGAGTTAACTCATGCAAAAGAATAATTTATGTGCAGATGTTTGAAAACTTAGGTTAAAAATCTAGCCTGATTTACTCCAGCTGCTCGCATTAAAACTCAGAGTAATATGTACTTACCATCAGAGTGAGGCCTACAGGTTCTAGAGCAGGAGTGTCAAACTCAGTTCCTCATGGGCCATAGTGGCCGCTGGTTTTCATACTCCATTAGGATTTCAATTATTGATGTTAATGCTGCATTAATGGAGGTGGTTTGATTTCAATTGACTCGCCATTTTATTTGCTTCATTTAAACAATTCCATGCAAAGCAACAGATGACCATTTGAGATCCCATTTTGACATATGTCGATACAATATCTGTGTCAATAAAAAAATTAAAAAGTGAAGGTCTGAGAAATATTAATCTGCAAAGGTCTGCAAAGCATTTAGCTGGTGATCTCATAAACAAATCACTTTTTGTAAATTTCTGGTGTGGCAGAATGAGAACAGTAACAAGCCATGTAATTAAACAAAGGGTTTCATTCACAGTCAGGTGATTGATAGAAGTGAAAATGGTGGCCTTCCAGGACTGCTTGAGATCCCTGAGTTGGATGGTAATGTAATGGCTTGCATTGAGTATTTTAAATTTTTGGCTGGCATTTAAGAAAAAAAAAAAAGTTAATTATACTTACTACAAAAAAGTATACGTCTACCAAATAAGAAGGTTGCTGAAAGAAAAAACCTGTAGCCACTGCATCTCTCCAGGATCTGAGTTTCTGGAGCCTCATCATATTATGATCAAAAGAAAAGTGTGAAAACTTTAGAAATAAGCTCTTGGTGTTCATTAATTTAAAAAGGATTACAAAGCTTGCTCTGATTACATTCAGTGCCTTATTGTCTAAATTAAGAAAAAGATGATATGAAGCTGCCCACCTCCATCCGAGTTGCTGATTCCCATACTGTATTAAAAAGTATTTGAAGACTCTGTTGTTCTGTGAATATCTGTGTAATTGGTAATGGTTTTAATGTTAGATTCTTAATAGCTAGTGTGAGACTTGCCCGGACACCACCAGTCGGAGACATCGTTATAAAAGCCACACGTTTATTTAACATAAATAAAGACAGTTCCAAACACGACACAAAGCACACAGCAATAGTCACCCACAACGAACTTTCTTTCTCTCAGTCCTTAGCTGCCAATCTCCTCCTGGGAGCTTCGTCCTGCTCCCTCTCCCGACTCTAGCTCCCAGATTGCTGGGAGGCGGCGCCTTTTATTCCTGCCCGGATGTGCTCCAGGTGGGTGATGACGAACTTCCGGCAGCACTTACCTGGTGTGGCGGAAGTGCTGCCCTTTGCACTGGAAGCACTCCGGGCGTCCCTGGCAGGTTCCTCCGCCATCTTGCAGAGTGTGGCGGAAGTAACTGTTTCCAGGTTCCTCGAGGCTTAAGTCACCCCCTGGCGGTGGCCACGGGTCCAAACAGTCCAAAACCCTTTTTCTCCTTTCCCATGGTCCTCTCCTGCTCCAGTGCGGTTGCCCCCTTGTGGCCCGGAAGCTATTCTTATGACCTTCCAGTCCATTTAGGCGTCCCTGCCGGGTCAGCACCTCAGTCGTCTGTGACACTGCCCCATCGCTAGCGAAGAACAGTCTTTCGTAGCGGCCTGTCCCGCGAGTGTGCAATTCAGACGAAGCGGGCATAATTGGTTTTCTTCCATGGTCTGGTCCTATAAAATATAAAATAGACATAGGGGCGGAGACGTTGCCCTGATGCCACTGCCTGGCTTTTTTCCTCCTGAAATAGAGCCAACGCTCCCCCTTTTGACCAGCACCCTGGTCGCCAAAACCTCAGCACCCGCTCCCGTAATGTCCACTCCCCTTCATCGGGGTACATACTGGGTTCGCCCTTGCTGGCTTTGAGGCTTTCTTCTGCCCGCGCAGAAGACGACGTTTCGCGCTACGTGAGCTCACGGGCTCACATCTCCTTTTGTAGGAAGAACCGGCTTTACCCCTTCGATTCTTCCTATTTCTCTGGGGCATTCTGACGGCCTGGGTCTTCCTACTGAAAAGGAAAAGACCCCTTGCCATCTGTGCCCTTGTAGAAAGATGCGAGACTGATGCTGGCTCTGGCAGTTGAGCACTAAGACCCACGGCACTTGTCAGCCGGCGTCTTGGCTCCACCCCTTCCAAGCGATCAGCACCTCGCTTCGTTTCCACTGTCGGAGATGCAGCTACTAAGTCCCCGGAACCACGTGATCCTGGGACGGGTTCGCTCGCGCCTCGCTTTTCCTTTATGGTATCAGTTTTAATTACCTTTACCACCACGATTCTCCGGCCAAAGATTCCAGCGTCGCGCCTCTCTGCCTTGTGACATAACATCTGCCCTGACGCGACCGCCTTCTCCTTCAGCTCGTCTATGCAGACTCGGAGGATGTGTTCTACCTGCTTAACCATCCTCCTTAATCGAAGCATCCTCTCCGACATGTCAGGACCTGCAGGTAGAAAATAATCAACAGCCAGTGAAGGACTTACCATTCCATCTGTCCCTTTCTTCCGGGATTCACCGGTCCCTCCCCTTGCTTGAGATGGACGTTCGACTGCCCCGTCTTCAACCAATCATTGACGGGAACACGACACACACCGTCCAATCCCTCACCTCTCACAGGGCGGAACTTCCGGTCTTCGGCCATCTTGCCTCTCCCGAGGGAACTGCAATTCTCGTTGCCGTCCCTCTGCCTCTGCTGCTGGAGAAGTGGTGGATCCTCCCCTTCCTCTAGCGATGTTGTCCCGGCTTCGCGGACCAGATATGCACACCCCAGACAGTGACATGAGTCCAGGCAACCTCCTCCGGACCCGTCAGTGGTTGTGCCTACTGCAGTCCCTCCAGCGACGACAAACGCTGGGGAATCTCCTTCTCCTTGGCCTTGGCTGGCATTCCTCAGTCCCCTCGGGTGGAAGTCAGCCCTCTGGAGAATCTCCGACGGCCACTGGGCAATTCGCGGGACGTCCGCGGTGCGTGTGCGGACCGTCTCCCTGCAGGACGTGTGTGTGGCCGACTGGGGTACCGGGCAGCTCACAAAAAATTTATTTTTGGGATCCTCTGCCTTGGAACAAGCAGAAGGTCCCTGTTCGGGCGCCATTGTGAGACTTGCCCGGGCACCACCAGTCAGAGACCACATCTTTATAAAAGCCACACGTTTATTTAACATAAATAAAGACAGTGCCAAACACGACACAAAGCATACAGCAATAATCACCCACAACGAACTTTCTTTCTCTCAGTCCTTAGCCGCCAATCTCCTCCTGGGAGTTTCGTCCTGCTCCCTCTCCCGACTCTAGCTCCCAGATTGCTGGGAGGCGGCACCTTTTATTCCCGCCCTGGTGTGGCGGAAGTGCCGCCCTTTGCACCGGAAGCACTCCAGGCATCCCTGGCAGGTTCCTCCGCCATCTTGCAGAGTGTGGCCGAAGTAACTGTCTCCAGGTTCCTCGAGGCTTAAGTCACCCCCTGGCGGTGGCCACGGGTCCAAACAGTCCAGAACCCTTTTTCTCCTTTCCCGTGGTCCTCTCCTGCTCCAGGGCGGTTGCCCCGTTGTAGCCCGGAAGCTATTCTAATGACCTTCCGGTCCATTTAGGCGTCCCTGCCGGGTCAGAACCCCAGTCGTCTGTGACACTAGGAAAAGAGTAACTGGTCTTGTGTTGATCTGTTTAGTTTAGAGATTTTTACATGTGACATCCAATTTCGTAACGTTGTCCTGAAACTTGTTTCTAAACAGTCCAAAGGATTATATGAACTCTGTTATGTTGGCCTGTTGTGTAACTTGCTCTTAGCAAAAGTGTTTGATTAGTAAAGAAATGTAAATGTAAGATGTTTAACATTTTGAAATGGCCTTATCAAAGTCCAGACATAAACCCTGTGCATCTATTGTGGCAGGTCATGAAATGATAAGACCATTCCAAAAAGTATTGCATAACTTTCTTAACTAAGACATGAGTATCAAAAAGGTGTGTTACTTGTTCATGGGGTCTCTTTAATCTAGTATTAGGTTCTGATTGAAAGTCTGATAACATGCACTTTAAACCAGAGACATGTATTAATGAGTAAAGTGATACATTTTTGTAATACTATATATAATTAATGTAAGATTACTATGAGCATAAAATAAAACCATGGTTAGCAGTTTTCTTAGTTAATCATGAATAACTCTGTTTAAGCAAAGCACAAGGCTAAGTAGCTCTTTTCTGATCTGTACATGTACTCTATATACTTTTAAAATAAAAGTCTGTATTAAATTTTCAATTTCAAAAATATTTATTTCTATATATTTCATAAAAAGAAAGAAAAAACTGTCCAAAATATATAAAATATTAAGTAAAATCTTCTGCTTAATCAAAATGCAATGAGAATCGATTTATAACGAAATTAAAAAGCGTTTTGCAGCCTGCCTTAAAACTTTATTAATGCAGATAAAATCCCATATCAACCAGTCAATCAATCATCGTTAAAACGGGATTGAATTCCATATAGACAGGATTCATCAGATTTAAGCCATCTAGTTATACGGTATTCCAAGTAATTCAACACCCGTATGAACCTGAGCTCTCCTGGTATTCCTTTGATGCTGCCCCCTCAGTTTTATCGCTAGCAAATGAGTGACAGGCTGATTTCTTCAGGGTCATTTTTATGCAAGATTGCTTATCAGATTTGCAGACAGAGGGATACACTTGAGCTGCCATCTCCAGTCCTTCTGAAAATTGCAGTTGAATAAATTAATTACACTATAGATTTGAATGGTTCTCTGTCGGTTTTTGCCCTTTTTTACATTCTAACAGTCATTTCAAGTAAAGTAATAAATGGTCAGTGCTGTCACAACAGAAGGTTTTACTAGAGACCCATTGAACACTGTCTGGAATTTAATATTCAATAAAAAAAATAACTGACGAAAAACTGGCCATTTTCAGATGGCATCTATACATGACTCCACTTTTGATGGCATGAAAAATTTAAACGTAGTTTATACTGCACAGTTCTCAGAAATCAAAGAGCAAAAGAGATTAGTGAAAAATATACTACGTATGCATGTTCTAGTTTTTGGAGAAATTTTTCATTGTGTTAAAATGGAGTTGAAATTATCAGGTTTACTTGATTGTAATAGTACATGTGATAAGCTAATATTCAACCTTAATAACACATCCAAACATACGTTTTATTATTCCATTTCATGGCTCAGTAGAGCTTTGGCTCATCCTGGCAACATCAGGTGCAAGACTGGGAGACAGTCAATACACATAAACATCCAGCAGAGTTATGGCATGTAAATAAGAGAGGCATGGGTGTAGTTGGGTTACCTGGTTGTCAGTATCTAATGCTTGGGCTATTAGCATTTAATTTGTGGGGAACTCTGGTCCTTCACAGCTCCCAGAAATATGGTTTTGATTTATGGACTAGTCACTGTCACTGGAAGTGTGCATGGTTCCCCTGTTCTCCAAGTAATATAATTTCATTTCACATCCTAAAAGTGTACCGCTTAAATTGACAGGTGGCTTTAAATTAAACCCGTATAAGAGATTTTGAAAGCATTCATGATTGTGCCCAGTGTTTGACTGGCATTATATTCAGCTACTACCTTCCTTATATCTAATCCTGTTGGGAAGCACCCAGACACAACCAAACCACATAGTCACGGGTTCAAGGAGAAATATTTTTATTTAAACAAAATGCATTTCACAGTCACAATTTCTTTTCTTTATGGCCTCCGATTTCCTCCAAGCAAGCCTTGTCCAACTCTGACCGTTGGATGAGGCAGAATGGCTACTTTTCAACCTGAAATCTGGAGTACTTCCGGTACAATAGGATTGCCACCTGGAAACACTTTTGGGTCCAGTGGATCCTTTCTGTGACAGGGTAACCTGCTTCCACTACCCAGGAACAACAGGGCTGCCCAGCAAATCTGCAACACCCATACTGTCTTACTGTGGGTGTCCAAATTGGAGCCACACATGAGGGATACTGCCTCCCTGTGTGCTGGGGAAACACATATCCCCAGGGGGCAGTCATCCACAGGCCTAGATGCCCATCCATCCATATCCTTCCTTTATCATGGGTGCCAGTCAACCCATGTCTTCTATGGCAGTGAATCATTTAAAAATTTAAACTTGATGTTTTTGGTGTGTCTTGGCAATTTAATTTTTGAACTTATTTGCTAAGTGATATCTGTTTTTAATACTTTATTATTTAAGAAGTAGCTTTAAAAGAAGATTTTATTTAGAGCTTTAGCTGAAAGTATGTGTAGAGTATATTCTCCATATTGTTACAATACTTTATTTAGGAAATTGCTTTTCTCTTATATTTAAATGCATCTTAGGTAGTCACATGCCCGTTTTCTTACTAGAGGTTATGTATATGTTAAAGTGCATTGAAAATAAAAATCAATGCAACACTGTACAACGAAAAAGCTCATTTCCTTCAACAGTTCTGAATCTTGAGTGCATATCAAACAGATAAAGTGAAACATGTCAGATCAGTTAGGGCACAATATCGAGATAATGATAGTGATCTGAGCAGATAAGGTATGGAAACATAACAAAACTGTATACATGTCAAAGCAACAAAAAACATCCAAGTACAATGAAACTGCTGTTAACCCTTCCTCATACTGACTTTGTGTTATTTAAACTTTTTTTTCTGCAGGGGATTTTATATGGTACCCTCTAGAATGTTTTACTAATAAGTTCATAAAATTTGAATATTTGAAATAAGAAAATTATATCAATGTCAGAAAACCGTTCTCTTCTCCCTATAATGAATTCATTGATTCATCTTCTGACAACTCGTCTTTAAATACTAAGCATAGTATTAGTATATGTTGTCATACCAAGCTCTGACCTAGTGTACCAAAAGGTATCTGTCTGGACATAAAATACACCTGACACCTGCTGACTTTCTTGGAATCCATCACACCAAGAATGACCATGCGGCTTTCTTATCTACACACTTCTAATTCTTTTCTTTCTCTTCACAAGGTGCAGCTATGAAGGCTCAAGCTCCAACTTTACACTAATATCTATTAAACATTTTCAAAATATTATTTCTGTGATTTTTTTGTTTTACTTTATTTTGTTCCACTCATGAGGGTGTGCTTTATTTAAAATTACAGAAATTGAGAAACCTGCACAAAGCTACAGATACAGTAGATAGATATTATTTTTGTCAAACTATGTATAAATCAATTGATCCATTCATTTATTGATTCTACTTTGTTAAATTTTATGGCAACAGAGCTGGAAGGCATGAACCAACCCTGGACAGGATGCTGGTCTGTTCCAGGAAGCACTTATATTTTCTCACACTGTTTTTCATTTAAAATACCATACATAAGTTTGGTATGTGAGAGGAATACCAAATTTGTTGAAGAGAAATCCATCAGAAATGGGAAGAACAGACAGTGATAGGGTTTTGCTTAGAGTAGCAGTGAGGCAGCAGAGATACTACTGCATCTTCATCATGCTGCCCCCTTGATGTTAGTGAGGATGTGAATAATTCAAAACTGTGTTGCAACCCTGGAATATTACCACAAATACAGAAATGCCTGAGAATTCAAAAA
This sequence comes from Polypterus bichir lapradei, assembly GCA_026402145.1. Classification (NCBI taxonomy): domain Eukaryota; kingdom Metazoa; phylum Chordata; class Cladistia; order Polypteriformes; family Polypteridae; genus Polypterus; species Polypterus bichir. The sequence goes on from JANRMT010062792.1 coordinate 35,805,422, forward strand.
ATAACAGTCTTACAAAGTTTAAGAAAAATGCATACGGTGAAAATCAGGAGGAGAAAAATGTAATACTTTCCCCCTGTTTCCCCCAAAATAAACATACTCAGTCTCATACGTAAATGTTTTCACCTAATCATACTAACATCTCACTTGAGAGCAGTTATGTTTTACTTCCCACTCCCAGATCCTTGATCTATGGCTGACAGTCATATTTGAAGTGCAGTATTAAAACTTTTCTGCATTATAACTGATGGTAATAAGTTTCAAGTCATGTATCTGTTGTTTCTGATTTATAGCAAAATGATGAAATATTAATATAAATTGAATATGAGTAACTCTCCACAACAGTGATATTTTTCTTCATTTGTCCAACGTAACATATAGTGTTAAATAGACATGCTACTGGTCTTGAATTAAGAATTATTTACATCATTTCATGCACATACTGTACTTTGTATTGAATATTTCATGAAAATCCCCCAAACTGGAATTGATTGGATATTGTAATTACTTTTCATCAGCTGGAAAGTGAGAAGAAAGTTATGCTTAGAATACGACATTTAGAAATTAGAATTAAATGGAAAGTAAGGCCACTCCTAGCTCTCAGCACCATGTGGATATTTGTAGCTACTCAACAACTTGTTGTGAGCCAATTACATCCTTACAGGCAGACAGTCGTTTCACAATCCATTTTCTAATGCACCTTGTCAAAGTTTCAGTAGCTGTCAGAAAATGTCTGTCTAGTCTGAACTTCTCTCTCTTGGCAGCATACGTGCTATTAAATTATTACTTTATTTTTGGTACATTTATGTACATTTTGACATTAAAAATCTTCATTCTTCATGGTGACACAATGTCTTTCTTGGTCTGTCAGTTTCAAGATATGACACATAAAATCTGATAAAATCAAAGAGAAAAATGCTCATCTGACACTTAGCCATGCTACTTTAAGAATGTGACATTAAAAATGTTGTCAAGTTATAAAGTGATAAATAAAATGCGATGGCAATCATGAAAAAAATTTACTAACAGAACCAGGCTAACAGTACGGCCATCAGTTTTTATAGAATACATTTCTCACTGCTGTGTACCAGCTCTTAAAAATAAAGAGTACCAAAGCAAGAACCCATAAATTCATGTGTTTTGGCTATTCTTTCTAAAATTTTTGTTTTTCCCTTTCTTCATAGGAATTCCATTTTCTGCACTCAACAGCTAATCACACCTCAAGTAGTCATGGTCTAACAGATGACATACTGGTTTGTCCTCTTCCCACAGGCTACATTCAGCATAAAGGTTCACAGCAATACTTTAAAGTATCCTAATTTAATATCTTATGTAAAAAAATAATTAAAAACAAAAGAGCAATTATCTGTTTTAGGCTGATCAATGGCATATTCCATATCTCACTATGGCTTTAACCAATTTCAGTCTTTCTTTTTATCTATATTACTAAACGAAGGTTGTATATATGCATGGATGCCAGAGGCCAGATGCACCGAAAGCGCATGCGCACAGCGCCTCAGCGCCCCAGAGTTAAACCCAGCGGCTTCCCAGAGTCAGTAGGTGGCGCCCAAACAAAACAACACAACCTGTAAACTAAACTTCAGGTCACAATACAACTGCCTCCCGAACGTGAATGCGAACACGCACACCACCACATATACTGTACAACCTTCGTTTAGTAATGTAGATCTCCAAGCTGGGATCTGCCGCCATGGTTATTTCAGCACGCGAATGCACCGGTGTCACAATCAGGGAACTAGGTGGCGCCAAAACCGCACGCGCATAGCGCCTCAGCGCCCCAGAGTCAAACCCAGCGGCTTCCCAGAGTCAGTAGGTGGTGCCCAAACAACACAATACAACCTGTAAAATAAACTTCAGGTAAAGCGTGCAATGCCAGCAGTCAGTGTGGCTCAACAGTGTCAGCAGTACTCCACTCCACAGTGCCAGCAGTACTCCACTACACAGTGCCAGCAGTATTCCACTACATAGTGCCAGTAGTATTCCACTCCACAGTGGCAGCAGCTACTACACTAAACAGTGGCAGCAGTCAGTGTGCTCAAATCCACTGTGCCAGCTGTCAGTGTGGCATATTTGAATCACATTAGGGTAATTCAGTGTTAAAAGTAAGTATGATTCCTAACAGCAAATGACTTCTAGCTAACGACACAGCCACAGAAAAACAAAAACGAGACCGCATGGATAAAAACAATAAATGAAGGGGCCTACAATGCACTTCTGAAACAACAGAAGCAAAGGAGTCACAGCTCCAAAAAGAAAAAGCTCAGGTATCGGATAGGCGTGCAAAAGAGACAACAGAACAACGGGAGAAGCGTTTGGAAGGCTTGCACAATTGTTCATCACAAAGAATATCAGAGGAAACTGCAGAAAGGCTAGAAAGTCGTTTAGAAGGTTTAAGACGTTTAGTATTCCAACAAAGAAAAAGCCAAAGAGAGGAACGACGGACAGCCACAGAACAATTCCGCCAGTTAGCTGAGAACGCATTTTATAATGAGTGTCATTTGCAGTCATTGTCATTCAATTAACTTCCTTGAAGAAAAAACTGGCAATACAACTGACGAGTTTACATGTTGTTCTCAAAAGGGTCAAGTTAAGCTGCCTCCTTTGGATGAATATCCTGAATATTTATAAAAGCTTTTGACTAACGATGTACCCGAAAGTAAAAGCTTTATGGAGTACATTAGATGCTACAATAGTTCATTTGCTTTTGCATCTACCGGGGTAAATATCAAGCCACCACCTGGGAATGGCCCATACTGCTTTCACGTGTTGCATCGGATTGGAACAGTGCATCCTGAGCCAAATCACGACCGCAAATTTGCCCAAATTTACTTGTTAGATCTAGATGATGCAGTTTATCAATGACATGGACAACTTTATGTTGGCTTTTCAAGAGTCTAGTGTTTGTGTGACATTAAAGTGAAGGTTTTAACTACTCCATACCAGGGAGAGCTAATTCAAGGACAGGAAACCATTTTCCACTTTACCAAAAATGTTGTTTATATAGAAATTTTTGATTAACTATTTTGAATTTACCATTTTATGAATTTTTTGTTTCCAATTTGCTTCATTTAAACCTTTGCATTCCGATATTTTTTTACTTATAAGTGCAGCAGCTCAAAGACATTTTGAACTTAATATAACAATTAAATTTCAATTTTAGTTTTAATAAATTGGTTAATTTTAGTACAAATATATTTATTTAATTAAATGAAAACTTTCCCAGGACGCTCCCACCCTCCATCATTTTTCATCCCTCCAAAGATCGGAGGGAACAGAAAGTGATTGCCATTCTTGGATTTGCGATTCTTTAGAGAATCGGTGGTTTAGTGGTTTAAGAGAATTGCACAAAAAGATTTGGTTACCTATGAAAGGCAGTGAGAACTCAATTGCTTTCCCTTGTTGCTACAAGGATAGCCATATCTTAGTGAATGAGTTATGGTTGTGATTCTGTATGATTCACACTGCTTGTAGAGCTCATCGTTAATAACAGAACAAAGAGTAATGGCTGGGGCCTCCTACTTCTGTTACAGCACTTGTGAGTGCATGGAGTGCTAGCATGAATGAAAGATATGAGCATGCATTCTAATACCAGCATTTCAAATGTAATTATGTATATTAATCATTACAAGCAACACAATAAGTTCCAACAGCTTCTCATCCTGTCCTATTTGGGCTATCTGAGAAACTAATCACCTTAATTTACGGCCAAGTTATGAAACCAAATAGTAGAGAGCAGCATACAATTGATGTTTTATTCCCGCTTCCGCATACAACAATCTCAGCCTGGCCCAATCAATTGAAATTACATTTAGTGCATCAGGTATCAGGTTGCCTCTCCCAGGACTCACACTAGCATACACACCTCATGGTGTCAACAAATTGCTGCCTACGTTAAAAAAAAACTTTACCAGAGACAGTCAGGAACTTTGAATATACTGACAAATGAAATCCATGCATTTTTGGGTTGTTTACTTTTCAGATCACTAGTAGTGCATGAGCGATGCTGTAGGCATGAGGTATCTCACTTACTTAAGTGTACGTATATGAAAACAAACATATAAGAGGATTTTTTTTTATTCAATGACAGTGGAAAATAATTGAGATATGACAATGGAAAATAAAATATTAGATATATCTAATTTTGTTTGTCCTTTACTAAAAGTTATTTACTACACAATTCCATCCATAGTACTAATAATAATTGTCCCACATTACCAAGTATTGAGTAGAGAATATTGCAGGAATCCACAAGAGCTTTGCATACACGAGAGAGTGCTAAAAGAGAAATTACAACATAGCAGCAATGACTGAAAAACTTGGAAAAGCTTTTATTTTGATAAAGAATGTCTTTCAGTGGCTGTACTTGGCATGTGTTGTGGTAAAGTTATGTTCAAATATTTGCCTTTTGCAAAAATACAGTAACTCACCATGTAAAAAAATGTTACTGGACGTCCAAGAGCAGTAAAAGAAGAATGCTTTTATGACTCCACAAGGTAGATAATTTAAATGAGAACTGCACATGTTTAATGGTTAATTGTTCATCTTGCTTAATTATTTAGATCAGAGGTGTCAGACTCGTATCCTGGAAAGCCATAGAGTTAGAAAATTTTCATTCCAACCACTTTCTTACTTAGTAACCAAGCGCAGCTGCCAATAGAACACACTTAATTTTCAGTTTATTTTATAATGATTTGTTTTTTAAGACTCAGATCCCCTTATTGTTTCTTTTATTTAAACCAGGAGACAAATGTTAATGAGATGCAAAGTGATCCAACAAATTACCAGGCAACTTGATCCCATTTGCACCAGTATGTACATTATGCCTTATCTGTTTCAATGAATTATTTAAAAAGAAAAAAAAATGTGAAGGTCTAAGAAATATCAACCTATTCTGGTTCACAAAACATTTAATGGTGGTTGAGGAAAAATGTGGCCATAGTGCCGTAACTGTGGCGCGATTCCCCGAGAGTGATCCTGTTCGCAGGATCCTCATTGTTTAGGACCCAAGTGGCTGGATCAGGCCAAGTGGACGCCCACATAACACCTGGCTGCGGCAGACAGATGGTCATTTCCAGACGGTAGGACTCGACCACGTGTCTACCTGGGGGGTTGCTAACTAAGATCCCAAGCTGTTTCGTCACGTGGTTGGTGCGGCATACATGCTCCTCAACCTGACCTGAGGAAAAATAAAAATCAACAGTTTTGCAAATGTTTGGTGTTGTAGAATAAGAGCACAATCAAGCCATTGAATGATGTGTTTCATCAACAGGAAGAATTGGCTTCTAATTGAGAAGCTGGTTTGAGCAAAAACTGGGGACGTTTGATATCTGAGTTTGATACCTCTGAGCTTTCTGGTCATCTGATGGGTTACTTTGTATTTGATTGTTTAGCTGCTAGTTAAGGATAAAAATACAGTTAAGGGATATGGATCTTACAAAGCAAGTTATTTCAAACTAAAGAGTATGTTCCATTAGTTATTAAGTAAGAAAGTAATCTGGAATGAAAACCTGCAGAACCTGTGGCCTTCCAATGACTTGAGACTGACACCCCGATATAATTATTTAAGTAAGCTGAATAACTAATTAAACATTTGTAGCTCTTGTTTTTCACTTTAATTTCAGTCCTCCTATGGTCATTTAACATGATCCTAAGAAAATTTTGTACAACTGATAAAGAGACAGACAGGCAGAACTATTAGAATGGGCAACACATCCTCCCTACCAAAAACCAATCATAATGCCACAGCCCCTCAGCTGTCTCTTGGCTTTCCAGAATTACAGTATGAATTCCCATAGGCTTATTAAACTTGATCTGGTCTAATCTAATCTAACATCGTTTTTTATGTCAGGAACTATTTTTTCTGAAATTATCTCTCTAGACAGATGCAAAGTTGAACAGCTGCTGGCATTCTTTTACAACAGCAATTTCTTTTTGTGTCACACTGAGTGTTGTTCGGGACATTCAGAACAACACAGAAATGGGCTTTGCTAGGTCTTTTTCTTACCTGACCAGGCCCACCAACAAAATGCCATGCATGGTGGTACTGTACCTTTTTAACACAGAGCAGTACGGACATGTGAAGAGATCATGACAACTTTCGTAACCTGATTTCATATCCGTGCCTTTTCTGATTTATTCAACAGATGATTCCACTAATATTTTACTATGTTTGATACTATACAAATCTTACCAGAAAATATGTTTTCTATTAAATATGCAAAAGTGAAATAAGAACCTCATGTATAACTAGACTATTTAGTTTCTTTTCCAAGTTTTTGCTAAAAACGTTTTTTATTTGGATCCATTTGTTGAAAACTTTAAACACTAAAAAAAACCATAAATTTTATTCTGTGTTTTTTTTTTATTTAGCTTCGCCTTGGATTGATTCCCAGAAAACACTTAACAAGATTGACCTCTACGATGTCCGTCGTCGACCATGGTAAAAGGATTATTTTTTTAATATGTATTGTTTCATAGCATTTTCCATTGTTTTTTTTTCTCCTTAGCTACTTCTAAGAGACAATTTTATAATTAAGTAATGTATTTTATCTCAAATATCTACATATTACCCATTGTAGTCTTTGAAGTGCAATCAAATTTTGTGCCTATTATCAAATGGATTTATTTACATTTTTCCTTTCTGGCTAGGCAGTGTGGTCTTGTGTCTAGAACACTGGACTGTAAATCGTAAGGTTGTTTGTTCATATCTCAGCATGTCTCTTAGCCTGCCTGTGCCCTAACTATAAAACATGTACTTTAGTTCTTAGTCTGTAAAACACCTTGAAATGTTGTTCATTTTAAAAGGGAAGTATATAAAGTAAAGGTGGTTTGTAATTCTCAGTTTCCATACTTATACCAAGGATTATTCATGATCTAGCAATTTATGATCTGTTTTACTTCAAGCCATATGTTCTTCCTTGGTAATGTGTTTGTTATGAACTCTTTGATTGTACTTGCTGTGAAAAAGGAGAATAAATTTAAATAAAAAGATATAGCTATAAGGTTCACATTGCTTATTCATAAGTATTGACAGACATATGCCAACATTTCAGATGAGGTAGTGCTCATTGTATATTTGCTGGAAGCGGTCCTCATGCATAAAATATTGAGTAGTATGCCAAAAATGCTGCAAGATCCCAAATGTAAGCTACATGCAGCACCAACATTACCCACAAATAACCAGACTACTAGGGCATCATGCCTGGTGTCATTTTCAAAATTCAGCTACTAAAAAACTCTCCTTTACATTTCATCGTCTGTAATCCCTGCTTCATTACTATGAACCCGTTTAGAGTGACAATGAGCTGACTGTATAGCCAGAATACACACCAGATCAAGGTTAGGAAGGGTAATTTAATAATTAAGAGAGATAGGTTGGAGCATGCGCTGATACAGCACGTTGCTGCACCCACCACATGATGAACCAATTCAGAATCCCAGATTAGGACCTGAGTGCAGTCATGCAATGGGTGACACCTCAGTACCACACTAGTTCAGATGTAATGAACAGTGTTTTCTATGGTTGCTGGAGTGGCAATTCTGCCACCCCAGGTTTTTCCCTGCTGGTTGGAGGGCCTACATGCAGGGCTGGATGCAGATTAACGTCATACCCAGGAGGGAGTAATTGCAGGTTAAGGGCCTTGCAAAAAAAAGACAAGGACTGTTTTCTTCATTCCTGCAGAGTAAATGAAGCCACATAGATATATTACAATGCACTTAGACACATGAACTAGAATCAAAAAGTATTTAATCACAGGTTAAAAAGAAAAAGCATCGTAACATAGTTCATTTAACCAACAAAACAATATGACTAAGCATCAGTACCACTTCTACAAATAAACATAAATTTATTTGTCCATCCATCCATCCATTTTCCAACCCGCTGAATCCGAACACCGGGTCACGGGGGTCTGCTAGAGCCAATCCCAGCCAACACAGGGCACAAGGCAGGAGTCCAATCCCGGGCAGGGTGCCAACCCACCGCAGAAATTTATTTGTATATAAGAATAGTAACATACTGTAACTTCATCCTGTATGAATTTTTCAAGTAAATAATTGAAAGCATAATGCACCTTTATAATCAGGTAGTTTGATTTCCATGCTGTTAATATTGTAGCAATTGACCCCTAGAACATTTAATCTATCCTTCAAATTCAAACATATGAGATCCTTTATACAAAGCCAGCTACCAACACAGGAGCACTTAAAGCAATTTTCTTGTACTGAGGAGGATTAAGATTAAATCTTTCCCAGAAATGGAGGACAGCTTTAACACTGACATGAAGTGCTTAGACCAATTTACTGCTTCTTTTGGGTAAGAGTAACGTTAAATTTGCCTTCAGGGTGTATAAGAAAAATATGATTTGCGGCACAAGAGTCTTTTATTGACAGGACACATGTTGTGCTATCTTTAAGGATTTCTTTTGTTTTTTGTGCTATAACCTTAGTGTACTCTGTCTATGATTTTTAGGCTTCAGTGTTTTCAGAGTTTATGTAAGAACAAGAGTCCCATCATGATAAAAGACATAAACAAATTAAATGAGAATACAAAACTGCTATTATTATGGGTAGACATCCCAACCAAAATTAGATATTCTAATGAATCTTTTTAAAAGAAGTTGCTTGGAGGTTTGATATGTGAATTAAGAACTCCATCTGCTATGGTGGTTTTGCTAAATAATCTTATTTTAAAACAAATGAGAGAACAAAACTTTCAGAAAGACTGTTAACTGTGTTTGACAAAATGTTGCATCATGAAACAGGTGTTTTTAGGAAGACAACTAGTTACAAAATGCTTATGTGAAGTATATTAATTTAACTATGATGTTCATTAAATAGTAATGAATGGCTTGAAATGGCATTAAGGAATTACAGATCTGTGCAGTTATATATAGAAACATTCACAATTAATGCATACACAAAGGAGGATTTAGAACTACATTTACATTTAACATAATGTGTGGAGGTGCAGATTAGTTAAGTATCTCAAGATCAAGCAGAACTTGGTAGGAAAAATGTAGCTAACAATAACCAGGTTTCCATCCAAGGAGTTTTTGCGAAAAAATATTTAGCGCTTCAAATTTTAGCTGATGGAAATGCTAATTATCGATAAAATGTTGTACATGTCGACATAATATTTTTCCGTTTAACTTTAGCGCATAAATTCCATATCGATACATCAGATGTCGCAAAAACTACATTGGAAACACTTTTTGTCGGAAAAAAAGGACTTTAACGCAAATAAATGTGTCACATGATACATTTTCATCACGTGCAATCAAAGCGAGAATAGCGGAGCGGTTCGCATGGTCTGATGAAGAGACTCGTTATTTCTCGTGATGAGCCAATGCAGTAGCGGATAGGCTGGGTCTCCTGCTACTAAAAGGGGTACCTGAACTTCCTCCACATCAACTGTAGCCTGGGGGTGTCTCTCAGGATGTCTAAATAATACAAAAACCGCAAAGGTAATTTACTGTGCCAGTCAAAATATTTAAGAAACCGTGTGTTTCATTATCTAAACATTTTTTTCTTATTATTAAATGGCAGATGTTTTAGCATATATGATAAATTCTCTCATTAATATTAACTTTCATTTTTTTTTTTATTATTAAACGTCGTTATTTTGTGTTAATTCAAATTTCAGTTTTAATTAAAAACCTTAAGGGAAGCAGGTTACAGTACTAATTCAGTTGTTATCGCACTGAGAAGGGATGTTGAAAGGTAGGCTCACCTGTACAGATCCGATGCTGCAAACACAGCTGCGTCATGGGCACTTCCAGGAGTGCCAACGCAAATGCCTCGTATCATGCACCTGTCATCAACAAGGGCCTGGAGAACAATAGATGGCCATCCTTTGCGATTAATGTAATCACGGTAGCCTTCCGTCGGGGGAAGAATAGGTACATGCGTGCCTTTCAGCGCACCGTAAATCTATGGCACAAGATGCACCAAGGAATTGCAGTATGCAATTTCATTGGCCTCCGCTACAGTCGGAAGTCTGATATAACGCCGCATTAATTTTTCTTTAATAGCGGTGCACACAGCATATACACATCGATGGACAGTAGTTTTACTCACCCCGAAAGTTTCTCCAACTACTCTATGCTCGGCGCAGGTTGCCAGCTTGTAAAGGGCGATGGCAATCCGCTTTTGGATTGGAACCGGTGATCGGTGGCAACCTGTGATGGGCGCAACATCAGGACTGATGAATCCACACAACATCTCAAACATCGGCCGTGTCATTCTAAAATGTTGCAGCCAGAGATTTTCTGTAAAGTTTCTCTCCACCACCTCCTCCCAGAAGGTCTTATTCCGTCGTCTCTCCCATACCCGTGGGTTTCGCCGCACTGGGGTACTTTCCTCGAGCTCTACGGCTATCGGACAAGCAACTGCTTCATTCTGCTGTCGTCTTCGGATATTATGTACAATTCCAATTATTTGTGAAACTGAAATAACAGTAAGCTGGCAAATTTCAAAAAACTGTCTGAATAATCTCTCAATTTCTTTGTTTCTTTGTTTAGTGGAGGGGGTGTAACGTGGAAAACAAAAGGTAGATAATTTGCGACATACACAAAATTATGTATGGAAACGGCTCAAGGACAGTTTTTTTTCGCGATACAACAAAACTTATGCGACAGTTCGTTTTGGGGGGGATGACGTCATCACGCACACCGTTTTATCGATCAAAAGCCAGTTGGATGGAAACAGGCTGGAGACAGCAAATTTCGCACAATGTTTTTACGTATATTCTGTTTGTCGATAACAAAACGTCGCAAAAAACTGGATGGAAACTTGGCTATTGATGTACGATAATAATATAAACCTAAATTATAGTATATTTGGAACTCTATTTTGTACATGGTTTTATTTCAGAAATGTTTTTGCTAAGCTGTAATTTATAGAGTAAAATCATTTTCTGAAATTTCCTCTTATGGTCCAATGACATGTGCAAAATGTACACTATGAGAAGGACCTAGGAGTTGTAGTGGACTCTTCATAGTTCACATTCAGACAGTTTGCAAACGTGATCAAGAAGGCTGATAGTATGTTATGTCACATAATACAATATATGGAGTACAAGTCAAGGGAAGTTATGATTCAGCTGTACAGCACACTAGTGAGGAGTCACTTGGAGTACAGTATGCAGTTCTCTTCTCCATGTTATATACAAGATTTAGTAGTGCTAGAGAAAGTCCAGAGAAGAACCACTGGCTGATTCTGTGACTGTGAGATATGAACTATGTGGAAAGACTGAAAGACCTGTTTCTTTTCCAGTTTAAGTAAACAAATTAAGAGACGAAATGATTGAAAGGTTTAAAATTATTAAGAACATTAGTACATTGGATCAAAGCTGTTACTTTAAAATGAGTTCTTTAACAAGAACAAGGAGACACAGGTGAAAACTAACTAAGGATAAACTTAGAATAAACTTTGGAAAATTTACTCAGTACTATATTCACATGGGGTAAGTTAACAAAGCATTTTAGATATCTTCAAATCTCAACTTTATTGTCATTTTAGAGAAATTAGGTTAGGATTAGGATTGAAGAGCCTTTTTGGACTAAATGGCATGTTTTCATTGAAATTGCTCCAGTGCTCTACTGGGGAATTTCAAGACACTTTCTGCTTAACTGAAACACATAATCACTCTCGTGTTATTTGAATCTGCCAGAAGCCACCTGCTACTGGATAGTGCTGTAAATGATTGTTATGTGAGGTACCAATGAGTGTTCTTTTTAGATATCTGTCTGATCCAGCTCCTCTCAATTCAAAGCTCAGCTTGAAAGGTAATCCTGGGTTCTGAAGCTCCTTAGCCCTGGGCCATCTTAATGCATGGACACAACGGGCACTGGCCAGGGGCCCCAGGAGCATAGGGACTCACAATGTTTCTGATGCCTATGTATGTTTCTGTTTTGCTATCAAAATTGGGGCCCCTGTGCACTACTTTGCCTGGGGCCTATGATGCTGTTAAGATGGCCCTTAGCCTGTCATACACAATATTCCATGTAACCTTGAGGAGTACTTTTATTTCAGCCATTGGTAATTATTATCTCATTCTTTTGTTCCTCGCCCAAAACACATTAATAGGTGAGGATGTGAAGGTAAGATGAGCACTTAAACAGCTCTCTCTGAGGACTTAACTCCTTCACAACCACTATCATACTATGAAATGCCCGTAGTATTCTTTAATGCAGCAATCTATTATTTAATCATTGGTAGAATATGATAGGGAAAATAAAACCAATAATGTAAGGGTATATACTGTATGTGTGTATTTATTTACATCTTGTTGCCAATGAAAAATGTGCAAGTTGTTTAATGCATGTATATGTTTTCAAGGTACATTCAAGGAGCTGCATCGCCAAAAGACATGCTGATTCTTGTAGATGTGTAAGTATTTGTAAATGTTTATCTATGCATGTGTACATCTTCTTTTTATTTTTTTTATAATGAACTTTTAAAATGCCTTCCTCTGACTTTTTACATATTCATGATCTTCAAAATGACTTTAAATGTAAAGTGAACTGAAAAATGTTTTAGTTCAGGAAATTGCCATGCAATTCTATGACACGTCCTTGGCTTAATGCTTTATTTAATGCTTGACTTGCACTGAAGTTTGAAGTTTCTGCATTTCTCCTACTGCAAAATGCTAATCACACAAGTAAATACTCAAAGTATAATAGAATGAAATAAAAAAAACAGAACAAAATTATTTTTCAATGTATAAGCCCTCCAGACATAACCTATCTGTTTATTAAAATTAGATTATATTAGATTAGATTAGATACATTTTTTTAATCCTGTGGGGAAATTCAAATTCATACAGCAGCAGAAACACAAAAAAAAGATACAGGCTCACATGACACATAATATAGTCACTCAGCCAATCAATACATTAATTGATAAATAAATAAACTTAATAAGTACATCGGGTTGAAGCACTGAATTGTCTGATAGCAGTGGGCAGAAGAGACCCCCAGAATGAGCCTGTGGTTCAAAGTGCTCCAAGAGAGCGCTCCCTGGAGGAGATGGAGGGGAGTTTTCATGATGTCATCCAATTTTGCCATCATCCTCTTTTTTACAACAGCTTCCACTGTGTTCAGGGTTTACCTTATGATGGAACAGGCTTTCTAGATACGTTTGTTCAGGCATTGGGCTTCTTTTGTCCCCAGGAGACTGCAGTGTAGAACACCACACTGGCTACTTTGGACTGACAGAACACTTCTGCCAGCTTTCTGCACACATCAAAAGACCTGAGTCTCCTTAGCATGTCTGCTCTGGGCCTATTTATACAGTGCCACTGTGTTGTCTGACCAGTCCAGTTTGTTGTTTATGTGTTTCTGTCAACCCCCAAGTACTTGTAGCTCTGTACCACTCCCACATTCTCCACCTTAATGTTAACTGGCCTCAGAGGCTTCTTGGCACGCCATAAGTCCCTGTTGATGTTGAGTTGCAGGTTGTTGTCCCTGAACCACAAGGCAAAGTTCTTCACAGCTTTATCTATCCAGAAATCTGTCTATCTTACTGTCTCTTAGCTTATAGTTCTATTTTTCCACAAATCTTTATTGCCTCACATTCAGATCATTCCATTGTCAAGCAATAAGGCTTTTATAAACTCCCAACATATCCTATTGCTATAGAGAAGTTAAGTGCAACAATATATCCTTAAGAATCATTTTCATCTGTTTTTCATCTGTAATGTGCTCTTCATGACAAGAAAACCAGCCACCTGCCACATCTGCTGTCATATCATTGGGGAAATATAAAAATCTTTCTTGGCGCCTGAATGTGAATTCGCTAACATTATCACTACTTATTTTACCATCATATATAGTTTGAGATTTAAGAGCAATAATCCAGCTGGCAAAAGTGTTTAAAAAACAGTAAAATCATGCCTAATCATAATCACTCATTGTAAATGGTATAAAAGATAAACATTTGTTTCTGGATATTGAATTGAATCATCTAGAAGGAAGAGAGTGAACAGTAGAAAAGTTTTTGTAGATGGCTGTTATTCCCACTATGTGGACCAGACATATGCTTGCATATACGTAATCAATATAATATATGTCATTATTGGTTTTTGGATTACTTTTTATCATCTTGTGTTTATCAAGAACAATTTTAACTTCACTGCATTTCTTTCTTAACTTCAACAAAATGCCTCCTAAATATTATGTATTTCTGCATAGCCATTGCCAGTTAATAAACATTACAATTCCTGAATGAATGTGTAAGACTGGAATGGAATGAGCCTCTTGTGAAGAGACACACCCTTGTAGGTAGAAGCCTGAATAGTCACTGGAGCTGATGGAGTTCGCTTTTGGCTTGGCCAACTGACATGATTGCTTGCTTCATTATGCATGGGGTGAAGACCCGCATTTTCACTTAAGAAGTCCAGCTGAGATATAATGTGTAGGGTGTGCAATGTAAGCAAAGAGAGCCTGATTACAATGGCACTGTCTGGTGGCCCTATGGACATGTGGAATAAAGACTGCATACCCAGAAATGCAGTAATGTATAGGAGAAATCACCTTTCCAAAAAGGACAATATTGTAATATCACTAACTTAAGGTTTGACAGTAGCTACAGTCTTGTCTGCTCTGCTGATGAAGTGGGTCTGTTGTAAATTGGAGAGCTGGAATGATGCCAAAGCTAAATGGACTATAAAAATGAAAATCACATTATTTCTGTTCAGTTAACCTATCATAGAAAGCTCAGTTTTTCTTGGCATATTGTCCATTAAATATGAAAGCTGCAGTACATTCCAAGTACTCTTTTAATGTTGTTTCCTTTTTGCTTCTTTTTTATTAAATATATTTGGTTAATTAGACCCTCCCGTTATACATTTCCAAAATGTTATTGTATAGAATGTGACAGTTTGTGGTAATGACCTGTAGAGCACTATGTAGCAGAAAAAGTGAGACTTTGACTTATTATTTTAAAAATGAGGTTTTTTGCTGTCCTCACACCTTCTTGAAAAAGCAGACATGGAGGTAAAGATTGGAGTTTATGGTACCCGGATGGAGGTGGTACCCAGCCGGGACGCCCGAGAAGTCAGGAGGAGGGCTTGTGCCTCCTCCAGACCTCGAGGGGTCAACCGCCCTGGGGGCCATGGGTAAAGAGCTGGGAAGCTCGACCCTGTAGGGACCTGGGGTTACCGCCGGGGTACCCCAATACCTGGAAGACCCTGGACCTCAGCACTTCCGCCACACCAGGAAGTGCTGGGGGGAAGAGGAACAGGGACACCTGGAGTGCTTCCGGGGAGACAGCCGGCACTTCCGCCACACTGGGGCGTGTCTATGGGAGATTGCCGGAAACACACCTGGAGCACATCTGGGTGCTTATTTAAAATGGCTGCCTCTCTTCAGAATAAGACAAGAGTCGGGTGGAAGAGTGGACAAGGTCTCTGGAGGAGGCAGGAGGCAGCCTGAAGAAGCAAAGAGAGAGAGAAGACATTGTGTTGGACTGGACTGAGGGGTATTGGGGAACTTGTGAGCACGGAACTGTGAAAATAATGGAAAATAAAAGTGTGCTGGGTGACATAAGCGTGTCTGCCTGTCTGTGTCCGGGGCAATGTTCACAAGTTGTAGATATGCTGTATTGTCAACCAACTGAAACTCATGATAAAACAAACTCATTGTTAAACCCATCACATCTTTTTCTTATATTCATTGTAAAACATTTCTTACTATTTTGTAGTGCTCTTAGCATCTTGATTTTAAAGTACACACTGTTCCCATCACTATTTTATTTTATTTGTTTCTCCATTTCTTATATGACAGAAAGCAGGGTGTTGCAAATATTCTTCCCAGTGTGCCATCATTTCTGTTGGATTACTTTCCTTCTAGACATGGCATCTAAAAATTGTTGCTTGCAAATAATGTTATTTATTTCACTTCCTTCCTCAAAAAGATGTTTTGCATGCAGATTAAAACTTTTGCAAACAAATCTCCAAAACTAGGGGGATTTGACGGAACAGTGATTGCTATTTTAAGAGTGATGTGTACATGTGTACATATTTAGGAATGAAAAGCAATAACATGGCAAGCACTCAGTGTCTCGTACCAAGTTCTTCATTGTCTCCAGGAACTCAAGTTTCCCTACTAGCAATAAGGCAGTATCAATACTGCTTATGAGGAATTATGTTCCAAATGTTAGGATTGCTGACATTGAGTCTAATTTGATGGTGGTTATTATATTGGGAAACATTTTAGTAAGCAGTAATGCATATGTTGTGATCTCTGAGCAGAGACATATAATGAGAATTTTAAATTGTGAACAGAAACTGAAACATCAGTACAAATCCAAGCCTAATTCTGTAACTGGGATTCCATTCTAAATTTCTTATAAGCCAATAAACAAAACCAAAACCTGCAATCAAAAGAATCAGAGCCAAGCATGCAGGAACCAGAGAATTTAAATTGTACACAGTATAGCACACACAACTGCAAAAAGCATTGATTATCCTTAATCTCAATTGATCCAGAAATCAAATGGCTCGACCTTTGTATATTTGAGTCTATGAAGTATTGTGCAACACATTTAGCATGGGCTCCTGTAACAACCCATAAACAACATGACTGCACCTAATATGAAAATAGAATAGCATCAGATAGACTCAAAAAATAATGTAAATTCCAGATATAAAAACAAATCAATAGATACATATGTTTATTTAAAAGCCAGAAAGTATAAAAAAGTCAATATACTGTATAATTATCCAATTGAGGTAAACCCATAGACTTCAATAGTATACACCAATCAGCAAAAACATTAAAACCATTGACAGGAAAAGTGAATAACATTGATTATCTCGTTACAATGGCACCTGTCGAGAGGTGGGATATATTAGGCAGCAAGTTAACAATGAGTTCTTGAAGATGATGTGTTGAAAGCAATAGAAAATGGGCAAGGATGAGGATCCATGCAGCTTTGACAAGGGTCAAATTGTAATGGGAAGACAACTGAGTCTGAGCATCTTCAAAATGGCAGTTCTTGTTAAGTGTTCCCAGAATGCAGTGGTTAGTGCCTACCAAAAGTGGTCCAAAGGAGGACAACTGGTGATCCAGCAACAGGGTCATGGGTGCCCAAGGCTTATTGATACATATGGGGATTGAAGGCTAGCCCATCTAGGTAGCACAAATTGCTGAAAACCTGATGCTGGTCATGAGAGAAAGGTGTCAGAACACACAGTGCATTGCAGCTGCGTAGCCTCAGACTGGTTGAAGTGCCCCTGTTGACACCTATCCACGGTTGAAAGTGCCTACAATGGGCGTGTGAGCGTCTGTACGACAGAAATGAGTGAGGCAATATTCAAAACCCCAGAATCAAAATGAAAAGACCCATAAACATACTATAACAAGCAGAGGAAAAATTTTAAAGTTAGAAAATCATAACAGTACACAAGGAAGCAAAAACTAATGGCCCTCAGTTTATCAGGGACAAATGTGAAAGAACATCATAAATCATTTTATATTTTGAGTGATTCCTGTTGGCTGTCATTTTATACTTCTTACTTTTCAAGTGCTGTATTCATCACAGATCCTTTAAGGAAGCGCCTGTATTATACATATGCAGCAAACTATTTCTTATTATCTATAAGTATTCCCTTAAATGAACTTCTGTTGTTTTAAATATTACTTAAAAGAAAGTAATCCATGATTATTTGTATTATTTTTTAATGAAGTTACCAGTTCCAATAGACAACTACAATCTACAACTTTTCAAAGAAAAAAACATAAATGTTAAACTTTAAATATTTACTGAAATATGTTTGGCTAATGTCAGGAAATTGTTGATGCCTATAGTATTCCTATAGTGTGGAGGGGCTGTACTTGGGAACTCCTCATTGCTCTGAAAAATTAAACCTAGATATTAGTAATGTCATGTGTTCATATTCTAGTTCCCCTCACTGACATACTAGAGTTAATACATGTTTCCTTCACAGTGCTCAAATATTCACCTTGTAATCAGCATCAAGTAACTTACCTGAGGCTCTCAACACTTCCCATAATTCCTGAGCATTAACAATTTTCATTTCAAGATACATTGCCCCTAGACAGAGGAGCATTTGGCAATGTGGATTGATAAATGAATGCACTCCTCTGGTCACCCAGACATTTCAAAATGATAGGTTCTGTTTTTGAGACACAAAATAATGTGTAACAATTTCAAAGTTTAATCAGGATCTTTAGAGTATTATGTAATTAATCAAGGGATTACTGTAGTTGGAACAAAAGGCAGTCAATAATGTGGGACACCATGACGTGGTTTTCACAATCCCTGCTTTACACCTAGTGATATGCTTGGTATTTTTTATTTTTAAATAATAGTATTATAACATCACCTTTCTTGATGTATGACAGATTTCAGTTTATTAGAACTGTTTTAATATTTTCCATTATAGGAGTGGAAGCGTCTCAGGCCTGACTCTAAAGCTCATTCGGACATCTGTCTCTGAAATGCTGGAAACCCTTTCTGATGATGACTATGTGAATGTAGTGTCTGTGAGTATTGGCTTGTTATATATGTCTGAGAAAGTATGCCATAATGTAAATTCATTAAATACTTATCTGCAACTCAGAGTTAGGTAACCTGAGTGTCAGAATTGATAGGTTTGCAAAATAATAAACAAAAGTAAGCAAGTCAAGGTTTGTAATCTGAATCATTGTGTCAAAGCAGAAGGTAAAAGACTATGACTGGGAAGCAATCAGGCAGGCATCAATTTTTCCACATTAAGGTAAAGTAAGTTTAAAAGACAAAGTCTGTTGTGTTTCACCTCTGTCAGATATACTTATCCATCAGGCTCCTGGCCATGAATGTATCTGATCTACCAACAGTATATTGTATTATTTTACTGCAAATGAATTTCTTATACTCAAAATGCAGTCACGTGATAAAAATGAAATAGAAGCAGAAAAAAAGAAAATGTAATTTAATAAATTATGCATTCCTTAAAATGTTATTTGATATTATAATATTTTTAAAATTTATTTCATCATTTTGCAATTTGAAGTTCTTTTATTATTGTTTTATTATTATTGTTTCTGGTGCCCTGGGTGAGACTTCTATATGTTTGTAATTTTTATATGTTTATTTAAAATCCAGAAAGTATAAAAATATCAATATATAATTATCCAATTGAGGTAAACCTATAGCCTTCAATAGTATACACCAATCAGCAACATTAAAACCACTGAAAGGTGAAGTGAATAACATTGATTATCTCGTTACAATGGCACCTGTCAAGTGGTGGGATATATTAGGCAGGAGGTTAACAATGAGCTCTTGAAGATGATGTGTTGAAAGCAATAGAAAATAGCAAGGATGAGGATCCAAGCAGCTTTGACAAGGGTCAAATTGTAATGGGTAGACAACTGAGTCTGAGCATCTGCAAATTGGCAGTTCTTGTTAAGTGTTCCCAGAATGCAGTGGTTAGTGCCTACCAAAAGTGGTCCAAAGTAGGACAACTGGTGATCCAGCAACAGGGTCATGGGTGCCCAAGACTTATTGATACATATAGGGATTGAAGGCTAGCCCATCTAGGTAGCACAAATTGCTGAAAACCTGATGTTGGTCATGACAGAAAGGTGTCAGAACACACAGTGCATTGCAGCTGCGTAGCCTCAGACTGATTAAAGTGCCCCTGGTGACCCCTATCCACGGTTGAAAGTGCCTACAATGGGCGTGTGAGCGTCAGAACTGGACCATGGAGCAATGGAAAAAGGCATCCTGGTCTGATGAATCATATTTTCTTTTAGATCATGTGGACGACTGGGTGTGTGTGCATCATTTACCCGGGGAAGAGACGGCAGTAGGATGCATTTTGGGAAGAAGCCAAACCAGTGGAGACACTGTGCTTTGGTTCCTAGCATTTATGTGGATGTTACTTTGACAATTACCATCTACCTAAAGATTGTTGCAGGCTATAATTATGATTTGCTTCTTCATTGCAACAGTATTCCCTGATGGCAGTGGCCGCTTACAGTAGGATAATATACCCTGCCACACTTCAAATATTTTTCAGGAATGGTTTGAGGAAAATGACTAAGAGTTCAAGGAGTTGACATGGCTTCCATATTCTCCATATCTCAGTCCAATAGGGCATCTGTAGGATGTACTGGAAAAACAAGTCCAATCTATGGAGGATCCCCCTAACAGCTTGGAGGACTCAAAAGATTTGCTGCTAATGTCTTGGTGCCAGATACTACAGGACACCTTCAGTGGTCTTGTGGAGTTCATGCCTAGATGAGCTAGAGCTGTGCTGGCGACATAAGGAGGACCTTACACAATATTAGACAGGTGGTTTTAATGTTTTGGCTCATTGGTGTATATTCTAGTGCTATCCTTCCATCTGAAATTCATTTGTAAAATATTACCTAGAAAACCCTAGGTGATAATTCAATATCCTTTTATCATTTTGAGAAAAAAACCTGGGTGAAGAGATATTATTAGATCTATAACTTCTTTATATAGATTGGCTGATAGAAGAAAAAGCCCTGCTAAATATAATGAAAGTCACTTGGCAATGAGAAAATAATGAAATATAGATCTGATGTTGAGCTGTGCTCTCGGAAACTAGTCTTTAATGAAATCAGCCATATTTCGCCTTTGAACTGGATTGGAATTATATGTTAACCCATTTCTTTGGGGAAAAGCTGAGGCCACATGCAAATCAGCATCCATGATCTTTTTATACGTGCGGTTGTTGTCTGGAAAGCCTGCAAATTATTTGTCAGCCTCCTTCAGAATTCCCAAGGTAGGGCTGTTTTTGGAAGAGCTATAGGCTGAAAGTTTGCAGTTGAATGAACTTTGATCTAAAATACACAGTAGACTTTGGCAAGGCACATTTGTGATTATCTTTGCTAATTAAAAACATTAATAATTCAACAGCAGTCACAAATGGCACTCTTTGTAAATACAGTTTTTAATTTATTTAGGACTAGTGGAAGTATATATCTGTAGAAGTATTTGAAATTATGCTGTATAATAGTTAAATAAAGACCTAGGGAAGCTCTGGAGAGAGGGAATAGTGTGCTAACCCCGTCAAACAGCCCACAGTTCCATTCTCCTTAATGCATATTAATAGTCGGATTGTCCAGGTTTGTTCCATAGCACTTATATCTGCCTGTGTAATGATGGGCAGGTATTTCACAAGAACCTTGCAGTTTTTTTTAGGAAATGTGTTTTCATCCATACTGGCTGTGATTTGACTGTGCTTGTTTATATTAATAATCTGTTAATAATGTTATTAATCTTCAAATTGATTTTAACAAAACTTATGGAAAGCAGTGCAATATTTTGCAAGTCTGTTAGTTTTGGTGTTTATTACTGTAAATGTAACCCTGATTACAAATAGTAATGTTAGTTTGGTTACCGTACCTATCTAACAAGCTCCATTCAAAATGCATTCTTTCTACCAGGAGAATGCAAAGATGTGCCCTTTTGTGGGAGTTGACTGATAAATGGTGGCAACCAGCTCTGGGTGTGCCAAGGAAGCACACGTTTTGTAGATTAATAAGCAGTAAAGAAATTGTCAGTGGGGGACAAGCAAAACTTTAGACAACAGTTTATTCAGACTCGACATTTTGGTGCCATAGTTCAGTGCATCAATGTCTTCTGCTGCTCATAGGGGCTTTGAGTGTCCATGTGATGCTGTAGCAATTCACTGGTGCTGGAAACAAAAGAAGTCAAGTTTCTTTGCTTATCTAATTGGTTTACAGAGTCATTAATATTACTCTGTGTAGCTACCAAAACATATTCATATACTTGTAGTCAATTAATATTTCAAATCACTGCAATAATAATGTAACATGGATATTTCAGGATAAAGTTGAATGAACAGTGAACAAAAGACTCACTGTACACAGCAGGTCAGTACAAACCTGTAGTTTAGAGATTCTAAAAAATGCAGATTTAAATAATGTGCCATCAAACTATAAACCTTCAAGCGCTGACTTCCATCTACAAATGAATGGCAGGGATTATGTTTTAAGGCTAAAACACACTTTCAAGCACTTTTTTCTTTGAGAGAAAACTTTGTACCGATATTAGTAATCATCCATTCATGTTCTAAACCCGGTTAATCTAAATCAAGCACACACAATGGAAGTGCAGCCTGGGGCTACTGTCATATTGTGACAGAACTCACACTGTTTATGGCAAATAAAGTTTAATGTTCAATATATGTTAATGCATGTGAAATAACACTTACAGGCAGCAAAAATATTAGATCTAATTAAGTAATGGGGAATTTCTAGCTGGGGGGGGCTCATTAATTCAGTGCTTAATATTCAATGCTGCCAATTATATAAGAAAAGTAGGCTAAGGAAATGGATTTATGGATGGAGTTTGGAGCTTAAAACTACACCCTATGATAAAGACATTGGAACCTCATGTCCACTGACCTGGGCCTTGTAGAGGAACAATGAAGACATTTAGAAATACTAGGATTATCCATCCATCCATTTTCCAACCCGCTGAATCCGAACACAGGGTCACGGGGGTCTGCTGGAGCCAATCCCAGCCAACACAGGGCACAAGGCAGGAACCAATCCCGGGGAGGGTGCCAACCCACCGCAGAATACTAGGATTATTAAAACTTAATTTTGCATCTATATTATAGAGATGTAAACGACTAATCAATAGTCAGTTATGACAGTCCAATCTAATATCAATCATATTCTTTTTCTTTTCTTTTTTAAACATTATAAGGCTGGGATTCAGATTCATGTTTTATGTTTTATTTGTTCATTTATGATTCTTTGATTTATGTTTTACATTATTTTCTTTGTTTTTGATTTTGTTTATGTACTGTATGTAAGCTACCTTTTTTGTGAATTTTGAATGCTTAGCAGTTTAATGGATTTGTTGCCCTATCACTCTGTATTTTGACTACTCTTGGGATTTTGTTCCCTGACTCGCCCTTGCTGGCAACTCCTTTTTGCCTTGTGTGCTCTACGGAGCTTCATAGCATTTTGTGAAATAAATCATTTTATTTTATTTTATAAAGTTTCAGTGTTTGTTCTTATTACTATCCAGGATGGTAAATGATGGGATTAGGTAAAGCGTCAAAAACAGCCATCTAAATTTATTCTTTAATCTTTTAAATGGCAGTGGTAGCATATTTATTGGTAAATAAACCACCCAAAAATAAAGTTTCTGTGAAAATGCTGTATAGTTAGCAATTACTTGCATTTGCATTAGATGTATAGATAGCCATAGTGCCTTGATCTGCCTGTAGACTGTAAGTGGCAGGACAGTCATAGAATAAAAGTGTAGGCAATATTGGATCTGTTAAGTATTTATTCGAGTGATTATATGGCTCCGTTTATGCTTTCTTCCTGCTTAATTACAGCAATAATTCAAAACCAAAATTACATACATATTTCTAAAGTGATTATACTAGTTAATGGTTGATCAAAGGATAAGTTTGGCATTTTTCAAGTCAAAGTTATTTCTTACTATCATGGTATATGTTAATTTGCCAAATGAAATTGTGTTCTAAAGTTAAACATTTTTTGATAAATTAATAAAATAAAATCCTAGACAGTTCTTGTTTTTAAATTTGAAGTCAGAGTCTAAACATAATAACAAAAAGGCTTAAACCTTACTAAATACATCCACTTTTAAAGAGGCAAAGGTTCTTGTTTAGAAAAGTATGCCCTCAAACACTGACAACAAAAGTAAATTGGAAGTAAAAATATGTTATCATAGATTCTTGGTACTATTTTTCAGAGTTTAGGATTCTTTCCCTGTTTACTTGCCCGCTCACAGCGGCATTGGGGGTGGAGTTTTTATCTTCCACAGGTGAACCCTCAATTGCCAAATGTCTGCAGCTTCATCATAGCTATTTTCCTTCTTTTGAATTTCCAGTTCTGTTTCACCAACAGTTATATTCTGCCATGGCTTGTAACAAATAATGCTTTGCAAAACAAATGTGCCCAGTGTCTGAAACAACAGTAAAGCTAACAGTAAGCTACAGAATCATCTGATTTGGGTATCTCTTGTCAAGCCATTGTGGCTGCACATTTTTAAGAACTTGTGCTAGCACCAGTGACATGTGTACTCAAATCATATTTTTATATGCAATGCCAATGCACTGCTGAATCACATACAGACACAATGCAGAGTCATGTAGTTGAAGCAGAAACTTTGCCACGCTTTAAGTAAAATTTGGATGAGATATTGAGACAGCTCAGCTATTAATAAAAACAAACATACCTGATGGACTGAATGATCTCCTGTCACTGACTGTGTTGTAATGTTCTATTAGTTTAATTGAAGATGTACACTCAAACCATATGATTTATTTTTTCCCTAAACAGCGCCTCATGTAAGTCAAGTTCCACATTGCATTGATCTTTCTGGAAACAACCACAGTACAATCTCAGATGCTCATCAGCATTAAGCAGAGAAAAACATCTGTTTATTGCTGTATTTCCATTATGTTGTCAGGTCAGTCATATCTGTTAGCATAACACCTTCCAGCATTGTACTTATCAACCATAGCTAGCCCAGGCTACTATGTGTCAGCTTCTCTTTTCCCCACTTGGAAACTTGTGCAGGCTGTGTGCTAATTACATCAAGTCTGTAAGAAACATGTCAATGCCATTCCAGGTGATTTTATATATATGGATTTGCCTAATTAAATCCTTAACCACTGGTTACATTCTGTGTTGTGTTTTACAAAGCCTGTGGAAGGAGATTCATGAGTAGTGGCAGGGTGGTGAAGCATGCACATATACATTTCCTTGTACCTTCTCCTCATGGCAATAAATCTGAAATGAACAAATTACACTAAAGTCTACGGTTTAGTCAATGCCTTAGCTTGCTGAAAGAGCCAATGCCACCTGTATGTCAATACTAAGCTCATAATGCCAATCAACACTAAGCATTCCACACTTTCTAAGGCATGGCATGTTCATGCAAAATGTAAAAATACTGGAGAAATTAAAAAAGGCAGACTATGCAATACAGCTAAACAACAAATATACAGATTGAGGCAGTGCAAATCAATTATTGAATTTTATAGCACATCCTGTTTTTATGATTTTGGCACCAAAATAGCAAAGACCCACAAAAATAGGCCAGAATGTTAAGTGACTTGCTCAAAGCATGTTTCACACCAAGGAAATGAGAGGTTGGCTAAAGTACAAAAATCACAAGAAATGTCTCAAAATATAGGCCAAGACCCACAAGAGGGAGGCTGACTGTAAACCCCTGGCTTGTAAATGAATGGGCAAACAAAGAATAATTAAAGAAGAGGACATTTATTCATAAACGAAAAAATACAATAAAAGACTCAAAAATAGCAAAAAGGAGTTGCTTGAAAGGAAATCCTAAAGCAAACTCAACCCCAAAAGAATCCAATAACAAAATCCAATTAACAGAAGCAAAACATCAGCAAAAACGAGTAAATCCAATTAACAAACAATACAAATGTCCCTGAAGAACTCATTCAATGAACCTCAAGGAACTCGCTTCCCAGCCTGCTTTATCAGCTGGAATTGGTGCCCAGCAGTAATGCAAAGAGTGGCCCCATACCTTTAGGCTCCACTCATAAAATAAAAGAAACATAGTAAAATGATTAACCGCATAAAAACAAAAAATAGATAAATAAAATTGATAGGCAATATATAATTAGGCAAATAATAAAAATAAATAATATCTACTAAAAGAAATTTAATCATAAACAGGGGAGGAACCCTAGCTTAAACATAACATTGAGTTGCTCATGCTTAGAATTGGGTAGTAAGATATAATTTTTAAGTGAGTAAAAGTAATTTATACTTTCATTGTTTGTTCTCAATAGACAGTTACTCAATCCATAATATGAAAAAGTAGTTCTGAGTTGTGATTTGTAGCAAATTCATATCAACTTTAAATTATTTTTAATAATGTATAATATATTAATATATAAAATATAAGTGACACACCATCTATGGTCGAGTGATTACAGAGGAATTGAAGCATTATGCACATCCAAATCTGTTCCATGTTAATATAGAATTCTGCAGAATTATTTGTGTATCCACAATCACTCCCTTCTGTAGATCTGTGGTCCATGACTGAAATACCTCCAGTGCAGAAAGTTTTTCAAATTTTATCTATGTAGTGAAAGTCTGTGAGTGAATTTAAGGATGACATTTTTTTGGTGATTGTTGTCCACAGGACCGAGACAGTAAATCACATTTAAATAATGCCAGTAACAGGTGAAAAATATATGCTAGGGGAAATCATGGTCCTGGGACTGAAATGTGGTTGCACAGGGAGACAATCAAAGAAACGAAGCACACAGCAGTCTCCTTTTGAAATGGCTGAATCTCACAAAAATGTCTGCTTTTTTACCTTCCTAAAATGATCGATATGGATATGCTGTTTTACAATATGTGTGTAAACTCAAGATGTGGATCAATACTCAACAACACTCTTGTCTGAATAAATAGACCTATTTGGTAAGTTTTAAGGCTTTTATTTTTTGTTTGGAGTTGAGCCCCTTGAAGCCAATTTGTAAATGGTAACAACAAGCATGAAATTTAAAAAAAGTTTCACTTCAGAACACAAATTCATGTACCAAATGCAGTGTTGTGCAAGTTCACACCTCACAAGAACTAGCTCAAAGTTCATTTCATGCAGATTAAAATGAATAAATTCACGTTCATAGTTCACCATTTCAATTTCAGTTCATTTTGAATTTTTTAAGGAGTGAGAATAAATAACCCATGAGTTTACTTTTTTCAATAATTTGCATGCCTTATGTTAGGCTATTATAGCGTTCTTGAATAAAATAAATAATTATGAAGACTGTTTTATTATATACCCAGCAACAAACATGTATAACCATATATGCTAATCCTAAAGAAATTAAGTAGATGCAAGTATACATATAAATTACCGCTCTATTTCCAACTCAGGTGACACAAATGGTGACTGTGGAACCAGCGTGCAGTTGAACTAACCTATTACGCTGCCGGTCAAAATTCGCATCATTTATTGCATGCTCAATGGGGAAAAATATAAACTGACCTCGCAAAGTATGTTTTCCTAAAAGCGAAAGTGGAGCTTCACCGCATGCTCATGTCAGCGGGGGTGCAGTTTAAGAACAAGCAGGTAGACACAGACAGTGCCTATTTAATTTTAAGTTATTTTTATACAAAAAAATGGCAAAAAATTCATACAAAATAAATATTTGTAAAAATCCACTATTTGTGCTTATCCGAATACCATAATCGGATTCGACTCCACCCTTACATTACAGGGTAAGGCAAAACATTTAAACTGGACCTAAACGAGATCCAGAATGTCATATAAAACTGAACTAGCACACGTTCAAGTCCTTCACTTGCAAATATGTTACGTTAAGTTCACCGTTTTTAGAAAATGAGCTTGTTCAATGAACGTGCTCTTTTGAACTAGTGCACAACACTGACCGAATGAATATGTTGTATACCATAATTTAGAACAAATAACTTTGACATTAAAACAATGCCAAACCTTTCTTTTAATATGGCATTGGTTAATGTGTATCAGTTCTGTATTTGCAACAAACCCACAGCAAAACCTTGTATAGTTAAGATGTAGCAAAACCTGTTACAAGAATGAGGCATGCATACAGAAGTTAAGAAAGACTTCTGGGTCCTGTACAAATCTCAGTTAGACGAGAAGCTGGCTCCAGTTGCTGGTAAAATTAAGAATATTACACAATCAACATTGTTATGAATACAAATCAATTTATAAATGTTTATTTTATATATCACTGTTAACAACATTTACCATCAGACAGCATAGAGCAAACAAGATGAGACGACCATATCACATATCAAAAATAAAATCAGCACGATAATTCTGTAAATAAAAATAAATGCAGCTTTCACAGATACCAGGAACATCTTGGAAGTATACTGGATAAATATTTACAGCAAATATTAAAAGCAACTGGAATCAAACACAGATTGAAGGGTGCGTGACAGAAGAAATCAACAAACAGTCTATCAGGATGACCTGTTAATTGTAGTGCAGCGCTTTTGAAAATAAGCAGAGCAGATTAGTAAGTACATACCTATTTACGGGCATAATACAGTATATGTGGGGGACAAGTCAAGCTGAAAGGTTTTAAATAGTGTTTAACACCCCCTCAACACAATTCCAAATGCAATAAAATAAATCTGAAAAGACGACATGATTACGGTTGCCGGTGAAAGTTAAGCTAGCCCCTTTTCTTAATAGAACCCTATAGGAACACCGTCAGTCAGAACAAAGTAAGTGAAAATTCAAAGTTGTATTCATTTTGCATGTTCCTATATAAATTATATTAGCAAGCATTACTGCTTTGATACAGATTTTGTCGACTGACTTTTTATTTTATTATTATCATTATTTTTTTCTTTTACAATGGGATCAAGATATAGAATTTTTAAAATATAACCAGATTTATGTGCATTTTGGGTGATACTACATAGTCTGGTAAATTACTGTATATGAAGTCATTTTTAATGCAGAACATTAATTGAAGTGAAATACATCAGTCTATAGTCATTATTTCTAGGTTTGTCACATAAGGATTTGGATAATTAGTCAGTTTTGGTGTTTCTGCTAATGTAACCCAAAATATTTAGCTTGGATCCTATATTATTTGCTGTGCATTATTGATTGAGAATTTAAATCTTTTGGTTTTATCTTGCTTCTCATCTCACTGGAGTAACAGTAATAGAGATGAAAGAAATATAAGAACAGCCTAAGGGGGGATAAAACTAAATGCTTATGTTCTTTGCTTTGATCTTTCTGATTGATCCATTGTATTCAGTGTCCTTAGCTAATGCTTCTAGTTAGATGTAAGCCTAATGTTCAATTTATGAAATGTCCTTATTAATCTGTTGACACTTGAATTGCTTGTTTGCTTTATTGTAAGAAAATAAACGCTAATACCTTGTGTGTGTGTTATTCAGCCAAATAGAATTATATATATATATATATATATATATATTATTATTATTATATATTACATATTATATATATATATATATATATATATATATATATATATATATATATATACACAGGGACAGCTAGAGAAGGGAAGGACCGGGACATGGGCAATATCTTCCTCAGAGTGCAAGAAGGCAGCCCCCCGGATTACATCAGAGCCACGGATTTGGACCATGGAAACTCATCCCTGTTGGGGTCCATGGCCTCCGCCAGGGGGCGCCTGGACGATCCTGGAGTCCTGGATGGCAGCATCTCCGCCACACCAGGAAGTACTGCCGGAAGTTCATCAGGGCACACCTGGAGCACATCTGGGCACAACATAAAAGGGGCTGCCTTACTCCATTTGGGGAGCCGGAGTTGGGAGGCAGAGGATGGAACTTGCGAGTGGAGGAGTGAGGGTGGCAGAGAAGAAGAGAAAGATAGAAAGGAAAAGAAAAGGACTGAGTTATTGTGGCTGTTTTGGTGCACTGTGTTGTGAGAAGAACTGAAATAAATGTGTGTGCTTTTGGACTTGGGTGTCCTGTGTCTGTCTGTGATACGGGCTGAATCTTTCATAATATATATAATATTGTAATCAGAGTAGTACAGCATTCATGTTTTATAACTTGTGTAATGGAAATATAACACTTACTATTTTTTAATGACTTTTTTGGACAGTGGTGAGTCACTTTCACTGTACAGGTCAGTAGGCCTTCTTTCTGTTTTACAAATCTAAGACTGCAAGCATCCCCATTTTTACATCAGTTTCTCAAGGCTGCAGGATTTTGTTCAGTGTACAAATGCAAATATGTAATCCCTAGCAAATTTCTAAATATTCTAGAATTGTTAATGAATGTTTACTTATGGCTTTACACAGTAGCAGTAACAGATATGACACAAAAGACTGTCATTGACTCTGCCTAATCCTGTTGCATGACTTGATACCAGTCACTGATAGACGAAAGTCAAAGAAATTCAAATGATAAGGCTAGAATTTATAAAATGATGTCTAAAGAGATTACTCAACATGCGTGCAGTTTTCTGTTGACAACTGGGGGACAAGTAGTGTTTAAAAGTACAAAACACTAATATATAATTCTCCTATGGCTTGTAAAACCAGTACAGAAAAAATGCATTTGAATTGCTATAAAGATCTTAAAGGTCAGCTGAAGAAATACTGTGCTATTGATTGCTTTTTTTGCGAGATGTCATTAGAAGATTTCTGCTGCTATTCAGATATAGCTATGAATCTTTTCTCTTTTTCAATAAATTTACCAAACTTTGGCATGGGCAAAATGTTAACAATTTTTAATTATGTTATCTCAATTCTGCTCAGTCTTTTTAAGTAAATATGCAACATACTGTACTTAGGTTTGTTTGAAGATTGCATTAAGGATCAGTTAAACTGGCAGTTTTACACAAAACAACTTACAAACCTCAAGCTTGTAGCACCATGTGAAAATATTTATACAAATGGAGTAGCCACCATGGACTAAAATTTGATGCAGTTTT
This sequence comes from Polypterus bichir lapradei, assembly GCA_026402145.1. Lineage (NCBI taxonomy): Eukaryota > Metazoa > Chordata > Cladistia > Polypteriformes > Polypteridae > Polypterus > Polypterus bichir. The sequence continues at coordinate 35,835,920 of JANRMT010062792.1, forward strand.
AATAACTCCTTATGTTATGTATAAAGACATTATGCTTTATTATTAAATTGTACTGATTCCATCCATTTTCCAACCCACTGAATCCGAACACAGGGTCACGGGGGTCTGCTGGAGCCAATCCCAGCCAACACAGGGCACAAGGCAGGAATCCAATCCCGGGCAGGGTGCCAACCCATCGCAGGACACACACAAACACACCCACACAATAGGGCCAATTTACAATCGCCATTCCACCTAACCTGCATGTCTTTGGACTGTGGGAGGAAACCAGAGTGCCCGGAGGAAACCCACGCAGACACGGGGAGAACATGCAAACTCCACGCAGGGAGGACCCGGGAAGCGAACCCGGGTCTCCTAACTGCGAGGCAGCAGCGCCACCGTGTTGTCCTTGTACTGATTCATCAAGAAAAATTAAATATATCTATTCACAAAAAAGTAAAATGTAAATTTCAAAATGGAATGTATTGCAAGGCTTCTTCAAATTTCTAAGGGATGAATACTTTTTATAGCCACTGTATACTGTATATATATATATGTACTGTATGTGTGTATATATATATATACTGTATATATATTGCACTTTAAACCAGGGCGGCATGGTGGTGCAGTGGTAGTGCTGCTGCCTTGCAGTAAGGAGGCCTGGGTTTGCTTCCCGGGTCCTCCCTGCGTGGAGTTTACATGTTATCACTGTGTCTGCGTGGGATTCCTCCGGATGCTCTGGTTTCCTCCCACAGTCCAAAGACATGCAGGTTAGGTGCATTGGCGATTCTAAATTGTCCCGTGTGTGTGTGGGTGTGCCCTGTGGTGGGCTGGCACCCTGCCCAAGATTTGTTCCTGCCTTGCATGCTGGGATTGGCTCCAGCAGACCCACATGACCCTGTGTTAGGATATAGCGGCTTGGACAATGACTGACTTTAAACCATATACTGTAACTACGTGCTAATTGTCAATGGAGAGGTTTATAGTTGCAGTCTTCTGATTTCTAATCCATCTCTACATTAACCAAACCACTGTGGCAGCAGTAATTTATTACACTGATATCATGCATACATTACCATTCCTTGTACTGATTAATTTTCATCTTATCCTGCTGTGTTTTTTCCATTTTGAATGATGGAATCATTGACTTTTCTTAATCCATCCATCTTCTAATCCACTTTTCCAGGTCAGAGTAGACAGTGCCACACCTTATCTCTGCTGTACTTTGTGTCCCTGGGGGTTGATGGCCTGTCACAGGGTAGTCTCATGTGCACACACAAGCACACGCACACACACGCACGCACGCACACTCATTTGTGCCAGGCCAATTTGGAGTCACCAGTCATCTTAATTAATGTGCACATATGTCTTTGAGATTGGAGAGGAAAAACCAAGCACAACCTCCCCTGAGGTTTTTTTAATTACTGAAAATTATTCCGCAAAATATGTAATGCTTGTGCAGTGCAAATTCCTTAAAGTTCACCTACATCAGTCGTTCTTAACCTGTGTGGCATGCAGATTAGTAGGTGGCATTTGAGATAACCCAAAAAAAAGAATGCAGGAACAGAAAGTACAAGCAAAGAGAAAGAGGCAGATAGAGAAACAGAGAGAGGGAGAGAGAGATATGCTGTTGCAGTTGCAGTTACACCTCAAGAAGCAGAAAAAAATCCTGTTCTTTCAATCAAAAAAAACCTTTCTTTATTAATATTTTTATCTGTTTATAGAATAAGCTCAGAAGTAAAAAAAAAAAAATAGTCAATGTGCACCTACTTTAAGAAAGAAGTAATATGACCAATCGGCTGTCATTTGCTGTCATGTTTATTAGTAGTGTCATCCAGTGAATGAGTGTGTTCATAGGATGCCCAGGTTAATCACTTTTTAATGCAGCACCATGCTTAGCCGTGATAAATGAACAGAGGCTTTGTATTTATCTCCTGATGGTAATGAACATGGCAACAGTTGTGCGCCCAGCCACCCATCCATTTTATAATTAAGGCAGTTCAGATTAACATGTAATGTGTTAACAAAAGTGCATAATTTCAGCAGTGGCAGCTGGTGAAAAAAAATTGGCAGGGGCATAGCCTCTGGGGGAACAAATTGAAGCAGAACATATCTATCTATCTATCTATCTATCTATCTATCTATCTATCTATCTATCTATCTATCTATCTATCTATCTAGTGCCTTTTATATCTATCTGTTTATCTGGTCATTCCACATGCTCTCATGATCCTTATAATAGTGTCAATGAACATCTTGGTCTGTCGAGCACCAGACTAATAGAACCAATCCAGGCTAACATGCATTATACCCTTTTCACTACGCTACCCAATCTGATGCCAGTTTTTCCATTTCAACTGTGCTCCAAAACTTCAGTCCATGACATCCACAGTCCCCTTATTCTTCCCATAACTTGCCCTCTAGATGTGAAAAGGAACAGGTGCACCTCCCAAATTTTATATTACAGTACACCTGTCTCTAAATTTCCCAATCTTCTGCAAACTTTCCCAGTTCTCCTTTCTGGTAAAACCTACACCATAATGTCTGCATTACAAACCACCACTGAATCTCAGAGACACTTACTCATTGGAGCTGCTAAAACAGTGTACTTAAAATTGCTGAAATTGAACCAGCAAAAACCACATTTTTTAAAAATTAAACTAATGTTCATTACTATAACAACTAAAATGCAGCAAACATGGTGAAAGTACAAATGGCTTATAATTTGATAGTAGAGCAGCAAATAGGACACAGCCTCCAGTTATCAGTAATTACTGTTGTCCACTTCAGTGGTAAAATCTAGATTAGTGCAGTAAAGGCATGAGCAATAGCACAATGGTTATGTGTCAGTTTTAACATAACAAAACAAAGGCTGTTTTATAGGAATTCTAAAATAATAATCTTAAATTGTTCAATTTAGTAATAACTAGCAAAATACCCGCGCTTCGCAGCGGAGAAGTAGTGTGTTAAAGAAGTTATGAAAAAGAAAAGGAAACATTTTAAACATAACGTAACATGATTGTCAATGTAATTGTTTTGTGACTGTTATGAGTGTTGCTGTCATCAAGGATCTGATTATCATTATTTCTTTCAATCAGGTTCGTATTTGGAGGATGTGTTGTGTTCAATTTATATTCCGTATTTGTCAATCATTGTAAAGATAACAGGTTTCATTCATCGAAGTGTTCACTACCCAAATCGGTACTCGTGAATCTAAGATGTTTAACAGGCATTCCCGGTATTAAGTTGTGGATTTGCCTGCGAATATTTAGCGGCAGCGTGTTGTGAGATGTGGCCGGCTTGTCATCCTGTCCAATACCCTCAGGTCACCAGATGGAGCCCTCCCTGCAGTATGGAGGTGCCCGAAGACCAGCAGGGAGTCATGGACTGTGTAGTTTTTATACAAGACCCTGCTGGATACCACAGGGGCCGCAAGAGGGAGCTGCAGGGAGGACCAAAGACTTATTTGTGCCCTATGACCCGGAAGTTCGTCAAAGGAAGAGCGACGGGCTTCCAGGGTGAAGAAAAGAACATTTTACCTGACCCGGAAGTGATACAGGACCACATGGACTGGGGATTGGGAAAACTTCCGGGTTAGGGTATATAAAAGGACTGTGGGAGCTCCCAGAGGACGAGCTGAGCTGGGTGGAAGGGTGGCAACGTATCTGGGAGTGGAGGATTGATTTATTGTGATTGTTTATATGAGTATTGTGGTGGAGAGTGTGCTTTGTGCACTGTGGCGATTAAATAAAGTCAAATCTGGGACTTTTACTTGGTGTTTGGAGTCGTGGACAGTGGTTCAAGGGAGTGAGAGCGCCCCCTATCGACCACAGTGTCTATGAACTTAATTTAAACTTAAGCTTTACACCTTGCTTTCCTATTGATATGTCTACAAAGGCTTGTTCAGATTCAGAGGGTTGTTCCTTTCTTACTGCATCAATAAACAGCTCGTCTTCCTCTTTATCTGAGACATCACACAGTGCATGCATGGGTTTACCTTTCCCAGTCCTGCAAAGTTTAGCGAAGTGGTTCAATTTACCAAATTTTTTTACACTGTCTTCCTTTGGCTGGACATTGACTTTTTCCACCGTGTGCTTTGTTTCCACAGTACCTGCACTTATGAATATGCTTGTATGCGTCACACGCTTCATTTTCCTTTGCTGCCTTCTCAATTGTGCAGTGCGTTTTTTGTTCAGCGCTCTTTGGAGGTCTTGCTTTTTGTGTGCGTACTGCGTTCACAGTCAGTTCACGTGAGCCGTGATCTCATTTATACCCTGCTTCTTCTCATTAAACTTGTATCTAGCGAATATCGTATTCGTCGTAGGCATGACAAATGCCAGCGGCAGCGTGTTTATGAACTTAATTTAAACTTAAGTTTTACACCTTGCTTTCCTATTCGTTTGCATAAGCACAGTCCTTCGCCAGCAATTTCAACTCCGTTACAGCAATTTTAACTCTATTACAAAGTGATCAAAAGTCTCGTTTATACCCTGC
>JANRMT010062792.1:35845392-35931240 GCA_026402145.1 Polypterus bichir lapradei
ATCATTGATCGCGAATAAAGTATCCATTATTCATGAAGCTTCAATAGGTGAATAGGTGATCTGTCTTTCTGCGTTAACCGCATGCGTTTTCATACGTCTCAAACTAAGGGGATGCGAGGTTAAAATAAATCGAGAAGCGCGCGTACATACTTAGTGCATCCCCTCACGTGAGCCGCTGAATATGGTTTTATATGTCAGTCGCTCGCTTCTAATTGTTTCGCTGCCTTCTTAATTATATAATGCATGTTTTCTAAAGCGCGTTTTGTAGCTCTTCCTGGCTTTCTACGTAATGCGTGATTACGTGAGAGGCGTGATTATGTCATACGAAACTCCGCCCCTCCAGCTGAACTCCATTACAGTAAATGGAGAAAAACAACTTCCAGTTATGACCATTACGCGTAGAATTTCGAAATGAAACCTGCCCAACTTTTGTAAGGAAGCTGTAAGGAATGAGCCTGCCAAATTTCAGCCTTCTACCTACACGGGAAGTTGGAGAATTAGTGATGAGTCAGTCAGTGAGTGAGTGAGTGAGTGAGTGAGTGAGTGAGGGCTTTGCCGTTTATTAGTATAGATATATATATATTCACAGCGGAGATGTAGTGTGTTAAAAAGCTATGAAAAAGAAAAGGGAACATTTTAAAAATAACGTAACATGATTGTCAATATACAGTAATTGTTTTGTGAGTGTTATTGAGTGTTGCTGTCATCAAGGATTCGATTATCATTATTTGTTTCAATCAGGGTCGTATTTGTACGATGTGTTGTGTTCAAGTTACATTCCGTGTTTGTCAATCGTTTTAAAGATAAGAGGTTTCATTTATCGATTCGTTCCTTACTGCATCAATAAACAGCTCGTCTTCCTCTTTATCTGAGATGTGACACACTGCATGCACAGGTTTTTATTTACACTGTCTTCCTTTAGCGGGACATTCACTTTTTGCACCGTGTGCTTTGTTTCTGCAGTAGCTGCACTTATGAATATGCTTGTATGTATCAGACGCTTCATATTTTTTTGCTGCCTTCTCAATTGTGTAATTCGGTTTTTGTTCAGCGCTCTTTGGAACTGTTGCTTTTTATCTATGCACTGCGTCAGTTCACGTGAGCCGCTCGGTGTACATGCATCGAAGTTTCCCAGCTGTGCTGGTGCCATCTCGTGCTATGTCCATGGCTGTATCTAATGTTACCGAAGTCCCGGCACTTAAAACTTTCTCTCACAGTTTCGCTGAGTTTGTTCCAAACACCACCCTGACCATCTCATCTTCCTCTGCATAAGCACAGTCCTTCACCCGTGAATATTTACCCGTGGCAGTGTTTCTATTGGATTGCCGCTGACGGACGGCATTATATGGGCAGGCACTAAATTACAAACGCCAGCGGCAGCCTGTCTATGAACTTAATTTAAAGTTTAGGTTTACATCGTGCTTTGTTTCCGAAGTAGCAGAACTCATGAATATGGTTGTATATGTCACTCGCTCGCTTCTTATTGTTTCGCTGCCTTCTCAATTACATAATGCATATTTTCTTGAGCGCTTTTTGGGGCTCTTCCTGGTTTTCTACGTACTGCGTGATTACGTGGGAGGCGTGATGATGTCACACGAAACTCCGCCCCCACGGCTTTCAAGCTCATCTCCATTACAGTAATTGGAGAAAAACAGCTTCCAGTTATGACCATTACGCGTAGAATTTCGAAATGAAACCTGCCCAGTTTTTGTAAGGAAGCTGTAAGGAATGAACCTGCCAAATTTCAGCCTTCTACCTACACGGGAACTTGGAGAATTAGTGATGAGTCAGTGAGTGAGTGAGTGAGGGCTTTGCCTTTTATTAGTATAGATAATACATTTTATTCACAAAGTTGTATCAAATTACGTAAAAAAGAGAAAGACTTGGAAAAATCAAAGCATCGGTAGTTTGCAATATTTGAAATTTGTATTAATTTGACTTATCCATTAAGTAATGCATCATTTTTCTTTAAGTGTTATTAACCAGCTAATGTTTCCTGTATTCACTGATGCAATCTCACACAATGTAAGTGTCACAAACCTGACAGAGGAATTTTCTGACAAACTTCACTTGAAAAGTGTGGTGTTTTTCACACTGCATTGACAAAACAGTATTTGATTTTTTTTTAATTGGTTTAATATCTGTACAAAAATTGGGAGTGGGAGCAAAGAAATATCACCTCTGGTTTTAACTAATAAGAGTCCAGTACTTTACCACTTAAGACATAAAGAAAGTGGCAGTAGTTAGAAACATTTCAATTCCCTGGGTTGGTACGCCAAAAAGAAATGTTTGAGAACCCCTTGACCTAGGCATTTTATATTTTTTGATTTGTTGAAATCATACTGGTTTAGGTTCTTTACATAGTTACATAGTAGTTTGTCCCTCTGTGTTCTCTGAAAAAGCACATTCTCTGGTGTTTTCTTTGTAGAATACCTGTTTACAGACAAAAAAGAATAATGTGTAATGATCAAACAGCTCTGTTTTGAATTGAGTAATACTTCACTTAAAGACGAAGGTCTGACAAGGCTTGATTCAATCTATCAATTCATATGATGTATTCTATGATGAAAAATTTTGCAATAGAATTGCAGTAGTAAAGAATAAATAATGAAAGTGGTGGGAAAATATTTCCTTGCAGAAAAGACAAATTGTGAACGCAAGCGGTAGAATAAAAACCACAGAGACCAGATACCAGAAAAAGATAACAACCCCTTTGTTAAAATGATCAGCAATATGTTTGTTAATTTTAGGAACAAAATTCAATTTTCTGCACATTAGATTTGGTTGGCCACATTACAAATTACTGTATAACCAAGTCTGAGGTTTCTAGGAACCCAGTGTCCACATTGTAGTATAAGAACCACATTAGAAGTATTGCCTGATATGGGCATCATCGTGTTTTATCATGTTAACTTACATTACTCTCTGATGTATTTTACACAGTGTATTCCCAGATTTTCTAGCATTGAGAAAGGTCTTTTTGCATAGAGCACATTTTTATTACACCAGGGTTTGTTTTTTAACTTATTGTGATCAAGAAGACCTTCTTTCAATGAAAATTAGAGAGTGCCACTGATCACTGGTTGAGGAGAGAGTGATACAATCTAAAATTGCAATCATAAGACAGGCAAGGGTTGAGTGATAGGGTGAACTTTCTCGTATTTGCAAAATCAAAATTATAGTAAACGAAACAAAGAATACCAGTATTTCTAAATCAAGGTTTTTCGTTTATTTTCGTGTAAAATTCACACAGTTAACCTTTTGTATTTAAATAAAATGCCATCTAACATGTCATCAATTGACCCTTGAACAGCAACCAAGCTGCAGCGGAAAAGCATCTCATGAAACCAAAATCATTATAAAAGCAACAAAAATAACAAGAACTGTACATATAAGTAATTGGAAAGAAAACAAAATGTGAAAAAAGTATCAAAAATGATATAAAATAAGTGAAATCTGCAGATAACCTCAGAAATACATAATGTTAGTTGCAATACAAACCATTTAGAATAGACTTGTACATGAACAAAACAAAAAGGACAACATTAAGTCACTTAGAAGAGATAACTGAATAGTGAAATATAAATGTATATAAATGACTTGTTATGACTAGCTAAATAATTCAATGATGATGCTAATTCAAAGCAGGAATTAGCACCTGATTTAAAACAGCAACTTGTATGGTCCCCCATGAATTCAGAAGGTGCATTTTAACAAAGACCACCCTAGGGGTGATTATGTTTTTGAGACTTGAGTGCTATTTAATGAAGGTGAAGAATTAGACTTAGCAAAGTTCAGGTAACAATTCTGTATTAAAAAAGATTGCAACCATAGTGAAGCTGTCAGGGGTTTATTTTTTTTAATTGATAATTCAGAGTAGGTAACAGACTAATTATAAAAATAAACTCTTCTTAGATTTTTGCCATACATGTGGACAAGTGTTTTTGCTGACATGAGGTCTACTGCTACCCACTGGAGTAAGCATCACTGCATAAAATCATTTATTAAGGTAGCCCAGTAAGTCAAAGACGTAAGTAGTCATTTATTTTCTACTGACATTTGACAAGTTAATTGTCAAAGTGTGATTTAGATGCTGCAACAGAATTCCAGAGAGTGGTCGTTAATCAGTTGAAAAAGTCTCTAATAAGAGCAGACTACTGAACTGTCTGATAGTGCTGAATGGTGACATATGTACAAAATTGTCTTGTGAGAAGCACATATAAAACAAGCTAACAAGGGTAGAATTACTCTGGAAAAATTCTACATTTCTTTTAAATATTTTCAAAGTAAAAAGAATATATGATAATGCAAGAGATATGAAATGGCTTCCTTAAATGTTGAAGACAAGTACAATTTATAAGTGATGTGCGCTTCATAAGCTGTTGAGGTATTAATTGCTGACTCTATGATGGCTTTTTTTCTGTATATGACATAACTTGTGATTGACTGCAGTTAATTTGCATTGGGTAATATTAGCTGGCATTTGTCTTTATCCTTTCTCCTAACTCCTAATATCTTTTTATAATCTTGGATATTGAATGGCCTTTCCAGATCTCATACTCCATAATTGCCTGGCCACAATATAGTTTTCTACCGGTGACAGTCAGATTAACACTGTAAATAGCAAGGTGCTGTTTTCACTTTTGTATGTATGTCCTCTAAATATCAGTTATGTTCTTTTTATTACAGTTGTGTGTAAAACTTAATTTTAACAGAACACTGAGCATTTTTTGTAAAGAAGGTGTATATTGCATTTCACCTTTCCTTACACCCATCCATCAATGCCTTTACTGTACCCTTTCTGTCAATTTTTAGAACACAGAGTGCAGAGGCCTGACATGGCAGTACTGAACACAAGGCCAGAACAAATCCAGTGTAGGGTGCACATTCATGCATAAATACACACTCACAACCTCATGACAAGACAATATAGACAAGCAGATTATCCTAACACACACATCTTTGGTATATGTTGCATAAAAAGTATGTTGCATCTTGTAGCTTTGCAAAAAAATGATGTGGCCTCCTTTTATTTCTCTTGTTGCTTTTTATTTACTTTTTTAGATTTTTGTTAATGTATTTTGTCTGCAACAACAACAACGTTTATTTATATAGCACATTTTCATACAAATGATGTAGCTCAAAATGCTTTACAGGATGAACAAAGAGAAAAAATACAAAATATATGAAAAAATAAAATTATGCAATATTAACATATAATAAAAGTGAGGTCCAATTGCCAGTGAGGACAGAAAAAAAAAATAAAATCTGCAGGAGTTTGAGGCCACGAGACCCCCTCTAGGCATTCTAAATGACCTCAATCAGTCCTCATGGTATTCAGGGTTCACATGGAAGAACTTGATGATGACGGTCATGTGGACTTCTGGCCTTTGTTCCATCAATGATGGGATATCAAGGTGCTTTGATTGGGTGGTTGTGGCACAGAAAACCAGAAAAAGAACAGCAGAGATAGTAAGGGTTAGTACGGATTACGGAGCCACCATGAATGATAATGATAATTAATTGAATATACAGAGTATCAGGATTAAACTAAAATGAAGCTATGAGAAAGCCATGTTAAAATAATGTGTTTTTAGCAATTTTTTAAAGTGCTCCAATGTATTAGCCTGGCAAATTTGTATCGGTAAGCTATTCCAGATTTTAGGTGCATAACAGCAGAAGGCCACTTCACCACTTCTTTTAAGTTTAGCTCTTGGGATTATAAGCAGACACTCATTTGAAGATCTAAGGGTACAATTAGGAGTGTAAAGTGAGAGGCATTCTGAAATATAGGATGGAGCGAGATTATTTAAAGCTTTGTAAACCATAGGCAGTATTTTAAGGTCAATTCTAAATGACACAGGTAACCAATGTAGTGACATCAAAACTGGAGAGAAGCGTTCGGATTTTTCAAGAGTTGTAAAATTAATATAGCAAAACCAGAAACGTTTAATTAGAAATTAACTAGAAACAGAGAACAATGACTTAATATAAATTGTGAAAAAAACATAAATGCAAGACACATAAGACCAAACAGAAGGAGCAGCGGTACATTGTGTTAAAAACAGTATTCAGAGTTTAGGCACTAATAGTGAAGAGTGGAAGATATCTGTATTAATTTATGTTAATTGGATAATAAGAAGTTCAGAGGTTTAATGACTGGGTTTTGCTAATTGGCCTCTTAAGATGTGCCATAAAGGCTGTTAAACCACAAATCAAGGGGATTTTATTGTCAAACTGTATAATTCATTATGAGATTTTATTTGGGTGTCTACTTCTGATCACCAAGCTTTGGAAAGATGTGGTGTCACCCACCAACACTGAGCAGAGAGAAACCTGACACCTTCCTTGGACTAAGTGCATTTCCCAGTGCAAGGAGAATGGATCCCTTTGGCTTCGGACACTGAAGAAGGATGTTCTGTCGATGAGGACCTTCTTGTTTTTATTCCAAATCAATTTCATTATCAGTGTGTCATTGAACTGATCTCATTGCCTATTGTATTCTATTATTCTAGAAACCAAAAGAAATGCTTACGTTTCTATCACAATTATCCTTTAAATTCACTCTTTCCTGTAGAGTTTACTCCCTTAATTATACCTACATACTGACAGCACTAAATATTAAAGTGAGCCAATCACTTCAGTGCCCTATTCATTCATCTTCTCATTTTTAGAAAATGTTTTTTAATCAGCAGAAGAGTGAAAAAGGCAGTGAAGTAATTTCTCCCTTTTAGCATTTATTGTTGTTTGCACCTGTGTCTGCATTGCTTGTTCTTGATCATCAGCATTTGGATACGATTTAAGGGAGCAAACCCCACAGAACAAGGGTCTCCAACTCCAGTCCTGGAAGACCACCGTGGCAGCAGGGTTTCATTCTAACCCTTTTTTTAACGATTGCCCTGTTTGTGCTGCTAATTAACTTCTTGTGAATTCATTTTAATTGAATTGCCTTTTTAAGATTTGTTCCCCTGAATTTCTTTGTCGTTCCTCTGAATTGCTTTCCTTAAATGGCGCCCCAACAGAAATGAAATGTGAAGTGAGGGAGCCAACAGAAGAGCAACTAAGCCCTCAAACTCCAACCAATTTCACTCAATCCAGCTGCTTAATGAGGTGCCGATTCTTGTCGTTAATTAAAATCGTTCTTTAATTCCGTGGCTTGTTGCTGCTCTCATGGTGCATTAGCAGACATTTTCTAAATTGTTGATTTTCTCTTTTCTAAGAGGAGTGTTAAAATGTTTTGGGGTCCTGAGCAGATCGCCATTCCCGAGACCTTCACATTTCTGTATTTTCAGATATTATATGATGTACACCAGTTGTTTTGGCTCATTTTGTAGCTCATTATTCTTTGGCTGCTAATTACGGAAAAAGAAACAATCAAGGAGTCTAAGTCTTCAAGAGCACGTCCATTCAAATTAGTTCAAAAGAAGTTAATTAGCAGCAAAAACGGGTCACTCATTAAGAAAAGGGTTAGAATGAAAATCTGCAGCCATGGTGGTCCTTCAGGACTGGAGTTGGCAACCTCTGCCACAGAAGATGTAAAATTAGTAAGGTAATGGAAAAAAACATAGGCAATTAAAGCTGGGGCAAATAATACAGAAAGTTATTACTTTCTTTGCAGTAGATATAAGCCAGATAACTAAAAATGATCAATTACAAGTCAAAATTACACAATAATCGTGAAATCGGTTTGAATAAAAACCTGAAGCCATGGAGGGTCCTGCAGAACTGAACTTGAGAATCATCGATTTAAGACACTCATGTCACAATTTTAAGATGTTTCTAGCTCAGTGGTTTTCAGCCTCTGTCCTGGGGACCCACTGTGGCTTCAGGTTTTTGTTCCAACCAACTTCTGTTTTTAAGTGGACTGCTAGCCTAATGAAGTGATCTGATATTACCCAGTTTCCATGTTTTGGAGTCCATGTAAAAATTATGAAACTAAGTTTGGTAAGTTTTATTAAAATGTACTAAGCAGTTATATGGGAAATGTATTTTTTACTTTTTGACAATATTTTCATCCTGACTTTCATTGTTCTTCTCCAGGTTTTTTGGATTTTTAATCCTTTATTTACTAATTAGTGGGTCTGAAGCTAAACTAGTTGCAGTCTTTCATCATTCAATATTGTTTTCCCAGGTGTCTGCTCTGCTTCTTTTTTTAATTGTCATTATTCAGATACAATGAAAGGAGCAATCTACACAAAAAGGTCGAAACAACAGAAACCAAATGAGTTAAGCATTTAAAGATATTAAAAAAAATAGAAACACATCTAAATATTTTATAAATGTAAAAGTCATACTATTTTGCTTATCTGCATGTAGAACAAGATAAGAGAAAAACACCAGATAATTAAATGAGATCAACTATTATCACTGATTGTGAATCTGTTTGGGACAAAAGCCTGTAGCCTCAGAGGGTCCCCAGGACTGAATTTGAGGAACCCTGTTCTAGCTGATGGTAATGTTATCTTTTTGATAACTCATATTTTTATTGGTGGTCTAGACTACTGAATTCAACAATAATCTTTACAATGCCATTGCCAATACCGAGCAAAGTGCAAGTCAAAGTTTCACTTTGCTTAGTAAAATGAAGGAAGAGCAAAGAAACCTCTGTGTGATGGAAAACAGAAGATATAGAATATTGTGATTCACAGTTGGGGATGCTTACACATCTTATCCAGAATGATGTCAAGGAGCACAAATTATTCAAGCAACAGGTGTGTTTATTAAATTAAAAAAGGAAGAGATTAGTTTAGATAAAACACAAGAGTACAAATAAAATAAGTTGTCTGTTACCTCTTTTAAGTCTAACTGTGTGGGTCCAAAACCCTGCTTAATGAGTTGATGACTTGCACACTTCACTCTTTACTACAGTTCACCTTTTCCTTCACCCTCTTTGCCCCTGATCCCTCTGTATCTCTGTCCAGAAACATTCTCTTCCTCCTGCCAGCCACAAACACGTTGGTAGCTTATTATTTGTTATTTGCATTCTGTTTTTATATGTTGTTAGATTTTATTTTTTGTGTTTATTTGTGAAGTTGTTGGCATTGCTAGATTGCATTTTAAAAGAAGGTGGCACACTACAAGTAGCTCAGATTTTAAGACTTTCTTATAGTTACAACTTGTGAAATTAAAAAAATAATACTTGTAGGAATACTTCTGGCTTTACGAATGTACAGGTAATAGTGAGGTGATTTGAGCCTAGTTTTTATCTAAGGACCAGTAACGGCACACTGCACGATAACATGCAGTGAATACACTTGACTTGAGCATTCCTAGTTTTCCTCCTCTTTCTCTGTACGTTTAGCATTTGTTTGCTCAGAGGTTGATGAGGTTGATGCGCTTGCTGCTTCCTGAGCAGCTCTTCTTTTCTCCAACGTAGTGGCCCGCTTCTTCTCTTCTTTCGTCGGCATCTTTTCACATTAAAACTGATTAAGTCAGTGTTTGTGTTGCAATTACTTAGTATGTTTTCTTTAATTTTTCACTTAAGCTGACACTTAATTCTTCAATCTGCCTCAAGAATTATTTAAGATATGAAGAGTTAGAGGAAGTGATGGCGAAGGTGGTAGTGATGAGAATGCCGCCCATACGAATGAGCCACACGGTTGTCCTGCTGGCCGCTGCAGAGAGTTGATTCTACAATAAAATAAAATTTAAATAAAACGAGGAATACCCTTGGAGGTCAATCATCACTCCGAGAGCAGATAGTAGACGTCAAGTAGTATATGTGTACCAAATTTCAGGTCAATAGGTCAAATGGTTTGTGAGCTACAGGTGATATAAAATCCTGGAAAATGGACAGCCACGGTAGCATATTATATACAGTATAAAGATCATATGCTGTACTGTATATCAGATACTTTCTAATGTTTGATTTCTAGTTTGCCCTCCACTCAAAGAAAGATAATCTATTATCTGTCAAAATCAGTCATGATTGGGCATTTTCAGCAGTTCAAATGGAGCACACCACCACCAGTGAAACCTTTGTTGAACATCTCCTGACTAGACTCAACAGCCTGGCATGCAGCAGCCTTTAAACCAATGTACTCCAAGGGTTACTACCGGGACAATCTTCAGAGCCACTTTGGATTTGAGGAAATTTCTCAAAGTGCTGGGGCCTTCACCCCAGGTGTATGTGCATCCATGAGTCCTGACATGCAGTTGTTGGCAGGACTTAGTTCTCTTTCTCCTTCTCTGTGCTGCTTACTCTCACCTTTCATTCTGTTAGCAACAAATAAATCTTTTACATTTGCTTTACATTTGCTGAATAGAATAGGTGATTCACAAAATGCCTAACATAAAAATTCAAAAAATGCCAGTCAGTTAGCAGCTGCCCCTTGACTATTTTGCATATGTATACATATAGTAAACCACAGATGCTGGTGCCTATGATCTATTCTATTCATTTCGTAGGTAACCCTGAGCATTACATGTTAAAATTATTAGTATTCAATATTATTGTTGTTTTGTGCTAAAATTTGATTCCCTAAGGTATTGAGTTTTTGGTATTTATTACATTTACATCGATTCATTCAGCAGACACTTCTTTTCAAACCGACTTGTAAAAGAGGTTGACATAATCAAGTAAATATCAGTCTGGGACTATTTAAAAAACAAGTATTATAGAATAATTTTGCAAAATTTACCTCTGCAAGTGAAAAGCTCCAAACCAAACAGAACAACAAAAGTCTATTTGCCCTTTTCTTAGCTACAAAAAATCTAGCATCAAGGAATTCCATTAGGAATTGGAAATTCACAGAACAAGAGAGTCATTAGTTTGGAGGAGGGTGGGCAGCTTATTCCACCAGCTAGGAGCTACACATGGAAAGAATCGGGATTGAGATTTGAGACCAGGTACATTTAGGATCACCAGATTTATAGAGCTTATTTTACTAAGGTTATTCACATGTACAAAGTGGACCAGCATTATCTACTAAGTTTCTGATTAACATTTACGATCAATCAGAAAATATAAAGGGAGAAATAATACAAAAATATCTTTGTAAAACAGTGTTGTGATATATTATGTATTAATTTGCATTATGATTGTTTGACAGTGAAGTTACACTGATAAAAACCAAAATAACAATATATATTTAAAGAACAAGGTAAACCCATTCATCATTCATTCTTTAGCCTGCTTGACTAAGGTGCAAGGAGAAGGTTAGAAGAGTACCTCGATTAATTGCCTTTTTTATTTAAATATATACAGTATATGCTGGTTGTGCTATGCCTTTTAACATTAGAATTCTTATGTAGATTTTTGTAATTATTAAGATGAAATCAATAAACACCTGCTTGTTACCTTATATCAAAATAAAATGCCTGTGTCAGACAATTTAATGTATGAATAGTGAGGTGCTGATAGTGCACAGTGAGAGATGAAGTTCAAAGGAGGATGAAGGTGGCATAATAAGCATAGGAGTCTTGAGCTGGGTGATAGATAATCAGACATAACACCAGAATTTTTGAAACATTATCAAAATAAAAGGGTAGAATACACAGATTACTTACAGATTACTTTCATTGCAGAACACAGTGCAACATGTAAGGAAGTGCTGTGAACTGTTCACACAAGCTGCCCATGAAAAATGAGTGTGTAATCCTAATATGTTGCAAATTACTCATTCGCAATTAATGGCTGTATGTGGCGGCAGTGAATCTTCCTAGGTTATTTTGAAGCCTAAAAAAAACAAAGACTGATAGACTCATCTGCAGTATAACAAAGCACTTTTGGTGTAGTGAGAGGCATTTTAAAATAGCATTATTAGAAGTTGTAAAAATCCTAATGGGTCACATTGACCTGAAATTCTGTGGTGAATACAGCATAGATTATTTCACAAGAAATAGGCATATGCAACATGCATACTGATATGACAGAATCCAATTAGTGCTAATAATTTAGCTTGCATTCCCAAAAGAGCCCCAGGAACACATTGACCCTCTTTCCATTCCTTAGTGGATTAACCCTCTGATCCAATTACCCCAGTCCTGTATATAAAGTGAGATTTACTTTCATGAGAGGTCTAATCTAATGAATACCACATTCCCTTGCTGTCTGTTGCAATACAATTATGCTACAAAGCTGCCTGCATATTTTTAATAACATTTTTATAGTGTATCATATACATATAGCGCATCTTATTTTATATGTCTCAAGTTGCTGCACTTATCAGGCAAATCAGACATATGTTATTTACAGTATTTACTGTCATTTGAATGAACGAAATCCATTTTTACACAGGAAATGTTCACTGAAGCAATCCTTAATCAAATCTTTATTAATGACAAAACATATAGCAGCATTATCTTTGTCGTGTTTTAGTATTTTGTATACAGTATGGTTGTAGATTGGCATTTATAACCATACTGAAGACAGAAATTTACATTAGAATGCATATAACTATTAAAATACTTATCTGACATCCTTGGTGCCTCAATCACTCCTAACCTGTTAACAGCTGTATTTGGTAAACTACCAGGTGGGCTTAAAGTGGAGAAGAATAAATTGATAGTTTATACAGTACCACACTACTAGCACGTAGTCTTATTCTGCTTAACCGGAAGAATTCCAAAACACCTTTTATAAGTCAGGGGGTAACTGATGTTCTATATTGAACATGAAATTGGGAAAATAATGAAATTCTTGCTGTCCAAAACTTTTTTTAAAACATGGTAAGACTTAATTAAAAAAATTTAATAAGTATTCATTTGGGAGAAAAGGATGTTTTCTCTTTTTTATTTAACATTTTTTTCCCTAAGCTCCCAACTCTCCTGTCTTTTTCTCAGGTGGGAGTTAAATTTTTCCTTTGTTAGGTTTTTGAAGGTATTTGCTGCATACTTTCTGCATCTTTCATTTCCTACATTTTATACTACGTTACCTTCGTGAAATAAAATTCTTAAATAAAGCTACAGCACACATCAATGCAATAAAAACTGGCAGGAGTTGCCACAGCGGATCATTGTCTTCCATATCTTCCTGTCACCTACATCTTGCTCTGTCACACCCATCACCTGCATGTCTTCTTTCACCACATCCACAAACCTTCGCTTAGGCCTTCCTTTTTTCTTCTTCCCTGGCAACTCTATCCTTAGCATCCTTCTCCTACTATACGCTGCATCTCTGCACAGGTCCAAACCAACGCAATCTCGCCCTTCTGACTTTGTCTCTCAACCGTCCAACTTGAGCTGACCCTCTAATGTACTCATTTCTAATCCTATCCATCCTTGTCACACCCAGTGCAAATCTTAGCATCTTTAACTCTGCCACCTCCAGTTCTGCCTCCTGCTTTCTGGTCAGTGCCACCGTCTCCAACCCATATAACATAGCTGGTCTCACTGCCATCCTGTAGACCTTCCCTTTCATTCTTGCTGATACCCGACTATCACAAATTACTCCTAGCACTCTTCTCCACCCATTCCACGTTGCCTGCACTCTCTTTTTCAATTCTCTTCCACAATCCCCATTACTCTGTACTGTTGATCCCAAGTATTTAAAGTCATCCACCTTCGCCAACTCTACTCCTTGTGTTCTCACCATTTCACTAACCTCCCTCTCATTTACACACATGTATTCTGTCTTGTTCCTACTGGCCTTCATTCCTCTCCTCTCGAGAGCAAACCTCCAACTCTCCACGGTCTCCTCAACCTGCTCCCTACACTGAGAGAAGGAAACGTATTTTGGAAGTTTTCTGTGCTGGTTACTGTTGTTGAGAGCTGAATTGCTATTTTTTGCCTAGTTTTGGATTAAATATTAGCAATTACTAACAATTCCAAGAAACTTCATTAAATATTTAATAGCTCAAGCACATTATGTTCTTGAAGCAGACAAGTGAATAAGATGAATTTTTATTTTTAAATCTCTTAAAACTCTGCACAAATATATTACCAAATATGTTTAGTATCACATAATATTCTCAAACCAACTTAATCCAATTCCGGGTCACCAAGAAGTTAAAGTTTATATATGAGATCCATCAGCAAATAAGTATAAAAGTTGGTGCAATGCAAAATGAAAATGATCCTTTTTGATCTTGACTATTTGATTTGAACACTAAAGTATGTTCATTTCAACTTTAGAATTTAAATATTCTTAGCCCACTTATGACCTTTCTGATGCATTAGCTCCCCTATCAGGTTTTTCCCCCTTCTCTTGTGCATGGTGTTTCCTTTTTGTTTCACATTGCATGTAATTTATATAGTGGTTGTATAAATATCTCAGCATTAAAAACATTTAACCCAAACTTAGTGTTATCTTCAAGATTGTTCTTTTTGGTTAGCCCGCCCAGAGGCATAGTTAGTTTTTGCTAGCATTTAATCTGCCTTTTTATTTGAATTTGCTAAGCAGGAGTGTTTCACCTCACAACAATCGGACCTTCCATTTCTTTTTTGGTGGTTAGTGGGGTTCAATATAAATGCAGATCCACTGAACCATGTACTTTAAATACACATTTCATATGCATTAATTACATACTGTAAAATGATTCAGAAATGGGAGCTCCCTGGACTATTGGAGGCTTACTTACTGTACTCATGATATTTGCTTGGCTGGCCCTGTATCTACATTAAGCAGTAAATTCCATTCAGTTCAGTTTGTTTTTGTATAGCTCTCTTCACTGAGTGCTGGGACAAGTCCACAGGTAAATGCAATTATAAACTTTTCTCTTTACATAATGATTACACCTAAAGACACAGGTTTGTTTTTACAGATAGAAAAAAGCAACTGGTTAACATAGATGCAACCAAACAATATTTGACCATTAGCATTATTATTGAACAACCAATTTGCTTGTTTTGCTTTAAATATTTTACTACAAAAGTAAAAGAAAACACTAAGTATAGTATCATCTAAAGCATACAGGATTACAATTACACTATTTAAGGCTCTGCACTTCATATATAACATTAAACATCTTAAATATTTTCTCACTTCTTCCTAACTTGAAAAACAGGTGTTATTAATGTATTATGATTGATCAGAAATGTCTAAAACAGACAAAGGTTTACGAGAAACCAAATGTTTTCCTTCTACTGCAGATTTTCACTTGTTTATTTTGTTCTCCCAAGCCACTCATTGAACATAAAAAGCAGACAATGTGAATACAGCAGTTAAACACCGAACCTGTTGATTAAAAACAATATGAGAAATAGTCTGCTAAAGAGCAGTAATAGTCTGCTAAAGAGCATTGCACTAACTGATTTTATTCAGCTATACATGCAGTGCCAATTAATGACATAGAAAATGCCCTCTAGAGAAAAATTATTCAATTTGTAGAGTAGATTTACCTGTTAGTTATGCTGCTCTCTATTATAGGAGCAGAATGTCTGGAGATTATACAAAAAATAAAAATGAAAAGGTACAACTTTTTCCCATAATTAACACTCCCTGTTGTTTTCTGCCTCATTGACCATAGGACTGAAAAATCCTATTCGATGAAGTTTAAGTCCATAGACAACTACACAATTACTGTATTTGTGTGTGTTTATGATCTGTATGGATTCAATTCATTTAGTATGTTTAAATAGAAGTGGCAGTGTTTGTGATATTCTGACTGATTTTTTTTTTCCCCAAAAATAATTTACATATGTTTTTCTTTATATCCAAAGACTGGTGGCGCAGTGGGTAGCGCTGCTGCCTTGTAGTTAGGAGACCAGGGTTCGCTTCTCAGGTCCTCCCTGTGTGGAGTTTGCATGTTCACCCCATGTCTGTGGGGGTTTCCTCCAGGTGCTCTGGTTTCCTCCCACAGTCTAAAGACGTGCAGGTTCGGTGCATTGGCAATTTTAAACTGTCCCTAGTGTGTGCTTGGTGTGTGTGGGCTGGCGCCCTGCCTGGGGTTTGTTTCCTGCCTTGCACCCTGGGATTAGCTCCAGCAGACCCCCATGACCCTGTTAGGATATAGCGGGTTGGATAATGGATGGATGGTTTCGGAGAAGATGCTTGGTTTTTACTAAGTCAACTTTCAAGTTGTAAACATGATTTCAAAAAATGTAATAAAATGAAATAGTTTTATATAATTATTGATATATATACAATTTAATTTAACAATGTTACAAGCCAAGTAGTAATAATAATGCACTGTGTACCATATCATACAATGTACAGTACATAATACTACTGACAGTAAAATGAAAAAGGATAGGTAGGTAAACAGAAAAACAGGAAAGACAAGTTTGTCACAAGTTTTCATACGCAGCCTGAGAAAACCTGTATAACCGATAATCTTTACAGTACAGCTCAAAAGGTTACTAAACTTACAATGGAAAATAATAAACAGATTTGCAGTATTTTCACTCTTGCAACAGAGACCCTACACCTGGCCTTTTGTACTATAATGTTCTGATCTGTTGTAGAGGTAATAATGCATACTGCATGCAGCCTTATAATGAAGCTGAATGTATACTTGATGAAATATAACCCATCAATGTTATAATTAAACAATCAAACTCTTTGCACTGTGCTTTCAATCGTGTGACCACAGTGAATGAGCACTGTACTTGTTCTCATTGTGGTGATGATGGATCATTAAGAGCATCAAACTCTGCTCCTGGAGGGCCACAGTGGCTGTATGTTTCTTTCAGGCCACTTTATTTTAGTAAGTCAATCACTGCTGTTATATGTAGCTGACTTCATCGGCTTTTTAAGATTCAGAATTCTTCATTTATTTTTATTTTCTTTTAAATCAGCAACCAAAAAAAAAATACGAGATGCGAAGCAATCCAACAGATGACCGGGTTACTTAGAAATCTTAAATGCAATTCCTGAAGGGCAACCCCTTTTGCCACAACCAGTTTTTCTAATTAGAAGTCAAATCTTAATGTTAATTAAATGTTATTTAAATCAATGGTTTTTATTGTTCTCATTCTACCAAAGCAAATATTTCCAAAATGTTTGATTTTCCTTTTTCTGTCAGCACCATTATTTGTGCAGAATGTTGTGTTGAGTAAAACAGATCAGTATTTCACAGACCTTCATTTATTTCTTATCAATATTTTAGGAAAACAGATATTTTACCATAAGTAGATATGTTCAAATGAGATCGAATAGTTACATTGGTGAATTTGACTACTGTCTCTTTTCCCCAATGTGTTATTAAAAACAGAATAGCTGACCTCCCATAAATGATGAATAAAATAACGTAGAATATGTTCTTATTTGAACTAACAACTCTGAAATTAAAAACTTTTCATTTTCAGAAAGTGTTATGAATGTGTTTGAATGGTGACAGTGAATACAACAGCTATGCTTTCCTCTGCTCTGCCAGTGAATCATGCAATCGTAAATACTTTGGAATAAGCTGAACTCCTAAACATATTTGGGCATTGTCTTACAGGATGTGCTCCTGTCACCTTTGCCTATGAAATGGTAAATGGTTTATACTGCACTTCCACTCACTTATTTTAGTCAGAGGTCTCAAACTCCAATCCTGATGTGCCACACTGGCTGCAGGTTTTTGTTTTATCTCCAGCCAGTTACTATCGTAATTGACGTGCTTTTTAAGGTTACTGAAAACTCAGTTACGTTTGGTTTTCCTTAACCAGCTATCAATCAAAAAATATTGAATTGCTTCAGGTTAGATGATGTTCTTAGAAAAAGAAAATAAACCATATTGGAAATGTCTTACACATCAGAGTGCAGGTACTGCCAAGCCAAATACTTAAATGAAGTAATATGTATAGTTAACACCAAGAATTGGCTCCTAATTATGAAACAAGTTGCTGCAAAAAAGTGAACCCAGCTAAACTCCAAGAACTGAGTTCGAGACCCTTGATCCATTTTTTTACATATATGGAGCAGCTCAGTTATTATCTGGCAAGAGATTAAGCAAAAATGTAATATAGGTTTCAAGAAACTTAAAAGCAAGTCAATTAGAGTGATGAAACAAGAAAACATGAAACATCCAAACAGCGCAGAAAAAGCATAGGTGAGATTTTAAAAGGTTCAACACATACTGTATAGTACTAGCAGAATTAAGCATCTAAAATGACCAGGACTTACAACAGTGTCAAATCATGCTTCTGGCCGGCTTTATATTGAGGAGAAAATGCCTTCTAGAACTATGTGAGGATGAACCATGTGGCCATGTATCCTTGACAGCACATGCAGGCCATGTGATAACACCCTTGCATACTGTGGTGATCAAAATTGTTTTATCCTTCTGGTTATTTTTTTAGAGAATTATCCATATACTGTATAGGCCTTGATAATTATATTTTCTGCAAAAGAAAATTCACTATTGCAATATGCTAAACTAACACTTTGGAGAGCAGTGATATGTAACTAATAGAAATTTATAGAATTAATAAAATGCATTTTTCAAAAGGCAATTTTCTATCATTTTGATGCAGTTCTGGACCTTCTAGAGTTTATATTTTTCCAATCAGAGCTACACCGTGTACCAGAATTACTTTAATTATATACAGTCTGTGTGAGAAAATGTGATTATACATGTGCAAATAATGTCTAATAACAGTAAGAATAAACATTATTTCTAATGTGCAATTCCAGATATGAAATTGCACATATATAACAAAGCACAAAAACATTTATCCATTGATTTTTTTTTTAAACCATTTATTCTAATAAAAGGTTTTGGTTGGGACCTGTGCTGCTTTTGACATGAAAATTCTGGTAAATCAACAGGGACCTAGGAGAGAGAAACTTTCAGAAGGGCTGGAACTATCCTGTGGAGCCGTGAAACGTGTGTGCGTGTGAAAGTGTAGAGAACAAGAGATAGATGGGTGTGTGGAGAAGGGGGGGTTATTAGTCTCTTAAAGAGAAGATCTTACAGGAGCTACTGCTCTGCTTAAATCCTTTAGCTCGGGTATATGGCTGCCATCCAACCTTGGGAAGAAAGCTGGGTTGGATTGGCTGAGGAAAATTACTGCAAATTGTTTTGCCTCAGCATTGGAGTTGCATGGAAAGATCTGTGGAAGACAGGAGCGGTGGTAGAGGGGTCTGTGCAAAGCCGAGGAAGGAGATTGCTTCCACTAAACGTTGAGTTAGGAAGCAAAGTAGAGAGAGACTGTGTTTCACAACGTAGTAGACTAACAACACCAGTGATGACATAATGTCAGCTAAATAATACCATTAAAAAATCATACAAAATGAAGACTTATAAACATAGTGTCATATATTAACACCACCAAAGAATAGTATTAAAAATATCCAAGAACAGTATTAAGGAATATCTCAAGATCAACATCCATTTTGGGCAGATTCTGTTCCAGTAGTATTAAATAAAAAATAAATGTCTGGGAAATACCGTTCCATCCCAAGGCAACATACTCACATGCCCTTCCAATGCCAGTTTAGAGTTCCTACTTAAACTGACCTGTAAATTTTTGAATGCACAGTTTAAAAAAAGTTTGGGGGGCAGACAGAGACTCCCCATTGAAGGTGCCTAAACAACAGCGCTATGAGGCATCATCGGTACATTTTTAAAAAGAGTTAATTCAACTAAGAATCACCAAGACTGTTGTCAGGTTCTTGTCTTGTCCTTTATCTTGTTATTATGAATTATTTTCAATTTAATGTGAAGCCAAAAGGAGTGGCATTTTGTATTAAACCAGCATTGTCAGGTATTACAGAAATTAGGGCTGCAGTCACTTGAAGTAAGTATAAAAGTTCTCAGTTTCTTACTGTACATTGTCTTACGTTTCTGCTTCAAGAGTATACCCCTTGTTTTGCAATGTATTAGGTTTATTGGGTGGGTTAAGTTTTTCTTGTGTCCCTTTGGGTTTATGTAAAACTCCCTCTTTTTGGATTTTAGTATATTGGGTATTGAATGCAACAGTTTCAAATTTGTTATATTTGACCATTTTTTGTTCCTCTGGATTATGCTTTTGGATATAATTTTGGCTTGATATCATTTTGTAATTTATAGTCTTATTAAAATTCTTTTATTTACATATATTATTTTATTTACATCTGCAATAAGATGCTGCAGATGCTCTACCAGACGATTGTGGCGAGTGCCCTCTTCTACGCGGTGGTGTGCTGGGGAGGCAGCATAAAGATGAAGGGCGCCTCACGCCTGAACAATCTTGTTAGGAAGGTAGGCTGTATTGTAGGAATGAAGCTGAGCAGTTTAACATCTGTGGCAGAGCAACGGGCGCTGAGCAGGCTCCTGTCAATCATGGAGAATTCACTGCATCCACTGAACAGTATCATCTCCAGACAGAGGAGTAGCTTCCGCTTCAGTGACAGACTTTTGTTACTGTCTTGCTCCACTGACAGACTGAGGAGATCGTTCCTCCCCCACACTATGTGACTCTTCAGTTCCACCCAGGGGGGTAAACGCTAACATTATTCAAAGTTATTGTCTGTTTTTACATGCATTTTTATTACTCTTTAATTTAATATTGTTTTTTGTATCAGTATACTGCTGCTGGATTATGTGAATTTCCCCTTGGGATTAATAAAGTATCTATCTATCTATCTATCTATCTATCTATCTATCTATCTATCTATCTATCTATCTATCTATCTATCTATCTATCTATCTAATATAACTTATTTGATTTTAAAATTTATAGGTTTTAGCAAGGGGTTTTTAAAAGTTTTGGTCTTCTTCTGTTACTTAAGTAAGCTTTATTGCAAGGCATGAATCGCACCTTCACACTTGAACATATACCCCCACTATCTCAAACTGGCATTATTTACATTTACCAATTAACTTAATATGCCAGTCTTTATAATGTGAAATTAAAAACTGGTGTGCCTGGAGAAATGCTAAAGTTGACTTGGAATGTGCAAATGAGAGACAGGCAGCTAGCAGGCCAGATTTCCTGGGGCTTTCAGGCAGTAGCATTAACTGGTGCGCTCCACTTCCAGTCATAATAAAAAAGTACCCCTATATGTCTGACTTCAGTGGAGGCCTGAATAGGGGGAACCAAGAAATGGTGGGGAATATATTGAAAGTATAAAATGTGCACATGGTGTACTGTGATAAATTGATTTAGGATGGCTCTTGTTAAGTCTTCTTGCTCAGTGCAATTGTGTCAATGGAGCTCTTCTATCACCTGTCACTTTCTATCAAGTATAATGTGTTTGGATGCGCATAAGCAAGCACTGTACAATGTAATAGGCAGCATTCTGTTAAAACAGGTTAAAACAATATCAAGCAATAAAAGCAACAGCAAAGTGGCAGGGAAGCGGGCCACTCTCATTTGCACATGTTAGAGGGAAAGAAAATGATTTAATGGTAAAATTGCAGTAAAGTGCACTCTCCAGAGAGATGTAAAACTTTCAGCTTCTGTGACCAGACTTTGGCAGACACATCACAATAAATATTGATACATATTAGATCTATATGGCTGCAAAAGAAATTAGTGACACTAATCAATAAGTACTTGGATGAAAAAGCAGTATGGTGCGAAGGCTTTTAAAAGGCAATGACTAATAAACTTAAAATTATATTGATTCTTCTTTTGATTTATTAACTGGTGTCTTTCTAAGCTGAATTTAGAATGTGAGCTAGAAGACAATGTATTTCATCCTTTAATTAAATATATCTAAAAATAAATGTTTATGGAACACTTAGCATGAAAGACAGTGGGTGACTTCAACAGAATTTTAAAAATGAAGTACTTGAAACTTACCACAGAACAGCCAAGCACTTTTTTTCACTACTGATTCTTTGATTTAGACACTTTAAGAGAGTTTGTCTTATGAGTACAGCCTGAGTACAACGTTGAACAAAAAACAGATTTTGTTTTAAAGATAAATATCGTATAGCGAATATTGTATAGTAAGGGTACCTTAAATGTTGGAATACAACTTAATACCTGTATTATTCCTTGACAGATTTAGCATGATAAAATATAACATCTCAAGTAATTAAGCATTTTACTCATAAAACATTTAACACCTCTTAACCCATTAATATTTTACTGTAATGATTGTGAAATTTGCAATTTGATAGCATTGTAATTAGCACATGGATTGTTAGGAGCCACTGGTTCATATCCCACCCTTATCACTGTATGAAATTTGCACATTTTACCTTTGTTCACATAAATTTTCTCAAGGTACTCTGGTTTTCTCCCACATTAAAAAAGATATGCAGTCTAGATTGACTTGTGACTGTGTATGCTGTTGGTTATTGTTTTGCATGCATTGACACCCAGGACTATCATTCCACAACCCCATTTTAGAGTAAAGGAAATTGCCAAATTAATGTATAACTATGGACATTTTAATCTACTGTCCAAATCTTTCCAAACCTGTAAATCTCATGTCGTCAGAAATTTTGATGACTTTTTATTATATCTTCAGTATGCATATATGCACTGGTGACACAAGTATGGGACTGGATCTTAAATGCTTGATGCTTATGAAGTACTCAGATGAGGCAATTATAAGTAATGTACAGAATTTGGAGTGGAATACAATCACAACTTATTTACGTGTGATCTTGTTTCTGTTTTATTTATTTTTTCATGTGATTTATATCATGTAAACATAGGCACCAGGTGCCTCTCATGAGTTAAGGAAATGTCGTACTCTGGCAGATTCAGAGAGTTAAACCTGTTTAGTCTCGAGCAGAAGAGACTGCATGGAGACCTAATCCTGGTCTTCAAAATCAACTTAAGGGTGAACCATGTACTCAATGACACCAGTGGAAATGCATTTAAGACTGTAGCCAGGAAGAATTCTTTACACACAGATTTGTAGGAATCTGTAACAAACTTTTGAGACTCTTCAATAATGTGTTTCAATTCAAAGTCATTACACCAAAGGGACATCCCCCAATGCTGTTGTCAATAAAAATAAATCAAGACCAAAAAGGTTGAGAATCACTGTTCTAGAGCACCTCAAATTGAGAAGCATGTGAAAAAGAAAACCTTGAATACACAGGAGGGCATTTTGTTTAAGATAAAGCATGATGGCCTATCCAATAATATGTTTTGTGAGGTAAATATCTTTACAATGCAGAACAAAAAGGTTTGAAATATCAAGACCATGGCAATTGGTAAAACTGGAATGCTGAAAAGCATAGGGCAAGACTTCAGACAGATATTGTCGATCTGTTAGAATAATGGATGTTTATATGTTTTTACTCATTTGAGTGTGGCATCATCTGGGTTTCACTATAAATATGTATGGTCAAGGAAACATTCCTAAAAGGTTGCCACTAACTAAATGAAGAAACTGTTTCTAATTAATGTCATGTTCTTTTGTTGTTTGACTTTTTTGCACTTTGACTATGGATTTTGTTTAACTCTTTTGAATTGTAACAATCATTTATTTCTTATTTGATTTGCCTGGTTTTGGTAAGAGACTGTATTTAAATTAATTACGTAACGTGAAATAATCATGAAATAAATTTGTTTATTTGGACAATGTACCTGGTGTCAGTGCATGTCAACATCCATAAAAAATTGATTCCGATTTGTCTTTGTTTAATTTCTGTGTAAATAAAAAAAAAGGAGTGAAGGGCACTGTCCAAATGAATGTCTATGTGAGTCCTTTAATTGTCTATGTGCAATCCTTTAATTGGTTGCTTTCTGATTTTTCCAGGGACACAGCTGTCTGTGCCCCAGATACTCCCACATTTCTTGGCAGTAAATTAGTGTTGTTTTAGGTTTTTTTTTAATTTAATTTGATTGGACAATCATCGACACACTACAGTTCACACCTGTCTTACACGTTACTTAACTACAGATGAGTGAGTGCAACTTTGATAGCCACCTCCAGTGGAACTTTAGAAATGAAAGAAAATTTGGTTATTTCTTTAATGAAATACCCCATAATAAATTGTTCACTTGAAGAAAAAAAGAAGACAAAAGAGCTTGGACCAGTCCAACCTGACTTAAGAATTTGAAGATGAGCTTACATACTGACGTTTTCTAGCCCTTGTTATGATAAATGGAATTGGTTGACTGGGTGTGGTATAAGTAATGCATTTTTTTGCATTCCATGTTTAATGATTCAAAGTTTTGGTGCTGAAGCATTGTGGACAACAACAAGATTTTAAGCACCTTTCCGAAAAATGCAAGTAGCATGAAAGTAGCCGCAGTCAACTAGACAATAGCATGAGGTTATATTTTTCAATCAAATCAAATCAATCAGAATCTTTATTGTCATTGTAGCAATAAGACAGTGTACAACAAAATTTTTTTAGGTGCAATTTTCCAGTGCAGAAAAAATAAAATAAAAATAAAAACCAAACTAAAACACAATTACTCAAGTTACAACTAAAATAATGGACTAAAATAAGTATCCAAAATTGTCCATAACAGCAGAACAATGTTTTCCACTCATACATACATACATACATACATACATACATACATACATACATTATATTGCACTTGTCCCTTATCTAATGTTAACTTAGAATGAAGGTGCACTTGGTCAGATTGATCACTTAACAGCATTCAGCATGGTGATGGCTGAAGGATAAAAACTGTTTCTCAATCTATTTGTCTTAGTCTTTATGGATCTGAAATGTCTGGATGAAGGCAGGCGTTCAAACAATGCATGTCCTGGGTGTGATGGGTCCTGAAGAATTTTCTTGGTGTTCCTGAGACAACAGGAACTATGTAGTTCTTCTAGTGATGGAAGAGGACAGCCGACTATCTGCTGGGCAACCTTAATGACCCTGTGGAGCTCTTTCTTCTGTGCTACTGTGCAGCTGGAGAACCACGCACAGAGACCGTAGGCCAGGATGCTCTGTACTGTGCAGCGGTAAAAGGACACCAGCAGTTTCTCAGGGATGTTGCTCTTCCTGAGCACCCTCCGGAAGTAGAGTCTCTTTTGGGCCTCCTTCACTACCTCAGCAGTGTGTGTTCCCCAAGGCTTAGTATTGCTGAACAGCTAGATGAAGGCTTTAGGATTGGCATTAGTAGGCACAACGAAGAGGTGACCAAAATCGAAACATCCTGTCCAGAATAATAGAAGAGATATACTATATATGTGTTTGTGGTTAGCAGAATAGTGGTGTGCCTTGAGATGATTTTGGTTACAAAAGTACAGAAAGAAAGGTTGGGAACCACAGCTCTAGACAATAGCTGTAATAGTATGTAGGTACATTTTTTGGAAGGCTTAGTGAAATGACTCAATTTAATAAGAAAATAATTTAGAAATTTCCAGGACTGAAGGAAAGGAGGATATAATTTATGTTCAAGGAAATATACATTTCCTGATT
This sequence comes from Polypterus bichir lapradei, assembly GCA_026402145.1. Lineage (NCBI taxonomy): Eukaryota > Metazoa > Chordata > Cladistia > Polypteriformes > Polypteridae > Polypterus > Polypterus bichir. The sequence goes on from JANRMT010062792.1 coordinate 35,870,538, forward strand.
GTAAAGGCATAATAAGATTTAGGCTGGGGTCTGGTCTATGGGTGTAGTACAAGACAGCTTGGGGGGCTTATGTTTTAAGATGCGGGAGTCTATGGCTCTTACAATGTGAATTTTTGTGCCCAGGTGAGGTAGGCCTGTCAAACGTGTATAGTACTGGGCAGACTTGCAGCAAGTGTAGAATAAAATTTGGATGGGAATGACTCTGTGGGTGTGGTAAATTAGATGCAAGACTTAAGAAAAATCAGAGGACTAGTGATGGTATGATGTGCATTCTGTTAGCAGAGGCGGAATAAGATTTGGATTGTCCTTGCTATAGATGAGTTATTTAACAGAGAGAAGTCCACGTGATTAGAAGGTTACAGAGGTAGGGGTGTGGACTTTATGGTGTGTGTTTTGGCAGAATGGGGAACTGGGCAAGTTGGCAGCGGACTGGATTTACAGACGGGTGTAGTACAAAATCTGGTTGGCAGATGCACCTGTTCCTTTTCAAATCTTTAGGGCAAGTTATGGGAAGAATAAGGGGACTGTGTATATCACAGAATAAAGTTTTTGAGCACAATAGAAATGGGAAAACTGACATCAGATTGGGCAGCATTTTAGCCTGGATGCGTCTTTTGGGTCTGGTACTGGTCAGGCCAACATATGCTTTGACACTTTGATGAGCACCAAAAGAGTATGTGGATTGACCAATTTGATAGATATGAAAGGCGTTGTATAATAGATAAAAAGAAAAATGAAAAAATGTACACAAGAGATTTTCTCTTCCATACTAATTTTTTCTTCATTCACATATGATTCCTTCAAAAGTGATTTTAATTAGTTAACATTGGCCTAGCTTCGACTCAACCTCCACCAAAATATAACACCGTTATCCACCAACTTTTATCCATTATGATTTGTATTATTGCAGTTTACTAAGCAGTCTTTTGCTGACTCTCAAAACTGCCGAACAGTGTGATTTTGGTCAGGTGAAACTGATGGCATAAACATAGCATTTGAAGATAACTTATTATAGTGTCTTTTAAGTATTTCATCATGTTTGGCCTGAAAATATCTAGGTAATGTTGGCCTAGATTTCTTCAACCAAGAGACAATGGTTTCATATTTAAAGTATCTAATTGACACCACTGGCTAAAATTGTGCCACAGATTTTTACATGGATATGTAATTTCCATGTTTAGATTATTCTGTGTCAATGTTATTTTTGATCACTTCAACGCATTGCTATCATTTATTACTTGGCCGATGCCTTTATCGAATGCACCTTACAACGTTTCAGATATAATTGGTTACATTTTTTTGTTTTTCTGATTGGCGCATAGGCAGGTCAAGTGACTTGTTCATGATCATGCAGTGCAAGTAGCAGGATTTGAACCCACAACCTCAGAGTTTGAAGTCCAGTGCCTTAATTACTACACCACACTACCAGCTTCAAAAAACAAGGAAACCCTGCTACTGCTCAGTTTTCCTATTTTTAGCTGTGCACTGGACCATATAAATCGTTATATAACTAAACTCCCATGATTATATATAACCAAGCACAACAGAATCCATTGAACATAAACTTTAGAGTAATGCTTCATATATGACAAAGAGGAGATCTAATTATCATATAAGAACAATTAAACAATAAAATACTTTACATCCAACACAAAAAGTACCATTTAGCTCTATTGGTTTCTGTTTTGATCATAAGTGGGAGGAATCCATGCTTCATTGAAGATCATTAAACAATCAACAAGATCCCCAAGAAAGAAAAGTTACAGCTCACCAGTTCACACAGCCCTGGGAATGTATCATCTTCTGGAAAGATCTGAAAGTTCTGTCCATACTTGCTTCCTCAATGTGCAAATGTAAATTATATCCCAACTCAAACTACTTGCTTCCTAGGGTTCCTAAAATGCTTTCCTTTTTTGCCTTCAATCTTACTTCTGCACAATCCATGTGATTACTTGTTCAGTTCAAGTCAAGTGGCTTTATTGTCATACCATTCATACACACTATTTCAGTATACAGTGGCACAAAATAATGTTCCCCAAAACCTTGTCCCTCACCTTTTTAAGCTGGGACAATCTCCCTCTCAATTCTGGAAATATGGTGCCCCGAAGAGACCCACTTCTAGGCTCCTGTTTATCTATTAAACTTCTGAAACACTGTTCACATTACGTTTAAGTTTAAACAAGAAGTACTGGAGAAAACAAAAGCAAATTTAACACCTTTTGATAGTCGATACATAGTTCATTACAGATTCTGTTGTGGTAGGCAGCATGACCTTGACTTCAATGAATGGATGGATGGATAGCAACATATCAGTATATGCTTAATTCAACAGTCCTTTCTGGTAAAAAAGATAGCAATTGAGTTTTAAGCATTTAAAGAATACTAAGTGATGGGTTTATTCGAATCCAAACTGATTATTTTGTTGTTTTTTTTTTCTTTCTTGCAGTTCAATGCTGATGCAAAGAATGTCAGCTGCTTTAATCATCTTGTGCAAGCCAATGTTCGCAATAAAAAAGTCTTAAAGGATGCCATTCAGGACATTTCAGCAAAAGGAATCACAGATTATAAAAAGGGCTTTCGATTTGCCTTCGAGCAGCTATCAAATGTAAGAGTTTTCTGTTCTCTTTTGTCAATTTTGTTATTTATTGTCTCTTAAAATGTGCCATACACACAAAAAGATGTAACGAAGCAAAAAATAGTTGCAGCTTTGCAGTGTTCTCATCCTTTCTGCCTGAATTATATCTATACTTGTACTTTTCTGAAGTCTCATTTTAAAACCTCTCCTTGATGTTTTTAATATTTTTGTTATTAATCTTTAATGCACATATTTTTGTGTGTTTGAAATTTTCTGTTTATAATTTAATCTTTTATGATTTCTATATCACATTTTCTTATTATATTCTTCTTTGCATGCAAATACTTTATGTTCTAATAAATGATAGAATCCTGTAAATGTCTGGTTAAAATCTAAACTGACAAATAGTGACATCTCCTGGACAGAAACGTTGTTTCATCTTCAACATGTGTGATGTAGTACCACCTACTGGAAAGAAATATTATTTCACTTAAGTGAGATTTTAACAGGGAGCTGGATTGACAAGGCATATAAAGTATTACACTTTTTCTTTTTCTTCAGTATAATGTGTCTCGAGCAAACTGTAATAAGATCATAATGTTATTTACTGATGGAGGAGAAGAGAAGGCACAAGAGATATTTGAAAAATACAATCCAGATAAAAAAGTAAGTACAGTTTTGTTTTTTTTGTTTTTTCACCCCATCATTTATTTTCACAGGTCTTAAATTCTGAGGATCAGCTCCGTACAGACACTATTATGTATTGTTTTTTAATGAATGTAGCAATAGATTTTTATATAAAATAGGAATATATTACTTTAGCTATCTAACATGACATTTTGGGAAAGATAGTGAAAATATAAAAGATGAATACATTTTCAATCAGTTTTAATTAGCCTGCCTGCCTTCAGTATGATGTGTTCTGTGTCTTTAAAACAGATTTTGCCAAATATTTACACAAATGAACAATCTAATTCTCTTTTGTAACAAGAAAAATAACTTTACTAATTTTAATGTTATTCACTGTAAGATATGCAAATTAATGGTGTGAGAATACTTTTAATCTTTGCAGCCTGCAGACAGCAAAGATCATAGTCACTAAAGCAAAAAATAGCCGTAGGAAGCATGCCTTTATATGTCTGAGAGTTATTATCATAACTATTATCGATTCTGTTTATTCTCATTTGGATGAACTGATTTTTAAATATTAAAGGAAACTGTGATTTTTGGAAGAAAACTAGACAAGTGTTGTATGTAAAACAAATGTTTCTTAAAATCAGGATGGAATTAAACATAAATAATACTGAGCATTTTAGCATTTTTCTTGAAGTGTAAGATAGAAAATAAATTAGTATTTAATTGCTTGAACATAATGCTAGTTAGCTATTTGCTTATATTTAATTAGCTTTCATTATTTGTCAAGTTACAACAAGCACCAAATTACAGGTAAATTGAAGTTAATAAAGGTTAATTTAACTTGAAACTACACACCACCTGAGTATTCAGTGATAAATCAATCTGCCATTCATCGTTGTAGAGTAAACCGAAATATTAAAGCTGTAAGTAGTAGACCAATGTGTCCTCACTTTTTCATTTGGACGAAAGCAATATAGTGGATTTTTGTATATGTTTATGTGGCATTTTCTCTAGCTCTTGTGTCCCTGAAGTGTACTAATGAATGTGTTTCCTTAAGCAAACTTCTCAACATTCCCAACCAATATACATATATATACAGTTAGTAGATAGATAGTGTAAAAGGAAACAAGAACACACATAAAAGGTTAAGGCACCCTCAGGCAAACCCGATATGTGGACCAAAATAACAAACACGATTTAATGGGTGACATGAGGAACATCTTCACAGATGGAAAAATAACATTAGACTAGAAAAATATGACAGTGGTACTAGTTATGGAGTCGGTAAGGTGGAAGGGGCAGATTCTGGAGTTCCCAGAACCAAAACTGATGTCATGTGATGGTAAGATGTTGGTTTCTAGATCTGCAGAGGGAAGACTTAAACCTTTTTTGTGGATGCTTTTTTACTTAACCACCCATTATTGAACTTGTTTAATCCAGTACTTGGTTACGGTAGCCCACATCCACACTCATTTACATGGAGTTACAAACATCTTTGGGACGTATAGTACTGAGCAGAGCACCACAAGAAAAATTCATGCAGACACAGAAAAGGAAAGCAATGAGACTGTGTGTGTGTGTGTGTGTGTGTGTATATATATAGATATATATAGATGTATATATAGATCTCATGGGGAATTAAACTTACGTGGGATATCTATACTGATGTGGACTGGGTAATGTGTTAGGAACGAAAGGATGCCGCATCTTTTGATGGAAATGAAAATTATCAACCTACAGAGGGCTGAATTCAAAGACACCCTGAAAATCAAAGTGAAAAAATAATGCAGCAGACTAGTCCATTTTGCCGAAATTTCATTGCAGCAACTCAAAATCATACTCTGTAGTTGTATGGCCCCCACGTGCTTGTATGCATGCTTGACAATGTCCGGGCATGCTCCTAATGAGATGATGGATGGTGACCTGGGGCATCTCCTCCCAGATCTGGACCAGGGAATCACTGAGCTCCTAGACAGTCTGAGGTGCAACGTGGTGGCGTCGGATGGACCGACACATAATGTCTCAAAGGTGTTCTATTGGATTTAGGTCAGGCAAGCTTAGGAGCCTCAATTCCTTCATCCTCCAGGAACTGCCTGCATACTCTCACCACATGAGGCCAGGTATTGTCATGCACCTGGTGTGTCCAAGGATTTCATCCCTATAACTAATTGCAGTCAAGGTGCAGTTGTCTAGCCTGTCTGTGCATCCCTCCATGGATATGCCCCCCCCCAGGCCTTCACTGACCCACCACCAAACCAGTCATGCTGAACGATGTTACAGGCAGCATAATGTTCTCCACGGCTTCTCCAGACCCTTTCACGTCTTTCACAGGTGCTCAGTGTGAGCCTTCTCTCATCTTTGAAAAGCACAGGGCACCAGTGGTGGACCTGCCAATTCTGGTATTCTATGGAAAATGCTAATCAAGCTCCACGGTGCTGGGCAGTGAGCACAGGGCCCACTAGAGGACATTGGGTCCACAGGCCACCCTCATGCAGTCTGTTTCTGATTGTTTGGTCAGAGACATTCACACCAGTGGCCTGCTGGAGGTCATTTTGTAGGACTCTGGCAGTGCTCATCCTGTTCCTCCTTGCCCAAAGGAGCAGAAACCGGTCTTGCTGATGGGTTAAGGACCTTCTAGAGGCCTGTCTCCTGGAATCTCCTCCATGCCCTTGAGACTATGCTGGAAGACACAGCAAGCCTACTGGCAATGGCACATATTGATGTGCCATTCTGGAGAAGTTGCACTACCTGTGCAAAGTCTGTAGGGACCAGTATCACCTCTTGCTACCAGTAGTGACACTGACCATAGCCAAATGCAAAACTAGTGAAAAAGCAGTCAGAAAAGATGAGGAGGGAAAAATGTCAGTGGCCTCCACCTGTTAAACTATTCCTGTTTTGGTGGTTGTCTCATTGTTGCCCCTCTAGTACACCTGTTGTTAAGTCCATTAACACCAAAGCAGCTGAAAATGATTAACAACCCTCTGTGCTACTTAATTGACCAGATCAATATCCCAGAAGTTTCATTGACTTAATGCTATACTCTGAATAAAAAGTGTTCCTTTAATTTTTTTGAACAGTATATATAATATGTACGTGTGTGTGTGTGTCTGCACTGTGTATTGCCTCAGATGTTTCTAAAGACAGAGCACTTGATAATAATGTTTGAATAATACATATATAAATATAGAATATAGTAAACACACTAAGGAAAAAAAGAAATTGCAGGAATCCGAACTCTGCCATCAAATTTTTACTCTCATGCTCCAGACACTCCTTAGAATGACATTGGAACATACTTCTAATCTTCATTGTGCCGGTAGTCCACCAATATCCAATTTCCCTGCATAGCTAGTTTGTCTAGGAAATGTGTTTTTTTATGCATTTGAAAGTAGGCAGAGAGTATCTGATTAAAATGTGCCAGCTAATGACTCAAATGTTGTTTGGTACATGCGTACAAATCAGATTGCCCTCTCCATTAAAACAGACTCCTAATATAACTAATCGGCTTACTTTGTCATCGACATCCATCAAGGGTACTGCTTCTATTGTATTAAGCTAAGGTGACTTTCAGGGAGAAGTAAAATGAAAGCTATCTTACAGTTAGAAAGAAAAAAAGTAGCATATTTCATCTGACTGTTTCTCTGAAAGGAAAAAAGTCACTTTTTATTTTAAGTATGCCCAGCCCATACTCTTACATTAGTTCATCTGTTCATTATGCTGATCTACATCACTGTGTGTCTTTCATATGCTGCAGTGTGTGCCTTATGTGACATTACTCTTAGTAATAATAGTTGTAGTTGTAGTGGTAGTGTGACTTGTGGATCACATCCTCACAGTCAGACTCTTGTTGTATGCCAAATACAAATATAAAGTCATTGCGTTTTTTTTAGTGTGACATTTTATGTTATCACACTATCACATGTACGGAGAATGTTGTGGACTAAGCCCCGGACACAGACAGGCAGACATGTCGCAAAACACCACCACACGTTTATTTTTCAAACTATTTACAAAAGTCAGTGCACACAACCCACTTTACCCCAAGTCCAGGCCTCGCACACACTTTGCCTCTTCTTCGGGCCGCCTCCACTCTCATTTCACCTGCTTTGTCCACTCCTCACCTGACTCCGGCCTTGAATGAAGGGAGGCGGCCCCTTTTATCCACACCTGGATGTGCTCCAGGTGCTTCTCGGCAATCTCCCACCAACACGCCCCTGTGTGGCGGAAGTGCCGGCTGTTTTCCCGGAAGCACTCCGGGTGTCCCTGCTCCTCTTCCCCCCAGCACTTCCTGGTGTGGCGGAAATGCTGAGGTCCAGGGCTCCAAAGGAATAGGGGCGCCCCCTGGTGGTGACCACAGGCCCCTACAGGGTGGAGCTTCAAAGCTCTGTACCCATGGCCCCCAAAGGAACTAGGGTGGTCACCCCCAGATGGTCTGGGGAAGGCGCAAGCCCTCCTCCGGTCCTCCTGGGCATCCCGGCCGGGTCGCCACCCCAGCCACCTCTGACAATGTAGTTATAACATCTTTGATCCATTCTGAACTGTGGAATTCTGTAAATGACTAACAGCACTGAGGCATCATCCTGATGACTGGCAGCCGTGCATTCATACCAGAATTTTACAAAGAGGATATTATTATTCTGCGGTGGGCTGGCGCCCTGCCTGGGGTTTGTTTCCTGCCTTGTGCCCTGTTTTGGCTGGGCTTGGCTACAGCAGACCCCCGTGACCCTGTAGTTAGGATATAGCGGGTTGGATAATGGATGGATGGATGGATATTATTATTATTATTAATATAATATTATTACTATTATTTCTACATCATTTACTAAATTACATTCTTTTCCATGATTGGATTGTAATATTGTACATTTTGCCAGCTACAAGTATATTTGATTAACTTATTTGTATAAATTCCTGAAGCTCTTTTTTTGTTTTATAATCATTTTTGCTCTTTGTTCAAGAGCTTTATGGCAGTGCTTGGCAATAAAATTTACTATGTAAAATTTAAATGATTGACTATATTTAATGATTAAAGTACAGGGTGGTGTAGTGGTGCTTCACATTTCAATAGACCTAAGCTTAGTTTCAGCACTGGTTGTGATGAGTCTGCACATTGTTTCTGTTCCAGTGTTTTCAATCAGTAAGTTGGGTTCCCCCCATATTTTCAAGATGTTCAGGTATGAGTAAGAGTAGGTAGGCTGGAACTGACCGACATTAAGTCTAGGATTGGTGTTTGTTTTCAACAATGGAACTGCCAGGGTGTGTTTCAACTCTGTACTGCTTTGTCATTGGACTCCAGATTCTGCCTACTATCCAAAAATGTCATGTCAGCTACTTGGATAATCTCTGTCTGAAAGGATGTAAGCATGATCACACTGATTTTATGTCCAGGACCGGTTTGTATTCTGTGCAAATTACAGACAGGGTAGCCTCCAACCTCCTGTGGATCCAGCATGTCAATATAATTGACACATTGTTGATTCATAATTTTGTAATTTGGTTGTGTATCATTCTGAGTTTCAAACCCAGTTCCTCCTTTCCCCATGCTAGTTGCCTTTGACACATTATATGTAATTGTTTTATTGCTCATTAAGCAACAATAGTTTGATTACAAAAGAAAAGCATATATTTTAGTGTGCCCTAACATTATGCCTTTTGCCCTCCAACGAAGCCTTTAGAGCCTCATAAGGCGAAGTGGTTTCAGATGATGAAGCCTTTAGGAGTTCTTACTTAGTGTTTGACTGATTTGAAATATCTAGATTTTTACCTTCATGTTTAAGTGGACTCTCATTTTGATTCATGTTTTACCTTCTTCTGTTGCTTTATGTTTTTGGATCTCCAGTCTGCCAGTTATCTTATAAATAATGAAGTATACTAATTTCCTATTTATATACTCTGGCTCATGACCTTTGCATCATTAAAACTCCCACTTCTACTTCTGTCCATATGTTTCTGCCTGTACTATGTGTCTTACTTATGCAGGCAATGCCATTTTATTCATTATTTTAATGCATTTCAAATGCAGAGTTAGCTATTTGTAACGGTACAATGCAACTCTAGAACATTGTGATGGGTGATCAACATGGTAACACAACTGGCCATGTGGTCACAAATATAATGTATGGTAGAAGCCATAGAGAATACTAGTAATAGTACATTTATGTTATATAGGCATTGGTAACTTGGTTATTTTGTTTTCTAATAGTACTAGCAGAACAAAACAGATGTTTCATTTTTATACTGGAGACAAAATTAAACATTGTCTGAAAACTTCTACTTGTCTTAATTAAATGAGTTTCTACAGATTTTTGTTATGAACAAAACACAGATTATTTTAGTTTGTATTGCTTTTATTCACACACACTTTCTTAAAGGCTTACAAAAATTCAGTACATGGTGTTCATTAAAGTCTTTATTGTTGCTGATGCTTTGTAATCACCTTTAATCACAGCTTTGAAATGATGCTCCTATCAACAATATTCTGATTATTAGCTTTACTTAGTATTTAGATTTTCAATATAAATATTATTCTGATAAGATAACAAATACTTTACAGTGTTCAATATTTAAAATATTGTTTTTTTTCTGACCTAGGTACGTGTATTCACATTCTCTGTTGGTCAACACAACTATGACAAAGGACCGATTCAGTGGATGGCTTGTGAGAATAAAGGTACTCATCTTCCCGTATTTTACAAGAACTAGTTATTTGCAGGGTGACCCTGTAGTTAGGATATAGCAGGTTGGATAATGGATGGATGGATGGATGGATAGTTATTTGCAATAAATATACTGTACTGTATAACATTGGAGAAGTATGATATTATTTCTTTCATAAATCTTTAGGCAAACAATATATACATGTTGAAGTGATAAAATAAGTATGCCCGCTTTCATGTCTGCTTTTACATATCAGGAGAAAACTAACAATTATGAGGCCACACCAACTCCTAAAATCAGCCAAATCTTATGGATCAAACAGAGTATAATAAATTGTATTTTGTTATTTATTTAAGAAAAAGTAAACAAACATGCAAAAGCCCATGATTGTAAAAAGGAAATGTGCCCTAATTGCTCCTTTTTCATTTAAGAAGGTAATTTGAGTCAGCTACCGCTAATCAAGAGCATTTGATTAATTAATGATTTGGAAGTGTTACCAGCTTTTGGTCGAAGTTCAAATTTAAGGTAACCTTGTCAATGTCAAGGACAAAAGACATTTCCATGGTTTCAGAAACGCTTTTGTTCCTGCTTATTAGTCTAACTGGGATTATAATGAGGTTTCCAAAACAAACTGAATTCCATCATTCTGCAAGGAGAAGCAAACGGCAAACACTGAAGACAGTTGCCAATCTTGCCAGGCATAGGTGCCAAAAAAGTTCACTCAGTGATTACATGGTCTGATGTTCTGAGGAATCTCAAAAACCCCAAAAGTTACAGTCAAGGATCTGTAAGTCTTAACCTTGTACATGTCACTCACTCTTCAAGATTCTACAGCCAGACACAAAGCATAAGAAGTATGGCTTTAATGAAAGGGAAGCAAATATAAATCTTTTTCTGTAAGAAAAGTGCATGGAAACACAGCTTAGCATTGCAAAATGAAATGTAAACCAAAAACAACATTTCTGGATTAATGACTTCTGTACATAAGAGATGAAAATAGAGTTGAATGTGTATTTTTCACAATGCATTTTGATTAAAGCCAAACACAACTGATAACCACAAGAATCTTATACCAATTGTCAGGTAATGAGGTGGAGGAGTGATAATTTGGAGGTGCCTTATAGCTGTATATCTTCTAAGTATTCAGTTCAACATGCACTCCTCTTTATTATTCAGCTTTCTAGAGACAAATGTGAGGTGATCTGCCTGATAGTAAAAGTTTGATCAAAGCTGGGTTATAAAACAATATAAAGTAGGGTTTCTGAAGAAATCAGAAAATCTACAACTGCATAGCTGAAAAGGAAATGAATCAAGTTTTTGGAATGGCTAACTCGCATCGAGATATTGTGGCAAAATCTTAAGAGAGCCCTACTTAACGGATTACATTCAAAGAAATCGATAAATTGAAGCAAGAGTTGGACACAATTCCTTCAATATGATGTAAAAGGTTGATAAAGAAAACATTTACTCCAATTTCTTACTGCCAAAGGTGATTCTATGAAATGCTGAATCATACATCATGAGAAAGAAATATGTGTTATGTTGTTTGTCAGACAAGGATAAATGTATTAATTTCAGGTAAGGACAAAATGGTTGTTAATCATATTCTGATATGAAAAAACCGAACAATTGGAAGAGGATGTGCTTAGCTTTTCATTTGACTATATTTAATGATCTAGCCGCTAAAGTATGCAGTAAACCCAGGAGTCATTAAAAAAGAAAACATGATTCTGACATTGTATTTTTGTTCTTATTCCAAGCTTTTAACTGCTTTCTGAATGTATATGTTTTGTTTGTAGTAGCGTTTGTTTTCTTTTCAGTATCTATCTACTTATCTCTCTGAATACGTGTCCATTGGGACTGACCAGCAAAGTGATGCAATGGCAGTAGTTTTGTGTTGTAACAGCTCATAATAGTGAAGAAGGAGCTACTATAAATTATGAAAGAATCAAATCACAAGTACAAGAAAGAATGAGGAGCTTCAGCAATACTAGAGGACCTTGCACTAGAACGGTGACTTCTCTGGATCGAGAGGAGCTAGCTGAGGTGTTTTGGGTTTGTAGACAGAATGTGTGCTTGCTAGATCCTATGGGAAAACATTTAGGAGCAGATGCTGAAACACTGAAGTGAGTCTGATCTTATTCTAGGGCTTTTTACTTCCATAACCCTGTAATTGAGCGGGTAGATTCACAAGATTAATATGTGAATGTACTGCTAATTTTTGTAATAAAATATATGAATAGGCAAAATTGTATCTTAAGTGCATAACATAGTAAGTGGTGTTCACAAGGGACCAATAAACAGAATAAAATGCACTGAAAAGATCATTGCCTAATGATTTAACGCCAGCTAATGCAGGAGTGTAATCAGATGGCTATCTGAGCTATTTGAGATGAGTGTAAAAGTAAGCTGTTACTGGAAATCTGCCTTCAATTTTGGTATTGTCTTTTCTTATCAGCTTTTGTATCTGCTAATTTGCAATTGTCTTAAAAAGTTAGTTCTTGATTTTGTGTATCAGTCCTTGACTGTAACAACTACTGTGTGTCACTAATTCCACCAATTACTTGACAGTTGCATTTGAACTTATCATAGGCACTCCTCAATCTGCTCTCACTGACCATTGCATTGCAAATAATTTGTTCACATAGTTAACTTAATGTGACTCATGGATGTGATGGACAGAAGGTTTCTTCTACAGTCAGTATCCATTTCATTCTATCTTCAGTACTAAAAAAGCACAACATAATCAGTCTGAGCTACTGAAACATTAATTTACTCTTATTTTGCTAACGACTTTACCATATTATTGTGCTAAAAATGATGAGATCTCTTCCATTGTGCAGTGCTTAGCCAGTTTTATATAGTTAGAAGATGAGACCATTCAGTCCATCAAGCTCATTTGGTTAGCTAGCAGCTAAGTTGTCTTAATGCTTCATCCAGATAGTTTTCACAAGTTATCAAAGGTTTCCACTTCAGCTGCATGGTTTAATAGTTTATTTCAGATTCCAAACACCTTTTTTATGACGACGTCCTTATTCATTTCCATATTAAATGTACTTCCTGTATTTCTAAGAGATTCTTGAGAGCATTCTGTTTAGTTAGTTAATTTTGATATATTGTCTACATCTTAAACAACGATCAGTCTGACAATCAAGTACTAGTCTATTAATTCAGTGCAATTTACAATTTATCTGTGCAATATATTGTTGATTCTCTTTTGTTTAATCTTGTTATTTAATTATCATTCTTGTTTATTTTTATTGTTTATTCTTGAGTATAATTGTGCTGGGAGATGTGATTTTGTTCTGTTGTTCACTGTTTGTTAGGTTTCAAAATGACAAATAAACATGACCTTAAACATGGTTTGTTCATTTTAACATGTAGGTCTTATTTTATTTGAAAGCATGATAATTTTTTCCCCATGTTTGATTTTTTGAGATCTGTGGTCTCATGTATAAAATCTTGTTTGGATTCCATACTTAAATTTAGCTTGCACTAAGAAGGTAAAAATGACGTGTACACAAAAATTCAATTTAAAAAGTCAATTTTTAAATCCTCAGTTAATATAAATGTGTTATTCAATGAATTTGGTGCATAGTGAAGTAGTGGTAGGCATTGCTGTCTATGTTACCCCCAACTGCACTGTGTGGAGTTTGCACCAGGGTCCACATAGGTTTGCACCGGTTTCCTCCCTCATTCCAAAGATATAAAGATTAGATAAATCGGTAGGGCTAAAGAGTCCCCTAATTATGTGTTTTTGGTTTGTTTACCCTGCGACAGTCTGTCGTTCTGTTAATAGCACGTTTCTCTGCAGTTGATAGTCGATCACCTTATCAGTGAAGCCTGGCCATGGTATCATGTTGTATAAAATTCTTAGCAGAATTCCTGATAAATTTGCCAGCTTGTGCCCAATTTGAAATTTCCAGTAAGATGGCTCTGAATTGTTTTACGGTTTATCATTACACCTTGAACTCAGGCAACTGGCTGAGAATTTTCTTTCTTCTCAGTTTATAAAAGATTAAACACATTATACTTTCTGGTGTCATTACACCTTTTACATAGTAATGGAAGTCTCACCTTCTAACCATCATAGCTATAGTAGTGCAGAACAACTTTCCATGTATTTTGACATCTTTATTTGCTTCTGGGTTTTCATGTTTTCCGGCAAATTTAGGTTAATGTGTTGTGTATATGTGTATGTGTACATATAGTTAGGAATTTGCATAAAGTGAAAGCTATCAATTTAATGTAATTTTTTCCATTTTTTTACTAGGATATTATTATGAAATTCCATCTATTGGAGCAATACGGATCAATACACAGGTGACAATATTTTTCACAACTTTGTTTCAATTGTTTTTGTTTGCTAGAAATGTGATCAGTGTATTTTGCACAAATGTACATCAGAGCAAAATGTTGAAGACTTGATGATGTGTATGATGTATTCTTTTTCAGCATTTATACTATTAAAAGCTAGATTTACAGTAGTCTTTACTGTAAGCTGTTATACACATTGGTGTATGGTCTAAAATATATAATAAGCTACAGCCTTTGAAAATAAACAAGGGATTTTTCCAGCTACCATTAGAACCTAGACTCCTGGAGTAAGTTTAAAATTAGAGATGCAAGTAACATTTTTCAGTTTCTAAAACTATAAAGGACCTTGTATGGTTATCAAACTCCTCACTGACTGATTCAGTTTTAAAAAAACAGGCAAGAGTGGGAGACTTAGGGCAAGTCATTCTCAAGAGAGCACTTTGGAGGTACCTCTCTGTTCTTCTTGCACTTCACTGTCAAACTGACTGTTTCCAATAATTTTGACAAATCTCAAAACATGTCTGAAATCTGAGATAGCTGCTTATCATACAAGGAATTATAATACAAATGCAAAAACTGTCCCTATTTTTACTTTGTATTGGAGTTGTGGTATGTTATCCATGTATCCATCCATCCACTTTCTGAATCCACTTTTTAAAGGTTTGTGGCAGTCGGAGGCAAACCTGGAAATGCTCAATACAAGGCATGAGCCGCTCATGGATGATATGTCGGCCCATTTCAGGATACTCTTTCACTCTGCTCATGTTCACTTATACTAGGATACTTCAGAGTCACCAGCTAATCCAACAAACATCTTGATGTGGACAGAAACTCCACAATATCATAGAGTACTACATTTTTTCAACTTTTTTATAAGGTAATTTTATGTATAAGGAGTGTTCAAAATGCGTTACCTCTCAGCCAAAAAAGGATAATATTAATAATAATTCTTTACATTTATATAGTGAGTGGGAAGCCACTTTAACCACCACTAATGTGTAGCATTCATTTGGATGATACTACTGTAGCCATTTTTGCACCAGTATGCTCACCCCACATTAGCTATTAGGTAGTGAAGTGGTCAGAGAGTGAGCCAGTTAGATACAGGGAATGATTAGGGAGCCAAAATGACTAGGCCATGGAGGGCAATTTAGCCTGGACATCAGGAAACCTCTTGGTCTTTTATGACCACAGAGAGTCAGGACCTCAGATTTACATCTCATCTGAAGGATAGTGCAATATTTACAGCACAGTGTCCCCATCCCTACACTGGGTCATTGGGATCCATATCCAGACTTATGGCAAACACTGCCTGCTGGTCTCACCAACACCTCTTTTAGCAGCAACCTACGCTTTTCCTAGGTCGTCTACTATCCAAGTACTGGCTTCAGATGGATGACCTCTTCTGAAGTGCACATGGTATGGCTGCTGGTATATTCTGTGGTGCTGATTTTTTAAGTGTTCAAAAGTTAGATTCTGTGTATAAAAATATGTGAATTGCAGGTTTCCAGAAACTATATTTATAGAATGCCATTTTTGAATTTTTAGCACTAGAAACAATACATTTTCTTTCCTCATCAGTGTTTACCAGGGACAGTCCCCCTTTATATGAGACAATTAAGAGGTGGGTTGCATAATTCTGTCATCTGCTGAAGTCAGTCCAAGGTTTAGCTGGCCTTTAATGTCTGTTACAGAAGAACAGGCTGTGTTAAGGGAGAATTGAAGATTGATGGTGCTGGAGATGCCAGACACCATAGTGATTGGTTATAGTTCAGTTGAATGTATTCTTCATGAACAATTAAACATAAGCAAGGTCTGTGCCTGTTGAGTTCCTAGAATGTTGACTCCTTAAATGAAGCATCACTGCATCCAGTATTCCAAGGAGAATAGCAAACTAATTAATTTAGTGTGAGAAAAATTTAAGCAGTTCATAACTAAGGATGAAATTAGGAATGAAGTTTGGATAAATCCAAGTCCAAAGAACAATCACAACATTGTAAGCATGGCGATCCTCCCATTCTTAAGAAATTCAAGGTCAAACACGGTGCCAGCAAGATCATATGCATAGTGTGAAAAGGCGCTATATAGCGCCCGACCCGGCACAGACCACGCTGAGGCACGTGTTCACACTCAAAGGTATTTATTATTTTTATTCTTCAGCCGTGGGCACACACCTTCCCCGTGTCCCACAGGCCCAACACAGTCCAAACACAAAACCCACACTAACCAACTGCTTCCTTCCTCCACCACTCCTCCCAGGCAACCTCGTCCTCTTCCTCCCGATTCTGGCCCTGATTGCTGGGAGGCAGGCCCTTTTATACCCCACCCGGAAGTGTTCCAGGTGCCTGACCAGCTGGTCTTAATTGCACCTCCGGGTGGGGCTGATAAACCGTCCATTGTAGTGGCTGGTTCTCCGCAGCACCCCCTAGCAGCCACCCCATCTCCCAACCGGGCTGCTGTGGTGGACTCCATGTCCCATGGAGCCACGGGGGAGATTGAGGAGGGATCCACGGCTAGGGAGACTGCCCCCAAGCGCCCCAGGGAAGGTACTGCAATGTCCATGATGGCTCCCCCGGGACATATGCAGCAGAGGCGTCCCGGCCGGGCATGGGACCCGGCTGTCCATCACAATAGCTAATGCCATTCTTAGTGTCATAGAATAAACCAATGGTGAGTTTTGAAGCTTTAAATTTCTAGTTTTCTGTCCCATTCACCATCAATTAAGACATCGTCTGGAAATGTAGCTATGACAGTGAAAAGATTGCTATATAAACTAAGGATTTACAATTCAGAATTAATAAAGGAAGAAGCTAACATAGACTTAGAGCCCCTAAGCTGAACTTAAACTAGACATTGTGATGAGCTCAGGGGTACCATAGCAAGCAATTACCCACGGTACTGTAAAAACAGTCCTTAAAAGGCACGAATTAAATGTACTTGAACAGATAAAGCACAAATGCTTTGAACAAAGGAGCAGCTAAAATAATTGGTTGTTAAATACAACAAAGGATAATGACAAAAGGCAATTAATTAAAAGGTGTCATTTCACCCTACTTTCTCCTGTAAAAGGCAGTTATGTAAGGGAGAACAGATAAAAGAAGACAGCACAAACCACAGATCTTGGATATGGTACGTATTTAGTATTGGCTTGAAGGGAAAGTAAGCACAAGTCCCAAGAAAAGATAAGAGTTGATGCCAAAATAAACTTTTATTGTAAGAGGTATTAATTTTTTCTGGAACTGTCGGATCATTTCTTTTATCATGCAACCACATTATTTTGCCACATTGGTGAGAATGTTATTACAGTACAATTTAAGAGGTATGCTATATGCTAAAGAAATATAAACATTTTAAACTCTGAAATGACATTTATAAATGTGATAGATGTGACAGTATTTATCATATTCTTCTGTTAAAGTCAAACAGAAGAGGACCTTCATGGCTGCAACCCCCCCCCCCCCCCCCTCAAGACAAACACCAAAGAGGCAAAAAGATAACAAAAGCGGGTCCTGTAAATAACCAGAATTCTAAGGTTAAGGGTGCACAAAACTATAGGTGCATACAAACTACCCAATTAACAGAACAAAACAATAAATGTACCTCCCCTCTTCATGTCCCAAGCTTTGTCTACCAGATGTGATGGCTTGCCCATTTGTTCACCTTCAGGTAAAACACAGACACTCCATTAACCTCTTACTGTATCTCCTTAGACCCAGGCTCTTCTTCTTCTTGCCTGTTGAATGTTTGTCCTGACTCACCTCCTTACTCTATACTCAGTCTGACTCTTGCCATGAGATGTCTTGAAATTTCATCCTGGGGTTATTTTCAGCCCTGAAATTGCTTTCTAGAAATGGAGCAATCCTATATTTCAGGCACCAGGTTGTGATTTCCTCTTGAGGGCCCTGATTTCCTTATACACCTTATCTTTTTTTGGCTTTAGAGGTCTAGATCTCCCAGGAAATATTTTTGTTCCTTACTCTCCAAAAGTGATAGCATGGTTTCTTGCATTATTAGCCCAAACCCTGCGCCCTAAAACAACAAACAGAAATTACCACCTCTAGAATTCCCATCCTGAACTCATTATCTCTTTATTGGATAGAAGGCTATACCTCCCAGACAGCTTCTCTGTCAAGTTTATGCTGGTGCTCTTCTCTATGGGCAAAGACATCCCACACTGGCATCGCCTACTACTGCCAATGTGGCTCAGCTTTATCTTTAGTGGTTTACTATAAGTCCTAGTCCTGATATGGGCATCCCAGCAGTGACCTTGTCTTAGGCAGTGCCTTACCAGTCAGATACCCCCTTACTAACACATAAACACATTTGCTTGCCTTTTTCAACACCTAAAGTTGGCATATTATTACATACCATATACAATACAATACCACTGGGAAGCCCATCTTGTCGAGTATACCACAACCCCAACAGTAATGTCTTATTCATAAGAAGGAAAAGTCCCAACAGGAAAAGAGAGAATTTTAGGCCAGGGAAAAGACACACCTTAAAATGGAGACTGGTGTGTCAGCTGAATGCACTGTTTGCCTATCAATACCTTATGCCTGCAAATAATGGACCTGGGATTTAACCTGATCAGTATGTCATTGGCCACTTTTAAGACTTCTGTGCCCCAGAATTAAAGTGCACAATGAACCCTTCAGTTACTGAAGCTCACACAGGCTACTTTAGGGATGCTTAGCCTTGTGAGTTGTAGAATCTAGGTTGGTTTACATTTAGAGGGTGTTAATTCTTCTTGTCACTTCCTTTCTTGCAAGGCACAACAGAAAATCCCTGGGAATAGATAATACAGTTTTACTGTACATGTGTATTATATACTTTTTTTGCAGTTTGTTATTATGAAATTATTGGAGTAATCAGGACTGTAGTGTCTTCAGGAGTCACTCAGACACATTTTGATGTTGCTGTTTCCTTGACTCCAGAAATGAGCCTAAGAAGGATAAATAATAGGTATTTCCCAGCCGGAGAATATGGGCCTGGAGTGTGAGTTAAAAACACCTACCTGCTAAGACATCCTAGTCCTTTACTGAAGTTATTGATTTGGCAAAGTCTAATTTGTCAAGTAAAAGGAAATCAGATGCATGATGTATCAGCTGTGGTCTCTTATTGAGGTATACAATACATTACAAATACACAGCTTTTACAGTGTGGTAAAGGGTAGTTATTGGGTTTTTAAATGTTTTAATTATTAACTCATTAAAAAAACTCATGAAAATTCAGCTGTGCAACATTTATATGATAAAGGACAACAGTAGTAACTACAATGCTTATGAATATTTAAAGTCAATAGTTGGCAGATATTTGGCAGAAATTAGAAATACATAAAAGCAGCTACAATAAAACAATGTTAAATGTTGTTAAATATGCAAATATGAATGTTATTCAGATTTTGGCTTATATACAGTGGATGAATAGACATGACTAACAAAGTTAAATGTAACTTTATACAAGGCTTTGCCACAGGATGTAAAAAATCTGTATAATTTAACAGTTGAAATTTAGGGCTATAACAATTCTGGACTGCAAGAGGACTCATTTCAGTTCATTTCAGTTCAGTTCAGTTCAAAGACATATTACATGAGCGATTAAAAAGACTAGTAGAATGTTCAGCTGTTTGGCATGCCAAGTGGAATACATCTCAAGAAGGAGTATGCTTAAAGCAAGAGGTTTAATGGGTCATCAGAAATGTTGTGTACAGATGTTGGTGCAGTTTACCAGTCTAAGACACATGAATTTCTTCCACTCATGCATCTGTAACAGTTGGCATTGCACATGAACACCAAACTTCATCCTGATAACGGGTCCATGATGGACCAAGTCGCACAAATGTTAAGAAGTTCTTCTTAACAAAAGAGAACCATAGACAAGTTACAAGTATGAGTAAGTAATGTGGTAGAGAGGAGGATTTTAGGGCCTTTCAAAACTAGACCTGGTTTTATTTTAGAATTAAGTAGATAGGAACAGCGAGCTTTGTTGGGGTGAATGGTCTGTTCTTGTCTAAATTGTTATAATGTTCTAATGTTCTAAGTATGGAAGAAGTGGATGGTGAAACTACCATTAGGTGGTAAACACCTCTCCAATGCCTGCCTCCAGGAAAGGAGCTCCATTTACTATTCTGGGTGAGATTATACTACATTTTTGGAGAGTTTTATTTCTGGGTTGTTTTATTTTTTCCTGACTCCTCACCCTACACTGTTCAACAAGCATTTTGTTACAGGGAGTTTTTCACCTTTACTTTAACAGGTTTCACTTGCAGACTCCAAATCTGAAAACTGTTTTTGTCCAGCACATCCCGTTTTTTTAGTTATGATGTTCCAGGTCTTGGACAACTAGGGTGACTGGGCAGCAGTAAAGGCGGATAACCATTTTGATAAATACCGGTAATTCCACTAGGGATGCCATTGAGATAAGAGACTTTGCCACACGTTACTAACAGTTGTGAGATGTTTACCTTGTCATTATTAATTTTATTTAAAAAGTATTTAATTTTTAATTAGCAGAAAAAATATTTGTTACTGATAACCAGGTCTTATATGACTCTAAAGCATAATGACAAAACTCAGAAATGACGGTGCAGTAGGTAGAGGTTTTACTGTTAAACATAACATTGCATTTCAGGACATTTTGTTCATTAGATTCACCATTACTTTGAAAATTTTGTCAAGGTAATGGACAGAAACAGTGATGCTTTTCAGCATTTAAGAAATAAGTTTGGTCTCAAGAAAAGTGAAGCCAAAATTAAGGAAGGTGTTTTTGTTGTTCCTGAAATCCATGAACTGATGCTTGTTGATGACTTCAAAAGGAAACTGAAGCCAATTGAATCAGCAGCATGGGAAGCATTTGTGTGGGATGTCCAGAATTTTCTTAGCAGTCACAGAGAATAATGCTGAGATTGTGCAGAACCTGCTGAAATCGTATCAGCTTATGGGAGCCAGAATGTCACTGAAGATGCATTTTTTACATTCTCATCTCGACTTTTTTCCACCAAATCTGGACGATGTCAGTGATGAGTATAAGGAAAGATTTTATCAAGATTTAAAGGGAATGGAAAACTGATATCGTGGTAAATTCACTCCGAGCATGATGGGTGACTACTGTTGGTTCTTGCAAAGAGAGATGGATGTGCAGTTCAAGCGGAAAAGCGAGTGCCTCCAACATTTTTGGGGACACTCGAGTCCCCGGCATTGTGTTCTGGTTTGTTTTCAGAATAAACACATCAAAACAATTTTGGTGGGACATAGTCCAAACTCCAGATATTGTGTTAATATATTATATTGATATTCAAAAGTGTCAAAATGTTAATGATGTGTATTTCAAAAACCTGATGTGCTAGCTTAATTCCGATTTCATATATGAAATCAGTGTAACAAACTTAATAAAGAGCTGCTCTGAAGTTTCCAGTAGCATACAAAAAATATATTTTTTTTTGACCAGTGTTATGGGCAATTCACCCAAGAGTACAAGCCTCCAAACAACATGGCTTTATAGGGTAATTTAGATACACAAGCCCCTCCACATTGAAGAACTGGTCAATATGAGAGAGGAATGCGTGGTTCTTGGTATTAACGTCAGGCAATTAAAGTGGTTTGGACATGTACTAAGTATGCCCTTTAGCATCTCTATGTAATAAACTTGGACAATATGTTGAAGGCACAAAGGGAATCCTTAGAAATGCAGGATTATCGGATTATGCTTGTTATCTGGACTGGGAATGCTAAGGAATTTTTCAGATCTATCCCATGCTCTGTCCAACTCAATTTGTTGTCTGTCACGGTGTACTCCACATTGCAAACTGAACATAATATACTGCACTTTCATTCTCAAATATAATTAATCCAGTTTAGGTTCACAGGGAGTCAGAGTCTATCCAGGCTACTTTGGATTTGGCAAACTCCACACAAACTGATCAGGGAATTCGAACCTGGAAGGCTGGATCCATGAGGAAATGATGCTATCTGCTGCACCACTGTGTAGCCTGAGCAGCAAAACAGAACTGACAAAATGTTGAATCTAATCACTCTAAACAAATGAAGATAAAGAGTCTTGACAGAAATGTTTTAAGTTATAAAGGGAATAGGTGGGATTGATGTCAACTAGCAAAAAGAAGTGTGTGTACTGCAAGCAGATTGAGAATATATTTTACAGAAATATTTGGGAATTTGGAAGCAGTTTATCGCTCTGAGGGCTATAGGTACAGAATAATGAATGAGGTTTTTTAGTAGCATACTGCAGTTGAAAATATCACTTTGGAGACCTTCTGATCTCAAATTGAATTATTTTGGTCATGTTAGGTCAATATGAATTGACAGGCCATGTTAGACTAAAGGTCCTGCTCTTATCGAAACCTTTTTCTTATTATTTAGAACTTTACCTAATCTGGGCACAGCTATGAAATGAAAAAGTTTAAGACCAACAATTTTACATACATTTAAATGTGTATGTATATGCATAGGTCCTGGCCAGGATGCCCCTTTCACACTGGGACTGGGGGAGCAGCCATGGGATGCACACTTTGTCCCTCGGAATGCATGGTGGCAGCCCTCCTAGGTTACATCGGGGCCACAGGCATGGGACTTCATGGCTCAGACCTGTTGGGCTCTGTGGCCACCACCCGGAAAAGCTGCACAGCTTAACGAGCCTCTGTGGGCTGGAATGCAGCTACACCCGGAAGTGCAGCCTAATTAGGCCAATTACCATCTGGAGCACTTCCTGGAGGGCTTTAAAGAGCAGGCTGCAGCCACTACTTGAGGTGCCAGAGTCAGGACGACGAAGACAAAGACGAAGCTGCATTGGAGGAGTGGTGGAGAAAGACGAGTGTTTTGTGGTGGTGGTGTTTTGCTTTGTGTTTTTGTGTGTTTTGGGACGGTGTTAGGGCTGAGGGACACGGGGAAGACGTGGCCCCCAGCTGAAGAAAATAAATCTTTTTGTTTCATTTTTACGTGCCCCCGTTGTCAGTCTGTGTCAGGTCAATGACTACATAGCGCCTTTGCCACAATATATATATTTAAAGTGTGGCATATTAGTGCGGTGGTTAGCTCTTCTGCCTCAGCTTACTGAGTCCTGGTTTCAAATCCTGGTCCAGATGCTACCTGGGATGACTTTGTGCACTGTCCCAATGCCAGTATTAAGCCTTTTTCTAGGCTTTCTGGTTTTCATTACCTATATCACAAACGTGCAATCTCATGTTAAATGGAAATTCTAAAATGCTTTTTAACCTTCAAAATGATGGTTCTTCAGTGTAATGTTATAGGGGAACCATTTATTTAGAATTGTAACAGGTTCTACAAATAACTATGAATGAATAATGATAGATTTGTAACATACAACAGATTCCCATCTTTAAAAGGACTCTTGTGGCATACAGTACACTAACAGACTAAGCCCGGATTTTCATGATCAATTGGCATTCTGCTAGGTAGCCTGCTATACTTTAACAATTTGTCCACATGATAGGAGCAAATGCCAAAGAGACAATTTCATATACAATGAGCCATTCACAAAATGAAATTATTCATTGTCGAGCAATGTTTCAACAAGGAACCACACAATCCAGTAAAGAACGATTTAATAACTATTATTATTAAGAGTGTTATTAGCCCTGAGCTGGATGAGCAGTTTATTATGAGCATGAATGGATGGATACACATGGATAAAATAACCACTAAATGTTCTCAATTCAGAAAATGACATGCTGTAAACGTCCGCCCTGGTTAAGGAAATTGTTCAAGTTCATACGTGAGATTCCTTAAGGTACCTCAGGGCATAGGATGTAGCTTTGCTGGATGGTTGCTGACTCTGCTCATAAAATTTAGGTTTGGCTTCAGTATAGCTAATAGAGAAACTTTCTGTTTGGATTTGTGAGGAATGTCATGGTGAACAATGACTGTTGAGAGGTGGAGGGGTAAAGGTATACAAACATGGAAAGAAAGTGCAATGCTAAAAAGGGAAAGAGTATGAATTTTGTACTTGGGGTCAGGAAAGTAAGGAAGCCACTCCATTTGATAAAAAGGACCATGAGGCATAGTGCACTTTGACCTTCTTCAACATTTTGCTTTTACCAGTCTCTCCAGTTGTTCACACTGCTCAACAGAATATTTCTGACATAGAATGTTACATTGTTTCCCCACATTGTATGATTTTTGCAGTTTGAATTTCATTTACGTTACATACCACTCGTAGGTTTGATTAAATATAAAAAAAAATTCCACCAGGGCCACCAGAAGGGGTAATACAAGGGGTATTAAAGCACCACAGTCCAGATGCAAAAGGAGTCCAAATAGAGCAGGCGGGAATGGACAAAAGAAACAAGACTAAACCTGTATTTGCCTGAGAAGCATACAAATGGGAGCTGTCCTCTCCCTCAGGATGTTATTAATCATGATTACAGCTTCACAAATTATGCCAATCTTTCTGTTGAAATCTAAAGCAAGGATTCCACCTACCCATGCAATATATGCTTATAGCACTTCTAGGGCAAATTTATGCTGTTACACCACAGCCTATAATGTATATTCCCAATTGCTGAATTAAGCAAACATAATAGCCTTAATGAACTGAGAAATATACTCTTCAGGTCACTTAATCCTTCCTAAGATCATTGGAATAATTTCAGTTTTATTTTAATTAAAGCTACAATAATGCTAAAGGCATATAAAGACTTCTGCAACAGGCTTGTGTGATTGATGACAGAGCTTGAAGCTAGAGGCTATTTTCTACCACACCCAATTTAAAAAAAAAGATCCCCCATTGCCATCATTGGTGCCTTTAAAATCATATTTTTGTCTTCTCAGAATTTCAGTTCTCTCTAAGGGATTCTGGGACAGTGTAATCTCGCTGAGTACTGGGGTCCTTTGCAGCTGTTTGTTTGCCAAGTAATCTGTGTCAGGTCAGGTTGGACTCCACTGAGAGTAAAGCATGGGTTTTTAAATCATCCTGCATATATACATCATTAAGTACTATTATTGTACTTAAAGGATTTTTAGCAGGAAAAACTACATTTGTGAGATTAGTTTGAAGCAAGGAGAAGGAGATAATTCTTCTGTAACATCTGAAAAGAAAGGCCCCAGGGTGAGGAGAAGGAACCCTAATTATGTGTCTTCTTTTTGTATTCTTATTTGTGCTATAAATGCACTGTAGCACTTTTTGAGCCTCTACACAATGTGTGTGGCACTGTAAGAGGGCCTCGGTTATATGGTGTATATCAGGATCAGCTAAAGATGATGTTTTTATTGTGTATATCTAAACACCAAACTCTTGCTGTATTATCAATGAAAATGTGTCAAAATGTTCACCGATTTTCTTTCTAATAATCTAATGGAAAACTGACCCTTGGCTTACCTCTACATTACCATAATGTGGAAAGATTTTTCTGTATGAAGGTGTGTTTATTAAACAAACACACCAGAGATAGATGAATAAAGAGAAACAATGCCTTAATAAACCGGTAAAACAATGCTGTTCCACTGAGACTACCTAAAAATTGTTGGTCCTGCTAAAGTACTAATTTCATACTCTCTTTCTCTTTAACTTCCACATCTGTTTTTCTTTTCTATAAACTCTGGCCTCTCTTCTTCCAAAAAGTAAACATTTTCTATAACTCTGCTCCCAACTCAAAACACAGACTTTCTCTGTTGTAGATAAGTTGACACTAGAGGTCGCTTTTGCCCCTTAAACCCAACAGACAGACGCACACGACACAGGGTAAAAGCACTAAGAAGTATTTTAATAATTTCTTCTTTTAAATAATGCTCCTTCAAAGCAACCTAGCCAAACTAAACCAGGAATTAAATGAACACAATATTCTCAATAATAATAACAATAATTGTCTCCTCTACATCAAGTTCTGTGACACTCCCGACTCCGGCTCACTTGCTGGGTCTCCAGTAGTCCTTTTTATAGTCCTTGACCCCGAAGTGCTTCTGTCCTTTAGCCCACATTACTTGCTAGCACTTCCGATTCAGATGGAGATCTGGTCTTTTCTTCAGCCCAGAAGTACTTTGGAGCTTCCATCCTCGTGACATGGGAGTACTTTCGGTCTATGGATAAGGCATGACTCCTGGTGTCAATTTACAGCTCCCACTGGCGACACACACGGCACCCAACAGGACTGAGCAACCAAACTCCAAGTCTCAGGATGCCCTGTGGGAATCCGGGGCACTGCTACTTTCCAGGGAAGCTGCCATCTAGTGTTTTGGGGGAGACAGTGTCCAAAAGTATCTGCCTTCCCCCATCCTTTGATCCTTTGGGCGTTAAGCCGCCGGTCGTCCCTCACACTGTTAAAAGGCAATCTGTAAACCACTTTCCAATGCTACATTTGGGCAAAGTCTACCATTTGCCATCAGAGTTAGAAACTGTTTTTTATAGCTACAGCCTGTACATTCAGATACTCTTAAAAAACAGGGCAACAGATCCAATTTGTCCCATCCTATCTCATTTTTTTTTCTCTTTATGGATTGGAGGAGTTGCCTCTTGCCTATTCCGTTCACAATGGCATAGCATATTTCCTGTCTGTACTTGGTGGCCTGCTTTAACTGCCAGTGTGGTTTGCTGGTGTGGTCCATGTTGGGATTGAACTCTTCCCTGTTCCATCATGCTGGAACCTTTACCCTGGTAATCACACCCGAGCCTAGAAATTCTTCACCCATATTTCAAATTGTTAACTCTGTCCTCCAACTTTAATTAAAAGGGCACCTACCTGAAAATATAATTATTTCTCAATTTTGAAAGTTCTAGAATGCTTAAAATACAAATAATTTTACAGATATAGAATTTTTTAGACTCTTTAGCAGGCATTGTAAGAACAAAAGGTCATCACTGCCAATTTCTGATGCAAGACTCTACCATCCTCTTTCTCACAGTTTACATACTGTACATATTTCAATTCTTTATATTTTGGAGATGTCATAAGAGTACTTGGTAATTTATGATTTTTACCCCAGAGACAAAAATATGTAAGATATAAGTAATAAAATTATGTTCTCCTAACAGCCAACATATTAGTCAATCTAGGCAATAATATTAAAAATACCCTTAGGTTATTTATCTTGAATCACTAAAATGTATTCTTTATTGTATTTTTATATTGGATTTGAAAGTTTCTTTTTTATTAATTATAACAGGCTTACACTGTTTATTTGTATTATTTTCTTTGCAGGAATATCTTGATGTGTTGGGAAGGCCGATGGTTTTAGCTGATAAAAAGGCAAAACAAGTGCAATGGACAAACGTGTACCTGGATGCTCTGGTGCGTGTTTCTTAATTATGTTTTTTATCAGTTAATAATGTAACTAATGTAATGCTACATCTAAATTATTTAGTTAAAGTCACTTTTAAAAATTGGATACATAATAGTGCAGAACTATGCTGGATTTTTGAAACTAGTCCTAGCATTTTTAGAACAATGGATGAAATTAAATGTTATTTATGAAAATTGATAGCAGTGTTTTAATATAAGTATTATACGAAATGAATTTTGTAATTATCAACATACTGCCAAATTCTACCCTTAATAATGTATTTAAGCTTTAATTCTCTCCATAATTGTAATTGGCAGTCCTTGTATGAAATGATTCCCATGAACTTACAGTATGTTTTTGCACTGGATTTTATCCAGAATTCTTTTAGAAGTCTTACTTAACCACAGGATTTGTTTGGAAACCTGTCTTTGTAGTGGACTCCGTGGAATTGAAACATCTCTCAGTGTCAGTGCAGTGTAAAAGTACAAGAACTGAATGTCTTGTTTATCATTTTTCTGATAATTCATGTTTACAGTGGCACAAAACCTGTAAGGCCTTGAGCTTAATTACATTGCATGTGTTATAATATGTAATGTTCAGGTATCTGTGAAAATAAATCATTCAATAAATCTTCTTATATAATACGCTACCGTGGCTGTCCGTTTGTCTGTCCAGGATTTTAAATCACCTGTAGCTCGCAAACCGTTTATTGACCTGAAATTTGGTACACATATACTACATGACCTCTACAGTCCGCTTTCGGTGTTATCATTTTTTATTTCTCTTTTAATTTTTATTTTATTGTAAAATCAACTCTCGGCAATGGCCGTGCGGCACATGCATATGGGTGCCATTCTCTTCCCTACCACCTTCGTCACTTCCCCTACCTCTTCATATCTTAAATCATTCTTGAGGCAGATTGAAGACGTATGTGCCAGCATAAGTGAAAAATTAAGGAAAATGTACTAAGCAATTGCAACACAAACACTGACTTAATCAGTTTTAACACGAAAAGATGCCGACGGAAGAAGAGAAGAAGTGGGCCACTAGGGTGGAGAAAACAAGAGCTGCTCAGGAAGCAGCAAGCACATCAACTTCTGAGCAAACAAATGCTAAACATACAGAGAAAGAGTATGAAGACTATGAATGGTCAAGCCAAGTGTATTCACTGCACGTTATTGTGCAGACCGTCGTTACTGGTATTCATATTTACTCTGACTATTTGAAATAGGTTCAGGAGCAACCAGTTCCCTCCTGAAGACACATTAATCAAATATAGTCCATCTTTGCAAAATCAAGGTGTTTCATATGCATTTATCTTAAGGAATTCCCTTCAAAGTTTTTAAGAAATTTTACCTTGATTGAAGTTAATAGATTTATTTACTTTCCGGTCCCATTCACTTCGATTCATTTTATAACAATGTTTAAAACACATCCTCAGATTTCAAACTTTTTAAAAAATTTCAAATAATACAAAATGCTACATCCTTATTTATATTTCAACACATCTTCTGTTTTTGGTCAAGGATGACTTAACTCTTTAGTCCTGTCTCCTGTGCTTAATTGTGTTTCCTTGTTTGATTTCATGGAGGGGGGTAACATTTTTTAAGTTGTTTAGTTTTCTTTATAAGTCTGAATGAATAATGAGAAGACAATTGGACCAACCAGATGCTCATTTACTGGCAGGTGAATGCTTTGTAAAGGACTGTGTTCATTCTGTTGGTTAAGCTAGTTACTTTATGGTTATGTTCTAATATCTTGTAAATGGGTAAATGAATTGCAGATTGAGTGATTGTCAATGGCTTTCTGAAATAAGGGGTCTGTAGGCCATGGAAGCATTTTAAAACTTTAATAAAATGAATGGAGATAAACATGTCCAAAAAGTATAAAAACTTCAGGAATGAGTTATAGGACACAAGGACATTGTAGATTTTTAGTAGAATTCCTCTTAAGATCAATGATAACAAAACTCTGACTGCAGTTTTTCTCTTAAACTGGCATTACAGCTATGTCCTGTGGACAGAGATAGTATTAAAAAACAGGCTTAAGGCAAAGCCGAGACTGTCTACCTCCTTGAAGGGTCAACAGATCCAATTTGGCCCATTCTATCCCATTTTCTTCCTCTTTATTGATTGGAGGAGTTATGTGAGCCTCTTGCCTGTTCTACATGGCCTCCCAATGGCAGGACATACTATCTGTCGGTCCTTGGTGGCTTGCTTCAACTGTAAGTGTGGGTTGCTGGTATGGTCTCTATTGGGACTGAATTGCAGAAACTTACATAGAAAGTAAGTGAAAAAACCTGCAGCAATCTTCAGAAGCCTCAAACTTGGCATAAACATTATGCTCTAAATATACAGTAAGCAAAATATAGAGGAAAAGCAACACAATTAAATGTTAATGTTTGGGAGAAGCCCAGACATCTTTTCAGGTCAAAATGTGTGCTTTGGTTGTGTTGCAGTTGCAAAGAATTCAGTTTTCACATGCACATACCTGGGAAGACTCTGCCTAAAAGGCTGTATTTACTGGCAAAGATTCTTTTCCCAGGCTTTGATTTAAAGGTGCAAATTCTTATGAAATTTTTACTTTTCTGTTTATTATTAATAAATATGTAGCTGGGATATGTGCAGTTTTGTTTTCAGCTCAATATTTTAAATGTACTGGTCAATAACATCCATCCATCCATTATCCAACCCACTACATCCTAACTACAGGGTCACGGGGGTCTGCTGGAGCCAATCCCAGCCAACACAAGGCACAAGGCAGGAAACAAACCCAGGGCAGGTCGCGAACACACACACACACCCACACCAAGCACACACTAGGGACAATTTAGGATTGCCAATGCACCTAACCTGCATGTCTTTGGACTGTGGGAGGAAACTGGAGTACCCGGAGGAAACCCACACTGGTCAATAACAAAAGGTATTTATTAAATACTGTACAATAATATTCCCAAAAAATGTACACAGCTGTAAAGTGAGTGAATAAACTGCTTTCTACAGTCTCTGGCAGCCCTCTAACACAGAATCTTGGATGGGTCCCACATGAATTTGAGATTTCTAATCCTTTTTTCTCTGTTTTATGTGGTTAGATATTAGGCAACTTTAATTGTAGCAGTAATTTTAATTTATTGCTTTCCTCTGTATATTTTTGCAGATGTATAATAGCAGAGATGGACAGATGTGTGTCAGAAATCTCTTAATTTATTTCATCTTGTCAATAAACATTTAACATATGTGTGATATTACCAAAGGGCACTTAATAAAATATTAATTATATTCTTCCTTTATAGCAGGATTCATATTGCCCAAAAGGCATATAATTAAACACAATACTCTCCTGAATCTCATCCTATATCTTGTAAAAATACCTCTAATATACTTTAGGCAACATGCTTTTTGGATGTGTCCACACATAGAGTAATGACTTACTGTCATCATCATGTCATTCAGTCCATGTGAAAGCACCAGTTTATCAATTTTATTAAAATTTGCTACACTTATGAAATGTGTCTGTAAAGTTGTTTTTATTGAGATATCTAAAGTAGTGCACACTACACAAATATTTTAAATTGAAAAACCTGCTATTGTAAGGCATTGGCAAAGTCTCAGACTTGTCTGTCTTAAAACAGAAAATGACTGTGGACATCTTCAAATACAGCTTAGTTTACTGTTTCAAATTAGCCTTGAGAGACAATTGCATGTTTTGGATATCTTCATCTTTTTTGCTTGTTTGATAGCTGCTTCTGACAGCAAAACAGTGAAATGATAGCCACTCTTGACTGCAACACATGATGTTGCCTGTGGAAGTAGGTAATGCAATGACTACGGCAACTTGTGTGAACCTCTGTCACACTACCTCACCGAGTCACATGATTTTCCTGACCGTAGAAGTAAAAAATGTGTAGAACATAACATACTTAGAGTTGAATGGAAATGGGAATGAGTCTCCTAACCGTGGCTTGGTTTCACATTATACAGTACATGCAGGAATAAACGTATACGTAAACGTATTTATATTACTGTACATTAAGAATCCCTTCCCTGCTGCATTTTCTGCAGTGTATGATAATTGAATGTTTCTTTGATATTAAAATTTATCTGAAAAGGGCTCTGTGACCTACTGTCCATCATGGTCACATACAGCTACCAGTTTTAGCCTGAGACTTCCACATAGATTTTAACTCTTCATCAGGTAATTCTTTCAAAGATTTTTATACTATAGGGCAAAAAAAAAAATGGGCCAAGCTAAAAACTGCAACAAATTTAGTTTATCATGGTTTTAAAAAAGAAATCAATGGTCAGGAAACAGAAAAATTAAACAAGTAAAATAACCTAGTGTGAGGGAACGTTCCTGTTAGATCTCCTTAAACATTGGAGCTTTGTGGGTAAACTTGTAGACATTTTTTTACAGACAGAAGAGTTAATATTGTTCCACTCTGTCTTGATAGCAACCTGGCCCATTTTGTTGCCCTATACAGTATACAGTAGTATGTTTAAGAAATTTGAATTACAATTAGCCAAGGAGCCACCACAACCAATGACTAATAAAAGGACTTACTGTAAGTTGTTGCAATTTTTACATCACTTAAGTAGTTAACTACTGTCTATGCAATTTCCTCCAGCAGAAGCTTATTTGAACTCCTTTTTTCATTATATATATTATTAATATATATTTTGTGTACTCTAATACATATAAATACATTCTATCATCATTTTTATCTACAAGAGTATTAAAAAACAAAACGTAATACCTAACAAAAATATGCTCAAACTAGTAAAACAGTTAAGACCCGAATGTTACATTTTCTAACTTGCCTTTATCTTTATTTGTAGGTATATTTTAATGCCATTTTGTACCACAAACAAAAATGCAATTCCGTTTCCATTGATTTATTCTTTTCATGCTACTGGTTCATTGCCATCGAAGTTGAATCTGCAAGCCTTGTAAAGCTACTGCCATACACCATTCCTGCTTATTAGTTTTATATCATTTTTAAAAAGTATCTTTTTTGGATGTTGAAATCCGTGCCATATCTTTCACTTGTGGTAGTACTTTATGAAACTTATCTGCCCATTTAAGTATCTTTTTTTCTGGCATTCTGGTATAGCATTGTGAACATCTAGAGCTATACTATGACTACAGAATCAAGAAGCCAAACCTGGGGTTTCATTTTTATAAAACTTTGCATGGATTTGATTGTTAAAGTATGCATACATCCAAAAAAATCTGATTTATCAAACCTGATGTACGCCACATTTCTATGCAATTTACCCTTTACAAATTACAATCTTCTTATAAATGTGTATATGTGAACGCTCCCTGTACACTACCCAGATACCACCCTGAAACAACCATATGTGGACTATGCTAATCAACCTCATACATATGCAGTCATGATACTGCAGACCTTCATTGGGTGGTAGAGCAGCATCCTACCTGATGCATTGAGACACCACCACCTGCATTTGAGGAGTCCTGTGGAGCACTCTGCAACTGAGCATGCAAGAACATACACGGTATTATAGGGCCTCTCCTCTGCGTTCTGGGGTTCCGTGAAAGATTTAAGGTGCCAGTGACTGTGTAGATAGCCAATATCAACTGGCATGTGTAATGACAAGATTGCTGTTGCAATGAATAGTACAGGCCTTACGAAGCAGCGAGGGTTCAGTGAGTTACCTTATCAACAAGCCAACCATTACATACAGCACCATCACATCTGCCAAAGCTACTTTGTCTCAAAATAAATGAATCATGGATTGTCCCAGGCCATGAGCCACAACATTTGGCAGTCTCATCTTGGCATCACAGATGAATTGTATGTTAATGGAATATAACTGCTTACGGTTAACAAAAGCAGCTTCATTGCAATTTGAGTACTGTCAGTTGCCACAATTATTTTAGCTAAACTGGACACTGCTGAAAATTGCTTTTTTATGTCAGCAAAAATATGTTGTGGCTTAAGTATGTACACCCACACCCTGTGGAATCTGAGTGGCTTCCAGCACAGTAGACGTGATAGAGCAAAAACTTGGCTGAGATATTCCTGACCTTTTGGCCAGCTCCCTTAGAAGTAAACAGGTAGCTGATACGAAAACTAATTGAAAACCAAAAAAGTTCTTCAGTGCAAGTACACAATATTGGTCCATTCAGAAGGGAATTAAAATAAAGTCTGTAGATCATATTCATCACTTCTGAGGTTTAATATGTTTGTCACATCAATGTACATTATAATAATGGTGCAGTAATAGAAATCATTTATGCGCGGGAGTCATCATTTTATCGTGTCTGGCTGCATTTCTCTATTTGACCTAGTGTGCCGTCAGTTCCCAGTTGAAATGTTTGGTTTGAATGGGTCAGATTTGCTGTAAATATACACAAGCTTTCCCATCAAATTTTCTTTTATATATCTCGACTTTGACATGGAAGGTTCAGCATACATATTTCGGGGCTGTTTTTGTGCATACACAAGTTTTATTAAGTCTGACCCCTGAACACAATACCAATCCATTCACACAGGCACTTTATCTTGCCAGGCATTGACATGCCTAATCTGTCGACCAGAGGTTCCCAAGTTCAGTCTTGGAAGGCTGCAGGTTTTCATGATAGTCCAGTTGCTTAATTCGAAGTTGATCCTTGTTGATAATGAAATGTATTGTCTAATTTCATGGCTTTTTAATGTTTTCATTCATAAGCAGGTTTTTCCTTTATGAGGATATCAATGAAGAATCTGTGACCCGGTGCAGATTAGTAATTGGCAGTCCGTCAATTTTTTCTTTTTCATTTCTTTCCAAATGTTTTATTAAAAAAGATCCTCCATGATAAACACAGCCAGAGTACATTGTAAACTGCTGGTTTCTTTATCATTTGCATCTTCTTGTTAATTGGTAACTGGCTAAGAAAACAAAGTCTAATTAAAAACACTGAATGTAGGTGTTAAGACTAAGAGAAGCAATGAAATGTTGGAAATCTTACTTAGCAAGTTAACAAAAATAAAGTGCACTACAAAGCAGGGTCCTTGAGGCGGTAATGTTACTCAATACTTTGAAATGCAGACACATAGATTTAAATAGTGCAGATGTGTTAAATTTCTCAACTTATAAAAATCACCAGACACTGCAATAAACAAGAAGGTATATTTTATGTAATCCATGTGCCATTTTGTTTAAGTATCCAGTTTTGACTGATGCTAATTTAATGCATTTGTATTTGTTTGTTTGCTTTTTATGTGCTTAGTATATATATAAACCAGTCACAACATGTCCCTTTACGTTCCTAACTCAGGGATTTGTTTTTATTTAGTAGTCTTTTATTGTCTCCTAATTTGCTCTGTACATATGTGTTTCCTTCAATGGCATGACTGTCTGTATAGACTGCCAAGTATGAGGTGAGCCCATACTTGAAAACCAGGTTCAGAAAATGGACTGATGGATGGTTTAGCCTCACAGTTTATGGCCCTTGTCATATTTGCTTTATCTCTGAGGTAATCTATAAAGCTGTAGTTCAGTAGATTCTTTCTCAAAACATCATAATTTTTTCCCTAATGTTTGTATCAATTGTGTTCTCTTCATATTTTTGGAGATTGAAGATGATCATGATATTTTAAGGACTGATTGCACTTTGATTCAAATCAGGTGATTCTCTGAGGAGCTGTCCAAGTGTAAATGCACTAGGAGTTCTTACTCTTGCTGAAATCACTACATTAGACACTAGGGGTCACCAAAGTCCAAGTGTCACCATTGTATCTGCAAGCATTTTTAAGGTCGGAATATATTTTGCCCCCACAATCTCCTTACATTTATGCCTCTAATAGGGCATTATGCAACAAACATTTTTTTTTTATAATACTGTGCTGTATTACCATCATTTCTACTGTGGGAAATCCATACGTACACAACTGGAGGACCATGTTTTTTCCATAAACTTCAAAATATTTTTGTGTTGTACACTCTGAGGAGCATTTTAAACAGAATTTATTATGACCATACTTTTCAACCATACTTTCAACAATTGACCCATTTTTCTGTATTTGTCTAATTGTACTACCCAGGACTCATATGCTTTATTTTGCCTGAACTAAAATAAATTCTTGTCATTAGCCATTTACTCATTTTCTCCTTTATATTTCATCTACTTGTTTGTGACACTTATTTGATTTAGTTGCACATAGTGCATGTAAGACACTAAATTATATTAAAACTAGTTCCATAGTGATGATAACATATAATGCAAATTTAATTTTTATACTCATATATACATACATATGCTCATTTTATTATACTCATATATATATATTTCATGATATCTTTTAGTAGGTCTCCATTCATTTTGTCTTACTAACATGCTGTATTCACAATACACATGCCTTATCATTTATTTTCAAAGTATTCAGATAATAAGTTGAAGGAAGTAAAATACTAGTTTAGTGTCAATGGATGAAAAGCACCAATCCAATGAAAGCAAGCCCCTCTGTGAATTATGTTGAATCAATGCAGTGTGTTAACAAAAATCCACAAGTAGGGTGTCTCCAAGTTGTACGTTTTAAGATTAGAAACAAAAAAAATATTAACTATTGTTAATTACCCATTAATGGGTGAACATTTAAACACTTTCTAAGTATTTAACAATACAAAATGGTAAAATGGTTATATTTGACATATTGAAATTGGAAATCCTTTAGGAATTTGAGGGAGGCCTTTAAAAGGTGTAACTGGCAACTTTTAAAGCAGATTTTAAAAATAAAATTCAGGTTCACAACTTGACAATCTGTTTTTGACATTGGGAGAACTTATTTTTTTTAATTTGACATATATACTCAGCAAAAAAAGAAACGCCCCTTTTTCAGGACTGTGTATTTCAACAATAATGTTTTAAAAATCCAAATAACTTTACAGATCTTCATTGTAAATTGTTTAAACAATGTTTTCCATGCATGTTCAATTAACCATAATCAATTAATTAACATGCACCTGTGGAATGGTCGTTAAGACCTTAACAGCTTACAGAAAGTAGCCATTTAAGGTCACAGTTCTAAAAACGCAGGACACTAAAGAGACTTGTCTACCGACTGTGAAAAACACCCAAAGAAAGATGCCCAGGGTCCCTGCTCATCTGCGTGAACGTGCATTAGGCATGCTGCAGGGAGGCATGAGGACTGCTGATGTGGCTAGGGCAATAAATTGCCATGTCCACACTGTGAGACGCCTAAGACAGCACTACAGGGAGACAGGAAGGACAGCTGATCATCCTCGCAGTGGAAGATCACGTGTAACAACACCTGCACAGGATCGGTACATCCGAATATCACACCTGCGTGACAGGTACAGGATGGCCACAACAACTGCCCGAGTCACACCAGGAACACACAATCCCTCCATCAGTGCTCAGACTGTCCGCAATAGGCTGAGAGAGGCTGGACTGAGGGCTTGCAAGCCTGTTGTAAGGCAGGTCCTTACCAGACATCACCAGCAACAACGCCACCTATGGGCACAAACCCACCTTCGCTGGACCAGACAGGAGTGGCAAAAAGTGCGTGAGTTTCTGCATGACAGCAATGTCAGTGTTCTGCCATGGCCAGCAAAGAGCCCAGATCTCAATCCCATTGAGCACGTCTGGGACCTGTTGGATCGCAGGGTGAGGGCTAGGGCCATTCCCCCCAGAAATGTCCAGGAACTTGCAGGTGCCTTGGTGGAAGAGTGGGGTAACATCTCACAGCAAGAACTGACAAATCTGGTCCAGTCCATGAGGAGGAGATGCACTGCAGTACTTCAAGCAGCTGGTGGCCACACCAGATACTGACTGGTACTTTTGATTTTGAGCCTCCCTTCATTCAGGGACACATTGTGAAACATTTTTAGTTTATGTCTTATGGTGTTGACTCTTTTAGTGTTCATACAAATATTTACACATTAAGTCTACTGAAAGTAAAAACAGTTGAAAGTCAGGGGACGTTTCTTTTTTTGCTGAGTATACATATACACCATGTTTCTCCTGAAACATTATTTGCCCAGTTTATTCAGCCAGTAATTAAGACACCATCATCTCAAATACATATTGTAACCTCAATGAGCTTATTTTGATAACGGGATAAAGAGGTTTACACATTGCATTGATTATATAGTACATTATGTTATGCCCATTTATAATGAGTCAAACTTTATTAGGTCATGGATTACAAAACAGAACCTACTAGGAAATAAATATTCATTTTGGTAATAACTTTTAAAATTCAAGGTACATTTTGTAATAGCACCAGTTTGAAAATTGCATAAGCAATCATTCAGACTGTCGTATTTTGAAATAATTTAGCTAAATGCCTTCCAGCTGGCTTGATTAACACAGTTGGTATTGTTAAGTTTCTTTTACACTTTCTTGAATTAAACAAAGCGACAATTAGATTTTCATCTCATTTGTGCAACTCTTTATGTGGTGCCTGACTTTAACATGTTTGAGTGTCATATTTCCAATGTTCTGCTCTATTCCATATGGCAATAAAGAGGATAATGACCTCTAAGTATATTAAGGTCAGGATTGGGCCTGTTACGTCTCAGTAGACAGGTGCCTGTACCCCCAAGGAAAATATTCATTTCTTTTTACCCATCTGCTCATTCATTATTTACTAACACAAGTAATCTGCTGTTTAAAGAGGTAGCATTCGCTTGACTGAGAACACAATAAGAGGTCAGCAGTTCTCCTTAGGGAGTCATAATTGTACCTTTATTAAAAATACTGCGTCCAGGGCTAGCCCTTGTTTAGCAGAATATGACATACATTTATTTGTTTGTATGTTATTAAATTATTACTTTCAGGTTACTGAATGTTTAGCCTGATGAAAAGAGCAGTGATTATCTTTAACCAAGAGTATTTTAGATTTGGCTAAAAAACTGTTTCAGTGTACCTTGAAAAAAACTTTACAAAGTAGCCTCCTAACATACCCTTCCATTAGTTGATGTACCCTGCTTAACAGTTTAGTGATAACCAATAAGTCTTTAGTTCATTTTAGATCTTTTCGTTTTACAAACCTTATATCATAACATTTTTACAACTAAAATGGTGGCAAATCACATTGTCATGTACCCAGTCAAATTTACATTGTTTAGTCTGTGGGCTTCATTTATTAATTTTTGTGTCGGTAATAATTTATATAATTTATTTTTGTGATGTCAGTGTGTTTTCTTTGTCTTTCCTTTCATGGGTACAGCCAGTCTGGAAGTTATTGGCACCACCATGTTGTACATGGCAAAAATGTCTGCTGCTAGTTATGTGTGCTGATTACAAACAGCACATGTTGTCGTCATGTCACGATTGAAAATGCTGGTAAACTTAGAAAGGCAAATCCAACTTTATGAAATCTCAGAAAAGACCTGTGACAAACTTACTCAAAGCCCTCCAAAAACATGTAATTATGGAATTTTGTTTGGTTTTGGCCTTTGTTTTGTTTTTCAATAAAACTTTTGGCGTATGTTTCCCTCTAAGACCTGTTCACTGTCAATCTTTTTTTGATATCCTTTTAAAGTATGTATTAAATCCCTGTCTATTCAATTTACCTTCTAGTCCATTTGGCCTCTCTCCAAAAAGAACCTAACGCACACATGTTAATTAGGATTGCATAGTCATCATGAATTGGGGTTGGAAACTTCAGCATTATATCTTCAAGTCCAGTTTATGAGGGAAGAGATGAATGTAGCTAATTTTAAAGGAAGGTGTACCCTCTGGTTATTGGATCAAGGCCACTACCAGATATAGAACCAGTGCCTCACAGGTGTGTCACTGTTGCCATTGAATTATAGCTCTTTGCTTGCTTGCTTTTCCATGTGGGTACCTTCATGTCTGAAGGAGTTGCAGAGATGTTAGTTTAAATATGATTAACAACTTTGTTATCAGATTAAGTACAGGACTAGACAAGAATGTTACAAGATGCAGTTTAGCCATTTTATCAGTAAGGCAGGTTGGGGGTGAAGCTGAATTTCTGCACCCCTTTTAAATCTGCTGTCTTAACAAGCTTTGTGGGCCACTAAAAGACTAGCAGAATGGGCAGTGCAAACATTCTCCTACAACATTGTTTTGTTCTACATAAATGGATTGCAGTTTTTTTTTCTGGAAAGACTTGGTAAAGTTGTTCAGCGTTAGTGTACCACCAGATCTGAAGTCTTGTTCAGTACCGCCTACAGATTTTATTTCACTCCCCTGATAAATAACTCTTTGAAACATTTTAATTTCATGGAGAATTGACTCACCATTCCCTTCAACTCCAACAACTATTTTGTGGTCGTTTATCTGTTATTTCATTTTATAGGGTTCTTTACAAATTACATACCAAACCTACATTAAGAAGCAAATCTACATTTTATAAGTATTCTTATAAATTAAGTTTTCCTGCACTTTCATTTTGCATATTGATCCAACTGAATGTCGCTTATAAACATCACATCATATTATACATTATGTATAATCTGGTGAATCTGTCATGACGTCTTAAGCAATTCAGTTAGAGCTACAATCTTCTTATCAATTAATTCTCATCAGAGGGATTGTTCCTTTAGAAAAGCTTGAGAGGGCCTCTTTTTAGTTGGGGAGCTTATGGAAGTTGGTGTCTCATTGGGGGGACTTGGTTGGTATTTAAGGTGTTTGTAATGATAAGAAACATTGAAAACTTCAGTGTTTAGTAAGATCACACATTCCACATTGAAAAAAATAATAAGGAAAAAGTAAACGAATATACAGTACGTGTATTTCTAGAACTGAAAAAATAGGTTCTTGACAGGTTGGTTCTGGTGTGCTAAGAGCCAAAGAAATATTTCCACATTTTTTCTTTAGCAAAACAGATGAGGAATCTACGTTAGAAGGCCGTAGGGAGCTTGATTTGGCAAGTAATGGTCTTTAACCTATTTTTCTGGTTTTATCCCTACCATTAAAATAGTTATGGGTATACTTTTACTGGGAATGATCTTGGTCTGATAAAGAATCTTTGGCTGTTCTCCTAGTTGATAACCTCAAATTCTTTGGAACCGAAGTTATCACCCCCACTTTGAAATCTAATTATGATTTTGTTTAGCATCTAGGTTAATTAGATTACTATTTTTTCTCTCTCACTAGATCATGACGATGATGTATTGCCACACACACATATAGTTACTGTATATATCTATATATCTATACACAGTAGAGTTGGGGTCCTATTTGGGGGATCCTCATTTCTTGCACACATTAAATTAAAGTGAAAAAAAGGATGTTGAAATAATGAAGCGTGTTCCTCTTGTGCAATGGCAGCATAAGGAGATAAGTGCTTGGTGCTCCATGTGACAGCTGCTGCACAAATCATAACAACTTCCAGTTGTCATCTATTTTTATTTTCAGTGGACTGGAAGGGGCAGAGCCAGGAGAGAGCAAATGTGACATCAGGTGTTGTTGGACGGGACTTCTTCCTGTCTGGGACAGAAACTGAAAAACTATGCCCACATATTTGACAAAATATATATAGTAGATATACACATGCCTACAGAGAAAACTATGCAAATTATGACCTTGAGAACTAAGCTGTACATGTATTTAATTATGGATGGTCTGTTGGGAACTTTTCCTAAGAGGAGTGAAGTACAGTGGTCTTACACTCTTTCTACCCTTGAGCCGTATGTCAGGAGTTTTTGTGAGCAGTGTCTGTCACCCATTACGATTTTGGGGTGACTTACCCATCATAGGTGCAATAAAACTGTACTGCAGAGTAAGAAGTCCACCAACATAGTATCTAACATAATAGTACGATTGTACCATGTAGGGGATGTGTTGGTCATTCATCCTGACCTTAGTCTTGGTCTACAGGAGTCATAATTTGTTTATTCTGTTTTACCATGTCTCCCATGCAAAGCCTGGGCATGATATGTGGAGTTTGTCATTTGTAGTTAGTAAAAATGAATTAGGAAGAAAAATCTTTACATGTACTATAGCATAACAGCAGAGTGATGTGCTCATAGACTGTACCAGAAAGGCTTTCTGGAGCTGATTATCATCATTCCCTGGGTGCCATTACTAATGTTGTGATTTGGAGATGCTATCACAGACAAAAAAAGTTTTGTGTAGTGGTAAATCAAAAATATAGGAGTGTGAAAAACATATAAAGGACATGGTTCCCCACCTAGATCTCAAAACTGGCATTTTCACTACAGTGCAATTACAGACCCTCCAGCCTCAGCTTTACACATCTGTTTTATATCTTAGAATAACCCAGGTCTGTCAAGATATATTACTGTGTTTTCTATTAAACAAGATGAAGTTATGTATTTTATTGTATTTTTTACATTGGTGCTGGAGAAAGTTAGTGGACATGAACATGCAAGTGAGAAGTTCTTTGTACTCTGTACACATGACAATACAACTACTATAACATACATCTTCAGAACACTAAGAGCAGTATCATAATCAGCAACCACAGCCTCGTACATTGCTGCCAACACTGCCAAGTTGTTAAGCTGTGACTCCCTTCTACAATGATGTCAACCAGCAGTACAGCAGGTTCTTACACATGTTCTCTGGCAGCAAACAGCAAAAGGGCAGTATACAAACTAGTAGATACTGAAAGCTGGTCTTAAAAATATGTACTCATTATGTGGATTATTATAATCTTAGAGCTGTTATGAGAACTCCAGCAATGAAATGTGCTATTCATAAGTGAGGAAGTTCATCGTAATGTACGTCATATCACCACTTTGTGCTGTGTAAACTATCCCAAGGGCCGAATAAGCTCCTTTTTGCCAGTAAGACTGTTTTATCTGTTTCATCAATCATAGTTTTTTATACACTTAATATTGTTAGAATCTGCATGCTCAAGTAAGTTTTTGTTTTCATAATCGCTTTATTTCTACAGCATGACATTTGTACTGAAAAAGTAAATGACATTAAATCTTTCATTTTGCTACATTTTTTGTCTGAAATAATTGACAGATTAAAGCACTGGTTTAAACCAGCAATTTTATCCATAAAAGCATGTAATTGGTAGACTAGAACAAATTTATCTGTTTTGGACACTGCTCAGTAGGACGTTGACCTTACTGCAATGTAGTTGTTCCTCTTACTGGAAAGAGAAGGGATGTTTAGAGAAAAATACAATATTTTTCATTATCATGACATAGTATGTACTTTATAGACCCAATTGATAAGAACTATTTTTAACCCGAAAACATGAAATTGCAATGTGCGTAAGATATTAAATTAGAGCAAACTCACTTGGGACAAATCTGTGAAGAGTACTTGTTATAAGCACATACCATTAATAGTTCAAGCACAAGCTGCACACATTTTTATTGCAATTTCTATGTAATCTATCTATCTATCTATCTATCTATCTATCTATCTATCTATCTATCTATCTATCTATCTATCTATCTATCTAATTTTTAGTCATTGTACTAGCTATAAAGCATTTAATCAGTCAACACACAGATTTTGTATAGATTAAGTTTAAAAGATATTCATGTTAATGAAAAATATGAGTGTTTTGTCATATGTTTCATTGTTTGTTTACCATTATCTGTTTTTATTTTCCTGCTTTTCCAATAGGAACTTGGTCTAGTGATCACAGGAACATTGCCGGTGTTCAATAAAACAAAAGAACTCAAAGATGGCTCTTATAAACAGGTACAAATTCTTTACATGTCTAACTAAAATATTTTTATGTTTAACAAAATGTTACTTGATATGTATTTTACACATATCTGAAAATGAATGTTGTGCTTAATAATGGCACAACATTATTATCATGGCACAACTTAATTATTAATGCCTTTGGAGTTAATTTTTTTGTAAATATAAACTGTCCACAGACTGAGTCTCTTAAAGCATACGTTTTACTTAAATATGAATGTTCAATATCTAGACTTAAGATTATGTTTGAGTGATAGGCATTTGGGATGAAGCCTTTCCATAACTGAAAGGATTGCCTAATCATTTTGTATTATATACTGAATAAAATGAAAGCCCATTATTTTATTGTGCACAAAAATTTGTAATACTGTAATTGTAGCATAACCTACCTGTTTTCTGCCAAATATTAAGCCTTTCATATTATTTCTGCATTACTCAATTCATACACTGTCCAAACATTTAAATATTACTAAAGTAAACCTTCAGCATGCTAGTGCAAAAATATTCACAGTGAAGCATCTAAATGTGATTGATCCTCTCTCATTGTATGTTGACTGAGCATCTTGATCAGCTGTTGCTTCCTGTTTTGCACTCTTTACACATTGTCTTCTAAGCTATTTGATAATGCTATTTAAAGTCTTTTCAGTATATTTCAGTATTCGGATCTGCATGATATTTAAAGGTTTTTAAGCTTCAATTTATATTTCCATAACTAAGACACTGATTTGTTTCAAACAGAACCAGTTAATTTTGGGAGTTATGGCGATTGATGTATCTCTTGAAGATATCAAAAGGCTCACTCCACGGTTCACAGTAAGTATCCTCCATAGTTTCCTTCTTTATACGTGTAGTGTATTAAGTATGTCTAAGTATGTCAGAAGTGTCACAGTTATAATGTACAGGCACACTGTGCAGGTTAAATGGTTTCCACTCCCATCTTCCAAGCTCAGCACAGTACACAAACACTATCAAAATAAATATAAAATAAAT
Source organism: Polypterus bichir lapradei (assembly GCA_026402145.1). NCBI lineage: Eukaryota > Metazoa > Chordata > Cladistia > Polypteriformes > Polypteridae > Polypterus > Polypterus bichir. The sequence continues at coordinate 35,914,599 of JANRMT010062792.1, forward strand.
ATATCACACTGTAGTTATACTGTATACAGCTTGGAAAGATACTGGGGACCCGTTGTCTAGAAACCATAAACTAAACATTTATATTTGCAAAGATTAACAAACCTTCTTAGGTATTTTGTGATTACAGTTCATCCATAAAGGTATAGTTATAAAAACTCAATTTAGAAACCCTCTCTTTATATTACATATATACTTGTTAACATTAAATTTTCTTAAATTTTAGGTTTCTGAGACTAATACACTACAGCAAGTGAAGTATTGCTATTCAGCAAGATCAAAATATATTTCATTAGGCCATAGACTAGCAAGCAGCTAGAGCCATTTTCTGTAATATAATCATTTGTGTTAAGATGCCTTTGATTTAGAAAAAATCTAAAGTTAATCACGTTTCTGATTTACACATACGGTACTTGGTCATGAATGACTTTAACAACTTCGATTTGTATGGTTAATACGCACAGTATTTATTGTCACAGGTGTAATTTATTAAACTAGGCACCACATACACCTAGGTTTAGGAAGTTCTTCTCATTATAATCAGAATGGCTGATTTAAAAAATATGTGAAACCTCATACAATAATTTGTAACAAGCCAACTGCTTCTGATACTAAAAAAAAGGATTTACAGAGTACTTGCAAAATGAGGGAGTTTAGTTTTTTTTTTTGGATTGAATTTAATAATATGACACATGTTTTAAAGTGGTATATTTAGAACATATTGTATCTTTTTTTTAATTACAAACCACATTCTTCCTTCTTTATATTGCTAGATTCAATTCCTGGAAGGGTCATTGTCTGTTTGGAGTGTGCATTTTTTGTGATATCTCTAAGTTTACTCCCACATCTCAAAAATGAACACATTAAGTAATTCATGTTTTTAAATTGGCTGGGTGTTTATTTGCATTAAAATTTATGAGTTTGAGTGTGTTCTGCATTGGAATGGCATCTCACCATGGCTGATCCTTGCCTTGTGTCAGTATAGGTGGGAGTAGATTCTACTTCTCTAAAACCCTGAATTAGAAAAAGTTCATTAACATTCAGTCCTTCATTTTCCAACCAAAATTAATGGGTTATGTATTTTTCTTGTTAAACATCCATCCATCCATTATCCAACCCACTATATCCTAACTACAGGGTCATGGGGGTATGCTCGAGCCAATTCCAGCCAACACAGGGTGCAAGGCAGGAAACAAACCCTGGGCAGGGCACCAGCCCACCGCAGGGCTCTTGTTAAACATATTAATGAAATTATAATGATATATATAATTTTTCATCTGTTCTTCTGTTTTCTAAGCCACTTATCTAGTTCAGGGTTTCAGAGAGGATGTACCTATCCCATCATCACTCGGAACAAGTCATGACCATGGCGGAGTGACAGTTCATTGCAGGGTAAATGTTGATGCATGCACACAAACACACAAACAGTCAACCAAGCAGACATTCCTTTGGGATGTTGGAGGAAAACCAATGCAGGCAAAGTAAGAATGTGTGTATTTCACACCTGCAGTGCTCAGGCTGGATTCAAACTAGTCATGCAAATCTGTTATTATATGTGATAATTTCACTGAGGTATCAATTTTTTTAAGTATTTTATTGATTTTATTAAAATCACATAACATGCCATACAAGCAAATCAAGTTTAACAAAACTAGGTTCGAAACAAATCAACCGCCACCCATGAGAAAGAGAACTAGGCTAACAGAGTGAAACTTTAAACTAAATAAGTAAATAGATAAATTAAGAAATGAATAAAAAGACATACTCGTATTATTAATGAATTTGTCATTAAGCCCTCTTATGATGCAAGTAGTCCAATATCCCAAGAATTAACAAAAAATTCTTCTGGTAAAAAGGAACCTGTTTAAAAATCATTTTTACATCTGATAATATTGGTGTACAAAACAAAAAAAAAATTGACATGTCCTTTATAGATTTGAGGATGATGGATCCAAATCTGGTAACAGAATTGCTCGGTCGTGTTTGGTTTTTCAGAGTTGAAGGTTTCAATAAAAAAACTGTGTTTTAAAGAGAAAACATAATATATTTTTACAGTCAATTATTTAAACTTGAAAAAATGCTAAATTACACATATACGTGTTTGAAATATAACAATTACTTACAAAGTAGTCAGTCTGTAGTTTTTTTTTTTACACTTTTAATCCTCTGAAGGTGTTTCATAGTGGAACTTTACTGTACTTTCCAGTACTTTCCGATGCTCAGGCGGATGCTCACGTTCATCAGAGCCCATGCATGTTCTTGCAGAAAAAATCCAAATGGGGGTGTAGAACGAGAGGAGCTCCTCTAATAGTTTCTCGTAATTTGCTGCCTTTGTATTCCCAAGAAAACAGTGGCACATGCATTTCTTTTCTTTTTAATATAAGATGGATGCGTATTCTTTTACCATCTGATTACCTTGTACCTGGTCAAGGCAATGGATGGATCAACTCAGCCTTACATATTTCTGTAAAAAATGTTTTAACAACAACTTTCTTTAGTTTGGACAAGAGAAACGCATCTTTTTAACCTTCTAAATATAAACTCCTGGATATTTTGAAGTAAAAAGAACAGACAAAAAATGACATTTGAGAGCAAAATATATGTAACAAATAAATTGACTTTGTTGATTTTTCTTTTTGTTGTTTTTTTTCCACTTCAGTTAATGTTAAGAATGAGGCAGGCTGACATTTATCAGCTTGAAATAATATTCTGATCATGGAAAATACCTTTGCCACAGCAAAAATGCACATTTTTTTAACAGACGTTTTTTCACTGAATCCTATATCATGTGGAAATGGTTTATGGTGTAAAAATTGCAATTTTAGAAAACTGATTCAGCACTCCTAAATCTATAAAGTGTCAATTTTTTTGCATGGGAGGATTTTGGTGCAGACCAGTGTAATGGTTTTAAAAAATAATTTTTAACTTTCCCTCATTTCAAAAATGTATCTTTGCTAGTAATTGTTTAATAAATTTAAAATCACATAGTAACAATGACTTGCATGAAGTTATGTCTAAATTTTTGTTGGTAATAAAAGGACTATCATTAGGTTTACATTTTGTTTGATACAGATTGGCCCAAATGGTTACTACTTTGCCATTGATCCAAATGGATATGTTTTGCTGCACCCAAACCTTCAGCCAAAGGTATGTCAAGCTTCCTTTGTGACTTTTCGTTTTGTGCTTATGTGGTAGACTGAGCCCTTACCCTTATCACTCGTTTTTACATTTTTTGTGTTTGTGATATGTATCTACTGGATATACACTGCAAAAAATGCATATGCAAAAACTAGGCAACAAACTTAAAATTGGAGTTGTTTTGCTTTTATTTATCACAAAGATCTGCCAATGGGGTAAGCAAAATTTGCTTGACAAGGTTTCATAAAGTTTACTAAATAATTGTAAATAAAAAAAATTGTAAATTTTGATAAGTCAATAATTCTTACAATAAGGAAAACAGGATTTAACATCATGATATGAATACTTTTGATTAGATTTCATTTTTTGCAGTTTCTGGCCCTAAACTTGTGTGCTTTGTAGCTATGAGGATTTAAAAGTTGTACAGTTCCAAGTATTTTTCCAGGATGTGTTTTCCTTTGATCTGCAGGTTAAGTTTGACGTCTTTCAATGCATCAAATCAACACATTCTTAAAAATGAAATTGTTTGTCCTGAGGCTTTAAAAAAAGTCCTGAAAGTGTTTGATTTGCTGCCTTATTTTACTGTTTCTGTAGTTTGTTTCTCTGAGCATATCTGAAAACTGCCAGAATTATATTTCAAGATAGTGTTTAGGGAATTTAGCAGTTTATGACTAAGCAATGTAATTCTAAAAGCACCTGGAGGAATCACTGTGTACATCTGCATAAGATGGATTTCAGGGGCTGGCTTGGCGCTCTTAAATGAAAATAATATTTGAGATATACACAAATTGATTTTATATAACAAATTAAAATATGTTTTGAAAACAAATTGACATACTGTAATAAACAAAGGCAGAACACGTCCCACGATGCACGACAGATGTAATAAACAGTCGATATTCCTTTCTAGTTTCAAATACTGCTATATTTTGAGACTTAGATATTCAAATCTGGTTGAGGTATGTTATATTTTACTTTTGCATCTCACTCATTAGCACTTTTCAATGTATCCTTATCAGCAGGTGTCAATTAGGTTTGTGTCATAATTTCACATTTTCATAAAATGTTAGATATAAAAAGCAAACTGTTTGTGTTATGTAGACAAAACATATGTTATAAAATGTCCCTAGTATTTATTTGTTGATAAAATATTGATTTATCTGCCTAGTAGTCATATTAAATGACATTTCATCATGTATTCTTTTAGTGAACCAAATAATAAATATAAACAGAACTATGATTACATTTTTATATAGACTAAGTGTATTTATTAACACTGACAAGGAAAAATAAATCTGAAATTAAAGAGCACAATGTCATTGTGTTCTAAAACATATCCTAATAAAACTAGTAAAATATTAGTGACGTACAAAATGCATTCATTTTGTTACTTAATGATTTGTGTCTTTTACTAAATCAATGTAATTCTGTATTAGAACAGACAGCCAAGTTGAACCCAGATAATGGCCGTTAACCCAGCTGCTGTTTCTCCATTATTTAAATGCTTCCAAACAGAGACTTCCAAATTTAATTCTGCATGATCCTTCTTTGACCAATTGATTTTTAATGAGTACCCTGTTCCTGTCATTAACTGGACATCTGTTTACTTAGAAATATTGTATCTGCTTAATGATATAGCATACTTCCTAATTTGAGGGAATGTCCTTCTCATAAATTTTCATTCACAGACATTTATTACTTGTCCCTCATTTTAATTTCAATAATTTTTTATTTTGAGGCAGTTTTACTGTCTTAACGGTTTCCAAATAGGTAATTGGGAAAGTAAGTAAACAGTCGGTACAGATACTAATGAGAAGTTGTCCCAGGCACAGATAATTAACTTTCTTTCCAAAAAAACAAAGCAATCTTTTAACAATCAGGTTTAATAAATCTAAACAAGCACATATTTTTACAAAATTGCTTTCAATAGTGAAAGCAAAACCAAGAGTGAGTTGGGCTTGGAATGCTATGCAAGCATGGTTAACCGCGAGTCATGTATGAGGTGACGCGTAATGATACACTTTATGGTGTTTAGCCAGAATAATGCTTGGAAAGGTATAATGCTGCCATCTAGTAAGTGAAATAGCATCATGCTGAAAAAAAATAACTATTTCTATTATTTCTGCCACTTTAATCATATTGCTATTGTAACTCATCCATATTCATGAGTGGGGCAGAGCCTTCAACAAAAAGTACAATGCCAAACGAAAAGCCGTAAAAGCAGTTCTAGTATGAACTGAAAGTAAATCATTGCTTGAATCGAGTGATAGTGACGAAGATGTGAATTGGTCATCAGATACTGACACAGAAAGTGAAACTGATGCACAATACAGCACTGTACATGCTGTGAAATACCTGGAGAATTTCTTTGCATGAAGCTTCAGCATGATGCAACAGTAGTTGCATCTCCAAAAGTCAGCAAGGACAGTCAAAAACTTAGCCCCCTAAGCACTGCTCACAATGCAGCAACTGTCAATAGTCACATCAGTTGAAATGTATAAGTCACTTAGCCTTGTGCTATGGTGACCTGCAATAACATCAGGATACGTCAATTATGCAGATCAAGCACTGATATTCTACCCTCTCATGTGCAAGCAACAGAAAAAAATAAGGAAAAGTTTGCAAAGAAGCACGCTTCTACTGTCCCAATTGTGACATGAGGCTGTGCATTGGTGACTGTTTCATAACATGTCAAACACAAAACGTACTAAAACTGCATCAGTACAGCATTGGACACTAGACAGAGCTTATCTGTTGTATTTATGTTGCGTTTTGGTACATACATGCTACTGCTACACGTAAGAACATTTATTCTTGCTGGCTCGTTTTTTCTGGTGTAAAGACAAAGCTAAGGAGGTTAAGTAGATCATTTGGAGTGTAATGTAACAACTACAGGGGTCATCCCAGAGTTCAGCTCCAGCATCCATGCTTGGAATATCGCTGATATGAAATAGTCAGTTATTATTTTCCATAGACAATGGCATCCTTTTTTGTTTGACCAGAATGGTCACATCTAGATCATGGCACAATTCTGAACACAGTAAGTTTAAAATCAAATGAAGGGACTAAGGTTAAACCAATGATATTAGACAAAGCATGACATCAAAAGTTAAAAGCTGGATTTTTTTTAAATTCATAATAAATTTTGAAATTCGACTGTGATGCCTAGGTTGCCCAGCTGGCATTACCTCCTTTAACCTGGAACATCAATAGTCATGACCGAGAATGGAGTGGGCAATGAGGACACATAACAAGCAAACGTGGGTGCAAAGTACTTAAAAAATGCTCAAATTAAAAGTGCAGTGCAATTTCTTCTCCAAATAAATGATCAGTGATAAAAAATAAGTGCCTTAGTGGAGGTAAAAATGCAAATAAATAAATAAACAATTCACAAATGGTTAAAATTACAGTCAAAACAGCCAGGATCCAGGATTTAAAAACCACTACAAGCCTCAGTGTTTCCTTCTAATTCCACATCCCGGCTGCTCACCCTTCTGGTCTGCTCAGTAAGCAGAGATACCCTCTGGAATGAGGTCAACCATTTTAACTGACTTAAGTCACCATTACCGTCCCTCGATGTCTGTAGGCACCCCATGAGCTTTGTTCCCTTCTCCAACCGCCATCCATGAGAGCAGTTGGATGCTTCTGCTTTCTATCATTGCTCAGCAGAAGGGGCTCTGCCTCTCTCTTTCTCTCTCTCCAGATTCCTTTTCTTTTTCTTTTCTCCTCTTTTGGGACACTTTTACGCTCCTATGAATGTGGAATCCTAATTACAATTCACGGAGTGCCCATATAGAACAGCTGAGCCAACCAACTGCCTGTTAACAGGTAACCGGCTCATCTCCACGCCAAACAAACCGCTGCAGCAACCTCAGAACCCACTGTTTTTATTTTAAAAAGTGGCACAGCCATGGACCTCTATCTCACTTCGTCACATAGATTAGTTAATTCACAAATAATTAGCTTATCTCTGTATACTGCTTTTATTATTAAATAGCAGATTGTTTCCCATTTTTTCAAAACAATAGTCAAGTTTATTCTTGTGTAATTGGTCAGTCCCTTTGAAACAGAGACTGCTTAAAAGAACTATAATTCCTTACCAATCCCATTGCTCATTTTGATAGGCATTTAAGAACATGAAAGCACTAGTCAGTTATATGATAAAAATGTGATGTAATCGTAATTTGGTTTACTTACTCTTTCTCCTTGGGATTCCATTTACTTCATTTAATTTTATTCTTCTTGATTTAAAAATGTCTATTTCAACATTTTAATAACAAACCATGGATCTTACTACAGACTGCTGATTTTAATTAAATCCGAATTTAGAGACACGGCAAAAAATAGCTCAGTTAAATATCAAATAATGTATTATTTCAAAAATATTTTGTGGTATGTTTTAACATTTTACAGAAACCAAGACATTTTAATAAATGTGGAAATTCCTGTTTCAAAGGCAATCAGAGATAATTTACAAATAAGTACTGACTGCTTATGAAATATTTCTTATAAAGTGGAAAAAAATTACTGGGGAAGATGTGATGCATCTAAAATAACAGCAACAAAAATAATCCATCTTATGCAGTAAATGCAGTGTGTATTGTTCTGTCTTTGTTTACTTTATCCTTCTGTGCCCCAGATTTGCAAGTTCTACAACTGAGTAGAATGAACCCCAGCTGATTACTTACATAAACTTAGTAATTTGGCCTTTCCTTACCCAAGGCAAGTCATTTTGACCAAACAAGAATTTGTAGGGTATTTACTTCTGTAAGAGAATTCCCCCAAACACTGTCAATATGTCTCCATCCAGATGCTTTAGAATTTAACTGTTTGTAATGAAGCAATAGGTAATCTTACTAACCTGAATACTTTTACTCCCATGCTAGAGAAGAGTACAAACAACTAAACGTAGTAACAAATATGAAATAACATTCAAGGTGAGAGTGTGCTGCAGCTGTAGAATTGTGATGCAATTTTGGGATTTAAATATTAACACCATATTTCCAACAATCATTAACATATTGAAAAGTATTTCTCTTGAGTGTGTTTTTTTTTTTGGTCCAAATAAACCAAATAAAAGTTTTCAAACCTCAGCTTTACTGTCCTTCCTTTGAATACAGCAGACTGATAAATTCTTCCCCTTTAACATGCCAAAGGACAACTTAACTATGCACTCAGGAAGTGTGATAAGGTCTCTCACACAGAGACAGAACTGGATAAAACTCATTATTTCACAGAAACGTGATTCAGTATACAGCAACAGTAACTTCCTTTCATGACGAGCACCATCCTGAATTGCTTTACATGCACAGTATAGCATGTACTGTATATTGTTTTGGCCTAGTGATTATTTTGAGTGTATTGTACATTTGAAAAATTATTTTAGACAAAGTCTTCTGCAACTTTAAGTTTCACTCAATATGTTGGTTTAGGTAACGCTTCGGGGCACCCAGGTCCTGTAATTAATGGGGACTACACATTCTTAAGAAACACATTGCAGATGTTGTCCATTTACAGAGAATCCTCCCTTACTTCTACTCTGTTGTGAGTTGTTCACCTTAAAACCAAAAACTTGTTCTCCCACATATTGTGTATGACAATATTCCAAAGTAAAATGAGGTAAATTTTCCCAGAAATGTTAATTGAGAGAATATGGATTAAAATACAAAGAGATTTGTGCTACTGCACTATAATTTTATGATTCATTATAGCCTTGGAGGATAGCCTTGAAAAATAAAAACCTGTGTGCACTTTTATTTGTGCTTTTGATATTTTATTTGCCTGCTCTGGCTTTAAATATCTTTCTACACATGAGAACCTAAGACAAATAAAAAGAGAACATTTTTAAATTACCAAGTTTATTTTTTTCCCTTAATTATATGATTCAGAAATTTTTGATTTCCATAACTTTTTTTGTGAAAAAGTGCTTCCTGGCTTCAGTCATTAAGGAGAAGTTTGGTGTTTTTCAAGTCAAAGTTATTTTTTCACAATAATTTTCTGCTGGAAATTGCATTCCTAAGTTAATCTTTATTTTTGGAAATAAGAAAATGTTATGTTTATAATGCAGTTCAAAATGGAGACTGCTGGCTACCTGTCCTAACATGTTAACAAAGGTTTAAAACATAGAGAATATGTTCACACTGAATGAGGAAAAGTTTTAATTTCAGAAAACATGACTTCCACATTTTTAAAACACCAAAAGATTCCTGACCCTTTTTTTTTCCTCACATTGGTGTACTCTCCATTTCGCTTGGCTTTTTAAAGCACGTGTGGAATTTCATGTAAAAGGACCTGGAGCCCAATAACATTCCGGAGAAAGCCTGCACCTCTAATTCTTGGGTCATGTATGACTTTCTTTTGAGCTTGGAGTGTCTGACTGGCATGTACAGTGAAGGAATCAGTCAGCCTTTGCAGTATGCTTCACTGTTGAGCTTGCTGCTGCACACACAGCTATGTTTTTCCAGTTAGTCACGGCACACGACCGCATCTCCACTTGTATTGAGAAGGACGCCAAGCCCAGTTTTATGGCTGAGTTACTCTGTATGTCCAGTTCATGCAGTCACTTTACACATATTACACCATAAGCTCTTAATTGAGGCCAAGATCAAAGCTCAAGACCAATTGGTATATATATATATATATACATAGAAAAAGAAGTAAAATAGTGTTGTAGTATGTGGCTGAAGCTGTTTAGTACAACATCACTTGTGTACCAAAATGCGTTTAAAGTGTATGGCCCAGAATGTGAAAATAAAATGAAAAAATCAAGTGTTAACACTTTCCATCAATCCCCTTGAAGTTATGGCTTATACAGTAGCACTTAATTCTCTTATGAACGTACCACTTTCAGACCAACAAAGGTAATCTATAAGTTTTTGGTGTTTACATTTCCAAAGACTTGCAGCCTAAGAGGAAAAGAAAGTGTTTCTGGTCGCTTCTTTCTGAATTCTACTTCAGTTCCGAACATTATCTAGGTGAGTCATTGAAGCTGAAAGTGAAGCGAGGTCAAATGTAGAGTATTAGCAATGCAAATAATGTTTACTCCTCAGCGGCTGAAAGGTTGATGTAGAGGAAGACAGGCAATAATATAACGATCACAGGGGGACATAAATGCCAGAAGCTCACAAAAATATTTTTATCTTCCAAAAAAAGACATGAATATATTACTTTACAATATATGTGCAATCTCGAGATGCAGATCAGCACTCAAGAACATTTTTGAGTTGACAATGATGTGTTTGTTAAGTTTTGAAGCTTTTGTTTTCACCTTTTAGACTGGTGCCCTATAGGTGCCATCTTAAACTGCAAGAAGAGGAATGGTATATTTAAAATCTATATAAAAAAAGCTTCACTTAAGAACTCAGTTTTCCATGGAACATGGACATATACCATGAGTATGAAAAGATAACTTTGACTTCCAGATTTAAACTTTAAGTGCATGCATTTCCATTTTTGTATTTGATTACGAGCTTCACTGTTTTACTCAAAGTTAATGATTTGAAAGCGTCTGTGAAAAAAATGTGCAAATGAGGTTCTTAACAAAAACACTTTTTTCAAAGAAGAAGAGCACTGCATTGCCCGTGATATCTGTGTCATTTGAAATCTCAAAGATAACTGCTGTAAATAAAATAATAGGATCATGGGTAACTCATCATTATGTAGAGTCATCTGAAAGTGACAATGAGTAGTGACATTTTATGCTATATTAAAAATTATTTGTTAAAAAAAAATCCCAAAATTGTGTCATTATTAGATATTTTTGTCTTTTAGAAATTGCACTAGAACCATATTTTGAATATACTGTGCATCAATTATTTATTTCTGGTATTTTTTAACTTTTTTTGTTTGTGATTTTGGTTGGCCATTAAGAGGCATGTAACAATAAACTAGTATTTTCAGAACTTTATAAACTCAGAGACCCTTGCCACAATCCAAAGTAAGGGTAACCTTTAAATGAATACTGCTTTTTCATTACCTCAGACGATTGGTGTAGGCATCCCAAAGATTTATTCTGCGAAAAGAAGGCCAGTTTTCCAGGTAAAGGCTAATATGAGTAATAACAGCTGCTGGAGTGGTAGCGCTGCAAAGCTGCTAAAGCTCAAATTGCTTTTGGCTCGCTTCATCCTAGAGAGCAGCCTGGACCGACATGAAAAAAATGGGGAAGTTGTCTTCTATAATTTTTTTCATATTTCATTCTTAAGTCTTAGTAAAGTCTACATTAGTGGAATTGAGACCTTTCCAAAACAAAGGGTGTGTCAACTATCTGGGCTAGCAGACCATTATGTGGTTATAGTAGTAAAAGTGGTGTTTTCTGAGGGATGAGAAATGAAACTGGGCATAAACATGCCAAATTCCATTATGAGGGAACTGAGACAAATTCACAGACTTTTGGCATAGAGCATTTAAATTAACTCATCCAGCCAGTCCAGATTTTTGGGACACCCTAGAGAGGTGGCATTAGTTTTCAATCTGCATTGTAATTTCATAGATCTGTGTCAAACAACAGACTTTGATTCTTAAATTTAATGCAGATCTTTGTCACCGTTTGGAAACATATACTGAAACAAAGGTGACAGTTACAGACAGATGTTTCACTTGCTGCTGAAGCATGCCTTGCACCTTTATAGAAGACAGTTGTCTAAACACAGTTAATTGTGCTAATCATCAAGATTCAACATAAATTGTCTGTGTTCTTGAAGGGAAATAGGAAAAGGGAATAATATCACACAGCATTTTTCCCCTTTCCTGCTCAGCTTTTGACACTGATCTAATAAACTAAAAGGGCAGATTTTACTGGCCACTACTCTAAAAACATTTGTAAATGTATACTCCAATAATGCTGTCTTTGTATTTCTGGCAGTATTTCATTTTTCGTTACCTTCCAGCAAGGCAAGGATCATGTGCTGACCACCCTGAAGGGTGCTCCCGAAAGATCCAACTTTGCCTTAGTTGGTCCAGATCAATTTCAGATAAGCTGAGGATGTTGTAAAAGTAGCTGCTGCAGCAGGCAGCTTTCCAGCTTGCAATGCAACCCACCAAAGTACTCACAGTGGCAACTTAGTAAATGCAAAGCAGCTGCTAATCTAGTTCCAATACAAGTAGCGCATCCTACTGTTCTGTAGCTGGCGAGCTTAATGCAATCACTGCCATGCTTTGGAATCTGTTGTTTAAAATTTGTTGTGTTATGAATTTATGATTGTTTATTATGCTTAACAAAGTCTGTCTATTTTTAACTAAAGCTCTGAGTCACATTTTCACTGAAAATGTTGTAGTGTGCCATTTTCTTGTAGTAAATATTTACAAAAGTGGTTTACGACAGCCAGGTTTACAATAAGTAACCTTTGACATTTGAAACTAATACCTGTTCAGCTACATTTTGTCACAACTCTGTGCAGCAGTTTGAAAACAAAAATGCCAAGATTTTGTTTTCTGCAATGGTTTACCTTTTGATATTGTACAAACAGTAGCATAAAAGGGAATGAAAGGAAGCTGGAAAACGTCTTACATTGTAGTTTGCGATATCCCTAATCTTAACCAAAACACATCGCTGCACGTACAGACGATTTGCCAGTCTTCCGGCTTCAGACTCGCTCTTACTGGATTTGTGTGTTCTGTCCAAAGTAAACACTGATCACTCACAAAAAATGATTACAAGGAGACTAAAAAAGAACATATTTAACAGCTCTATAAAGAATTTGATTTCTGGCATTGTCACAGTTTGTGTTCCTTCATGTCTGTGCTGTTTTTTAGGAAATATGGAAATAGTAGAACTATTGTGACACAAACAGGTCATTCAGCCCAATAGCCACAGCCATCCTATTCACCCATATTTGTTTTCTGTATGTTGATTTATTTAATCACTCTGCTTTGTTCATCCTACATTCCTAAGATTGTCCAGAATGAGAAAATGTGAGCATATTCTTTAATATACTTTGTGATAGTCCAGTGTTCTGACGGATGTTGGTTTTTTGTTTGTACTAGTGTGCCAGTGAATATTGTATACCATCAACCTGTATTGGGGAAAGTTTAGTCAGAAAATACATGGCTGTTTAAAAAATGGTACAGTATGGGTGGATGAGTAGACAGCTTGATTTATTACTAGGGATGGAAATAAACAGGGACAGTGTAATACAATATTGTCATGGTATTTGGGTCGCAGGTCTTTTCAATTCATTATGTTTAACTGCATTTTCACTTACATGCCCAGGGCAATATACAACAATAATTACAGTAATAATATGAAAAAAATTTAAATTGGTAACCAGATTATTCCAGAGTTTGAGTGCCCCAAGGCTAGAGGTTCTTCCTTCTACACTATAGTAGTTTTATGTTTCTGTGGGATATTAAGGAGGCCTACACCTTGAGAACAAGTTTTATATCCTGGAATGTAAACGCTAAATAGTTCAGAATCAGAATTCACTTTATTGGCCAGGTACACTGATATGTAATAGGAATTTGTATTGACATGGCATGCAAGAACAGTATAACATATAAAAAATAAATTAGAATAAAACATGAAGGAAAAAAGCCCACGTATACATGGATACTGAGTAAAACTCAAAACTGTTAAGTCAAAAAAATTGCATGTGAAAACAAAACTGTTTAAGCGGTGTGATATTTTAGCTTTCACCACTCAAAGGCATTGCCGGAGGAAAGTTGTTGAAATAAGTGCTGCCTGAGTGAGTTGGATTAGAAATGATCTTTGTGGCACACTTCCTTACAATGGACTCAATGGACTGGATGTTGCGCTAAACAGATAGGGCTTGAACAGATGGTAGGTTACTGTATATGATCTTTTTACAACATCTGATGATGTGCTGCAGAATGACCTTAGCCTGAGCAGAGGCACCATCAAACCAGACAGTTTCAGATGAGGCCAGAATGAATTTGATGATGGCTATGTGGAACAGGAACAATTGTTCCTGGGGAAGAGTGAATTTCTTCAGCTAGTGCAAAAATAACATTCTCTGATGGACTTGCTTAAAAATACATGTGATGTTTTGGTCCCACTTAAGGTTTTATGACAGCACCATGTCCAGAATTGAAATGACTCTGCCATTCAAAGAGTGGAGCCATCGAGAGTGAGTTTTTTTAACGTAAAAGTCTAGATTATTATGTCTACACCAAACTCTCATATGCACAGTACATGGACTCATCACTGTTTGAAATGAGGCCTGTTTATGTGATGTCATCTGAAGGTTTAAGTATGACAGATGAATCACCTTCATTTGTTTGTGGTTAAAAGTGTAGGGGTATGGACACTGGTGCACCAGTACTAAGAGTTAAAGGGTCAGATATATGTTTTCTGAACTGCATGTAAAGTTTTCTGTCTGTAAGGAAATCTATAATCCAATGTCAGATTGAAGTAGGTAAACTAGTTCTTATTATCTAGTAGCTCTGGAATGATGGTATTGAAAGCAGAGCCAAAGTCCACAAACAAGATCCTCACATATGTCCTAAATTCATTGCATCATCCATAGACTAGTTGGCTGTTTACGCAAAGTGAAATGGTTTCAGGAAGTCTTTTGTCACATTTTTGTTCTGTAAGGTAAGTGGAAGCTAAACCAGTTCTCATTTTATACATGCAATTGTCTGTTAACTTATTTGGAAACCAATGAGGTGATCTAAGTACTCAAGTTTTAAGGTCGTGCTTCCTAGTTCTAGGTAAGAACTTTGAAATATTACAGGCTGCATATATTGCATATCATTAGACATTTAACATTCTGTTTTCCTAATAGATTATGTGTAAAACATTCTATACACAAGCAAAATATGATCAAAATGATTTTATATACTGATCATTCAATGTTAAAGCCAGAAACTTCTGCAAGCTCCCTAAGCCTGTATTCAGACCAGTATGCAAAAATAATGTGAACTGTTCTGAAAATCATATAAAATTATGGTTCTTAAATTAAAAAAAAATCTAATTTCCTTTCCTGGTAATGGTCCTCAAGCCCTTCACACATTTAAAAGCCATCATTATTAAACATAAATCTATGCAAAGAAAATATGCAGTGACCGACATAATGCTGCAAAATCTACAGAACAATATAGAAGTGATATTGAACACAACTTGGAAGAGTGGTGTCATTTTACAATTCATCAAGGCCAAGAAGAACCAAAGTAACCTGAGAAACTCAATTTTAAATCTACTGCATCAGTCAATGCTGATCAATATAACCAGGCAGGAGTCTAAATGCAATCTATGTATGTATGGCATCCTAGAAACACTGCCCTTTGACTATTCTTAAATACCTTTCAAAAATATTCTTTTGACAGACTTGAAAACAGAAGGTGACTTTCAGAATTAGGCTATTTCTCAGGTTTTTTTTATATATTTGGAGCGCTGTACATTCAAGTTCCTCAATGGCATACATTGTGTTGGAGGTGATGACTGAACTAGCAGCCCTGCAGTGCAACATAGCCATTATATTGTATTGTCAATCTAAACATTTGCAATGGATCTTTTTTTCCTGCTATGAGTCTGTAGAGTATTTTATATACACAGCATGCCATTAGCAAGTTTTTATTTTCATGAGTTTCATTAACTTGTAGCCAAAACATTAACTTCACTAGGCAGTAACTCGGTTTATTACTTTTGACTATCTTATGACATGACAATCTCAAACCAGTTTAATACAATTCAGAATGGAGGGGCACTAAGCCTATCACTTTAGCACAGGGTTGCATATCAGAAATCAGCCCTGGACAGTACACTAGTCCATCCCAGGGATCAGTCTTGCACTCATCCACGCTCATACCGGGGCCAAATTGGAATTGGAATTCATCCAAACCCACATGTTTTTTGGGACGTGACCATGAGAAGAACGTGCAGACATTCGGGCACAGGATTTAAACCCTCACTGTTGGATTTTTGAGATGGCAACTCTGTCAAGTATGCCACCAACTTACAACCCCAACTCACAAAATGTTGGGATAGTATGGAAATTGCAAATAAAAACAGAAATCTGTGATTTCAAAATTCACTTTGACTTGTAATCCATCATGAGCAGTATAAAGACAAGATATTTAAGGTTTAGTCTTGTCAACTTCTTTTTTTCGCAAGAAATACATCCATTCTTGCTATAAAGGGCTTGCAGCACATTCCAAAAAAGTAGGTGTGGGGCAATTTGTGGACGATAATAAGTTGAAAAAAGTAATGTACAATGGTGATGGTCAACAGGTGACTGTAATCACGTTTTGGTATTTAAAGTTGCATTCAGGAAAAGTATAGTTCTTTTGGAGTAAAGATGAGCTGAGGAGCACCAGTTTTCCCTCAAATGCATGTTTCTTAAGGACAGATTGGAAGGGATTTGGACATTTCACCCTCAACAGTGCATAGTAAAATGATAAAATGCATTTTTATCACTCTTTAATTTAACATTGTTTTTTATCAGTATGCTGCTGGAGTATGTGAATTTCCCCTTGGGATTAATAAAGTATCTATCTATCTATCTATCTATCTATCTATCTATCTATCTATCTATCTATCTATCTATCTATCTAT
>JANRMT010062792.1:35931250-35965280 GCA_026402145.1 Polypterus bichir lapradei
TATCTATCTATCTATCTATCTATCTATCTATCTATCTATCTATCTATATCTGGGGAAATTTAAGTGCATGAATGGTAAGTGCACAAGCCTAAGCTGACTGCCAGCATCTATGATGGGATGGGATGTGTCAGTGCCCTGGACAAGGGTAACTTGCACTTCTGTGAAAGCACCATTGATGCCAAAAAGTACACACAAATTTTGGAGCAACATATGCTGCCTTCAAGATGTCATTTCTTTCATGGATGCCCATGCATATTTCATATAGTGAGAGTCTTAACTTTTGCACAAGTTAAGTTAAAAAGAATGGGACAAAATTACACCGGAAACACTCAGTAAATCAGTGCTTTCAGTACCTAAATGTTTAGTGAGTGTTGTGAGAAGGAGAGACAGTGTTACAAAGTGGCAAATTCTTTACTGTGCAAACTTTTGTTGGAACATGTTGCAAGTATCTAAATCAAAATAAGCATCTTTGAAAAAACAATACAATTCCTTAGTTGTAGCATCAAATAATAGGTAATATATATATACTATATAATAATATAGTGTTTCCGAGTCAAAGATCAATTACTGTCATTTACTAATCACTGCTTTTGGTTTTTATTTGCATTTTCCATACCATTCCAACTTTTTCTGAGTTGGGGTTATATGGGGTTGTACTGTATGAGTATTTGCTGATTTAGCCATTTACAATATAACTTGCAACAGTAAAGAATGCTTTATATTTTTATTATTTTTTAAAGTGCTAGGGTGTTGTACTGTGTTAGCCATAATGAATGTAGTGAATATGCAAACTTTCGAGGCAACTCAGGCCCCTTCTTCAGGCAAGATGTAAGGGGCCTAAGTTGCCTCAAAAGTTTGTATATTGTAATCTTTTTAGTTAGCTAATAAAAGGTGTCATTTTGCTTCACTTCTCACTATTATTGTTTAAAGAAATGTGTAGAATGACAAAAGCATATACCTTATGGGAATCTAAAAATTGTCTCAGTAAATATCAATATAGGAAATAAATTAAAAGCACACTGTTATGAAATCAAATTGCTTTACAATGTCGAAAACAATTATTAAATTTGTGTTTCTTAGAAATGTGAGTTTTTTACAGTAGAGGGCACTGATTATTAACTACTTGCTCTTTGCAGAATATGGAGAATCCAAATGTTTTAGATTCAAACTACATAAATTGAGCTTGCAAAAGTGTTTCGCTATAAATTGTAAATTCATTAAGATCAAGGGGTTGTCTGTTAGCAGCGTTGAGGGTAATGTACACTGAGTGAAAGTGACAAGAGTAGTGAAAGGAGTAGTTGAATGTATGAGGCACTGTGGCTTACAATGGACAAATGTTATAACTGATTGGATTTGACACATCAAAGAGAAAGGCTGCAGTGTTTCCGATTTCAGTAAGAATGAAAAAAAAATGACAGAAGGAAAGTATGAATACCATGAGCTTCTGATTTTGTTACTTGTTTGTTGTGTTGTTATGGATTGAGAAGCATAAGTACTTTTGGAGAAATATACTCTGTTTACCCTATTTATAATTGATAAACTAAACACTTAAGTCTAGATGTGCTGTTGGCTTTTATTGAGTGTTATCTTTTTTCTGTATTTGCTCATATCCTGGGGGCTTCGCTCTAGTCTCTTCTTTACCTTTTGCCAGCCTTGTTTGTTGGCTGTGGCTTCCAAGTACCCCATGGCTTTGGGCGCTCCATGAGCTCCTGTATTTGAATTACATAAACAGATACAGCTGGCTCTAATTCAACATGACCTTTCTGAATTCCATCTCTGCTCATGTAATCCTTATAATCATTTGCATTTGTGAAGGATGTATTGCAAGACAGTTCCCCAGCAATGCATCCTGTACAATCAGTATATTTTGTAAGAAACATGTTCCACAAAGTTACTATAATGAATCTGTAATAGTCTACTGTGCTGTCTAAAGTGAACGACAAGGCTCAGAACATGCGATTTCCTTCACTGAGGATTATATGAAACAGGTGGAGTGAAGAGGGCTCTGATACAGACCTGTTAAAAACCTAAAAGCTCAACCACAGGACATGCCATTTTCATCTCTACGGATTTTATTAATTAGACGGCAAGGATGGAAGA
This sequence comes from Polypterus bichir lapradei, assembly GCA_026402145.1. Classification (NCBI taxonomy): domain Eukaryota; kingdom Metazoa; phylum Chordata; class Cladistia; order Polypteriformes; family Polypteridae; genus Polypterus; species Polypterus bichir. Next base: position 35,933,351 of record JANRMT010062792.1, read on the forward strand.
GCCTTCTACATAATGAAAACATTTGTTCAACAGCACTGACTGTAACAATAGTTTAGAAGTCTTCTATTCAGTGTAAAATAAAAGTTAAAGCATGCAAAATACACTCATCGTCATCATGGATTTTTATTTGGGGTTTTGGATGAGGAGGATGGAGGATGGAGCATACGCCAAGAAGCTTTAGTCTTAATGATTCCAATAGTAATCTTCTATACTGCTTCAAATGAATGTCAAATCATCGAACATGCAGTTTTCATCATTGAAAATTTTGTGAGTAAGTGGGTCCAAGGAGGCCCTGATAAAAAGAGTCAATACAGTCGACCCCCAGAATTCATAGGGGTTACGTTCCTAGAGCGCCCGCAAATTGTGAAAAACCGCAAATTTTGGATGTTGTTAAAAAAAGGCCTATAAATGCCTATTTTTATACTTTAAACCCTAAATATGCCCCCAAAACACTTTCATTTCATTTAAAACTCATCTTAATACATTACCCTAAAAAAAAAGAATGTAAAGGTAAACCCGTATACTGTATGGTACTGTACTGCTATGTCTCCCACAGTGCTAGAATGTAAAATACCGATGTTACCCCTATATGTATTGTAATTGATGCAAGCATGTTTTCTTTGGTATGCGCTGTCGTTTCCTTTGGTATAAGTAGGGTAAATACAGTAATAATTTAATTTAATAAAAATACAGTAAAATGTACGGGTACTCACCAATAATGAATGATATTGATTGAAGATGATGATGATGATGAATTAGCTGTGCAGTATGATGAAGGTATGTAATGAAGGTAATGAATGCACAGCAAAGCAGAGGATTTACAACTCCTCAGGTGGAGCCTCTTCTTCAGCTCCTATTCTTGGCAGGGAGAGTTTTATACAGTATGTCTGAATGACAGCATCGATTGCTTTGTGATCTCTCTACAGTACTAAAAAATGTATACAGTATTATATTTTATATGGAAATTTAGCTATATTCATGTTAATATTTATGTTACAAAGTGAGTAAATTATATTATTCTTAATAATTTAGTGTTAAAATGAATGAAAAATTATATATTGCCACGAAAAAAGCTGTAAAAAATTGTGGAGGATATTTGTGGTTTCCACAAGCAATTATTAGCTAGGTAGTTATTTCGCAAACAACTGTGGCCACAAACTCTGAACCGCGACTTCACAGGGGTCGACTGTATATATTTATAGGGCCATTGTTGTGAAAGAAAGAAAGAAACTTGTCCCCAGGGAAATTTATCTTATATAACACCTATAAGAAGAATTATTTATATGTATACTACAGTTTGACAGTACCAGGTGTCGGTCATTGGCACAGTACTGTATATTGCAGATAGTATCATTGTCTGTGAACATATGTGCTAGACCACCTCAGCCAAAACTGACCCCACATTGAGTTCCTTGTGGCAACGCAGTTGTCCCGTAAATTAACCTTTCGGTTTCAGTCTGAACCCAGCATCTTTGAAAACATGATACAGTGATTTACAAAGATGGGCAGAATTTATTTGCCTTATGCAGTGTTTTGAAATATGAATGACAAATCTATAAATGTTGAGTTTCCATCACTGTGAAATCTGTGGATAAGTGGGAATGAAGAAGATCCCCATAAGAGCCATTGAAATGCATTAATTGCTATATTAATTTCCAATTACAGCTAGCATAGGAACACGCTAGCAGGAACAAACCCAGGACAGGGTGTCATTCCATCACATAATGAACACACAACACATACACTGTATTAAGGTAAATGACAAAATAACATAACATTTTAAAATCTGCATAAAGTAAATAAGAGTTACAGGATATGGGCAGATGCATACCTTGACATCATCAGGTACAAAGAAGAATATCAGCACTGAATGGGCTTCAAGTCTGAAGAAGGACCTACTCAAACACATACTCATGCAACCAATTTAACGTTATATATCCTCCTTTAAGGACATGCGATACAAGTTGGACAACCAGAGGGAATACCTTCATTAACCAATATAGAAACGCCACACAGATGGGAACTGGGCACAGGATTCAAACCCAACACACTGGATTAGTGACTCTGAAGCACTAGCTACAACCAGAGAAGAGTCAAACTAGGAGAATTAATTTCCATCACTGTAGGTTTTGTGAGAGGCTGCCCACACTGTGCCACTAGTAGTGAGGCCTACTACACACTACTTATCATCTTAACATATTAGATAATTTGTGAATGCCTTCAAGAATGCTGTCTAACTTTTGATTGTTTACTTGCTAAATGGGCCATAACCGTGAAACTGAATTTGAGTCATACCCTGGATGGAGTTCTCATCTTCTTTTTGTGTATGCATACTCTGTTACCTCTCACATCTTAAAGACATGTATGCTACATTAATTGCTGGCTCTTATTTGACTGGGTATGAATTGGAGAAAGAGTACCCTGCATAGAAATTATATTCCTTTTTTCTATTAGTTTCTGCTTTGCAGACAGTGCTATAGTTCAGTGTTCTAAGATCTGGTAATTGACAATGTACAGGTCCAAAATTTTTCTTTTTTTTTTTTTCAAATTATATTTTGTCTATGTTCATATAAAAAGTGGCTTAATTAGTTTAGGTAGAACCAGTGCTAAAAGAATATTTTTAATTCCTCTTTCCAGACACACATATACTGTATCACACAACATTTTAACATGAAAGTGAAATGCTCAATATGTAGTGTTATGTCATCCACACATGATTAACTAATAGGAAATCAATACATTAATACACAAATTAGAAAATATTTATGTTCACTACATTAAATGCTGAGCAACTAGTTCTGGCTTATTAGGCCATCTAATACTACATAATTACAAATTTTCAACTAATAGACTCTTTGAGGCTTCACGGACATCCTTAGGCTCTCTGAGGCTTATTAGGTACCTCATACCATTCATTTTTTAACCATCAGTGAGGTTTTTTTTTTTTAGGAAGTTGGATTCTGTCCCAGTGAGACGTGTTTTAGAGACATTGTCATGGTTGGGTATCCTGTAGCTGTTTACCATCAGCATTTCTTTTAGATGTAGTCACTTCCTTTGATTGCCCATCATGCTTCACATTGTGTAATGTTCTGTACACTGCCTGTGATCCCACTTTCTGATATGGCTTTGAATAAGCTGTACTTCGTTATGGCCAGGAAGTTTCAACTAGGCTATCTCAGTGCAGATTTGCTTATCCAACTGTTCTGTAATTCCTGGATGTTCCAATGTTAAGATGAATTCTAAGCATTATAAAAATATTTTGAAAAATTTACTTTCTCATTATAAAGCAGTAAACCACAACTATAGCACCACAAAATTTATGAAAGAGCAGTGGTGCAGTAAGTATTATTAGAACCTCACAGTGCTTGTATTAGGGTGCTATTACTGGTGTTTCTCCCATGACCCAAAAAAATATACAATTTAAAGAAACTGGATTAAAAGATTAAAGATTAAAACTTGGCAGCTGCAGTCAAATTCTTTTTTAGATATTTATCATCATCTGTCAAAAACCACTGAGACATAGCAACACAGTGAGAAAGTTTTGGGTGTTCTTTGACAGGCACTGAACATTATTTACAGTGCTAGTAAACACTCTCCAGACATTTGTATAAAGTGAAAAGGGAGGTCATTAGGGAGTGCAGTTGAAATGATACTACTATAATAAAACACATTATAGCAGTATACTGGAACTCAGCAATCAGGCTGCAAGATGCCTAGGTGACAGGTACACTAACATTTCTATCACTGCTTGTGACAATAAGCCACCATCAATAAGGGGAGCATTATTTACCTGTACTGTGTAAAGATTCCCAAAGAAAATGTCTCCTGTCATACCAGTGTAAGTCTCAAAAACTGGGGGATGATGGAAAGCATGCAATTTGGGAGACTTTTTATCTGATATATTTCTTCGTGCTCCCCAGTATGTTTGTTAAACTGTGCAGGGGGTTGCCCAAACCTTTGCAAGAAGGCTGGGCTCCTTTGAATGGGGGTATACTTTTGGTTGCTCTGGGGAGTTCTGCCTGAATGATCCCAGGGATTCCCTAGGCTTTTCTTGATGCTGTAAGTGGAAGCTGAGCCTCCCCCAGAAGTAATTCCAGACAGGGACTAAAAGGCCTTGCTGAACAAATGTTAGGTGTACTTGAAGTTGGGAGGTCTAGTGGTGGCAAGAGGACAGCTGGCAGGATAGCAAGAAACCTGAGAGGAAAAAAAGGAAAAAATTGCAGTGGAAGAGCAAGAATAGATAAGTTACAGTATGTTAAGGTAGGCAAGTGAGCCAGACAACCACCAGACACTACACAGTCATAATAGAGAGAAAAGAGTCATATACTATATTTGATAAATAGTCTCCCTGCTGGCATCAAACAGCATGGAGGACTCGAGACATGCTTCCTGTCATCCGCCAGTACGTGGGACATTCAGTGGTGGTCCAGCAGTCATTTGCTTCTGTGCTTCATATGCAATATTGAACCATACTGTCCTTTATCAGCTGTTTTTTTCTTACTGGCATTGACAATATTATTAGAGTACCTGCCTCTTAACAGACTGATACCTGCCTTGCACTATATAACAATTAGAGTCCCTGCTAGGCCTCCTTTTACAACCATTAAAACAATTTGACCAGGTTTTACTTTCTGCACCATTAAATCAATACATTTAATGCATGAGAAAAACTTTTTAACTCTTTATAGTTATATCACCAAGTTAATATGTTAAATGTTGCCTGGACCACACACATATACAAACACATACATAAAGAAGAACAAAAAAAAGGAACACACAATAATCTCAGACAGTAAAATAAATAAAGCCTGAGGCCCCATGCAGGAGCAATTAAATAGCAGATTGCTCTGTGTGAGTGGTGTAGAATAGCTCTGCTTGCCCATCATAATTCACACTCCCTGTCTTTTTTGTTCATTTAATAATCATTTCTGGATCTTTTTCAGCCATGCACAATGCACTCCTATTGTTGAATTACACAATATTAGGCAAAAGGAAGCCTCACAAAGAGTCATGAGTGAAAAGGGTGTGTATATATGCAAAATATCCATGACAGATAGGACTATTTTTTATATTCAAAAAATCCATATGGTCAGTAAAACAAAATTTTCAAAAAGTAAACATTTTCTTCTGCGAGATTTACCATGTTTTGTCTATAAATGCAATGTTAATCTTTTAATTAAACACCCAAAAATGTTGGAAAGATAAGAAATATGTTTAGTCACAAATGTCAAGTAATAACTTATCCAACAAAATTTTGCTCCTCCTGGACCGTTACCAGTAGTCATGTAGTAAGATTAATAACAAAGCAGTGAGGGATTGAAATAGGCAAAAGGCCGGTATAACCTTATTAGCAATGTGGTCCAGTATTGAATCGTTAGCAATACAAAATAGTTAAATTGCGAGAAATGTTAAAAATGAAGTCAAACATTTATATTTTATTACTGTCTCATTTGGTGCATGTGTGAATTTTGTATAGTGTCTCAATTTTTGCATGGGCCTTCTTCACAAGTTCTGTCTTTTCCTGCTTATTTGGCACACTGGTGATTCATACCTGGTCAGATGTGAGTGAATGTGGATGTGTCGTTGAGTGTCCAGAATAAACTCTGCTCCCCAATGAGCCCAATGAGTCAGTTCAGCAAATGAGTTGATTGTTTGATGATAAATGAAAATTAATGGAACACAGCATACACAGCACTGGTTGCATTCTTTTTGATATAATCAGAGTAAAGACTTGGATGTTATGGAATATTGGATATTATTTTGCATATTTTATCATATGCAAGCTACTGTGGTTTTAATTTTAGTTTTGTTTCCCATTCTGGTAGTTAAATATTTTTATAAATCCACAGCAAATGCTGATATCAGCCTAGAGATTCCTTTGCTCATGTGCTGGTATGAAGGTGGTTTATTTTCTTGTGTGACTCAGTGATTTTCTGACATTAGCTGCCTTGGTCCTTTATGGGAAAATGAAGCCTCCGATGTGCAGAGAGACCAGGAGTTGCCAGAGAGAGTTTTAGCTCAGTGTTTCTGGAGCTATTGAGAAGCAGCTTGTCACCTTAAAAGTTATTTGATGGCTCATACCGGGGTGACCACAGGGTGGGGATTAAGGATCAGTATGCTTCCTAATACTGAGGGGAGAGTAAGGGGAACACTGACAGGGCATAGAAGGAGAGCAAGAGATGAGAGGTGAGAAATGAACTGTATTGATGGGAAAGAAGTCAAGCCACTACAACAGCTATATGCATGAATTAAGCCCAGAAGGGCATCAGCTTTTGTTATTTTAGCTTTGTTTATTTGTACTTTGAATTCCTCCCTTTTGTGTATACTTCCCAGAAGTTATTTTTTTGTAATAAAGGGGCTATGTTTTGTACCTTTTGTTTTGCATGTAGAGAGCAGACCATTGTATAACACTTCTAATAAATAAGTTGAAACTGCCAAGTATCTTTTTGGGTCATAGGAGATTAGTCTGTTCTGAACAATCATCACATATCTAGTATTCATGCCTTATGAATTTACCTTTTTAATGTTCTAAATCTACACACATTAATCATCTATATTCTTACTTAGAGAAAATATCCAGATCTGCTTCAGCTGATTTATGGGACATTTAGTAAGTTCATGTTGTTTGTATATTTAAGGTCATAGGAATTTGCTGCCAGAAAGTGTGGCTGTCTTTCTTGCATTTGATCTTCAGTACTTTTCCACTGTTACAAATCGAGGCTCTTTTCCGCAATTATTTCTTCATGACAGCTTTTTGTAGACAGTGCTTTGCTTTGCCTTTTTGTTATGTAGCTTTCATAAGAACAATTATTTCTTGCTATTTTTCAATTTACTGCATTTTAAAAGTCATGGGAGCACCATTGTAATGCAATAGTCATGCTGCTTCCTGAAACCTCTAAGGACCAAAGTTCAATACCTTGCCCAGATGTAGTCTATGTGAATTTACATTTATTCCATATGTGTTTCCCCTGGTCTTTCACACAAAGGTACCAAGGAAAGACTCCAGATACTCATGACGCTGTTAAAGGACGAAGAAGATAGTTAAAGAAATGAGTAGATGGTAGCTACTTTACTTTACTAAAGAAAAGCATAACAACTCAAACTTCTTTTATATTTATTTGTACATGACACGTTATATGGTACTATTTTTTTCTCATTACCCATGCAACACTAAAGTTCAGGTCAGTGCATTCAATGACTGGTTGAATGGATTTAATAATTTGTAATGGTTATTTTATTTATCTGTGATAATTTTATATTGATGATTATACTAAGATTGTAGTACAATATTTTTACTTTTGTATAATGGACTTAACATACAGCATCTAACAAATATCAACATATTTACAATTGAAAAAAAATCCTTTCAACATATAGAAGGATAACAAATATGACACATATGAATACAAGTACACTCAAAATCAAATGTTGTGAAATGTAGCATAAACATTTTAACACAAACCCCAGTCCTTTTCAAAGAAAAATGAATGAATCCAGAAGTTGGGACTCACACTACTTCTGTTCTTCTCTAGAATCCAAAATTCCAGGAGCCAGTAACATTGGATTTTCTGGATGCTGAACTGGAGAATGACATCAAGGTTGAGGTAACAAAATTCTTTTGTTGTTCTTATTTTTCTAGACAGACACAGCAATAGATTCGTTTTTATACTCTGGTATTACAAGTTAAACATCCTCATACTGATTAAATGAACATCTTACATTTAATAAAGATGTCACTAAGGTGAGACTACCTTAGCTCCTGATTTTTTTTTTTTTTTCATTTTTCTGGTAATTTTATTCCTTTTCTTTTGAATGTGGGACAGCCCAGTGGCTCTGAGTTTAGTCCTGTTGCTTTACCACTCTAAGGTCCCAGGTCCAAATTTCAGCCCTGATTTTTGTAAACTTCTCATGGCTGTTACATTGACCAGTGAGTCCACATTGTCTAAGTATGACTAAGTGTAGGTTTGTGTGTGTGTTTATGAAATAATAATCATAATAAAATTTGCATTGTTTTTTAATTTTTTTCATTTCAAATAGATTCGACAAAAAATGATAGATGGAGAAAAGGGAAATATTACCATAAGTACACTTGTGAAGTCTCAAGATGAGGTAAAAGGCAAAAAATAAGAATTCTGTAAAGTCAAAAAATAATTATTGGCCAGCATCTATCTATCTATCTATCTATCTATCTATCTATCTATCTATCTATCTATCTATCTATCTATCTAATTACTTGATGTATAATTTACGTACTTTGTGTGTGTTTTCATTTATAACTTTTATTTTTATGAATTAATTTTTCTTTCCCTTTTGCATGCAGAATTCAATTGGTATTTTTCTTCTAATCATTTGTGGATTTGGTCCCATCCCAACTTTCCCTATGACTACCGCATTCCTGGTAGTCCTATGTGTGGGGTGAGCTAGCAAGACAAATTCAGACTGTTTGTGAACAGTTTATACCTTAGTAAATCTTTACTATTTCTCTTGATCAGTCTAAGAAAAACAAAGTGCTAGGGGGGTGCTGTTTTATGTTGTTTTCCTTTTTTCCCCCCTTGTATCCAGAACTGTTCTTTTGTAATGCCTCTGGGACAGGCACCCCAGAGTATTAAAGTCAGATAAACGTCTTTATCGGAAGTCCAGGCTTTGACCTTGACTGAATCATTTCAGCAGGGAACTAGAAAACAGATTTTAAATTATTGTCTTTAAAGTTTTTACACATGATGGCATTACTGCTTCTGTGTATTTGTCAAATCTGCAATTTTCTGCAGCACCCTTTATTTTGCTTTCCTGCCTTGTCACACTTTGAGAATCAGCAGGAAGCCAGAAGTCTGGATAGGATGCTAACCACAAGACTGTAGGTCACCATTCATTGTACACAGTGATCTTATTGTGGCATTTTACTATCAAATGCAAGTGTTCCAAGTCATGATAATAGAATTTTCTAAATAAACATAAAGGTCTAATTACTCCAAAGCAGCTGCTATCAAGTTAGTAAATATAATAAGTATTTATCTTATTTCATTTTATATAATGTGGAAATAGTGCTCAATGAGTCACGGCTTTCAGTTTTTTTTTAAATGCTATAGAAAGTAGACGATTCACTGTCTGTGCTTTTATTTTAATTTTAGGTTTCTGTGCATTTTCTTCTGCCAGTCTCATTTTCTGAGCTGTCTTTGCACACTCCTGGCAGGCTGATGCTCAATGCACTTGATTTTCTTCTCTTTAATTCATAATACCCCTACAGAACCCAATAGCAAAAACTCAACAGGATAAGGAATTTTAAATGAAACCCCTTTATTATTCTAAGTTAATTTATAATGGATCACAGAAACAAAATTTAAAGGAGGCACGCATTAATCATATTCCCATTTTATATTTGTAAATTAACAATTAAAAACAGATAAAATCCTTATTTATTGCTTTACATAAGAAGGATTATACTAGAGCTTTTACATTGGAATACTGTCAGGAATTGAGTAGCTTAATGTAATACAAGTGCCTGCATGGCCTGTACTTAAAGATAAACTCTCATTTCACATCTTGAAATCCATCCTAGAAAATGTCCAATATAATTTTATCATAAGCATAAATAATCTTTGGTTTGTATTACAAATTGCTTAAAACTGCACAAGTATAAATCTAAAAATTCTGCCTGATGTGTGCATTTACAGAGAAATCTTTACAACTGAGTAATTATATTGCTGTTTTGTATCCAAATATTATACACATATGCATATAAAACATGAACATGTCTTTTATAATATTGACAGCGGTATATTGATAAGGGAAACAGAACATATACCTGGGCTCCTGTGAATGGAACGGATTACAGGTAACTCATCCTTACATATGACCTTATAGAACGAGTGCATCTTGATAAGTAGAGCTCATCTGTATGCCTGTGTTTTGCAGTCCCTGCTCCTTGTTGCCTGCTGTGTCTGCTGTTTTCTATTACAGTTTTTCTTTTGCTAATATAATATGTATAATGCCATAAAGTTTTCGGGTTGGTGGTACTGATTCAATTTGTACGTCTGTCTGACTTACTACAGCCAACAATGTGCATGTGCAAAAATTAGAAGGGAAGTGTATCAAGTAAAAAAATGGATGATTAGCCAAAAATGAATGAAATTTACATATAATATTGAGACAGCACTGTACTGTACTATTGGTTGAGATAGGCTAGATAATATAGTCACAATATAATAATCATACAACAAAGTTAAATTCTGTGGTACTGGTTATTTGCCCCTGAGGATTTTAATGTAGAGGCTCTGATGTTGTTATCATGATATTCAGTCTGTGTCATTTTTGGACTTTTTACACTTGTTTTCTTCTTGCTTATTATTTTTATTGTTACTTTGGCAGTGCTATTTTGTTTCTTGTGACACGGTCGGCACCATTTCTTGTTGATCTTTGCATGATCACAACCATGCTGTGTATGTTTGCTATGTCGATTGAGGGTCAATATAAGATGATGGCACACAACTTCTGGTATCCAAGTATTCAGATTCACTTTTAAATCAAATTCAAATGATTAGTGCTAAATTGGGGAAATAAAGCAAGTTGATGTAGGGAACTATTGCAAGGCTATGTTTGAATTTGACTTTCCTGGTTTTGATAACTGTTTTAGTGGTTTTATTTTTGGTTTTGTGACCCTTGCTTGAGTCTTTATTAATGACTCTGCAAGGATATATTCATTACTTTCATCTTCATTTTTTTTCTCTGTTTCAGTTTCCTCTGAGCACCTGCTTCTCTCTAGGTTACCATAACATTTCCTTGTTTTCCTGTATATTATTTTTTGCATACAAACTATTTAAAAATAGTATTTACTTATCAAAAACATGATAACAGTTTACAGGCATATAAATAAATTAATATTCTGTTTTGCTCAGAAAAGTAAAATTCACTAAAATAAAGAGTCCAGAGTGTCATGGTGGCACAGTTGCACCTGGATTCAGATCTTAACCTTAGGTCAATTGGTAATGCTAAATTGGCTATGCTGTGTATGTGTGTGTGTGTGTGTGTGTGTGTGTGTGTTCATCCTGCAATTGTTTCTGCCTTATGCCCTGTTCTTGCTGGGTAATCCTCCAGCACCCTCCACAACCCTGCTCAGCATTAAGTAGTCTATGGTATAAAATCGAATTTCATATGTAAAAGTTCACATAAACATAATGTTTGAAAATGTAATTGTTAATAATTTACTTACAACGCAGTTTCTAAATGTCTGTACATTTCATAATAGAATTATAGTTTCAGTTAATAGTCCAGTTCAACAGGTAGAATAAACTTTGGATTAAGATTTATAGTGTATGGATTATCAAAAACCTTCTTAAAGAAGCCTACGTCTTCAATATTCAACACGTTACATATGACACTTGAGAATGTTAGTTTTTTCAAAGACCCCCTTTAAGGTATGTTTTTTATAGATTATATCTGTCTTTAATTTAGCTTTATTATATTTACACCTGGCATTAAAATGCATCTCAACGGTCCACTTGAATTTACCTGTACAAAGAATTTGACATTCCACACTGCCAGGTGTGGCAGTCTTATAAAGGAGACGGTAGCTTGACACACACCACTGTTCTCAGCTGTGCTCACGTTATAATGCTGCACAGGAGGCAGGGCTGGCCACCCATCCACAGCTTATCTGACTGCTGCCACTGCCCTGCGCTATTCTCCTGTCTTCTACTGACTTGATTGTGAAACGTGGAGAGAGAACATGCATTTGCATTTCCTTTTTTTTTTTTTTTTTTTTTAACTTTTACTGAATTTATTTAAAGCATGTAACATTCCATATAATCAAGTCAAACTTTTGAACAGATTCTCTAAGAGAGAATTTGATTTTTTCCCATTTCAAATAGTATATAGCATCAATTGTCCACTGACTTAACAGAGGTGGGTTAGGATTCTTCCAGTTGAGCAAGATAAGCCTACGTGCCAATAGTAAAGTAAAGGCAATTACAGTTTGTTTGTCCTTCTCCACTTTAAGCCCATCTGGGAGTACACCAAATGCAGCTGATAGTGGATAAGGAGTGATTGTGACACCATTTGCATTTAAACTCATCTTAAGTGTGATAGCTCTCCGTTTCTGACCAACTCTGAATGTGGTCTGTATGATCCATCATCAGTGCGTTCACACCCAGTTTTTTAATGTGGTCAAGTGCTCATCAAGATGCATGTCAATGCAGGTATAAACGGATGTACTTTGCTTTAGCTACAAATTCTCGCCTGTGTCTGAACTGCAGCTCTCATGCACTATTGTCAGTTTTTTTCACTCAATGCTGATTTCAGTGCTGTTGCTGCTGGTAGCTTTCTAAATTGCTGCACTGCCAAAGAAAAGAAAAGTTAATAAAGAGGGAAGACACTTTCAAAAGAGATGAAAGGCAGAATGATGTACAGAGAGGTACCAGTATATATTGTTTGTAAAGAAAACGTAGCAGTTGTTGTTTATTGACATATTATGAACTGCATTGGCTATATGAAGTATCATTTTTGTCCATCAATAAAACCGAGCTTGACACTTCAGGTATAGAAAAAACAAAATGTATATTATGATTACTGTAAGTCATGATAGAGTAGACCAAAAATTCTATGTAGTAATGACAGTGGAAGTGCTAGCAAAAAGCCCTTGTGTATATTTTGTATGAGACACTATAAAATAAAAGAGATTTGCTTAAATATTCTCCTTGGTTTTTTTTGCAAGCTATTACGTTATTTCTTAGTTCGTCTATTTTTATTTTCCAGTCCTATTTACATTGGTTGGTGTGTAAAAAATTACAAGCTTTGCTAAAACACATGATGCAGACATAGTATTGCCACAGTGCAAATATACTGTAGTACAAATCAAATATCCTAGTAGCTCCTACAAAGCACAGTGAATACTTGAGATGAATGTTCCAGTAGGGGCTTCATCACAGAGAAGTATGTTATGATAAGGCCCATGGGATGTATGGAAGTAGCGAAAACTTCACATTCATAAATGAAGAAATCAGATAAAACTTTTACTTTTATCTGTCTTCTCCCTTTTCGTCTGTCATATTATCACTATGAAGTGCAGTCTCTACAGAAAGCACATCCTCTATTATCAAGCGTCTTTTAAGAAAAATCTTAAATTAAAAATTTGTATTCTGCTGATTGACTGACAGAGGCCTGATTACACATGTGCTATAGTGAATAGGCACAAGGCTGCAGCATGATATGGCTTTTCTTTGTGTTTTTTCCATATTTGTAAATTAACACTCTTGGCATCATGTTGTTATATAGTAATATGATGATGCCACACAGGTGCCACAATAGAAAGAGAGAAATCCTGAACAACACCATCATAAATTAGTCACAGTGTGATTTCAACAAACTACCACTGGCTTTAATTAAGTGAATGAAATGTAATAGGGCTCTAGAAAAATAGAAACCAATAGGAGGGCTGTATTATTTGTTATTTCTCCTAAGCATTGAGCAAATTACTTCTTTGAGCATGTTCTTCCTGCTTTGTAATAATTTAACCTTTACAACTTCTGAAGCAGAGTTGACCCAAAGCTTCATCATCCAAATCTCAGGCCAAGATACTGCCATTGTGCAATTTACATATTCCATCTGTTTAATTTATATGTGAACATTATTAATTTTCATTTTTGTTTTTGAGATTATGTTGTCTGTATTTATTGTCATATTTTGTCATAATTCTATTTATTTGTTTTCACTGATGTCACCATTTTGTGTGTCTGTTCACTATGATGCAATGTGGTTGCTAGGCCATGTGATGGATGTGCAGTGTGATCTGTGACTTCATGACTGCATTATATAAGAAGGCCAGTTACACTGAACAGTGTTTGAACATTCAGGCCTGTCTTTTTGTAATGATTTGGGAACTAAATAGAAAAATACCCAGGGTGATTATCTAGTTTTGTTTCTGATTTTGCATTCTGACTCCTATGAATGCCATCTATTTTTTATCTTGAATTCTACTAAATATTTTGGGTGTGGCGAAGAAACATTCAAAATTTTGTTTTTGGGAAACCGACTTCCTGCCTAATCATTAACTATTATTTTCCAAATCTCTTTACAAAGGTTGCTAGTCTAAAAACATTGCAACTGATCATATTTTGGGTAGCTTAATCTCTTCTCATACTTAGGGTGGAGATGCACATCTCTTCACAAAAAAGAGGTATACAATTAAGACGTAGGAACAGTAGGGTGTTTCATTTTTCCAAAGATGTGATTTTCATATGACTTTGCTTATGCCCCGAGTCTCAGTGATGTAAAAGATATATATGCCAAATTTCAAGAAGATTGGATAATATTTAGGGGTTGCACACATTGATCACTTTTATTACAGTGTACTTAGGAGGTTGGTCTAAAAACGACTTCAGTTTCAGGATCCCAGGGGCTCTGAATCAAGCAAGGTGGATGGCAAAGGCAATACATGCACTTAAAAGTGTCCTCTTCACTAAACAGTTGAATATTCCTCAACGAGAATTGAAAGGAATGGAACGGGTTGCACATTTTGTCAGCCTCATATATGTTCGCTTTTGGCACGAGGCAATTGTAAGTCGATGGGCTCCAAAGAATGATTTGGATATGCTACACCTTCTGAGCACTTACCCAGATGCAGACGTCAAAAAATGTGCTCTCACAGTTGCTAAGAGACACCTTTGGTATCTGTCAGAAACAAACGTAGGATTGGCTTTTTTGGACGAACATATTACTCAGGCTGAAAAGGAAAATATGACTAAAAATTTTGAAACCAAACCTGCAAAGAAAAAGGAAAAGAAACGATTAGAGGGTAAAAACCTAGTTTTTGAAGGAAAAGACCTGAGCAATTTAGTTACTAATAAAACAAAGACGTTCTTTGAATTGTTTGGGATCCACGACGTGACAGAATACTGCAGTGATTCTCTAAGAAGCCATGTGAACGCTCTTAAAGTGGTCAATGATACCGCAGAAAGAGGAATTGCTCTGATAAAAAAGTTTAACGAATCGGTCAGGTACGAACAACAAAAACAATTCTTGCTGAGGGTAGTCAAGCATCACAGAAAAGTCGTCACCAAGCGAACAAAAGAAGGGATTGCATCGTTCAAAGTTGATTAACATAACACATGTTTTGCATACTACCTATTAATCTTAGTGTCTAGTTTTAATATTATTTTAAGTTTGTGATTACTAGTTTTCCCAATAAAAGTAATTAACATTGAAAATCGTATTTTTTGCCTACTTTTACAAAACTGATCAAAGTGTGCAACCTCTAAATATTATCCAATCTTCTTGAAATTTGGCATATATATCTTTTATATCACTGAGACTCGGGGCGTAAGCAAAGCCTGTCAAAAATTTTACATTTTATTTTTTGCCTTAGAAAATGAAACACCCTAAGGAACGATGTATAGTTTTCTGGCCATCGTTGTCTTAATAGACAATGTATTTTTCTAGTGTTACCAAAACAAAAATATAACATAGGTGAAAAAATTGTAACAAAATATTCTGAATTTGAATGGTAGATCTTGAATATTGCAAAGGCCACCTTCCTCTAAAATCTTCCTAAAATATGTTTTAATGGGAACATATATCTCAGTCCATAGCTCCCCTGTATTTCACATCAAGGCTTTCGTTTTTCTTCCCACATTCCAAAAACATAAATGTTAGGTTATCTGTCAATTCTAATTTGGCCTAGAGTGATTAACTGTGAATGTGGTCTTGCATGCTGTTCATAATTTGTTACTGCCTTGAGTCCAATAATGTGCATTAGTGAGTTAAAGAATGGACAGAACGAAGGTGTAAAGTCCTGTCAATCCTGTAGAAAATGGCTGGATTAGTGAATGGAACAATGGGTGAATGAAAAGTTTTATTTGATAGTTTAGCTGAAAGAATGATGGCATGGTGGTTAGCACTGCTGCCTCAAGATTCAGTGTCCTAGGTTAAAATCCATGACTAGCTATACTATGTCTGAAAGGGGTTTCTCCAAGATACTCTGGTTTCCCTCCCACATCTCCAAAGATGTGCATACTAGCTTGAATATTGACTCTTAACTAGTCTGAAGGATGTTGTCTGCATGTTTTCCCAATGAGGAACTGGAACTGTCCAGGGTTGGTTCCCATTTGTCGGGATAGGTTCTGGCTCCCTGCAGTCCTGAATTGGATTCAGCACAGCAGATTTGGGAATATATTTCTGAAGCTTATTTTAAGATAAAAATAATGTTCAAAGCAATTAAATTTGTTAGTGTGTACTGTACAGTATGTACAAGTCAAATTATCAAGAGTTAATCATGTGCAATTCCTGTAGCCTGTGAGGTTTGCCACTACTTTGCATGTTGTTTAATGCTATCTAGAAGACACAAAATAATTGTTCTAAATTTCCAAAGGTATTTCCTCTTAGTTACTTGGTGTTAGTTGGTTTTACCACAGTCAAACATTAAGCTGTCTTTGCAAAGCTTCAGTAGCTATGGTAATGACCCTTTCCCATTTATCCAAGTGCCTTCTGATTAATGGCGAATCGTCATCCTAACTTCAGCTTTTCTTTTGCATGCCCCTTATGATCAGCCCCTTCAGGTCACACCTCTTCTGATTATAAGAGGAATGTGCCAATGGAATGCTGTTAAATTATATTCTGACATTGCTATATGAAAAGACTTCCTGGAGTGGATGAAGTTTCAAATTTTACATCAGCAGTATTTGGTTTTTTTTATATGTGCTACTAGAATTTGCCAATCACAAAATATAGAAGCACAGATAAACTGAGGACAACTGAAAAGCTCTCAGTCAAAATCCTTTTACTCTATCTTTTATCACTCCTGTCCTGTCATAATCCTTTAATGTTCATTATATCCAGCCTAATCCTAAATGATTATGATTGTCCAATTATTTTGTGACAGCTGAAGTACAACTATTGCGCAGAAATGTTCTTATCATGAAGCAAGGAAAAGTTAAACTAAACTGCTTAAGCTTTAGCCTAATGTTTCCAATGTTTCCTAGAGATAACAATATAGTAAATCACTTTGGTACAGATCGCAGCGCCAAAAAAAACTCTCTGTAGTGACGACTCCCCCATCTGCAATCCTCACAAACATCTGACTCTTGTGTTAGTGTTTCATTTTTGTCCCACTTGCATCTGCTTAATGAAAAGCACAAATCACTTTAGATTAAGTAACCTTTTATTTTCCTTCATTTGTTTTGAACAAGGTCACATTAAGACACGTATGCATTTATCAAATGACTAAAGATCCCATACTTGTTGGCCCTTTTTATAAATATTTATCAAAGTCGCCCTGTCCCCCAAGCAAACTCGTATTACTGCCATCTGTTTTTTATCTTCATGAAAAACAAGAAACCTGGTATTCAGTGAAATTCATGGGAATTAACTTTTAAGCCAGCTGCTAAAAACATTTACATGAATCAAACTCTGCATTTGCAGCTGTGGGCTAACATCAAGATGTAGGGCAACAGAAACATGTCAGTTATATCATAAAATAAGTTCTCAAAAAAAAAAAAAAGATTGTTGGTTCTAACAACCTACAGCTGTAAACTGTGGAGCAGAGTTAAATAAGGTGGACAAACTACTTGTCTCTCACTCCAGGAAACACAGTTACAAGTTTAAAGTCTCAGAAGCCTGATGAAACTGCTCTATGTGCCACCTACTGGCTGATGCATGTGTTGAAAACTGTAACCCTCAAATTGTGAGATTTGGCCTGTACAGTGGCAGTGCTGCCAGTGACTCAGGCTCAATACCATTCTAGTCACTGTGTAGAGTCTGCATGTACCCCATGTGTACAGAGGTTTTCTATGGATACTCTTTTGTCCTCTCACATCTGGAAGTTACTTCACTAAAGTTAAGTAATGACACTTAAATGGGAAAGTGTAGGAAGTTGCCCCCAATTGACTGGCATCTTGTCAAGGTCTGATTCTTGCATTGTTTCCAGTGTTCCTCCTGTAGTGAAACATTTTCCAAGATTTCACAATTGCGTTAAATATCAAAAAATATATTTCTTCATCTTGCTATAATAACTAAAAGAAACTGTTTTTCATAAGAAGCTATAACCTTTATTAATATTTTATTAGTCAAACTAAAAGGTGACACTGTTGTGGTGCAACCTTTTGAAATGTTTTGTTTAATTTCTGGAAGCCTTTTGCATTATTTCTTAGCAAATTTACCTGAAATGTTCAGCGTGTTCAGATTCTGAACTTGACAGATAAAAAAAAAAAACACAGAAATTGTGAGGTCCATGAGATGAAAATGTTTCTTTTCAGGAGGAGCACAAGGAGTATGTTGGTAGCTGTCCAATGAATATAGGATTAAATAAATATATAAACTAAGAATATGTCCATTTTTTTTATAATACGTTTCACCGACATACAGTAGATGTCATTATAACAGACTAAAACAATCTGTACTTTTTAAATGGCAAAAAGTGTAATGAATGTGACAGCACATCTAATAGGAAAGAGGTGTCACAGCCTAGACAATGGCAGTGTCAGAATGGAACTGGAAAGAGATGTGTTTTCATTCTGGATTTGAATGTTGGGACCAGAAGATCACTACTGAGAGATGTTTAGAAAGTATTTACATAGATTGAAACAGATTTCAAATAGACAGATGCTAGTTCAAAATTATAGTTTGGACTGCCTTATAATGAGAGACATTAATGTCAATGTCAGAATGTGAAGAATTGTTAGACTGTGGCTTCTGCTTTTTTTGAACCAAAGTAAGTCAATATAGAAAAGTGTATGAAGTTCTGCATACTCAATTTTAAAAACACAAAAAACAAACTGCACCAACATCTTAAAAGAGTGAAAAGCCAGTGAGACGGTGTCACCATAGATGGGAAATCTAATCAGAAACAGATTGTGCTTCAGATAACAATCTAGTCATAACACAAGTAATGTATTTAAGTAATGAAATAAAGGAAGAATATGGACTCTGAAAAATGTAAAATCCTTGGAGCAGTCTGAAAAGAAAAGTTTGTAATGTATAGCAACCATACAAAGCAACAGCTATTTACTAAGTGAAACTTTCATCTGCGGAGCTTACACGTGGCATGTAAGCTACAACAGAATTGCCAGATCTCTGGCTTCTGATTTCTATCATTTAAAACCATACAAGCTATTAGGAGTTTTTCATCCTATTGAATGTCATACCTTCTCTGTTAGCTGGATCTAAAAAGGCCAATTGTAAAGGGAGTAAGAAAACCCAAAAACAAATGAACAATAAAATATTCAAATAATAGAAAACTCTTCTAAGAGAAGAAAAAGAAAAATGTGATTAATTTCTTCCACATCATAGCTACACATTGTACTAGAGAGAATTTTCAATGTATCAGAGATTATAAAGAAGGTACGCCTGAAAGTATTTCAGAAAAAAAATTCCCCAAGACAAGGTAATAAGCCATACTGAAGTAACAAAGAAGAATAATACAGTCTATGTATACTGCAGATAAGGTGCCTTTATGCTGTTTTCAGACATTAAGAGTAACTGTGTAATGTACATCATCAAGATCAAAAAGAGTATTAAAATGTAGATTATTATTGATACAAAGTCAGTAAAGCGACTAAAGCAGTCCAAACAGAATATAAATACTTTATGTGGCTTGTAAAGGACATAAATATACTGTAACAAAAATGGCAAAGTTCACTTTTTTATACAGTATAATATCCTTTACATTGAGCAATAGTATAATGAGGAAGTTAGAGCAAACCTTTCCAGTAACTCTGGGTTATCAAAACCAGGAAACCTATAAATCTATACATTTCAGTATTAAATATTAAAAAGCCATACAATGAAGGAAAAACATTGGTAACAGAAATAGTACAGAAAGTACTACATAATTTAAAAACTCTATATTGGACATATACTGTATTTATCTCTTTTATTTTATGTTCATATTTCACCCAATACAGAAACATGTTTGAGGTATTTGTTTAAAATTCAAGGCACCACTCTTTTTTTCTTCTGCACTGATTAATCATTCGACTTTTCGAGCTATGGACTTCAAACTTGCTAGTTAAAGTCAACAGTAGGTACCTAACATTTTCAAAATCATTTTATTTAGTCATTTAGCTCTCATGTAAATCTAAGGGTTATAACCCCATTGGGATTTAAAACCTTGCTTGTACTATATTTGCGGCTAAGTAGTGTCTATTATCTCTGTGTGTATTTAGCATCAGTCTCTGTGATGCAAACAATTTATTTTTCCTAATAAGCATTTGTTTGAATAGTAGTCTTTTTCTTTTGCTTTTTAATACCAGGCCTTATCCAGGAAAGTGAATGAACCTTAACAATAATTGTAATTAGTTGCTTAATCGGTTGTATCAGAAGTATTATGTGACTAAATACTTTTCTGTATATAATATTTGTATATTTTATCATTTGTTTTTTTACCTTGGCCTAATATTAGTTCATTTGAGCTGCTCTCAGCCCACAGTGCCTGGCAAGTACTTGCTAAACGTGTCTTCTTTGAGTTTCGCCAAAATTTGCCCCTTTCACATCATTTATGCAGGCCGCCTTCATTTACGTGGCCTACCCCATTTCTGTGTGTATTGCTGTCACCACGTGTGGAGAAAAGGGGATGAATTGCATTACATTGTCCCACTAGTTAGAGTTTATTAATATATATATATCAACAAATAAAAAAAAACACAAAGCTAATTTCCTTTTTTCTAAATCACCAAATTTTGATCAAATCCATTGAAGTGTGTTTTTTTTTTTTACAATTTTGGGGTATTTAGTTTTCCTATTGTGGGGTGTTTTTACCCCTAAATAATGATATATCAAAATGTCCTTTCTTAGTGGATACCTGCCCAAGTTGTAACATTCTGCCAAATTTAAGTTTTTTAGCCAAACCGGAGATAGTGTTTTTGTTGAGAAGTGAGTGAGTTAGTCAGTTAGTCAACTTTGCAACATATATATAGATTTGGACATCACATTGATGGCACCACTGTCTAACTATGTAGCAGTGGCAACTGACCTTAGAAAAGAAAAAACACAAAATTCAAGTTTGATATCACCAAAATAATGTTAAATTAAAAAAAACTTTGGACAAAAATACAATTCAGAATAAAACAGATATGGTCCTATTGGATTCCTACAGGAAGACTGGATGAAATGTGCTAATTAATAATCAGCTAAGAAACGTTCAATAAAGTATGCTGTTGTAAGTGAAAAACAAATGATTTAGAAGATATGCTAGTATTTTCAGAGGAAGATGCAGCTCAGACAATAAACAGTTGTTAAGTGACCACAGATTTAAGCAGTGGAAAGCCACAAGAGAGGAATGGGCAATGAAAAGCATTATGGAAATCCCCTAACAAGAAATAGTCACCATCTTCAAATGTTTTTTTTTTTCCGAAAAGCTAATATTTAAGTATTTTAGAACTCTGTGGTAGCTACTGTTACAATGGATGCCTCCTTCACAAGGGCCTATGTGTGACTGATGTATCACAGCAGTTAACAAAGTAGCACATGAGTTTCACTGAGGGTTTTTCAACCCCTCTCACAAAATATCTGTGAGGCTGAAACCTTTTTTATTATTAAATTCATCATAAGCACATTATTGCAATCAATGACATACTTGGTTAATTACGATAACTTAGTTATAGTCTTAGTCTGAGAGGGACATATGGCATAGCTGCTTATGCATAAGCCCTGTCATTTATCCATACCTACAACTACAGTATCGTATTCAGGATCAGTGGGGGTTCTGCATTAAAGGCCATTGGATGACAGCCCCATCAGAAAGGTGTACAAAATAAGTAATAAATAAGAAATAGGCTTTCTTCAGTAATTTAATATATTATTAAAATGTTTACAGCAATCTTCAAGTTTGTCTTCTTAAAGTCATTTTCTTCCAATTTTCCATCATATGCTCAATGCTATTTTATATACAAAAAAATATTGGAGTTTTTGTAGTATGTGATGTTTTCTCTGTGCTGGCTTCTTTAAACCAATTTCTAGCAGATGTGGCTACTTCAGTGGGTATCATAATGATCTGATGGTACCAGCATTTGAGTTTTTTTGGTGATCCAAATGATACGTAAACTCATTAGTCTTTAGAAGAAAAGTGAAAGATATTGATAGTTATGTAAGTTAATGTTAAAATTAGGGAAGTCTGCAAACAAAAAAAGCAAAATTCTGGTATGAACCCATCAGAAGAGCCAAATACACAGAATGCCACTGTTCAAGATCACATGGGCTGGAGCTCATCTGGTCGCACTGGGCACTAGGCAGAATCAAGCCCTGGATAGGACACAAGTATACAGCAAGGTACACTCTTAGTTTATATTAAAATGTCTTACTTTAACACTCACGTTTCATACTCAAATTATTTGGGATTTTCAGTTTGCATAACACCAAGTAAAAGCTGCTTGTTTCTGTTCCAGTTTAGTAACTTGTTATTAATTAGCATACTCATCACTCAGTCACTCATCAACAGAAGAGTATTTGTCTGGAAGGTACATTAGACATTATAATTATGTGGCCTGGTTCTCTTCTCTGCCCCAACGTTATGCATATTTGTTTTCCCCCAGTGGTGCAGGCTTAAATACTTTAAATCTTTAAATTCACAATTTGGAGTCGAGAGAGGAATAAATGAAATGAGACAGGTAGAAGGTGCGTACGCAAAGAATGGCTGATTATAAACTGAAACAGCAATCTAATCTTTTTATGAAGATTTCTGCTTTGACTGCATTACTTTTTTATTTACTCTTGTAGTTTGTGTGAAGAAGTGTTTTCTGTCTTTTTTTCTATCTTCTGTCTGATTTTGTGACTACATTCCCTTAGTTTCCACTGGTGTCTTATTTTTCCAAAAGAATTCTGCATGATCAACATTATTGATCAGGTTTGAAGTCAGGTCTTCATGCAGCCCTTGTCCTCTCAAGAGTAGTGCAGTTTGATTGCCTTAGCCTGTCACAGTTGGATATGACCTTCTACACCAGAATGTACTTGGTGAGTTCTGTGCACAGTTTCTAGAGCTTTTATTCATTTGTTGTAAGATGAAGACCTGAACTTTGTGCAGTTCACCTCATGCAGTCTCACAAGTGCATTATGGAGCCTGAGTAAAACACATCATTCAGTAAATGTTATTCTATAGTTTAAATAAAGAACCTATCATTATATTTGCCTTTTTGACTGCTTCTGCACATTGACTGGATGATGATAATAATAAATCCCTAAATCATCATCAGCAGTTTCTTCCTGTATGTCAGCATCACATGTCTTGACTTTACAATTAAATGTTCTTACTGCTTGCATATAGCATTTTGTACTTGTCTACAGACGATACTTAGAAGTGAAACAATATAAATATGTTGAGAAGACATATCGGTATATAGGCATACAGGAACTTGTTCATATACTATGTTTTTCCCATATTAGTACATCCCTAAACTCTTAAAGGGAAATTATCACCTTGAAAAATGGGGGACACCATTAGACTTTAGAGTTTTTTCTTCCAACAAATACACATAACCAATTTAAATGATTTATTTAGCTAAGAGAGTCTTTATTTTTTGTTTAGGAAGAGAAATGTGACTGGTTGATGAAGCAGATAAATAATTACACTGTCATGAGGTAATAGGCTGCAATGGATTAAAAGACTGATCTTAACCTACAAAGAAAATGAATTGTAACTGGTGCAAGAGTTAAAACAGTAGTACATATGAAACTGCTCCTCAACATGAGTTCACTTCTGTTTATTTAAAAAAAAGCAAATTCACCTCAATTTGTTTGTCAAACAACTAGTTTGACTAGTTGGACTACCAAGTTTCCTTCCTAGGTTCTACTGCTGTGTTTTAAGAAAATGTGTCTATGGGTAGATATATAAAAAGCCAAGTGGCCTTCAAGAAATATCAGTGTAGGCAAAATTGTCATGTACAACAGTCCCCTAACTATGTTCCCAGTGTATACCTTTCGTTTAGTGATTTTTCTTAAATCCCCTGTAGTACTTTATAAAACTACCAAGCAGTTTCTTGTATAACCCAGGCCCTCTGATAGCTCAGTGCAGCCATGATGTTCAAGGCATGCAAAGACAGTCTTCGTTGCTCCCAGCAAACCCAAACCAGGAGGTCTGTGTTATTCCCAAGTTTACAAAAATATATTCCATACAGTTCTTATTATCTTTCTTTTTGAGCCACCCTGTAAGCCAGTCACACTGTAGCATGAGTGACAATGTCTTAGAGAAGTGCATTTTCCTTTTGATAATGAGGCACATCTTCTCTCAATTATTCTTTAAAATGCCACACATGTTTGCAAAAGCACTTTAGACTTTCTTAGCACAGTACCATATAATGAGCAGCTTTTACATTCAAACTAAGACATATTCAAAGGTTTTAACATTCACAATATAAAGGAAAATGATATTTGCCTAAAGTTCGAACACATTGTAAGAAAGAAAAGCAATGGGTTAGTTAACATAGTTGATTGAACTATTTATTTATGCTATGATAATACGCAACATTTTCCTGAGTAAATACAAAGTGCATGTTTTAACAGTCAGTGCATGTTTAACTATTGCACATTGCTCATCATTCCTTCAATCTATTTTCATTTCAAATTCTCTGTTGAAGACTACAGACTT
Source organism: Polypterus bichir lapradei (assembly GCA_026402145.1). NCBI lineage: Eukaryota > Metazoa > Chordata > Cladistia > Polypteriformes > Polypteridae > Polypterus > Polypterus bichir. Next base: position 35,957,910 of record JANRMT010062792.1, read on the forward strand.
ATTGAATTGAATGTTTAAATAACATGATGTGAAATATTATTCCAGTTTCATCTTTTCAGAGCTCAACAAGACAGTCATGACAGACGACTCTATTTAGAACAATAACGACTATGCAATATGTAGACATTTGTACCATTTCTCTAATGTCATACTTTTGTGCAAATAACACTGTGGCATTAAAAGTATTCAGTCTGTAAATGGTAGTAACGCTGACAAAATGTAGGAAACCCCGACATGCCATTCTGTGCTTCATCATCTCTAGCAATGTCTTTCACATTTGTTAATGGAGATCTTTTGATCTTTATATTTGTTGCACCTTGATGGCATTTAGATTCTGACTTTTTCATCTGTTATAAGTGATATTTAATTTTCAAGGTCTGGTTCTGTATCATTTGTTCTTGTTCTCTCTTCTCAAGTGTAACAGATGTAAACTAAAAAAAAACTTAATGCAGTTAAGCTTTCTATTGAAAGAATAAGAATATATAAAATAAACATTGATTCATTGATAAAGTCAGTAGTTATGTGTATTAATTCAGTAAACTGACCTGAACTACAAGTAATTTAGACTTTACATTTGTACTGGTAATTACTAAAGGCCATAAAAGTATTTTATAGAATTACATTTTTAGGGTGGATAGGCTCCAACCCTAACCCTAGTTGAAATTAAGCAAGTTGGAAAATGACGTGACCTTTTTAGGGTACATGGTATGCAAGTTAAACCAAAATCTTAGAAGATATTCCTTTTCTAATTGCATAGTGTGCTTTCTGAAAAGTACAGAAAGTATTCCAAAAAGACTGGGTGTTTTCCAAAAGAGAAGTGGTGTCTTTAAATTCAAAGGTTTGTCTTTCATTCTGAGAGATTGTTTTTAAGAATATATCTCTGCACTATTTAGACATGAATATTTTGTTCAGAGGGTGACATGGTTGTTGCAGCCTTAAACTTCTAAATTCATAGGTTAGAATCCTGACTGGTCTTGTCACTGGCTAGGTGGAACTTAAAATGTTCTCCTTCTTGAGCTACTCCGCTTTGGCCTCTTTGTGTCCGCCCCATTTAGACAAAGCTATATTGTTAATTCTTTCATAGTGTCAGAAGGATAGGAATGGTCTGAGTTTAAAACCATGCTTTCTTGTTTATGGATTCAATGTATGTTTGGATGTGTTCAGGCATGATATAGTTTTATCTTCTTTTACTAGAAACGCTTCATTCAAAAATGAGAAGAAATATGGTATACAGTACATATACATGTTGATTAGAAGTGAGTGGAATGGGCAGAAATCCACATTACGAAATAATTAAAAACTCAAACAGTTTTGGTACATACTGGTATAATGTTTTTGTGTATACTTTTCAGACTTTTTTTTTAATAAACAACAGATGCAACAATGATTAATTGTGCCAAGGTGTGCCTTCTATCTCTTGAAACACTTTTTAGCACTGCTACTCATTGTAATTCAATAGCAGGCAGTCAGGTTTTTGAAACAAAAAAGCACAGCTTCATTTTCACTCACTCATTCACTCACTCCGCCACCAAGCAAACACAGCACAAGACACTGCATTTTCCTCTCCCCTCTTTCTGTTTGCATTGACTTGCCAATCAGGTTGAAGGGCACAACACTCTTAGCAAAATTCTTAAACAGGGTTAGGCTATGTTATTACACACATTTCACATACAAGCACATACACTACACTAATACATTAACATAAAATAACAGTGAACAGATTTGTACATTTTGTATGACAGAACATGTTTTTTGCTTTAAGGAATACTCCATCCAAAGTGAAACATTTTTATATATCACTTTCCCCATGTAGTTTGTGGTGGTGGGTGAGGAAATTTTTAATTTCAAGTTTTTGTGGTAGAAGAACATGAAGAAGATTCCGATTGAATGGGACCCAATAGTGACCAATACTGGACAGTGTAAAACAATGTGAAAAATATCCATGAAAAAAAGAAAAAAATTCACGTTATTTGTGTTGCATAAGTCAAATGTCACTTATCTTGTCCTCTGCTCAAAATATGTAATGTCAATATATTATGCAACATGGGTAACCTGAGATTTTTTTTCCATATTATTTGATGTTGTCAAGCATTGATTACTAAAGAGTGGTATTCTATCAGAAACGATATTATGTCCTTTCTCCACAAAAACCTGAGACTAAAACTTTTTCTTAGCCACCACCACAAACTACATTTGTTAAGTAGCATATAAAAAACATTTTTGGTTTAAGTATTCATTTGAATGTTCATAAATTCAGATAATTTAGCATATTGGTAAAATCTTTTTTTCAGATTTCATACTGCAATATCCAGTATACAGGATGAACTGGTTTATCTCCTACTCCTAATTCTTACATCTGATAATACCATGTAAGCCAACAATCCCACATCGTTTTACACTGCAGTAACAGAATATATTAAGCAAGTCGAATGTGAATGTGTACAGTCAGCATGCTTTTTATTCCATATTACTCAAAGGAAGTGGTGCAAAGGAAATATATTTTTATCAGAATAACAAAGCAGATGGAGAAAATGAGCATCTAGGAGGAGTGGACATTTATTTCAGTCAGTCTAAAAAGAGTGAGCAATTTGTGGTTTCTTGAAGGCCAAGTCAGGAAAAATAATCATTTAAAAAACAAAAAGCTCAAATGTGTCATCTTGTGTTATTTAAGAGATATTAATATATTAGACAGCTTTCTCCCGCAGTTATGTATGCATGGTTGGTACTTCATGTGTTGACATTTTTTCATTCGAAATGTTGTTTCAACATATGAGATCTTGTAAACACTTTAATGTGAAGGCTGCTTGTTTGCCTTCATTTAATTTATTAAGCAGCTAGCACCCTGCCACAGTTTTTCCTGATTTCAGAAATTACATTTGGAACCTGAATATGCTCTTCATTTCCTGAGCTTGACCTGTACTAGTGCCGTTTTCCTTACTGCATTTGAACAAGCCTCTCTCTGCAGGATGTGACATTTGACATCAATGCTGTAACCACCTTGTGATTTCCTGCTACTCCGGGAACTGCATTGGGTGTTTGTGGAGGAATCAAAGAACACAATTTGTTTTTATTAATACCAGAAAGATTAGGGAGGTTTGATTAAGTACAATTACAACATGTACGTGAGCATTATAATATTATATCAGTTGCTGCTATTTTCTAATACGTCTTCCAGTGCATGATATGCATGATATGGCACAGGGACACTGCAGGTTGTGTTTCCACCTCACAATGTTAAAACCCCAGTGTAATTCCCAGAAGGAATGTTTTCTGTGTAGGAAATGCATGTTGACATGTTAGATCGAAATTGTGTGCACGTGTGTGTCAGTATGCATGTAATGGACTTCTGGCCTTCTCCTGCCTAAACTATTGTTGGTCATAAATCTTTATCTCCCTTCCTATTACCCTAAACAGAAAATTGTTAAGTTGAAAAGGGGCAGATGGGTTAATATTATTCTATTGATTTATGGATTCTACATTTGGCCTAGTGTATTCCACTAAATTTGTAACTGTTATTTAACATTAAATTAGTAAAAGCTTACATAACATTATTTAGTTTCACATTGTACTACATTAATGTAACTTCATTCTGCTGTGATTCTGTTATTTTTTTTTTTTTTTTCAAAGAAGAAATCATATGGCAGTGATGAAATTGGTGATCCAAGTACATTAACATTGTAAAATGTATGAAATTACAGCCATGTCCCATTATTTATTGCAAGATAAAAAATAATAGATAACAAGCAACTTATTTATGTTTCAGCCTGGCTCTGGTATTACCTTCATACAGTATGTACTACATTAAGGCCAAAATTGAGGATACCATCACACAGGCAAAATGTAAGTACTACAGCTCTTGCAGAATATATTTTATGTGTTTGTCTTAGTCATGAAGGATCAGACAGGCTGGCAACTTTACAAATGGGACACTGTTGATTTAAAAAAAAATAAAGCCAACAAAGTCACAAAAAGCTGCGGTCTCCTGTTTTCCCAGTGTGACTACAGTTGAAACAATGATTCGTAAGTATAAAAGCATGCAAGGTTTAAAAGTCATGTATTGCCATGATTCATCCTTCAACAAATCCCCCCACCCTCCCCTTCCCACTTGCAATGCAGCTTTTGAATCATTGTTTTCTTAAATCTGTTCTAACTAAAGGTTCATAAATGTTCAATCAAACAACTATTTAAACAGTTCACTCAACAAGGTGCTTTCAAACGTGAAAGTCTTCCAACTGTTTGTTTATACATCATTACGATACATAAAAGTAATTTAAACTGTTCTTGGCTTTGTCCCAATACGATGATCCCTCTTTAGACATGTCTGCACTGCTTTAGGAAGACTGGTTTTGGCAATGAGTGTCTTTCTTTGACAATGGGAACTATTGAACAAAGCCAGTGTTGAGCAAGCGATAATTGTTTTTTAAACTATTGATATCTAGTCATTGCTGGAGGGAAAAGTGAAAGTAGCGCACTGCATTTTCTTAAAACATTAATACATTCAGTGCTTTTGAGTTGTCCATCTATCACTAGGGCTCTGGCACACCATAAAATAGTCATTCCCATTGGGGGAAACAGCAATAGGCCTCAGTTAGACTTTCTAAGTCACCACTTAAAAAAAAATCGTTGTGGATTTTCTAGGGGTGTGTTGTTGGTTTATTTTTTTCAGGTGTAATGCTGTTGTCTTATTTTACTTACATGACAAAGTGAAACTATGTTCCTTATGTGAAATATGGGGGCATTCATAATATCTCTTAATTCATCACTTTTTGAAAGTGCTAAATGTTTAATCCCGTGAGAATTGAATAGAATCACTTTTATTCGCCACAACTTTAATGTACCGGAATTTAACTTGGAAAATTTGTAACGGCTTATAACATAACATATGAATAACATAAATAACATAAACATAACATAACATAAATAACATTACTGTATATAACTAAAAACTACTACTATACTACTGTATATAACTAAAAAAGCCACAATTTGTTAACCCTAGTTCTTTCAGGTAATGGCAATAATATTTCAGTAGCTTAGCCACCTTTTGGTTTTGAGTTTAAAAGACTGTGAATTCCTTTTGTAACTCATTAAATGTTAATATTTTGGTAGCAAATCATTTAAAATCAAGACTGCTGCATACTTTTTTGCAAAAAGTGTTCATATTTGCATATTTCATACATTGTTTAGAGGAAATGACACATGCAGTAGAATAATAAATATGTAAGTAAGAATTTACTTATGGACAAGAGAAACCCTGACTTACTTAATTAAACAAACATGGTCCATATTAGTTCGGTTTTGATTTTTTTCCCCACAGTACATTGTCCCAGATGTCTGGTATTACATTTCACTTATGTATTTTTGCTTTTCTTTGAGAGCATAGGTGTGTTCCTTCCTGATCTCCCATGTAGAACAAGTTTGTTCACCCTCTTTAGGCAGTTACCTTGACATTGATTAGGGCCTTTAGATTAGAGTTTAACTTTTCACTTGGGATCGCATAGGTCAGAAGACCCATACATTAAATGTTTCAGTGAATATACCCAGTCTGTAGGTAATCCATTATGCTGTAGAGTGATTAACTTGAAATTCCTTTAAAATTGCCTTGTAATTCTTCCCATACACATCAGAACTATTTTTCTTTTGTGAGTTTGTCTGGAAGCTCTGTTGATTGTAGTGAGATGTGATGCCATTCAGCTGATTGGAAAAGACCACATATCTCATTTTTATCTTAAATGATTTTTCATTGTTGCTGGTTTTCACATTATAATCAGGTTAGAGAAAGAATAAATAATCTATGTGAGTTTACTTGTATTTATTGGTTTCTTTTTTTACTGCATGCATCAGTTCCTCCAAACTATACAGTAACCTGTTCCATTTATAGCATGGACTGGTTTTGATTAAAGAGCAATTAGCAAAAATATAATATTAACAGAAAATTACAACAAGTCTCACAGACTGTAAATAATTAATTCCATTCACTTTTAAAAATAATGGTTCTAAAATGGCGCCTTACTGGGTTGTGTGGTTCCTTGTAGAAACACTGCCTGACAAAGATCTGTTTCATTCTGGGAAGGGCCCGTCACATATGAAATTGGTCCTTTAGATTTTGAAAAGGTTCGTAATATGTGGACAAAACAGAAATCTTTTAATGTGAAGTAGGCTACCTAGCAGGACACCAACAGATCAAGAAAACCTGAACTCTGTATTATTGTACACTGTAAAAGTCCTTATAAAATCATGAAGATGGATATCTCTTATCATCTATTCATGCTTATTTATGGAGCCTGCTATGGATCTTGATAAATAAATGTTATTTCCGGAACATTCATGTGGCTCATTCCTTTGGGAACTAATAATGGTTCCCCATGGCATCAACCTGAAGAACCACTTTCATGCTACCATTTAACTGTAATAGTACGCAGACTAAAACACCCCACCACGGCTTGTCATCCATGGCAGCTCCCTACTTTGCTTACTGATAGTACTGGCTCTGCAGAAACTGATTTTCTTTTTAACATAATGAATTATGTTCACATCATGACAGACAATTATTACAGGAATAACTGAAAAAATGTTTTTCCTTCTGTTTAAATAGGTTTATTTAATACAGATGATTAACTTGCTAGTTAACTTTTGAGCAATTGCAAATTTTGATTTTTGCCATGAACTAGAGAGAGGGAGAGTCGTGTTCCATATTTGACATATCCAGTTTTCAATGATCTCAGGGATGTCCTCCGAGTTTCTGGTTTCTGTAGGAAAAGAGATATTTGAAAAGTGGTGTCGACAATGTGTCCTTAGTCTTCTTGCTAAGCCTAAACAACATAAAACCTATGGATCAGATTACAATATTTTTATTCAAGGCAAGTTCATTGAATAAAATATTGTCAGTTCTAGCCCCTGTTGTTTTTACCCTCTTTTTCTGTTTTTCTGTTTCCCTGCTTACTCTCTCTTCTGGATTCTCACAGCCAAAAAGGCCAAACCAAAGGGCAAGTATTTACTTGTTAGTCATTTTCCTCTTGGAGTATTTCCATCTTTTGTTCTAGTGTCCTTTTGCTATGAAACTGTCCTTTTGGTCTCATTAATGTTCATCTTCCTGTTATAATCCAGGCATTGTCATTTGTTACTATTTTTACGACTATAAAGTACATGTACAGTAGGTAACCTTTAGATATTACATAAATCATCAAGTCTTGTTTATAATATCTTGCATAATGTAGCATCATGCTCAGTGTATGGACATGTGTGTTGCAAATGGAAATGTTGTAGTCTGAAAACAGTTATGAATATCATTTTCAGGCTCTTCTCAAAGATATGAAAACATTTCAAAGGGTTTACTTTAAATTGACTTTGCAAAAGCATACCATATATACA
>JANRMT010062792.1:35965680-35980183 GCA_026402145.1 Polypterus bichir lapradei
AGTGGGATGCAAAAGTTTGGGCAACCTTGTTAATAGTCATTATTTTCCTGTATAAATCGTTGGTTGTTACGATAAAAAATGTCAGTTAAATATATCATATAGGAGACACACACAGTGATATTTGAGAAGTGAAATGAAGTTTATTGGATTTACAGAAAGTGTGCAATAATTGTTCAAACAAAATCAGGCAGGTGCATAAATTTGGGCACCACAAAAAAGAAATGAAATCAATATTTAGTAGATCCGCCTTTTGCAGAAATTACAGCCTCTAAACGCTTCCTGTAGGTTCCAATGAGAGTCTGGATTGTGGTTGAAGGTATTTTGGACCATTCCTCTTTACAAAACATCTCTAGTTCATTCAGGTTTGATGGCTTCCAAGCATGGACAGCTCTCTTTAACTCATACCACAGATTTTCAATTATATTCAGGTCTGGGGACTGAGATGGCCATTCCAGAACGTTGTACTTGTTCCTCTGCATGAATGCCTTAGTGGATTTTGAGCAGTGTTTCAGGTCGTTGTCTTGTTGAAAGATCCAGCCCCGGCGCAGCTTCAGTTTTGTCACTGATTCCTGGACATTGGTCTCCAGAATCTGCTGATACTGAGTGGAATCCATGCGTCCCTCAACTTGGACAAGATTCCCAGTCCCTGCACTGGCCACACAGCCCCACAGCATGATGGAACCACCACCATATTTTACTGTAGGTAGCAGGTGTTTTTCTTGGAATGCTGTGTTCTTTTTCCTCCATGCACAATGCCCCTTGTTATGCCCAAATAACTCAATTTTAGTTTCATCAGTCCACAGCACCTTATTCCAAAATGAAGCTGGCTTGTCCAAATGTGCTTGAGCATACCTCAAGCGGCTCTGTTTGTGCTGTGGGCGGAGAAAAGGCTTCCTCTGCATCACTCTCGCATACAGCATCTCCTTGTGTAAAGTGCGCCGAATGGTTGAACGATGCACAGTGACTCCATCTGCTGCAAGATGATGTTGTAGGTCTTTGGTGCTGGTCTGTGGGTTGACTCTGACTGTTCTCACCATTCGTCGCTTCTGTCTATCCGAATTCTTTCTTGGTCTGCCACTTCGAGCCTTAACTTGAACTGAGCCTGTGGTCTTCCATTTCCTCAATATGTTCCTAACTGTGGAAACAGACAGCTTAAATCTCTGGGACAGCTTTCTGTATCCTTCCCCTAAACCATGATGGTGAACAATCTTTGTCTTCAGGTCATTTGAGAATTGTTTTGTGACCCTCATGTTGCTACTCTTCAGAGAAAATTAAAGGAGGAGGGAAACTTACAATTGACCCCCTTAAATACTCTTTCTCATTATAGGATTCACCTGTGTATGTAGGTCAGGGGTCACTGAGCTTACCAAGCCAATTTGAGTTCCAATAATTAGTTCTAAAAGTTTTGTAATCAATAAAATGACAACGGTGCCCAAATTTATGCACCTGCCTGATTTTGTTTGAACAATTATTGCACACTTTCTGTAAATCCAATAAACTTCATTTCACTTCTCAAATATCACTGTGTGTGTCTCCTATATGATATATTTAGCTGACATTTTTTATCGTAACAACCAACGATTTATACACGAAAATAATGACTATTAACAAGGTTGCCCAAACTTTTGCATCCCACTGTATGGTACCTTTCAAAGAGAACAACATTAACTATACATTTTTCAAAAATCAAGACTGCAAAGTAGGCAGTATGGCTACACAGAATCCCAATTTAGCATGCTTGTATGAATGTGTGGTTTCTCCTCATATCCGTGGCCTGCTGTTGAAAATCATTGGATTGGATATGCTACTCCATTAATAATTGGCTTTGTGTTTCTTTAAGACAATTACTACTGTTATTTTTTATTTTTATTTTTTTTGGAAAAGTTGCTACAATACTTTTCTTTCCTTTTCATTGCTTGGAGAGAGATTGTAGCTATTAAACTTAAACCATGGTGACAGAACACAATTTTGAGAAACAGCGAAAAAAAGTTAATTGGTAACAGAAATTGGATAATTGAGTACATGTACACACAAAAGACAGACAGCCAATAACAACACATAACACAGAATAAGCTTTCCTTAAATCATTTATTGATTTATGGTTTTCCCTGAAAACTTACTAGTTTTGTTTTGCATTTGATTTCATACATTTTTACTTGGCTCAGTATGATCTTATAATTCTGCTGTTTTTCACATCTAAATATTCTGTGACATCATGTATACATTAAACTTTTTTAATTTAATATATAACTTTGATTGAGAACAAAGAGGTTATGCTATACTGTGGGAAAGAATTTAAATCTTATTTCAAACAGTTCATAACATAAAACTTTACCCAACACAATTATTACTGATCTTGTTTACAGAGAAACTACTCAACTTGGCGAAAGGACAAATAATAATACTTTGGCTGCCTGTTTACTAGCTATTTGCTGTAGATTTCTAACATATTTTGGAAGATTTAAAGCAGATAACTATATCCCAGAAACATGTGATATTCTGGGAGTGAATGTTGTCCTTAATCCGTGTTTCACAGAGAACTCGTGTGGTGTGATCTAATGCAGGGGCGGTTAACCTTTTACTTGGTGGACCATGCTGAGAATTTAGCACCATTTTTTGGCTTAAATTGTTATGTATGGAACTCTTATTAGGTTAAAACAAAAGAAGATATCTCTGTATCAACCACCAGACAATATCACATGGTCAGGTTGTTTGGGGGTTGGTTAACAAGATTTTTTCAGATACTTTTTGCATCTTTTCTATTTTGTAATTTTAATATCTATTGTTTTAATCAATTTATTTTTTTATTTGCTGAACAATAGTATGATTTGATATAGAATAAAAATTAGAAAGCCTAAAATTTACAAATTTGTAATTTACAAAAAATTTGCAGAGCTTGAAATTTATGTGTGGCCAAGAGGGAAGATTTCTCCCCAGAGTAGAAACAAATGGAGGAAGGAGAGGATGTTACTGGCTTTGGGGGACTACCTGATGTGTCTTATCTTGTGTACATAATAAATGCATTCACTTTTTTTATGTCCATTAACTGACAAATAAACACTGCTTAAGATTAAATTAAAATAATATTATGTCATTGCCATGTGTATCTGTAAAAATCAGAGAATACCAAAACGTAACTTTTTGGAACTTTGTTTATACATCGTGTATCAGTGCAAGCTCCCAACCTCCTCCTTTAAAGCTATTTTTATAACAGCACACTTTTCTGCATCAGTGAATGAAAAGTACAACAGCTAATTAATAACACTTATGGAACAGTATTTCAATAAGTCAAATTAACTTAAATTCAGTAGTCAAATGAACTTAAACTTCACGTTGTCACAAATTCCACATGCTTTAATTTTCCACATTTTTTTCATCCTTTTTTAAGTTTTAAGTCTCGTATACTCAGATATGGGGGATGGAAATCTGAGGAGTAAACCACAAAACAATGATTATGTTTTTATATTATGTACATTAAAGAACATCCATCCATTATCCAACCCGCTATATCCTAACCACAGAGTCACGCGGGTCTGCTGGAGCCAATCCCAGCCAACACAGGGCACAAGGCAGGAAACAAACCCCGGGCAGGACGCCAGCCCACTGCAGGGCACACACACACACATACACACACCAAGCATACACTAGGGACAATTTTAGAATCACCAATGCACCTAACCTAAGTCTTTGGACTGTGGGAGGAAACCGGAGCACCCGGAGGAAACCCACGCAGACACAGGGAGAACATGCAAACTCTACACAGGGAGGACATAGGAAGTGAACCCGGGTCTCCTAACTGCGAGGCAGCAGCGAAACCACTGTGCCACCCATTAAAGAAATATCAACAACAAATCAAATCAAATTAATAAAATATTGAACAATTATTATAAAAGTAAAGTTGAATAAATCGGACTTTGCAGCTACATGAATAAAAAAGTACCACTTCCAGTAGGCGGAAATAGCTCAAAAGTTGCTAGAAATCTATGTTTTGTACCTAATACTTGTATGCAAAATTTGGTTGACCTAAGTGAAAACATACTCAAGTTATCGTGTTTACACAGTCAGACAGACACACAGACGTAATTCCAAAAATGGTATTTTCGGACTCAGAGAGGTCTAAAACGTCAAGATTTATCAAAATCTTGAAATCAATTTTTTGGGCTATTACAATACTTTCCCTACAAGAAAGTAAATCGGACTCGGAGGTCTAAAATGCCGAGATTCATCAAAATCTTGAGTAAAAAGAGAAAACAACCTACATTTATGGTACCAAATCTGCCTTGATACAAAGTATTTCAACCTGTAATCAGTACTCTCAGGACTTTCTGCAACACCAATTAACTTTCAAATCATAATAGGTAAGATTAATGATTTTTGTAACAATAAAGTAAAAATACAAAGAAGGAGAACAAAAGGTCACTTAACTTATCTAGAAATGAATGGAAGAGGAAAAGAGTTCCTAAACTTCACTAACTTTACATGAAAAATGTCATAATGAACTGATACCCACAATGGTCGACACCATTGCAACCAACTGTTTTAGCTGAAAAGTTCAACATAGATTTTAACTGTACATCAGGTACTTCTTTTAAAAATTTTATAATGAAGAAATATTATCTATTGGCTATAGACTCTTCACAACCAACAACTAATCATAATATAATCGATTCACTACTGGGTTGGAGCCTGGTGTCTATGAAAGATATTTCAGGTACCACAAGTCTATTTGGTCGCACTTTTTAAGTGCATGGTATTGTAAAATGATATTAAAAACTTTGATTTTAAATACTTAACTACTATACAGTATGTGATTATATTCTAATATTACTGTTATTTTCTAATTTGTTTAATATTGACTGGTTGTCTGAATTGTGTTGGGTAAGTAAATACTTTAACAATAGTTGAGTGGATTTACTAATGTAAGCCTGCTTAAAAACAACATACAATTCTCTAACCTGATAAAATCCATTTCAGGGTGACTGTAGCCAGTGCCTACCCAAGCAGCATCGGGTGCAAGGTGAAAAACAACTATGTTTTATGGCACCTCCATCACAGGGCCAATCACACACACACACGCACATGTGGGCAGCTTAGAATCGGCGGTTATCCTTACACACCAACAGAGCTAGAGAACCTAGAAGAAAAAAACACACGTGCACAAATGTGAACATACAGATTCTGGACATTTATAAGACTGAAGCGCTTTCCTTCTGCACCTTTAAATTTTTCATGTTTATCCTAATTGTATTGAGACAGGGCAGAAACAAATCCTGGATCAGACACTAACACTTTGCTAAGCACAGTCATTCTAACAAGATGCAATTTGTATTTTCAAGTTAAAACAACTTGATCATTTTTAGTATGTGGGAGAAAAACCAGAATGCAGTGAGAAAAATCCATGCACACACACATACAGTGAGAATCTGTAAAAACACGTGGCCTGGACCCAGTGCATTGTAGACCACTTTGTCATTGCATTGGCTCACTAAGTTTATACATAATATATCACTCTTTATTACCATAATGTACTATGTGTATTATGTGCATTGAACTTTTTATAACTAATACAATCATTACAATGTATAAAAATGATTATTACTAATATAAATTTGTGCCAGCTCAGTATGATTTGCTTATGTTTGTCTGTTTGTTTCATTTGTTTATATTTGTGAAAATAATATAATATCCAAATCTGTATTTTGAACAACAAGATTTACTGCAGAGACGCTAACTTAACTTTTAATTTTATTTAGACAATACTGCAAAGATTTGAAGATGTCAGACAACAATACCCAGTTCCTTTTGGATTTTAATGAATTTATCGACAGGAAAACACCGAACAATCCATCATGTAAGTTTACTTTATGTGAACATGTCTTGCAAACATTTACGTACAATCTCTTAAAACAGGGTGCTTTGACAAGCATGCACTTCAGGAATAGTGACATGTCTGTTAAAACTCACACAAACAGAGGTTTTTAATGGTAACGGTATCTTTACTGTTGTTAAATCAAAAAGCACAAAAGACTAATTTCAATAAAGCCCAGTAGACCACATTTTACTTTCGCTGTACAATTTGATACCATTTCATGCTTGCTGCATCTGGCAAGCTAAACAACCCCTTAAAAAAACATCACAAGCCACATTTCACTCTAAATAAAAGGAGGCATGTAAGGCCATTGACAAAATGTAGGAATACATTTTTTCTTTCAGAAAGATCATTACTGATTGTGTACACTGGACACAAAGAACTGCCAGCTTCCTCTCTTTCACTCAGTCGTTACCTCCTTGGAGGTTCAATTGTGTGATGAAAGAACACAGAGCAGTTGTCAGAGTAAGGCACAACATTTAAACCCAACACTCCAGGTCTTCTAAGAGATTTTTATGGTTTTGAAGCCTTTCAATCTGCACTCAGGAGAATATGTGAATGAACTGTTTGAAAATGCCATATAATCATTTATAGTGCTTTAATGGGAAGAGATTTTCTTATTGCTTATTTTCTTCCCAGGCTACATGATGTATTTTAAGTTTTTATTCTACCATGTTCAATTTGTGTTCTTATACTCTGAACCTGTCAAAGTTTTTTCTGTCACAAGTAGTTTATAAACTGCTGAACATTTTGAAAGTTAGTTTGAACCACTTATCCAGCAAGATATTTCATCAATCCAAGGGCCCGGATCTTCTTTATATAAGGAATCAAATGAAAGTTTCTCATTTATCTTATTTATCTTTCGCAGTTACAGTGGAACCTGTAAAACTAACAAAGTTGTAGTGGTGTTTAAAAATGCCGAATTTACATAGCCATAATTAAAGTAATTACTATGTCTATGAATGTTATTTACCATAATGATGATAGATTCTGCAATCTACAGGAAAGTTAGGAATGAACAAAGGTGCACGATTTAATTAAACATTTAAAATGAACTGTAATTGATTAATTGAAGTATATCTATCTATCTATATATATAGTCAATGTATGTGTGTGTGTATGTATGTGTGTTCCAGCATCACTTCCAAACGGCTGGAGCGATTTTCATGAAACTTGGTACACATGTTTCTCATTGGTCAACTAAAATGACTATAGGGTAAAATCAACCCTAACCCACCCCCTTCTGTGCAGGGTGGGGGGGTGATCTTGCGGTGTTGTATGCATGTTATCATCTAGTTGACACTCGGAACGACCACCAGAGGGCGAACTGAAGGTGACTGCCAACATTCTTAATGTTTCAGCACCACCACACCCCTGTTGCTTTTGAAATTAAATAGAGTTGGCCGGTTCCGAATGTCAGCTGGATGATAACATACATATAAGACTGCAAGACAAGCACATTAGTGAGTCTTCATTATTTGTTATTTTAGTTTTATTTTTAAAGTTGTGGGGTTTTTTTAATTGTATTTTTCTCAAACAATAAAAAAAAAAATTTCGTCCCTGGCAATGCCTGGTATTTCAGCTATGTTAGCTAGTAGTAAATATAATTGCATTTTTTCATTTTCCTACAGCATGGCACATTTCTACAATAAAGTAAGCAAACATGTAATACATTCAAAAATATACACTAACTGGGCAAATTAGGAGCACCTGTACACCTGCTTACCCATACCAGTATCTAATTAGCCAATCATGTGCTTCCAGCTCAATATTTAAGTCATACAGATACTGATCAGGAGCTTCAAGTAATGTTTACATTAAACACCAGAATTGGGAATAAAAATGGATCTCAGTGATTTCTACCATGGCATGACTGTTGCTGCCAAACGGGCTGGTTTAAGAGGTTCTGTAACTGTTGATCTCCTGGGATTTTTTCACGTACAACAGCCTTTAGAGTTCACACTGAGTGTGAACATCCAGAGAGCAATAGTTCTGCTGACTGAAGTGCCTTGTTTATGAGGGAGGGCAGAGGAGAATGGTCAGAGAGTTTTGAGCTGACAGAAAAGCTATGGAATCTCAGATAAACACTCTGTACAACTGTGTTGTGTAGAAAGGTGTCTCAATGTCAAACACTGGGGAAGATGAGCTATAACAGCAGAAAAGCATGTTAGGTTCCACTACTGTCAGCCAAAAACAGAAACTGAGACCACAGTGAGCACAGGCACACCAAAACCGAACAGTTGAAGACTGGAAAAAACGTGGCCTGGGTTCTTGAATCTCAATTTCTGCCGAGGCACACAAATGATAGGGCCTGAATTTGGCACAAAATTCAAGAATCCATGCATCTATCCAGCCTTGTTTCAACACTGCAAACTGGTAGTAGTATAATGATGTAGGGAATGTTTTATTGGTATACTTTGGGCCCATTTATACCAAACATCCATCGCTTGAATGCCACAGCCTACTTGCATATTATTGCTGTCCATGAGCATTCCTTCATCTCCACCTTTTAATGACTACTTTAGTGCACCATGTTACAAAGCACATGTTGTCTCACACTAGTTTCGTGAACATGTTGTCCTTCTGTGGCCTTCCCAGTCACTGGATCTGAATTCAACAGAATTCTTTTGGGATGCAGTGGAACGGGAGAGCCAGAGCATGAATGTGCAGCTGATGAATCTGCAGAAATTGTTTGATGCAATCAGGTCAACGTGGACAAGAATCTCAAAGCGATGTTTCCAGTATCTTGTGAAATCCATGCTATGAAACACCGAGGCTGTTTTCTAAGGAAAATGGCCCTACCCAGTATTAGTATAGTGCTCCTAATTATTTGCTCAGTAAGTTTACATTAAAAAAATAAATATAATGTATCTTATTTAGTAATATTTTTGTTGTTTCTGTCAGAAAAGTTCCAGGAGTGATGCCCAAGCTCACATTCAACAGCTCAGAAAACAAAGCTGTTCTGAATCTCATTTTCAGAATTAAGTAATTTATTCAAAACTAATTTTGTTCATTTCTATTGCTTATTTTATTTATTATAAAGTTAGTGCATTATAATTATTCACATTTCTGCAGCTTTATTTTGTTGCCATTGTTTTGTCACTCACCACCATTTTGGGAATTGTTTCATGTGCAATGGCCATGTTGTATGAATTATAAAAGATGGCGGCACAATAGTTTAAATGTCATAGTTATGGGATAAGAACTGTAAAATACAAATGTTTAGTTAGTAAATTAGTTAGGGAAAGGCTTTCAGTAAGAATTAAAACCTTTTGCAGTGTAATTTGACTTTTTGGTACTTGTTTTTCTGGCCCTTGATTATGCATATTTGTGATTTTACCAAGTATTTTGCGCTTCCCTCTATTCCTTAACTTCATTCCTGCTATCCCCTTAACTTATTTCACTTCCTAGTCTACTGTTTTTTTTAATTTATTCGTGTTTGGTTGTCTTTTATAAATTAGAGCATCAAAGAAAATTGTCAAACTGGGGAGTTCAAAAGCAGCCAGCTGTTCTTGGCAATGACGTTGGTCACATTATTTTCCTTGTGTGTTGTCTCCTGTTATAACATACTATGTGAGATTTATTTTGTTGTTTAATGCTGTTCTTATTATGAAAAAAAGTCATAATAGATTCAAATGTGAATTTAAAAAATCTAATCTGTATTTTAGATTAGTGCTTTAAATAAAGAGAACTGAAGTACTGTATATTGAAAAGATCTTTTGATTTGTTGTTTGCATTTGACAAAAGTGGTTTATGAAGTATTAATTAGTTGTATGCATCTTAGTGCTTGGGTACATTTGTCCCTTACACTGTTGGTTTTCTACTTTTGGTAAATAAACTATGTAATTAGAATAGGTCTATTTTCAATTAATTGAAGTCAAAGGAAAAAAAAAAAAGCTGTGCATTGGAGTGAAAAGCTGAAAACAGATGTCAGTGCTTAAAATAAAATGTTTTCGCAATTTTATACTTTCCAAAGATGTCAACATTCTGCTGTTTGCATAGGACTTAATTCAGTATTAAGTGGTTCGTCGTGTGGTGGGTGCAGCAGCACACTGCAATCAGTGCATGCTCCCAACCTTGGTGATATGTTTTCCAAGGTGAATGTTTGGAGTCACTTTTATTACAATTATAACCTTAATAAGAAGGGGTTTCCTCCTTTAACTGACTTCTTTATTAACTCTTTGAGGGCTGAATATTTTTTCCAAAAAACACTATGGCTTCACATAGAAATCAACATAAAATGTCTGTTGCTGCATGCTCTGGCTGCCAGTTTGCCAAGAATGTGTGGCAGGCAAGCTGCCAGGCTGTGTTCACATGGCTGCACGGGGCAGCAGCAGCAGTCACAGTCATAGTGGATTACAATCTGGTTTCTACCTCTTATCATTGTTAAGTGGCAGTCCTCCCAGGTGAACAGTGCCATAGGCTGTGTCAGCTACATGAACCTGTTCAGCACCACGATTAGCTAAGGACCAATCTGGAAAACTTCATATTTTTTTTTTTGGATCGCTTGTATCAAAATCAGAGTCCGACAAGTCTTAGTCCAATTCAGAGAGAACAGGCAAAACGTCATCCATGGAGTATTTTGCTTTACACATTCACTTTGATCTCTCGCCAGATGTCAGTGCCATTTTTGCCATTGTCTGCACCTTGCTACTCACGGGAGTGCAGGAAATCTCGTTCATACCCAATGAAGCTAACTTTCCTTCTACCAAAGAGAGTTTAACTAAAATGTAACGGCTGGTTTTGTCACAGTTTACAGCTGATTACCGATTATCGTCAACTCCTCCTTTTGACAAAAGTCAACATCAGCCCTGAAAGAGTTAAACTGAACCCTGAGAACTAATGAATGATTGAAACACAGCTTTGTAATTTAACATCACGTGTACACAGCGGTGTCCAAATTATAATAGCACCTTCTAAACCTGCTGTTAGGTGTTGCAAGGCACACGTCTAAAATAAAAAAAATTAATTTCTTCTTACTGTTCACTTAGTTTTCTACACAATGGGTTCCATCCTTTTCCAACTTCTCCTCTCCACCTGAACACAACTCCTCGTGAATCTTCTGTTGGCTTCCTTTCTCTATCTCTGTACTGTTGTTTCTTCATCCTCTCTATACAGTAATTAAGCACATGACTTGCAGGTAATACGCTATATGGCCAAAAGTTGATGGACCATCACAACAATATGAGCTTGGTGGACATCCCATTCCAAAACCATGGACATTAATATGGATTTGCTCTCCTTTTGAGTTATAACAGCCTTCACTCTTCTGGGAAAGCTTTCCACAAGATTTTTGTGAAATTTGTGCAAATTCAGCCAAAACAGCATTTGTGAGGTCAGGTACTGATGTTGGACAAAAAGACCTGGCTCGCAATCAGCTTTTCGATTCATCCCAAAGGTGTTCAATAGAGCTGAGGCCAGTCCTCTGTGCAGGCTGCTTGAGTTCCTCCATGTCTTTATGGACCTGCCTTTGTGCCTTTTAAGTCACTTAGCTCTTCCCCATTCTGTTGCCAACGTTTATCAAAGGAGATTGTATGGCTTATGTGCTTGATTTCATGCATCTTTTAATAATGGGGTGTGCTTAGACGCCTGAACACAATAATATTCTGTATCTAGACCGCTTCCCATAACTCTAAGTTCAACTTCATGACATCACGATAATTTGTTGTTTTCATTCAGAATTTTCAGTCAAACTGCATAACTATTACATATATTGGCTCTGCATTATACTGTATAAGACACTTCATAGATCAAACCTATAGGCAGTGTTCGTGTGTTTTGTACAGCTGGTGCATCAGTAGGCAAAGTGACTTGCTCAGGGTCACTCTGAGTCCGAATCCATGATAAAATCAGCTACCATGGGTTTGAAGTTCAACGGATTAGCTGCTGTGAATTAAGAAGTAAAGTACTCAACAAAATGCTATAAACACTATGAAACTCTAAAGATTTTGCACTGAAATAATACTCTAAATGTATAAAAATACATTATTTCTTCCATTACATAACAAAATAATACAGAATAAGGTTTGCTTATATGAAAAATGAAGATAGTAGAATATCTTCATTCATTCAACAATCTATATTGCAGCTGTAATGTTAAAAAATATCCTAATTTATTTGCAGGAATACTAAACAGTAGCTGTTGGTGCTCTTGTGACCACCTACTCCCACACATTAGTTAAGAGTAACTAGATTACCTTATTAAGCGTGATGGCACATGACAACCTGAGTAGCCTTGATAAGAACCTGCAAAACTGCAGGGCTTTATCCATAAATATGAATTTGCAACAGCAGCCATTTGATAATGAGCAAGCACAAATGGAAGCATTAATGAATACATATTTTTTGTCACAGCAAACAGGGTGTATTAATAAATGTTTTCTTAAATATAAACAATTTTCATTTGAAATGTTATAATATAATTGCAAATACTACCATGTGTTACCATTTAAAACAAAACATGAATACTAATGGTGGGGAAATACTCAATTATTAAATGTTAGTAATAAACAACATAAAATGCACAGTACACTAGGCATATATTACAATAAATAGATCGCAGTTGATTGATGTGCTCTTGTTTTCATTGTTTTGGAAAGGTGATAGACAACTAATTACTTTTTAGGCACTTTTCTACAGGTGAATTATTTTCTAGATGAATTACAGCTCATCAGTTTACTAATGTCTTCACATTTTGTTAAACATAATTTCCATCAATCATTCTTTATTGTATACAATGTTTAATGACTACCATTACATAAATAACTTAACAAGCAATCATCAACAGTTTTTCAGAGCAATCTGTAAATATAGCACAATAACAAATACATTTTTTCTTTCACTAGTTATCTCAAATTTTTTAAACTGTTTCTCTATTACTATTTGCTATTGCCTGTGATACCAGAATAGACCCTGGCTTGCAACACTGCATTTTACAAAACCACTTCAGAAATGCTTATGAATGGATGCAGAGTTTAAATTGTAAACTAGAATGGCCAATAATATTTCTGTTCTTCTTTTGCCAACATACTGTCTACATTGCAGACTACAGGGAGCTGTTTCTCTGCACCAGTTTACTAATTTTATAAAACAGCTTTAAAACAGTTCTTTCTATTAATCCAGTTGATGGAGCTACTCTTTAAAATATTTTTCATCAGTAGTGGCATGGCAGGGGTGTAGACTTTTTTTTTTTAATTCTAGTTTAAAATTTCATTCATGCCTTTTTTGCCAGGTTTGGACTTTCAGGCTCCAGTTTAATGACTAGATGGGTGGATTTGATAAATGTTTTGTTGCTTACGTATTTTATTATGAAGACTAAATATTCATGCTTTCCATATGAAGTATAATTGCACATTTCATGAAAATAAATATAAGAAATGTAAAAAAAAAAAAAGGTCTTAAGTTGGATCTGTACTACTATAAATGCAGCCCTAATCACTATAAAGGTATAAATGTATTATACACTTGTGAGTGTTTTATGGTAACTTTAGAAACATATGAATGAGTTGTTAGAGACTGTGCAGCACATACTGCATATTAAACTTTATGTGTATCAAGCTTTCCTTTTGGTTTTATTGATATCTTTAACACAGTTCAGTGATTGTTGAGGTGGACTTGTTTGAGGTTACAATAAATCTCATAAAAACAATGTGACCTGAAGTCAACTTTATTTGAGCATACAGACCATTAAAGTATAAAACATATTAGACAATGTTTTCTGGAAAACATATTAAAGAAAACAGATTTGACTATTAAACCATATGGTGCACTTTCGATGTCCATTCACTACTTATGGCAACTTCATTACCTAGTTGCCTTGTGAAGAACAAGCTGCTCTACTGGGAATCACACCCAAGAAATCATAAGGCTGCTTATTGAGAGACAAGTTAAACTTTTCCATACTTTTAAAATATATACTTACATTAGTATATTTATAATGCATATATGTGTGTATATATATATATCCCGGACACAGACAGACGCGGACTCTTTTCTCTTTTCTTCTGTCACCACCACTCCTCTCTTGTAAGCGCCGTCTTCTTCCATGCCTCTCCAGCTCCCCAAGTGGAGTGTGGTGGCCTCCTTTATACTGCACCCGGAAGTGCTCCAGGTGCTTCCCGATTAACATCTGGCTGCACTTCTGGTTGTGGCAGAAGTGCTGCATGCCAAGGCTACGGAGCTGTCCAGGTGCCCCGCAAGGTTGAGCTTCAAAGCTCCAGTTTATGAGGGGCTGCCCTCTCGTGTACCGGGTGAGGCACTGTTGGTGATATGTCCACTCCCCCGGTCTTCTCCTCAAAAGGGCATCCCGACCAGACAAGATTCCCGGCTGTCCATCACAATATATATATATATATATATATATATATACTTCTTAAATGTGTAGGTTTGATTATTTACAGTACTTTAAAAATGTCTTCCTTTCTTTTCACTTTTACTTTTCTTTCATTACTGTCTAAAGTTCCCAGATCCTGATCTTTCAGCCATTATCAATGTGCTAAATGATCGCTTATCCTAACAGACAGATAATAAATAAATGAGTGTCATCCACTCTCTGACACACTAACACTGAGTACTTTCAGGCAATGAGTCTATCTATCTATCTATCTATCTATCTATCTATCTATCTATCTATCT
>JANRMT010062792.1:35981382-36022172 GCA_026402145.1 Polypterus bichir lapradei
TCTATCTATCTATCTATCTATCTATCTATCTATCTATCTATCTATCTCTTTGTGTTTCTGGTTTCATCTTGGTTTCTTCTCTGATTTTATGACCCCACATGTCCTTTGACCATTCTGCCTTTCCCTTTAGTTTATCTCCTGGACATTTGTTTGTCTGTGTCTGTGTATTGCCAATCTTATGTCATATAGAGAGTGCTTGAAGTCATATTAAGAGGGCTGAGTAGATTTCTTAGAGAATCACAAATATGAAAATGTCAGTTTTACCAAAACAATGACCCAGAAATCAGAAACAAAATAGTGGGAAAGTCATAGCTTGTGAGTTCAAGCATCCATGTTTTAATGTAAATGTTTAGATCAGAATTATCACGAAAACATCTCTCAGAATATTACTTTTTATGTAATGTGCATTTGTTCATGTTTAGAAATGTTTAGATGATAATTAAAGCTTGTAATGTAGTAAGTAAAGAATAAAAATAAAAGAAAAACCCAAGAACTCCACCACAGCACTAAAACACAGATTGATCTGTTGATCACATACAGTATGGCAGTTTCAAGGCAACAAAGGACGAAATCTCAAAAAGACATGAGCTAAAAAAAAACTTTCCCTTGTGGTTATATTTTTATATGTCCACACATCTTTTCACGCTACAGAAAAGCTACAATAAAAAACTTTATTTAAATATCCCCAGCACATATCAATCTATGTACAGTAAACTTTAATCTGTAAACAATTAATAAAAAACTAAAGCTTTCACTCTCTGCCAACAACAATTTCAATGGCTGAATTTAATTTGACCCAAATGACATGAAATAGGGCATATTGTTTAAATTACTTAGAGCAGCCAGAGACACCATGTTCAATTTAGTATTACAAAATACTTCATTTTGTAAGATTTTGACATCATGTATTCATAATTGGTCATTCTAAGTCTTAGTTGTTTCTCAAATAATATGAAACTAAATCCCTTACTAGTGAGGACCATGTAGCAGAAATAAAGATGCTTAGTTAACACAAACAAATCAGTTACATTAATTTTTCTGGAGGTTTCACTTTAAAAAGAACAGTGATATTAGTTATAGTCTATATTTATGTTTGATATTAAATATTGAGGGCAGCATTATTGTGCAGTAGTACTGCTAATCATTGTGCATGTTCTCCCCATGGCCACAAAGGTGTCCTCTAGGTGCTCCATTTTTCAAAGACTTGCAGGATAGGTGAATTGGCAATGCTAAATTACTGTATCCATGGTGTGGGTGTTCGTGCGTGGGTATGTGTTGCCACTACATTGAACTGGCATGCTTTCCAGGGATTGTTCATGCCTTGTGCTCTATGCTTGCTGGGTTAGGCTCCAGCTTACCTGCCACCCCAGTCAGGATAAAGCAGGTTTGGAAGAAGAATGGATGAATTAATTATAGAAGTCTCTCTATTAAAAAAAAAAAAGTCCTGTTGAATGAATGACAAGTAGACAATACGTGATCTTCACGTTAAGATCACAAAAGACAAATAAAAGAACCGCAAGACAAAAGAGAATGGGCAAAAAAAAAACAGTAGTGTAAAGAGAAGCAGCACACACAGATACATGTGTCTCAGTGCACATCATTCAATGCACAAAACGTAGATTTTCACAATAATGGAACAGACACTATGAGAATCTGTGGACCCGCAACAGTAAAAGCAACGACAAGTTTAATTTCAAACAAAACACAATTCGGTCAGGTTTCACTACCAGATTTTAGTTAATGCAGCATAGTTGTTCAAAAATTTCTGAAGATCTTTGTGGTCCAAAACAGTAGTAAAGTTAAGATGAAGCAATACGTACATACATAAATGACAGCTGTTCTGATGTTAGGGTGAACTTAAAAATCAAAACTGGCAGATATACTATTAATATATTATTAATTAAATGTGGGATCAGCAGAGTATAAACATTACAATTTAGATGTTTCAGACAAAAGAGGAATAGTTAAGCAGACAAACATTAGACAAAACAGGTAAAGAGTGCATTTCTACATTAGGGTAACAGTTATTATAAAGAAACATTGATAGGGAATGAAAATTCAATATCAGTAAAAAATTTACTGTCTTTGTAGGGTCAGTACATCCCATGTTATGTTTTCACCTTCCTCTGACCACTTGTTGTTAACTACATATTGAGTAGCAGCAATTCACAAATTTGTGAATGACTGTGGGAGTGGCAACAATTGTAGAAAGGTACAACCTCTGACATTTAAGGATGGATCGATTACTCTGGGCTGCTTAAATAACATGGAGACAAGTTCAAAATGGGTTCAGGCTAATTACTGAAAAATCAATAAAGATAGTAAATACTGTAAAGAAGCAAAGACAAGGTCAAAAAATTAGAAAAGCCCCAACACGTTCATCTGTTCATTCATCTTTCACACCCACTAATCCAATTCACAAGTGGTAAGACGGAGATCGATAAATTATTAAATAAAATGTGTGCAGAGTAATAGTTACACAAAGCAGTATCATACTCTCAAAAATATCTGATATTCTGTACAATACATGCAACTGTACATTTTAGTTGTTTAGTGGCACTTTTATCCTAAATATACTTATATTACCATCACAGGATGCAATTTGGCTGACAGGAATCTTCATGAATGTAGCTGCTACACAAATGAATTACGTTTATTTATTTTATTTAAGCAATGTTTAATGTTAAATTATATTTAACCGAGAAGCTCTAGATTAAAAAGAGGACAGGCTAGGAGCCAGAATGAAGTTCAATAATAACTCTCATAAATTGTAAATTGGGAAGTTATTCTTATTAAAGCTGTTGCACTTGCTAGTAAGGCCAGTCAATTGATCTATAGATTGTCATTATATTTGCAATAACAAATACAGTATAACTGACATCTGCTTGATAACTTTTATTATTGTTTCATTTCAGTTACAGATTCAAGTCATAGTATTTATATGCCTTTAAATAACATACATGTAGACTAACATAATATGGAATATAATCAAATTATTGTTCCAAAACGTATTTAATAAAATGCTGAATTTGAATTTGATAAGCAAGTTATAAAATTAATGTATTGGTGGATGGGTATGGCTATTAGTTAAATTTAAATGAAAACTACATTTCAGTTTGTTATTATTTCTTTCTTAAACATTCATTAAACCCTTTTATTTCTTTAAATCTCATGGATTGCACAACATGCCCCATAAAGGAAAGTTTTTTGGGGGTGTCTGGTTTCATTATATAGTTTCACTCCTTGTCACCTGTCTTTTCTCAAGGTAATAATAATAATAATAATTCTGTACATTTATGTAGCGCTTACCTCACTTTTCAAACCACATTACACAATGAGTGAGAAGCCACTTCAACCACCACCATTGTGTAGCATCCACCTAAATGATGCAATAGCAGCCATTTGGCACCAGCACACTCGCCACACATTACCTGTAAGAGACAGTTAGCCAATTAGAGACAGGGGATGATTAGAATGACCAGGCCATGGTGGGCAATTTAGCCTGGACATCAGTGTGTATATAAAGGAGAAAGAGCTTTACAGGAAGCAGTGATGTATGGCTCATCGTTTTACTGTCTTTATTGAATTAATCTGTAACATGTGTGATCAACTAATCAGTAGTGTTTGTTTGTCAATGTTAATACTTATAAAATAATATGCAGTATACAGCTATATGCATTTAAACACTATGTACGCTATATAACATTATAAAATCAAGAAGAAGAAATTTACAGTAATCATAATACCAATTTAATCACCTTTCTTCTCCAAACATGTTTTTCCACAAGCTTAATCATATCTAAGAAGATATTTTTTATTGAGCAAAATTGTTTAACTTGTAAAGTTGCCTAATGGCCTACACCTGTTTTGCAACATCTAATTGTTTTTGCCTATTAAAACAAAATTCTCTGATTTATATGTATTTCTTTATATTATGTATACACACTTCCCTGAATCTGAAATGGTCTGGTCTAACTCCAAACATCTGACAACATCATCATGAATAACATGTACAAAATCTGATGTAAGTGTTGAGACTGATGTGGCCTCTCTAATATCGGGTTGATAGATCATTTCAGAGTTTGGAATGTTACAAAATCTGCCTCACATGGTGCTTTTATTTTTGGTTAGAATTAATAATTAATGTGTCTGTAAACAATTACACTATTATGCCTTCCTTAAGGAGTTTGAAGAAATCTGAAATAAAGTGATGATATAATTAGGCCAAGCTGGTGTGCAGACACATCGGGGGAAGTCATGCAACTATGGTTCCTGCCGGACTTTACCAGGCTGAATATATGTGTAACAGTGGCATTGTTGGCAAATGCTGTTGGGGCAGCATGGACCTGGGAGAGAGACGCTTTCATAAAGAAGTTGTGCAGAGAATGTGTGTGTGTGGGTGTGTATGCATATGAGTGAGTGAGTGAGTGAGTGAGTGAGTGAAAGAGAAAGAGAGAGAGATAGCAATGATGAAGTACATGGAGATTCACTCGAAAGAGGCCCTGAATATTCTGTTGTAACTCCTATTAGGATGAAGTAATCTGAACCAAAGAATATGCTATATACCTTAACGTATATGTAATCAATTGAATTAGATGCGATGTTGGAAGTTGTTTCCGTTTTCTGCCAGACACATTTCGACGCGGCACTCCATGTTCCTGAACGTAGCACACCCCAAAGGAAGAGGTCTGGTGGTGTCAGATTTGGCAACTGTGGTGGCCAAAGCCCCTTTGAAATTATCCTGTTGCAGAAGAAGAACTCAATTTCTGCCATGCTCCTTGCCGATGTGTGACACGTTGCTCCATCTTGCTGGAAGTAACCTTTCGTTAACTCACGTTGCTTCTGACATTGCTTAAACAAATTGGTAACCCAATAGGTTTGCACCATGAAGACATGCTGCTCAATACTGTACACCACCATCCTGATGAGAAGTCAAGTTACTGAGTGAAGGGGTATGGGCGGTGTGCACCTAGAAGTTGCATAGGCATCTGATCTTGCTTGAAGCTCCATAAACTGTGGAGCGCACTGCAAGTTGTTTTGTTCAGATTGCTTTGTCCTAGCGAGAGTTATTACAGTATATTCTGGACCTCTTTCAAGTGAATCTCCCTGTACTTAGAGAGTAGTATTTATTAGTGTTGTTTTGCTTCATAAATCCAATGGCTTGGGTATGTGGCCTGGAATGATCCTGGCTTGGATCCACAGATGGAGGTGGGGCAGGTGAGTACAGCTGCTGTTGTCTCTGACCAAAACTGAGTTGTGTGAGGTGGAACCAGCAACACCAATGATTAGACAGTAGATACAGCAAAAAACAAGATCATCGGATTTGCATGGAAGTAGCCATGAAAGATGAAATCTGTGACAGCATCATTGGAGGGTGGCTAATCAAGGAGACGGATTCTAGTAAACCTCACCTGAGGGAGTAAGGAAGAGAAATTATATATCACAATATATTGGGATACTAGCACCGGTAATGATAAAATGGTAGCCAAATAATGCCATAAAGTATCACAAAAACTAAGAATTCATCCATATATTATTTTATCCTAGAGTACAACCAATAAATTACAATATTCAAAGAAATCAACAGTGAAAGTAGATACACTAAGGGAAAATTAAGGTTTTCAGACAGTGAAATGGAAAATGCTCCAGAATTGTATTTTTATTATGTTTCCACATGTGAATAAGTTGATAATCCCCCAGCAGTAACAGGGAATACTGGAGATACTTAAATATTTTGAAATTGTACAGGAAGATGTGCTGCTTGGATTAGAAAGGCTGAAATCAAACAAATCACCAGGACCAAATAATATTTATCCTTGAGTGCTTAAGGAGGTTAATGAGTGCATAAACCCTTAACTTGGCAAACATCACCTCACACAAATTTTCTAGATTGGAAGATAGCAAATATTACCCCATTTATATAAAAAGGATGATTGAGTGGATCCAAGTAAGTATAGGCTTGTAAGCTTAACATGTATCACGGGTAAATTAATCTAAATAATTATAAAGGAAAAGACTGAACATCACATGCAAGAATAGGTGTATTTATGAACAGTTAGCATATGATCAGATGGGTAGATTGTGTTTCACTAATATTTTGCAATTCTATGTGTAAGAAACAAAAAGATTAACTAGAGACACGCATATGATATTGTTTACCATAATTTTCATTAAACATGTAATGAAAACAAGTCCCACATAAGACGCTAGACATGAAATTAAAATAATGTGGAATTCAGGGCACTATGTGTATTAAAGTGCAAAAACTGGCTCAAGGAAAGGGTTCTGGTGCAGGAAACATCAGTATTTCACAATTTTAACAGTGCTAGCTCAATGAAAATTTCGACATACTCCATAAAGAAATATTTTTCTAGATAAGAAATTGCATTGACTGTATCATGGAAAGGTGGAAATTTTTGATCATGACAAAATAAGTTGAGTTTGCTAAAAATATTTTAACAATACATGAAATTTTTAGGGCAAGTTGACTGCAAATTTAATTTCTGCAGAACAGCACCATCTACTGGAAGATGAGAAGCAGCATTCCAGTTGCCCTTTATGTAGCAATGCTACTGATATATAGTCTACTAATTCCAATCATGCCTCTTAGCCACATTCACATTCTTAGCACTGGCATGGCTCGTTATAGAGTTGTTATTGTCTAATGGTTACCTTCACAACTCTGACATCATATTACATTTAAAAAGACTATATTGTAGAGTTCACATACATGTATTCTGCTGTCAAGCGATTTGTCTTAACTGAAGAAACTGAATTGCCCTGTTGTTAGTGTTTGTCTGTGTTGTGCACATCTTAGCTTCCCCTCTGTATTATGATTCCTGAGTATTTTGCTCTAACTGTTCTGTCTTATCCACAGCACTCTTATCCACATAGAGATATACCTGTAGTAACTTTGGAGTCTTTAGCAGCAAGTTCAGTATGCACAGGATGTGTACATTGTACCTGTATATATGCTGAGTGGGAAGGGCATTCTGCTACTGGGGTAATGCATTTTTTCACTAATATGAGGAACCAGTCTGGAGGAACAGGGACTAGGAATACTAGTGAAATGTGAATGAAAGACAAAGAGACACCCCCATTATTTTGTGCCCCTCAAATTTATTCTTCAATGTTTTTCCTCCTCACAAATATGGCTTAGTTTTGTGTTATTCAAGTGTGCATTGTAATTAAAATGTCTGTTGACAGCACTGTTGCCAGCCCAGTGAACTTTAGTTTTCTGTATTACAAGATTAATAAAAGAGATGTTAATTATAGCAGGATCAAAAGCCTTCATATGTTTGAGATTCACATCTAGTGAATTTAGTAGCCTAACTACAATTTGGAATTGCAAAAGAGGACAGATAAAACAAGTGCAGTATCATAGCCAGGACTCTACCAGATGTAATACATCTGTATTTGGCCATTACAACCAAACTTTCCAAAGTGTAGAAAAGTCTTGGCTATAGTCCCAAAAATGTTAACGACTATCAAGGGAAGGTCTGGAATACTTTATGACTTGTGTTTGCACGATACTAATCAAAGGCAAAGGGAGCTGTTTTTACAATGGCGTGGATTGTTAGGAAATAGTATAAATTGTAATTGTTTTTGTTTTGATAGTAAATGGTTTGGTTTTAAGCATTTGGCCTAAACTAACATAATCATGTACTTGCTAATACTGACGGTTGAAAGGGGCTTCTCCTCTGCTGACAACTTGCAGCCCAGTTTATTTATGCTACAGAATATTTATATATATTTTTAACTACTATGTCAATTTGTTAAATTTGACACTAAAAATACTGCAACAAGTAATTAAATAACATCTTTATAGAACTACTTTACTTAGTGGATTGACTATGCAATACTACACATTGGTAAGTTTCATATATAATATTTTAAAACAAATCTTTCATATTTTAGGTAATGCCATACTGGTTAACCGACTTTTGCTGGATGCTGGATTTACAGCTGACCTGGTTAAATACTGGAAAAATCAAAATCCGTAAGTACTTCAACGATTTTTTCCTTGTATCTTCCAAGTACTGCATTTTTTAAGACTCTGTACCATTATGTAATGGCAACTTAAAATAAAAAAGAAATTTTTAGGAGTCTTGCAGATCAGTGAAACGTAAGTACAACAGATGATGCGCGGCTAACTTTGGATATCACAGATTAGAGAAGATGGATCAATCTATTAATGAACCCACTAAATTACTTTGTCAAATGAGTAATGTTTAAAGTTTTTAATTTAGCAGATTTGTTTAAACTTTACTTTTTGAATATTGATGGGACTACAGTGACATGTTTCTCCTTGTGTGGTAAAAATAAGCTCTATTAATAAATTAAATATCATCTAGTTTCCTGAAATTTTCTTGCTAGATCTGCTGTAGGATGACCCACCTCCATGTGTTGGCAGCTTTCTGGGGTGCTTGCTTGTATTTTATGTTTTGAATCAGTGACCTTTGCATCCTTATCTATCTGCATTTTCATATTGAGCCCACTTTAATGAAATTAATTAATCGTAATTCTAGATGTGAATGTAATGGTTTTGTATTAACTTGAATAATGGAATAGGATAATAGGTGTCAAAGTGGAGCAATTATCAAGCAAAATGTCTAGCGTAAAGACGCTGAAATGTTACAAAGCAAGCTGTTTACTTTAACAGCCCCCTTTTAGTATTATTTTTTCTTTTTAAACTCAAATGTGTTTATTTATGTTTCAAATGTAGTCGAGGAGTTCTTGCTCGGTTTGCTGCTACAGATGGCGGGATCACAAGAGTTTACCCAAAAAGGTAAGGACACCTTTTCTGCTTTTTTCTTTTTCCTTTTTTGTAGTGTTACTTTAAAGCGTATGCTTGTTAAATTGTAAGTAACAAAATACAAGGCCGGTCCCCCAAAATGCAATAAACCATGACCATATAAATTGACCCAGGCATGTGGGTCTAATCACTTGGCATGCTGGATATGTTTATTTCATTACTTACAAGTCAAGTTTTAAAATTATATGAATGGTCACATTTTAAGATGAGAGCTTTGCATACATTGAATTAATAAGGCGTCTAAACACACACTGCATTGTGCTATGCTTTGTTTCACTTGATAAATATGTTGAAAATGGTCTTGAAATGGAAGTTGTGTTGTAATTATTATTAAACTTTAACCTTTTAAATGTTTTCCCTTTCAAAAATATACATGTTTTTGATATTTTTTTTCTGACACTACAAAAGTGAATCTGCAAATTGAATGTTATAAACCAATTCTTGTAAAGCGTTTTAATGTTTTAACAATTATCATGACCGGCTGGTTTAAACTGAGTTAAATATTTCATGTGGCCACTATAAAGGGGAAAAATGTAACTGTTCCCTTGAGTCTTATCATGCTCGCATTCTATAAGATAACATATTTCTTTCATGTAGAGACAAGGTTCTTTTGTGGATGAAAGTAATTATTTTTAAAAATCACAACATATTCAAAAAATAGCACCATACACTTTTGTTATAAACACTGTTTTACATAGCATGTATTATTTTATACCAGAAGAATTCGTGTAAATCACATACAATCCACATTTTCAAAGCAGCCTGATTAAGATTAATATGATAACACTCACATGTGTATATAAATTTAAAGTCTATTTAACTTTTTAGCCTTTTGCTGGAAAAATTAGCTTGACTAGTGTTTGTTTTTACTAACCTCCAGGACTATTATAGTTCATAAACACATAGTTCTCATTTTTACAAGAGAATACCCGTAGAAAAATTAAAGCAATTTATTACATCTTTATGCTTTATCCATTTCTTTCAGTTCGGGAGAAGAATGGGCTGAAAATGCCGAAACCTATGAATCTAGCTTTTACAAGCGGAGTTTAGATAATGGATTTTATATCTTTACTGCACCCTACTTCAACAGTAAGTTTATTTAATTTGTCTATTTTTATTTTTTAAATATACCACTGAGCTGCTTAAGAATTTTTAAACTGTAAAAAATAAAAAAACAATTCTGTTTTTTTTTTCTTTTTAATTATGACATAGTACAACTCTTTTCAGAAAGTATGAATTGTAAAATTGTTAGATGGTTTTGTACCAGTGCTGTCATGATTGATTCTTTTGCCTCCTTGCGCAAGGCTCTTTAGTTCAAATCTTGGCCCAGGCACTGTCAATGCCGAGTTTGTACATTTTCTCATTTTTGGGGTTCACCTCCCAGAATTAAATGACATGATGTTAGCTTAAATGGTAGCTCTAAATTAGGCAGTTAGTCAATTTAACCTGCATTTGGTCAAGAGCTGGTTGTAGTCTTCACCCCAAAGCAGCCACTGAACTGTTTTTGTCAGTTTTTTGTAACATTTATATAAGCACAGTTAGACCTTTGGCCATTTATTTATCCGATTTTGACTCCCTGGTTAGACCAGATCCTAAAACAGAGCCATTAAATGTGAGCCTGTACTCTACCTCTGGAATTTGACTATCAACAACTTAAAGAACGTTCTAAAGAACTGCAGAATAGCATACATTTTTAAATTACTCTGTTGGCTCATTAATGTGACATTTTTATATTGAAATACATAGTGTGCAGGCTATTGTATATATACAGTATATATATATATATATATATATATATATATATATAGCTAGATAGATACTTTATATATATATATATATATATATATATATATACACACACAGTATGTTTGCTTTTTAACTGAGTTCCAGTGTTGGTAAGAACTTTGCAGTCTTTATGGCATAGCAATAAAGCAACTAAATGTAAGAGCGGTCCATCCAGATCTTAAACATTCTGGCAAACTAGAGTATCTGACTAATATTTATATTATAAATATAATAAATTATAAATAAATGTAATATAAATATCAGATTGTCATTGGAGCCTGGGGCACACATACTGTACTAAACCAGCAGATGAACTGTTCTAAGAGTAACTGAAAGGGCACAATTAACAATACCCTGTCAAAATAGCCCCCTAATCTGTGTTATTTGCATATTCTCCCTGGATCTGCTTATGGTTCTTCTAGGAACTGCAATTTCCTGCCACATATCAAAGATAAATAGGTTTGAGAATATATGACAATCCAGGAAAGATTCATTTCTACCTTAGACCGTATACTGATGCGTGATACATTGTAGCTCCTTGTGATTCTTCCTTGGAATAAGTATATGGTCTTTTAAACTGTAAAGAACATGAATCTGTCCCTAACACTGACTCAATTTGTGACCCTGACTGAGCCACATGAATAGCACCTAATCATCGAAATACAATAACACACTGGTAATTGAATTTAGGAATGATGTTCACTATGGAAACGCTGGCTTTGTATGCCATTGTGAAAATCTTAGTATCAAATAAAATTGAAACATTCCTAAGAACTATCTTTTGTATCTAATACATTGTTGATCTCTTTTGTTGCATTTTTGTGATATATAATGCCTTTTGTGTTGAGCATTGTGCTATAATACTTTACATAAGCTGTATAATACAAATAACAGAAACACCAATTTATTTTTGCAATTGCAGCCCAGTATGAAAACTTATTCCTACTGAGTCCAGAGATGTTGTACTTTGCACAGAAAATGCTTACCAATATTCAGTTATCCACTTTTAATTTCAATTTTTGCTCTTCAACTCACCTAATATATCAAGTATTTTTTTCAATTTGGTGTGTTGCTCAAGCTCTTTTGAACACATTGGCCTTTTTTCAATGTTGGACTCTGCTGAATCAGAGAAAAATCCCACCACCAACTATGCCAACATCTTTAAAATAAGTAATTTGAGTAGCTAAAACCAAACACATTAAGAAACCTTCTTATTAAGCAGTTTTAGGTTTCAAATGTGCACTGGGTATTTCTGATTTTTCTGACAATTTTCCATCAAGCTCCTTTGAGTATATGCATTAAAGTGTGTTTTATGAGCTTTTCAAAGACCAAACCCCAGATTTAACTTTCTTCAGTTTGGTCTTGCCTGTTCTTTATCCAGCATGCAGGTTGTATTCCCATAGATATTCACCAGAGGCCCAGGCACTTAATGCAGGTTTAGTAGGCTTTACCTACCTGTCACTCTTTATTATCTAAATGCCAAATCTCTGGCAGTAGTCACAAAATAAAAGGAGTTTTCATTTTGCACCCACTTTAGCTAAATTAAAAGAACATTCTCAATGCAAAGAATTAAAATTATACATACTGTATCTGAGGCAGGTATTCTGCAACTGGTTATGGATTGCATTGGCTGTTTATACAAGTGAAAGTGGTTGCAGATAACTGGCTTGACTAATCTGAGGTCTCGTATGTAAACCATTCTTTCTTGCCAGAACAAATAAAGATTATGCTTAAGGGCATCTCAGTGACTAAGCCATAAAAGCATTATGTGTAGCCATAATAGAGAGGCTGTGAGGTCAGGGAATTTCCAGCTGTACTTCTTTTAAAAGCTTTCAGCTGGAGCACTTTTGGGTGGTTGTGTACTTCCTAGGAGTTGTCCAAGGAAACACCATTAGAAACTAACAGAAAGAGCAGTACTCATTTTTTATACAGCACCTCCTGTACTGAAGAATCATCTCAGCCTTCACATTTTGTCCCGTTTTCTTTATTAGTGTCTTTCACATTGTCATGTTGGTGGACTAAGCCAATAACTCTTTAAAAATGAAAAATGATTAGGATATACAGTACATATTAACATCTGTACAAACCTAAAATTAAAATTGTGCAATGGGATTGACACATTTTGGCAAAATACCTTATGTAAAGCACAAACCTTAAATATTTAATGTATTCAGTTACTCTACAGCATTTGAAAGAAGACCTCTCCATTAATCACCCATTTCAGCAAGCTAGTAACTAATAAACATCTGCTCTTCTGCATATTCTGGATAGTTGTTAGGTGTTTTACTGTTGTATGCCCTTACCTATTTGATAATTACTTTGTCAGCTTACTGTCATGTTTCAATTCTTCAATTAATCTGTGATGAAGGTTGTCAGGTTCAGTAGTTTCTGTTATTTTTATTCTTTTTCTATGATTATTTTTATTATTTATTTTTGCTTATCACATTCCATTCTTTAGCTCGTCATCATCTTCTGTTCTAGGGATCTTAAATGACTGTAAACTTATGACATTGCTGGCAAGTGACAGAATGGGCAGAGTAACCTGAGTCCGTGTGTGATGTAAGGTGACCATTTTCCCATATATAAGGAGGCCTGGAAGCATGTTAATATAATTAGGATTCTTAATACTGGTCAAGATTTTAAAGCACGTTTTTGGTCTGCTTTTATTTAGTTGAGTGTTGAGTTATTCAGGGAGCCACATACAGCTAATAATGTTTAATCTTCAATAAGTAGTCTATTTTTTTCATAGGGCAATAGGGCATGTCTTGACTTTTAATACCATGTGCTGTTAATTTCATTTATCTTTGTTTGTACAAGTCCCAGGAGGTTATGCTCAAGCTTTATAACATACTGGTGGGGCCTCATGCATAAACGGTGTGTACGCACAAAACTGTTGCGTACGCCCATTTCCACACTCACATCACGATGTATAAAAACTAAACTTGGCGTAACCCATACACATTCTCACGTCAGCTCAAACCATGGTGTACGCAAGTTTTAGGCTTGATTATGCAAAGTGGCGGCACCCAATGTTAAAGGAAAGCTACTGTTCCTGTGTGCTTTCCCTTTATTTTTTAGAATCACATCCATGACGCAGCTTTATCAAAAACACTGTGTGACAGACATCCAGGGAACTTGCCCCACTGGGATGTCACAAGACGGGAAGGCCTGGGAGAAGGGCAGTATCTTCTTTGGAATGTAAGAGGGCAGCCACCCTGGATTGTATGGGGGCCATGGACCTGGGGAGCTCAACCCTGTGGAGCGACGTGGCCACCGCCTGGGGATGCCTAGGTAGCTCCGGAACTGTGGTATGCAGCACTTCCGCCGCACCCGGAAGGGCTGCCAGAAGAAGAGATGAACTCGCTAGCAGCACTTCCACCACACCCGAAAGTGCTGCCAGATGTTAATTGGGGAGCACCTACAGCACTTCCGGGTGCTGTATACAAAAGACTGCCTCACTCAACTTGGGAGGCTGGAGTCGGGTGAAAGTGGACAGAGCTTGCAAGACAGGAGTGGGGGCGGCAGAGAGAGAAAGAAGTCTAAAGGACTGTTTTGATGGTGATTAGTGCACTGTGTTATTGTGTGGTGCAAATGTGTTTTGGGACATTTTGCATCTGCCTGTTTTTGTCTGGGTCCAAACTTTCCACAACTGACATTAACCACATATTGTTTATTAGTTTAAGGCATCTGATTGTAATCAATACCATAGCTGCTTTAGTGTTATTACTGTCAGTGCACCACTGTATTTTAACCCACTGTATCTGAGTGTGGAATCACAGCTCTACAGCAACTGATCGGAAAGAGGATTATCAGGATACAGCATCTAGCACATGCTGCCTCAGCCATGTGCACAGTCCATTTGAAATGCCCCCATACAGCAAATGCTTCAGAGCCTTTTCTGTAGGGACTTGATGGTTCAGAAGAAGTTTCATCCCAAGAGCTCTAAACACACTCAATCAGTCCATCAAGTAGTCCTGAACAGTCCTAGAACTGCTTATACTTATAAGTACAATCACATCACTGTAAACTTGCATTACAGTTGTAATATTGTACAACCTGAGCCATTTTATGAACCATTTCAGTATCTGCACTGTATGTACATGTATATTGTACTTATGCTTTCATATTGTATATTTTTCATAGTTTTTTATCTTATTATTATTATTACTGTTATTTTATCATTTTATAGGAAAATAAGTTTATGGAGGATTTGCATATTGAATCTCATTGTACCATACAATAATAATAAAGGAATTAAATTCAATTCAATAGAAGAAAGCAGATATTTACAGATGATGACGACTGGCTTCTAAGTCAATTCAGATTTCCAATAGCTATCTTCTTGGAGCTTGTGATATCATTTTTAAGATGAAATGCAGTAAAGTATGTATATTGCATTATACAGATAAATTTTAACTTTATTTAAATAATGTATATTAAATGCGTGGGCATGGTGAACAGCGGTACCGATGAGCTGGCTCCCGTTCAGGGATTGTTCCTGCCTCACGCTATATACAGTACTTGCTGGGACTGGCGCAAACCTGGATAGACAGATGGATGGAATAGTTAAATATGTACAGTACTACAAAGACATTTCAATGTTCCTTAAAAGTTTTGAAGAATCGGCATTCTAAGCTTACAGATGGCTTAACATCTATTATAGAGCTGATTGTGTGGCGATTGGGTACTTGAAGAAAGAAAAGGAAGGACAGGAACTGGAGGTTAGTACGTTTGAAAGAGACAGTGCTTCTGCAATAAATTATTTAATCGAGGGCCACGCACGGCGCAGCAAGCATCTTGCGAAAGGCAGGAACAATCTCTGGATGGGGCACCAGCTTGTCACTACCACTATGCCACTGTGCCCTTATGTTTAATACATGCTTTAATTCTTATCATCATGAAAATGACATCAAGCATACATCTTAGTACAGTGGAACCTTGGGTCACGACCATAATTTGTTCCAAAACTCTGGTCACAACCCGATTTGGTTGTGACCCAAAGTTATTTCCCCCATAGGATTGTATGTAAATACAATTATTCTGTTCCAGACTGTACAAACTGTATGTAAATATATTTTTTTAAAGATTTTTAAGCACAAAAATAGTTAATTATACCATAGAATGCACAGCGTAATAGTAAACTAAATGTAAAAACATTGAATAACACTGAGAAAACCTTGTACAGAGAAAACTAACATTGCAAGAGTTCACACTACAGCTTTATGAACCGCTCTCTGTAAACACTTTTTTTTAATGAGTTTTAAGCAAAGGGAAAAAAATGAACATTTGAAAAATCCTTAATTTATACAAAAACTAACCATTAACAACCAAGAAAACTAACATTGCAAGAGTTCACACTACAACCTTATGAACCACTTGCTGTAAACACTTTTTTTAACGAGTTTTAAACACAGGGAACATTTGAAAAATCCTTAATTTATACAAAAACTAACCATAAACTACCAAGAAATCTAACCTTGCATGAGTCGAGTTCTGGCATGAAGGAAGTGAGGAAGAACTGGGTGGGGAGCAGATTACAGTTTTGAGGTAAAGTCCCTCTGTATGATGCACATCTGACTGAGAACAATGTACTGTACAGGGAGAGACTGAACACGTGCATAAATCACCGGCGTGTACGATCCGGAAGGGAAATGAAATAGAGCACAAAGAGTTTACAACGAATGCACAGAGAGAGACTGAATATGTGCGAAAATTGTCGGCACATACGAACCAATGTGTGGTGTGTGGTCGTGAGCAGATGCAAAAGTTTGGCGAACTTTTTGGTTGTAACCTGATTTGTACGTGTTCCGAGACGTTCGTGACCCAAGGTTTCACTGTATTAAAATTATTCAGAGAGCTATAATATCACGAATGTATATGTATTCTGTGTCCTGTCGGTGTAAGAGAAAGCCTGTTTAAGAAGCACGTAGTGATTAACACACAGAGTACATAGAAGAACACATAGAATACAAAGTATTTAACATGCTACTTTAGTTATGATCGGATTTGAGAAACTAGTAAATTAAATGATTTTAAGATGAAGTTTATGATGTTCTACTTTAATGACAAAATAAACTACGTGATTAAAGTGGAAATTTCGAGATTACAGTTGACATTTTGATAATATGTTAAAATCATTTCCACTGTGTCCCTATTTTTCTTCTTTTCTCTGTACTCTAATACGCTTGCATATGACACTTAGACAGTGGGCTATGACTCGCCTTTTCACGGCAACTTTGATATCAAACGACTTCTTTTTTTATTTAGGGCAGTGTGCGATTTTCTGAACGTGAACTTTTCAGTTTCTCCGCTACTCTATGTCACTCAATCAACTTCCTTTTGTTGTTTATACCATTGCTTAAACCAACAAATAGTATGTTTTTCCTTGCCTCCATTTGGTATTCTCTGAAATTCTTCTGTTTTCCCTTTACTTTTTGCCATTGTCTTTTCACACAATGCTGAACTTAAGGGTCTATTTATATTAATTTGCACGTTAAAAGAGGAGAAATTCTGGGAGGAGTCGGAGTGGGGTGGCAGGTGCATGCATGTGCATTACATTTCACGCTGACTGGGATTTATGTAGTGAAAAAACATGGAAGTTGGTGTATGAACAGATTTATGCATCTGGATTTTTTTTGTGTGTACGCATATTTCTGTTTTTGTCTGTACATCATGTTTTAGTGTGAATTCTATGCACGGCGTTATACATAAGGCCCCTCGAGTACTGTGTGCAGTTTTGGTCTCCAGGTTACAAAAAGGACATAGCAGCACTAAGAAAGGTCCTGAGAAGAGTGATTAGGCTGATTCCAGTGCTACAGGGGTTGAACTATGAAGAAAGATTAAAAGAGGACTTTAAATTTAAAATTATGAAGGGAGGTTTATTAAGAACAGGGGAACACAGTTGGAAACTTGTTAAGAGTAAATATCGCACAAACATTGGGAAGTTTTTCTTTACACAGAGAACCACTGACACCAGGAATAAGCTGCCAAGAAGTGTGGTAGACAGTAGGACTTTAGAGACCTTTAAAACTCACAAAAACAATCAAGTGGATAGGACTGGTGAGCTTTGTTGGGCTGAGTGGTCTGTTCTCATCTAGATTGTTCTAATGTTTAAATATGCAGCATAAGTTCTTTTCCTGTCATTGCATCAACACAGTATCACTTTTTGTACATATCCATATTTTTATTTGTATTTAAAATACCTGCTGGTTAGAAAACAATGGAGGTTTTGCTTCCTGCCCTATGACCTAACAGTGTATGTCCTAAAGCCTTATTTAAAATGATGATTAAGAGTATTTCCTTAAAACACCACATAATTATAATCTAGTTTTCTATAACCTGAATAATGTTAGGGAGTAACCAAAATGAACAGGACAACTGAAAACAATTATAAAACTTGTATTAATTGTAAATAATGTTTATTATTCTTGATGCACCTCACAGGTGTTCAGATTGACAGACTAATGTTGCAGAGTATGTGGAATGTTTAGTTATTTAAAAGTTAAAGAATTCTAAACAAATGATTTCCATTCATTTACTGAACCTGTCTAAATTTGCAGGGTTGGAGAGGCAAGTTATTTTCCTAAACATTTCTGAGTTTTTATCCTTTATAGTAGGCAGGTAACAGATATATTTTGCCAGGAGGCAATATAGTATAGTTCTTTACAACTCTTGCCTGAAACCATAGGTGAAGGTGCAAATACCACGTTTGGTTCTCACAAACCATTTACTGAATCTTACATATGCAGAAAGTACTTTTGTAAGCTGTACCCATGAATGATCAAAGATGTGAAATAGGGCTGTTTTAAGTTGATTGTGACAGACTGATACAATTTTAAACTTTTGTGAATAAATAGAATAAAAGCTATTAAATTGGCTGTGCTTATGTGACTAAGTGGTCTGAGTTTTTACTGTACAAGTCACAATGCAAAACATAACATTTATAAGTCAGTAGTAATCTTAATTATAATAAAGTTGGAGTTGGAGATGAAAGGTTTATTTGTGGGCAAGTGCTTGCTGGACAAAGAGGGAGGAATAGGAGAGTTAAAGGGTCCAGGAGTGCTATTAAATTGTGAAAATTTGCATCGGCAGTGACAATGTTACCATCATACTTGTGTAGAAAGGGTAGCACTGTCAAGGGGTGATAAACCCTGTATATGCACTGAATTTCCTCAAAAGACAAAAGGCAGGAACCTTAGTAAAGAAGACATTGAGTTGCAACACATGATGTGATAGATAGATAGATAGATAGATTCTGTTTTTGGGATTTGACATATGAGAATTCTATGTCTGACATGGAATTAAATTAACAAAGTTGGTTTTTGTTACTGTGGTGGGCTGGCACCCTGCCCAGGGTTTATTTCCTATCTTGCGCCCTGTGTTGGCTGGGATTGGTTCCAGCAGACCCCTGTGACCCTGTAGTTAGGATATAGCAGGTTGGATAATGGATAGATGGATGGATGTTTTTTGTTATCATACTTTTCTTTGTTTATCTGAGAGCATTTGGAATTTGTCACTTGAAACATGAACTCTTTCATCCTGCTGATTATGTCATGGCACTGATCGCACTGTGTGTTATTCCTCGGTAAATAAAAATTTCAAGAATTTTCATTGTTAGCTAACTTATTTTTCAATTCAGTCCTAGCATGAGGTTTGTGCTCTGGTTTTTGACTTTGGTTTTGCTTCATTTTGCTTCATTTTGAGTATATGTGTTTTAAAATGTACTTAGCACTTATTTCACCTTCTTGCTGTTTCCCAATATGGGTTTTCTCAGGCACTGCATCATATTTTGAATTTATATTTATTATTAAATAAATATTCCACCTAAAAATTATATTATTTTTATATAATGTAGTTTGTAGTGATGGCTAAGAAAAAAAATTAATCTCATGTTTTCAAGATTAACAGAGATAACAATGTTTTTAAAAGAATGAGAGCTTATGGTGATCAATGTTGGACAACAGCAAACAATATCAAAAAGAACCCATAAAAAAATCTCATATTACTCTTGTTGTATAATCCAAATGTTAAGTCCTCCAGTCTTATGGTCACAACATGTAAAACGTATCCATTTTGTGCTAAAATATTGTTAAATAAGTACCTCTGGAAAATGAAAGTATTCCACAAACAGGAATTTTGTTCACACAGGATTGCAATTTTAAAGTGAAGGCCCTACTCTCTCCCTAATCATTGGTCAAATTCAAAAGTGCACTCTTTCTTGCCCGCATAGTTTAAGAGCTTTAGATTTCCCAGTGTCTGACTTTTCCTTTTGTTCTCCTTATTTTAGTTCTTTAATTAACAATTTGGTTGCAATGAGTGTTTAACATTACAGATCTCTAGTTTTGATTTGGGCATTGATTAATGTTTCCTCTCCTTGCCATCCCCATTTCTTAGACAGCCTTTCTGTGTGTGAGGTGTAAAAGACTCCTGATTACCATCTTGTCCTTTGAATTCTGCTGGCCTGGCTATTTTTGATCACTTGGTTTTTACTCTTTTGTTTGCCTGACTAAGTCATCAGTTTGTGATTCATCTTGTGGTCTTTCAGCACTCACTATAATCCTCAGAGACATATTGTGCCTCAAAACAGGCATAGATAGATAGATTAGATAGATAGATGGCACCCTGTTTAAATGTAGTTTAGGTGGGTAAGTCCAAACTAATAGACTGGAGTCAACTACCTTTTTCAAGATTATTTCTGAAAAGTTCAAATATAATTTATGTTTATAATAATGACGTCTAATGATCTACTATCCATTGTTCAGTTTTTCATTTTTTAGTGAAACCATAATCAACCTTTACTTAACACAGCTTTCTGAGCCTTATTACCTTAGGCATCATAACTGTGATTAAAAGTTAAAGCTCAAGTAAATTAAGTGTTCCAGAAGAAAAATGACAATATCAGTTTTGGATTGCAACAGAGCAGAATACATTTCAATTTAATATATATTATTTTTATTTCAGGAACTGGTGGGAGTGGATATGAATCCGGAATTATGGTGAGCAGAGCAGTGGAAATTACCATTGATGGTAAACTTCTGAAGCCTGCAGGTAAATTTATTGCATTTTATTGTGAGGACCTTGTAGAATGTTAATGAGTAATGCGCAGATGCTTTCACTTCACATCACTTCACTTCACTTCGTTTGTATATGCTTTTCTTGGAAATGGTCTTGGTAGGTATAAACATGCTAAGCTAGACAGACCAAGCAAGGCTGTTCACAACAAAATTTTCCATTTTCAGAATGTCTGGGATTTGCACTTTTTTTTTCTATCAGCCAGCAATACTTCTTACAAACTGAGGAGAAGACACCAGGGGCATCCTAGCTATATACCCAAGCAACTTCAATTGGCTCCTTTTGATCTAGAGAAACAGTGACTCTTCTCATAGATCCCACCATATTTCTAAGCTGTTCACCCTATCACAATAAGTCCTGCATCCTTTCTCAAGAACCTTATTTATTTTAGCATTAATCCTCTAATTGGAAGTGACTACCCCATGTAATCATTTTTCTAGTCACGAAAAGTAAACAATTTGTATGATATTTTGAAATATTGGAAGATGAACTAATATTTGACGTATTTTGAAAAGGGATTATTTAGGTAGGTTGGGGAATCTAGAAAAATGACCATTTATGGTGTCAGACAATCTGACCTTTCTTTGCATTCATAGGCATCAGTTTTTTTTCTGGTGACCTCTGATCGATCAGTAGTCACTGGTAGGATACTCACGTAGATGCTCACTTCCTGCAAGGGCTGCTAGAACTTACGATGCATCCCTTGAAAAGTAAGCAGAAAAGGTCTAATTTTATTGAGAGCAAATGCCAACAAGAGTCAAGCCAAATGTTTAGTAGAAAAATTACACATTTCTGTCATTTTAGTTTAGTTTGTG
This sequence comes from Polypterus bichir lapradei, assembly GCA_026402145.1. NCBI lineage: Eukaryota > Metazoa > Chordata > Cladistia > Polypteriformes > Polypteridae > Polypterus > Polypterus bichir. Next base: position 36,002,869 of record JANRMT010062792.1, read on the forward strand.
CATTTTCTCAGCTTGTTATAAAACCAGTGCCCATTTTACTAGTCTGTTTCATCAAGTCCCCCACCCATGTTAACATCAGACAATTTTTAAGATTAATTTCACATAATTTGGAAGTGCGCATAAAAATTCATGCACTCTGATAAACTGCTGCCAATGCCAACAACTCTCCCTAAGGCACTAATGATGCTTTTGATAAGTGTGCGAGACGCAGGATGCAGGTGGCTAACATAAAAAAAAAACCTCAGCTGACAGCACCAAAGTCAATCCGCTTGCAATAACAATCCAGACAGGCCTTTTAAGCCAGCTGGCTTCTGTTTTGTTCAGTCGGATGCCTGTGTCATGCAAGGCAGATTTCCATCAGTTACAGGGCTCTGGGGAGAACACTGTTTTCAAAGAGAAAATGAAGTATGGAACATTTTACTGTGTTTCTTTATCTCTACTAGATGCCACTTTCATTTCTCAGTCCATCTCAGCCTTTTATCACATTGGTTTTGAACCCTACAGAACTTGGATGTAACTGTTCGCAAGGTTCTGAAGTAAAACCTTTGATTTGATTATTCTTATACTCCAATCACAGGTTATAGTAAAGTGATCCATTCTACTGCTGATCTATTAATTACCTCAGCCTCTCCGCATATGGTGTGAGATCTGTCTGTGTGTAGCTCTTTATGAACTGGTGGAATTTTAACTGGAATCTGTAGTAGGATGTTATGACGTTCTGGTTAAATGGAAGTTATATTGATCATTATTTTTTATCTATTAAAATAAAGGTATGATGTTTGGATTATTTCCACAGAACTAATGAAATTGCAAACAATTGGTTTCAATGAATATTCAATGAATATTGCAACATTTGGCAAAATATGCTGTTGTAATAGTTGACGTTGTCTACAGTTTGTAAACATTTAAGGAGAATAAAATTCTATAGACATGCCTAGTAGCCAAGAACCTGGATTTAATTATTCATTAAAACCCATTTTTTTATTTCTGACCTAGATTTTTTTTCCTTTATTTCTAACAATGGAAACTATTCCTTTTACTGGTGAATTTGATGTTGTTTTTTTTCCTAATCCATTACACTCCTCATTATGTGGGTTTTTTCCTTGTTTCCATATTTAACAGTGGTTGGAGTAAAGATTAATGTAACCAGCTGGATGGAAAATTTCACAAAAGCAACAATAAGAACTGATGTAAGAATTTTTTTTTTAATCATTTTACCACATTCATCAATATTGGTAAATGATATTGTTATGAATTTTCCTTGAATTTTTTACTCCCTATATTGGTAGAACAAGAACCATGGACTGTTGTTTTCTTGCATAAACAGTTATAAGAACAAACAAACCTTATTTAAATACTTTTTGTAAAATGGAGGATTGGGTACTCTTTCAGGACACTCAAGAAAACATTTTAAGGGACACAAATTACCGCTTACAAACACTACTTAAGGATTCACAGATATCTTAATATAAAATTCAGCCCAGCACCCTTAATCCACATTTTCCATGTCTATCAAATCAGTTTCAATATATGACCAGTTCTTTTTGGCACATTATTTAATGTATTAAAAGGATACTACTACCAATTTTAAAGAATAAGGGGATGTGCAAAGCTGTAGTAACTACAGAGAGATAAAGCTGATGAGCCATAGCATGAAGTTATGGGAGAGAGTAGCAAAATCTAGGTTTTGAAGGAAAGTGATGATTAGTGAGCAGCAGTATGGTTTCATGCCGGGAAAGAGCACCACAGATGCGAAATTTGCTCTGAGGGTGTTAATGGAGAAGTATAGAGAAGGCCAGAAGGTGTTGCATTGTGTCTTTGTGAACCTGGAGAAAGCATATGACAGGGTGTCTCAAGAGGAGTTGTGGTATTGTATGAGGAAGTCGGGAGTGGCAGAGAAGTATGTAAGAGTTGTACAGGATATGTACGAGGGAAGTGTGACAGTGGTGAGGTCTGCTGTAGCAGTGACGGATGAATTCAAGGTGGAGGTAGGATTACATCAGAAATTGGCTCCGAGCTTTTTGTTATATGCAATGGTGATGGACATAGTCCCCATGGACTATGATGTTTGCTGAAGACATTGTGATCTGTAGTGAGAGTAGTGATCAGGTTGAGGAGACCCTGGAGAGCTGGAGATGTGCTCAAGAGAGGAGAGGAATGAAGGTCAGTTGGAGCAAGACAGAATACATGTGTGTGAATGAGAAGAAGGTCAGTGGAATGGTGAGGATGCAGGGAGTAGAGCTGGTGAAGGTGGAGGAGTTTAAATACTTGGGATCAACAGTACAGAGTAAGAGGAAGTGTGGAAGAGAGGTGAAAAAGAGAGTGCAGGCAGGGTGAAGTGGGTGGAGAAGAGTGTCAGGAGTGATTTGTGACTGACGGGTACCAGCAAGAGTCAAAGGGAAGATCTACAAGATGGCAGTGAGACCAGCTTTGTTATATGGGTTGGAGACGGTGGCACTGAGCAAAAAACAGGAGACAGAGCTGGAGATGGCAGAGTTAAAGATGTTAAGATTTGCATTACGTGTGACAAGAATAGACAGGATTAGAAATTAGTACATTAGACTAGCTCAGGTTGGACAGTTGAGAGACAAAGTTTGACAAGTGAGATTGAGTTGATTTGGTCATGTGTAGAGGAGAGATGCTGGGTATATTGGGAAAAGGATGTTAATGATGGTGCTGCCAGATAAAAGGAACAGAGGAAGGCCTAAGAGGAGGTTTATGGATGTGGTAAGAGAGGATATGCAGGTGGTGGGTGTAACTGGGCAAGATGTAGAGGTCAGGAAGATATGGAAAAAGATTATGTGCTGATGCAACCCCTAATGGAAGTAGCCAAAAGAAAAAAATGAAGATGTAAGCATAAATTTAATGCTATGTAAATTTTGCTTTGATGATTTTTTAATGAATAAGTAGTATGGTGTTGCTAAAGGTATGAAAACTGACTGGGATAAAAAGAAAATGACTTGGGGCCTAGCAAAGACTCAGTATACCATGACAATGTAATTAAATTGATAGTGAAATACCAATATGCAAAAACATGAGTAAAGTATAAAAAAAGCAAAGTTCTTACAACATTTTAACTCTCATTAATCTAAATTTGTAGAATTTCCTTTATTTTAGGAAACCCAAAACTAGTATGGCAGCTTTTTTACACCACCATCTTTTATAGGGGTCAGATAGTGACATCACCGGTCATGAGTCATATGACTAGAAAAGGGGAAAAGTTCTATAAACATTGTTTTTTGGAAAAAAATTCCAAAGGGCAGTGTGTTGAGGACACCAATCAAATATTAAAAATAACAAATGAAAAAGCTTAAATACATGTCAAGTTTAAAAACATATTTTTTCCTGACAGCATGCATTTTGAACTACCAGCAGAACCTAGGGTCAATCCTAAGAACAGAAGAAAGTTTAAAGGAGAAACACCATTAAGTCTTTTGATTCAGTTTGGTTAGTTAAATTCCGAAGCTGTCACAAAATCTTGTCCAGACCATTTCAAAAGTTAACAGGGTGTCTGCTTTAGATATATTCAAGTCAATTCAAGTCATTCTTTTATGTATAGTGATATTCACTAAGTACTGTACTTAAGTTACATCTCTAGTTATAAAGTAGTGACAGAAATGTATCATGTATCATTTACATTCATGAACACACAAGTTAGGTTTAGCAAACTCTAAAACTGAAACATTTCAGTGTAACTAACATAAAATTATGACATTAGAAGTCCACTGACATTATACTTGACATATGATCATCTGACAACTGAGAAGAAGAAAACAAAAATCTAGTTTTCAGCATTCCTGGAAAAAGTAAAATCCCAGATTCCATCTTGAATGCACATCTCCATAAGTTCTACAGGTGCTCTTGATTGTGTAATTCACGATTTTACTGAAAGCATTTAGACATTTAGCCCAGAAAAGGACTGAAGTAAAAGTCCTACTAATGCTCAGTCCATAATTCATGGTGTACAGCATAATCACTCAGAGTTAAATTAACATGTATATGGAAAGACCTTTTCTACATGTACACTTTTTTAAAGTTTACATGTATACTGTAAGCATTAATTAGATACTGGTGTTTTTGCTGTTTGGTAAATATATTTTTACACTTAATATCCATTGTGCTGGTATAATTCACAAATTTTATATTTAACATATATACGTAGTTCAACAAAACTCATAAGGGAGGCTATTTTTGAAAATGAGAGTTTGAACTTTTTTTTGTTTTTGAATAAATTTTGATTAATGGATTGAAATGATATCAAATCATTTATTACAGTGCAAGAATGAGATATGTGACTGTGAAAGAAATAACAAGGTAAGAAAACAGTTTTGTGCATTTTAGATAATTAATATTTCAAAGTGAAGCGAAGTTTTTTTTTTTTTGATACTGATTCATTTTCTGTTAGTTTGTAGACTGTGTCATTTTGGATGATGGCGGCTTTCTCCTAATGTCAAATCAAGATGATCATATTGCCCAAGTAAGTTTATTTTAAGTTTAGGCTTTAGGTTTAAGCTAAGGATATCTTTTGATTTCCTTCTCCCATTCATTTCTTGAAATAATCATAGTCTTTTTTAACTGCATAAAATGTTTTAGCCGTACAAAACTGAAACTTCCCAAGATCACAGTCTTTTTGGAGTTTGCATACTCTTCCATTTTAATTTGAGTCTCCTATCCTATTAGTTTCCACCCAATCTAGGACTGATTTCTGCTTTATTCAAAAGATGGATGAAAGAATTTGTTACAAGTACAGGTTATCAAAGCAATATTAAGTAATAGCTGGTTCAAACTACTACATATGCATATGACAGTAGGCATAACAAATAACTACCTTCTTGAAAACCCTACTGGTTCTTGAGCCCCAGTTTGATTCCTGACTAAGATGCCTTTCCTCTTTGAATATTTTACTTGTGTTTTAATATTAGTTTGTTTTTGTTATGAAAGTGTGATATTTTTTCACATTCAATTAGAAATATGTCCTATTAAGTACTAGCAGTAATAGCATTAGTAGTAGTAATACTGTCACATTTACGGAGTACAGTGAAATTTGTAATCGCATCAGCTTAGCCTAATGCATTTTAACTAACTCGAGCACAAAAGTTCAACCCCATCCCATCTCCCCTAAAGTTTCAAATATTACATTAGGAGTTAAGTGGAGGGTTAGGTATACAATGGAAGAATCTTTTAAAAATGTAATTATTATAGATTCTTAACTTTTCATTTCTATTGTGTTGTACCTTGTAGGTATGTTAACAAACACATATTTTCGTAATAACAGGCAGACATAAATGTCCAGATCCACTTTTTTGTTGGTACTGTTTTCTCTGGTTATTTTTTTTATCTCCTTATACCCTGTTTAATGGTCATATTTTGACTTTCACTTTGAGACGTTGAGGATAGTGCTAAATATGTGTAACTTACATGAAGGGGGCTACATGTCTGAGATAGTGAAATGTGTCTTGAAACCCCAGTCACCTGCTGTCTGTCTGTTGTTCTAAGAGGGCAATCCCTCCAGTGTATCTTGGACTCTTCCACTGGGTGTTTTCCAGTCTGACACAGAACCCCTAACTGAGGCACCCAAGGGGCTTCCTAACTACATACCTGAACCTCATCCATTGGCACCCCACTGATCTGGAAGGAGTGGTTGTGCCATATAGCCAAGCTAATCATCACAACGCAGAGAGTTAGAGAAGTAACTCTGCCAGAAATCTGGTTTTGTCAGCTTGTACTCAGACCCTCATTCATTTACTCATCTACTCAGAACCCATTAAAAAAAATGAGGATGGGAGTTGTAGACCGAACAGTAAATTGAAAGGGTTTGGATTCTTCTTCGCCAATTTCATCTATCTCTTTAAAAACAATTAAATAATATGGTTTTCAAGTTCTCAATATTCACTTGTTTTTTTTTTTTTATCAAATATTAAATGAAATCATCAGAAACTAACTGGAATTATGTATATGAGACATGATTAAAACCATATAAAAGAAACATCAACTATACGTCAGCTGACCCAGTGAAGCCAATCATAAATCCTAAAATAGTAGGTGACCATGTTAAAAGTTTTCTTTTTGTGAAAAGAACAACTTAAAAGATTTGACATTTAAAATACTAAATTGTAGCAGAATGTTCTAGGGAGTAGAATATATTCCCAAATCTGCTCATTAACAACATAGGCTGAATATAGAAATATATTAAAAAACTATTTGATGATATTCTAACTTGTGATTCTTTGTTAAGATTGGCAGGTTCTTTGGAGAGATTGATCCAAGTCTGATGAAGAGTCTGATTAAGAACTCCTTGTATTCTTTTAATAAGTCATACGATTACCAGTCTGTATGTGACCCAGAGAAAGACATGAAAACTGCTGCTGGTTTGCGTTCTGTTTATGTGGTAAGTTCAGAAATCAATAATACAACTATAAGCATTTATTGATAATTATCAACATTGTAAGTTTCTTTGTATTGTGATGAAATGACAGTTTCAAATTATATACTCTTTCACTACTAACCTCTAATGGTTTTTCTTTTATGTTTCCTATCTAGCCTACAATAGCAGATATTTTAAATATTGGATGGTGGGCAACAGCTGCAGCATGGTAAGCCTAGTTAATAAGAATATTTTTATCCAGGATGGTAAAGTTGCCATCTCACAGGTCAAGGGACCTTTATCTAATTTCCAGCTCATTGAGTCTTTTTATGGAACTGCAAATTCTCTCAGTGTCCCTGTGGGTTTGCTCTTAGTACTCCAGCTCTTGTTTGACATAACCAAGATATACATATTGGTCACTTTACAGCTGGCCATGTCAGATGAATTGCTGTCTAGGGTTCTGCGAGCCACAACGCTATGATGGAAAACGTGTTCAGAAAAATGATTAGAAACTGAGAAAAATATAATCTTATAGTATTACACAAATTCTGAAAATATTTGCCACATACACAGTATATGTTACTTGTACAAATATATAGTATATTTTAAATGTTTTATATTGAAATGTTTATTACAAAAAGAGTTTTATTTGCAGCCATATATTTAATCTAATTCAGAGTTGCAAGGTCGAATAGCCCATCCCAGCAACAAAGAGCACAAGGGAGAACCCTACTTATGAATCAGAAAAACATGTATGCATACGGGGTCAGTTTAGAGTTACCAAACTGCTCTGACTTACACATCTCGGAGAAATGAGAGGACCCAGGGTAAAGACTCCATACGGACATGGGAAGAATGTGCAAACTCCAAAGAGACAGTGATGGGCCAGGGTTTGATCCCAGGACTCTAAAGCTGTGAGGTATTTTTTAAAAGAAACACTAGTATCAATTGCTGCTATACCTGAAACACTTATTAAAAATCCCAATAAAACAGATGCAAGCCAAAAACATGCCACTGAGATCTATTGGTGGCAGCCTTCAATTATTTGCTGCCTTTTGTGTAACAAAAGTGCTTAACTTAAGCTAAACTTAAAATAATGTAAACCATTAAGCAATCGGATGGACTCAGATCTGTAAATTGTTTGGTTATCTCCATGTACTTGGAGACATATTGTCATATTGTGGTGTTCTTTAAGTCCTTTGTATACAGTAGACTCATTCAATATTCAGGAGATTTTCAGATACATTGGTTGTCATTATTGAGACACCTTGCTGATCATATGAATAAGGATGATATGACCACTAAATTTTTTTACAATTACAATTAGACTTATTTTTGAGTAGAACTCTTCACTGAGTGCAGGTGCAGAGCGCTGTGGACAATTCTCAGTTAAAATACAAGTATCGATAATATTAGTTGCTAAATGCAGAACTAGTACACATATAAATGCAGATTTGTCAAAACACATAGAGAACAATTTAGAAGCTAATTAAATATAAATGGAAACCAACAATATTTGTCCATTAATTAATTGTTGAACTATGGCAAGAAGTGCTTCTCTGAAGAGAGAATCTTTTCATCCAGTGATTCTAACACTCCTTTATCTGAGAAAACTTCTCCATAGACAGGAGAGCAGCTCGGCAGTGTAGCAGTGTCACCAAGTGCCACATCAAGATGCAGATATGAGAAACAGAATAGAGGAGGGGTTAGTAACAGTTTATAAATATTGCATTAATTATATTTTCGAAGAAATGACTAACACATATAAATGCAGTGTGCATAGCTAATCAGCAGCCCTAGTCGTGATATGCGAAACTAAAGTAGTGAGTCTTCAGCCTGAATTAAAAGCAGAGATAGAAGGGGCATCTCTTATGTTAGCAGGCAAATCATTCCACAGCTTCGAGGCCCTGTAGCTAAAAGCTTGCTTGCCTCTCCACCATTATTTTATTAATCCTTGTAATCTTGCATAAGTTGTTGTTGTTTCTGTTTTTTTTTTTTTTTTTTTTTTTACTAACAGTCTCACTTTTTTGATTAGTATACTCAAAGCAGATTAATAAGAGAAGCAATAACAGATTTTTAGTATAAATTGTGATTATGGAAATAATGTGGGTAAACTAAAAAGCAGTCAAAGGGATATTGACTTGTAAAAGATTGCCAGTCTCCAGCCACGGATAATATAAATAATTGTGACATTTTAAAAGAGTTAAGGAGCAAAGCTGTCACATGAATAGCTGCAGTGGTGTGACCATTATACACTGAAGGTGACTAACAATAATCTCTTAGGCTTCAGAAATGTTGTTTTAGTATGAAAGAATAAATTGGTAATTTTTCCATTATATGGCTAGGTTGACTGACACAAGGTCATAGATTTAGTTTCAGCAGTCGGTGCAGCTTTAACCAATTATAATGTTTAAGGCAAAAATAAGGTAACAGTAAAAAACAAACTTGGCCTGACAGAATGTTTTAATTTACTAGTTGTTAATAATGTTTTTGAAAAATCGAACACATTATTATTATGATTTTTAAAGCTTGTGATAGGTTCACAAAAATATGTATTTATTAGAGTGTCTATTGAAAAACAGCATCAAACAGCAACTCAGAATATCTAAACACATGTCTGCTGTCAAATCTGAATCTACAGATGCAAGGACATGGACAATAAGTTTCATGTGCCTGTCATTTAAATGGTTTTGACGTTTCTAATAACCAGCATTCTTAATAGTGACATAGTTACACAGTGCTTAGCACTGTTGTCTGACAGCTTCAGAAACCAATGTTAAATTCCTAGCTTGGTGGTTATGTTTTGTCTGGGTACTTCAGTTTTCTCTAATAGGTTAGGTGTGGTAGATAAGGATAGGTTTTCTCTATCCATAGGTTAGGGTTAGGTTAATTGTTGACTCAGAACTGGCCTGATGTGATAATGTGCTGTGTCTGTATGCCCAGTGGTCGTCTGCTGTTCAGTCCAGGGTTGGTTCCTAACTTGGACTATGTGCCTCTGTCCTGAAAAATATCCATTTAGAAAATAGATGAATGAGTCTTTTGGTGACTTATTTTCTAATTCTTTGCATCTGAGGTGTAGTGTCAGTATGACAATGCTCATTAACTGCCACGCCAAGCTTTATAGCTGTAAAGGATTTTCTTGACAGGCTTTTGAGCACTATGAACAAAATGTTCTGACATTGTTAACATGCAATGCATCTAAAGAAACAGTGAGACCACGTTTTGTTATGTGTGATACAAATGTAATGTAGAACTTGGTACCCTAGTTCAGATTACCATTAGAGACGCCTCTGTTTGCCAAAAGTTTTTTATTAGAGCCTTAAGTGATTAATTTTCCAAAATCATAATTATTTATTTTTTTTTTTACTTTTTAAGGTGATACTAGATATATTTCTGTGGTGGTGCCTGGAGTTTGTTTCCTGCCTTGCGCCCTGTGTTGGCTGGGATTGGCTCCAGCAGACCCCCGTGACCCTGTAGTTAGGATATAGCGGGTTGGATAATGGATGGATGGATAGATATATTTTATTTTGGAATATGCCTAGGTAATACTATCACCAAACCGTTATATTAACATTATAGTACGTTTGTAAAAACTCTCAGAACTCAGTTAAATAAGTAATTTTTTCTAAATTGAACTATGGCAGTTTAGGTAATTGTGGATTGGTGGTTATTGATTTTATAAACCCAGAATAAAACCATAAGAATGTTTCCAGTGAGGAAAGAGTGTACAGTCTACCTTTGCTTATTTTAGTATCTTAATGGCACCATCACACCATCTACTTTAGTTTATGTATATGTAGTTTCGATGATTATATATTATCATTTTAACCTTATGAAAGGATAATAAGGTCCAGAATCCAACCAGCTACTTTCTTAAATGCATTATCTTAACATGTATCTGCGTTCTCGACATAAGAATTTTTCGTTTTTGCACTTCAGAGATTCATCTGGCTTGTCTGTATAATTTTTCTTGTTTAGTCTACATGTGCCAGTGAAGATGAACTTTTTTTTTTTAACTGTTGTTAAAAACCTTACAGCACAGATTATACTGTGTATGTGAACATGTCAGCGTTATTGAGCAGTGAATCCAGCCTTTGTTGTTGGTTACAGTCTATAATTTTTATTACTAACATAACTATTATTAGAATGATTCTGTCTTTGCTCCTTTTTCAATGTACCTGTAATTTACTAACATTTGAAAAAACTATTTGAATAAACTAACCAGAGAAGCATTTTATAGGTGTGTATACAGTGAACTTTTATGTTTTAGGCACATTATGTGATTCACAATGTTAAATCTAAATAAAATTGTAAGCGAAAAAAACATAATTTTCCCATGAATGTCACTTTTTTTTTAAATTAATTTTAAGTATCAATGCAATACACCATTATAATTAAGTATAGCTTAAACAGCCAACCGTAGCAATCATATTCAGGTTCTGCTTCCCTCTCATTGAAAAACCCTTCTCAAACGCATACTGTGCTTGTCTTATGTAAATTAATAACATCACAACATTCAGATTACAGGTCACCTGATGTAGAAACTGACTTTAATAGTCTTATCAAGCTATTTGATGAATATGTTTTGGTTAAATTGGTTGTCTGGGGCTGTTGGGAAATGATTACACAGTACCTGGTGTCCTTGTGTTGTATGTTTGTGTTTATTCCATTCAACTGATATTGTTATGCCAATAAAGTGTAGAAAGCACAGAGTTGATCACCACCTTGTAATCAAAACGGCTGGTATAGGCCATGGTTCCCCATGACTTTATATCTGGATCAAAAAAGAAATTTCTGGAAAAATCCTTGAGGGAGCTTAACCAGAAACAGGAACAGAGTTCTGCAGGGTAGAACTCACAATGATAAAGTAGCCTTCAGAATTGTGAAGGAAGGTTGTTTTTTTATCAGGAGATTTCAGGTTTATAAAAGATTTAAATTTGAGTAAGCAGTGTTAATGAGTATTTACATGTTTAAATTAGTTTTGGAGTCAGTGAGCCACTATAGACAAGAGGGATTAGGAGTAAATATGGCTATTGTGAGAATCCCATTTATAACCTGTTATCTATTAGTTATTAGTACCTGAGAATGTCATTCATAAAAATTCTTAAAAAATGAGTTTCTTCTAGTGTACTGAATAAGTTTACCACTAAAACAATATTTACAGCTAAATCAAAGGGAACATGTTTTGACGCCATGTTTTTTTTTAATATCTAATTTATTAAATTATACAAAAGAGCATCTCCTGGTTTTCAGAGACTTGTTTGTGGTCCAGGGATATGCTGCTTTACATTCACGAGTATGTCAACTTTCAGCCTCTACAAGTTATCATAAGGAGTTTTGGCCACAAATAAGTCTGCTCATCCATACCAAAATGAGTTCAGTAGTTTAAAGAAGAGAAATTCATTTAAAAAATATAAATAACCTTCTGTAGACAGACACAATTTATTAATTTTGTTTATTGTTTTTCAGGGCCTTCAAATGTTTGCATGAAGTTGATGTTTGTTTTTCATGTTTGTGTGCAAGCACAATATACAGTGTAATGGCTTTGGTGATGTGCAATACAAGACTTACTGTAAGAGACTCACAGTGTACTATAAAAGTGTGTGTCTTATTCCTGTATTTGGATGGTATTTCTTCTACAGACCATTAAAAGTAGCTGCTCGTATAGGAGTCAGGAATGAAATGGCTTTCCAGCATGTACTGCCGTACTAACGTGTCTACATTTTATTCAGTTTCACATTTGTATGTGTTATCTTTTTTAGGTCAATACTTCAGCAGTTATTTGTAAGCTTTACTCTTCCAAATTTCCTTGAAGCAGGTGAGTTGACGCTATGATAACAGTGAACTGTGAATAATCATTCCTGTTATAGGTCAGCAAAATGTGTTTCTTTTATTTGCCTTTAGACTTCCTTCATAAAAATGGAGTTATATTGAAATTATTGCTCACAGTCATCATGCTGTAGATTGTGAGAAGACATATAATCAGTTACTATATTAAACTTTTCTAATACGCGGATGAGAACAGGAACATTTTGTAGCATTTTTTGAAATGTAAATCACCTTTTATCTGTGCCCCCATGCTATTGTCAAGTAATTGATTTTTAATTAAATTCAGTGAACTCCTTCGAGATGTAAACATTACTAGGATTAAGCTCTTTCTTCATGATGTGTAGGCTGTAGTCATGGAATGAATCTTGTTTGTCATCTTCAGACTTTAAGGATCATTGTTATTTTTTATTGCTATGATCATCTTTACTTTTTTTAAATTGTTCTCCAAATTACTCATCTAACTGCAAAAGAGAATACTTTGAAATTTAAAGTAAAAACTTGAAAAAGGAATGTCTGGTTGCAGACCTAGATCCAAATGACTTTTATGTTAGTCTTTTTAATCCTAGCAGTATTTTCCAGTTTTTATTCTATTCTGTAACTTTTTATTCGGTAGTGTTGTTTTTTTTATACACTTTACTTACTGTATGACTCAATCTCTAAAAATACTGAAAACAGTCTTAGAGGTGAGTCTTACATTATTAATAATATGTCTCCCTCTAACCTCCTCCTCAGCTGCTGCCCTCATTGTTTTTTATAGATGTTATAGAGCTGTCTTTTCTGCAGTAATTTCTTTCACGGTTCCTTACTTACCCACTGACAAGATTGGTTATGTTATCTAGTTCTTATAACTTTTATTGTGGAATAATAATACGTTATACAGTATATACAGCATGTACACTGTTAAATTTACTTTTAAATTAATTGCTCCGTGATGGTCTTTGTGCCTGTTCAAAATTGAGCATTCTTAAAATAATTTAAATTTGTTAAGTTTTTGTAGATTCACTCACCACTTTTAACTTTACTATGAGTCATATACTTTCTATATTCTGAATTTTGCTGTGATAATTATTACAGAATATTCAAGTTGATACACAATAAAATAATTATTGTTTACATCTATGATCTTTGTTGGCTTTTAAACTCTGCTCTCTGTTTAAACACTACTATAATTTAATAATCATTTTATATCTGTTCCTCTCAATTTTTTACACAGTAAGAAATCAACATATTTCCTTAAAAAAGAACACTAAATATTAGGATTATACACAATATGCGAGCAACTGGTAATGACATCATCATGTTTAAAACTTATTTTTACATCAAATCTTTATAAATAATGAAAAAGAGCATAGAACATATAAAAACTAAACCACCTTTTTATAATGAGTAAGAAAAAATCAACACATCCCACCCCCTAACCTTTTTCTTATAGAGGTAAGTAGTACACTAAGACAGCAGATAGCAAATGCTGCCTGTACAGATGTCAGCAAACATGAGGAGAAACAGCAAACTGAATTGCCTCCTTCATACTGCTAACACTTATTTTGCACACAGCTCAATTAATCTTTAAGTTTTCTGACTCTTGCTCCATAATTAGAACACGCCATGTCTTTTGCATCTCCTAATTGTCTACCATTTGCATTTCCTGGTCATGGTGTGCAGGGGAAGAACACACAATTAGAAGTACCTCATGTGGCTTTGTAAAATGTTCTAATAAATTAATCTGACAGACACACAAGTTATGAATAAATTACATATAATGTGGTGTTAAACATCCACTAAACATTAATGTGTGGTGAAATAACCAGTGCAAATGATTTGTGATTGTGTGCCAGTACCTTCCAGGACCTTGACTGGGCCGCATGCCCAATTGAGGGGGGTCGCAGGTTAATAACTCCTGTTTTTATTACACTTAGTCAAAATCTGACTTGTATTATTTTAAATTTGTGAGGTAATAATATAAGGTTTACTTGCATTATATGCAAGGCATGCAAATTCCTTACTTTCTAACATCAGTCTATAGTAAACACTATTATAATTCTATTTAAGAATAAATTATAAAATAATGTGAAGAAATGTTCAATATTATATTATTAATCAGAGTGTAAAGATTTAAACTTAAATGCTCCAGGAAGAATACCCCTGGCTTTGTCCGTTGGGGACATCCATTTCCTTCTCATTATATAATTTCTTAACTCATGTCTATTATTATTTTATAGCATTTCTGCTAATATAATTCAAAGTTTGACTTAGCAGAGTTAAAATGCTTTGAAATTCTATTAATTTTATTCACAGAAACATATTACAGATCTTCAGCAAAGAGAAAAATGTAAACACAGTGGATATCATTTACTGCTATAACTGGGATATGTTTCGACAGTCTGTTCCTCCAGTAAATCAACATGTTCCATATAAAATGTGCCTCTTTTGTAAAACAAAGTGTTGCCACTGCCTTTTAGCATAATAGCTCTTGAATTTAAGCTGTAAACCTGTGTTTCTTTTGCCCTCACAGCGGATGTTGAAGATGAAATGTCATCAGCGATGTCAAAACAGAGTTGCATTACAGAACAAACACAATATTTCTTTGACGACAACAATACTTCATTTAATGGATTTCTGGACTGTGGAAATTGTTCCAGGTAACACCTGTTTGATTTACTATTTTAATATTCTGTTACCACAGTGACTGTTGTCAGGGCAACATGGATTTAAAGGTGTATATTGCTCCATACTTTTTTATGATGTTTGCTTGGATAATTGTCAGCATCATTTGATAAACATTTTTAATTGTCCTACAGCCTCCTTCTTCACAAGTGATTTTCAATGAATGTTGTGCTTTCCATAGTGTCCTTGAGTGTACAATTTTAGATTCTAATTGAGCAGATAGGATTTTCATTCTACTTTACAACTATTATAATCTTTAGTTAGTTTAAACTACACTGTCCATTCTATACTTGCCATACTAGTATAGCCACTTTATTCCTTTTGGAATAACTTAATAACCTGAATTATCACTTAAAATGTATAATTTTTCTTATTCAAAATATTATTGCTTATCTATCCATCCATCCATCCATCCATCCTCTTCTGCTTATCGCGGGGGCAGCAGCTTGAGCAGAGATGCCCAGACTTCCATCTCCTCTGCCACTTCTTCTACCTCTTCCGGGGAATCCTGAGGCGTTCCCATGCCAGCCGGGAGACATTGTCTCTCCAGCGTGTCCTGGGTCTTCCCCGGGGTCTCCTTCTGGTTGGACGTGCCCGGAACACCTCACCAGGGAGGTGTCCAGGAGGCATCCTGATCAGATGCCCGAGCCACCTCATCTGACTCCTCTTGATGCGGAGGAGCAGTGGCTCTACTCTGAGCCTCTCCCGAATGACTGAGCTTCTCACCCTATCTTTAAGGGAAAGCCCAGACACCCTGCAGAGGAAACTCATTTCAGCCGCTTGTATTCGTGATTTCGTTCTTTCGGTCACTACCCATAGCTCATGACCATAGGTGAGGGTAGGAACATAGATTGACTGGTAAACTGAGAGCTTTGCCTTACGGCTCAGCTCCTTTTTCACCATGACAGTCCGATGCAGAACCCGCATCACTGCGGACTCCGCACCAATCCGCCTGTCGATCTCACACTCCATTCTTCCCTCAAACGTGAACAAAACCCTGAGATACTTGAACTCCTCCACTTGGGGCAGGATCACGCTCCCAACCCTGAGAGGGCACTCCAACATTTTCCAGCTGAGGACCATGGTCTCGGATTTGGAGGTGCTGATTCCTATCCCAGCCGCTTCAAGCTCAGCTGCAAACCGATTCAGAGAGAGCTGAAGGTCACGGCCTGATGAAGCAAACAGGACAACATCACTGCAAAAAGCAGTGACCCAATCCTGAGTCCACCAATCCTGACCCCCTCAATGCCCTGGCTGCGCCTAGAAATTCTGTCCATAAAAGTTATGAACAGAATCGGTGACAAAGTGCAGCCCTGGCCGAGTCCAACTCTTACTGGAAACGGGTTCGACTTACTGCCGGCAATGCGGACCAAGCTCTGACACCGGTTGTGCAGGGACCGAACAGCCCTTATCTAGAAAACTTTTATTTGAGTTGTTTAGACCTACAAGTAAGAATTTCACTATACTTTGTACATGTGACATTACAGCTGTAACTACTAATATTCCTGCTACTATTAGTTTCTATTGTCAAGGATAGACAAATAAAGGAGCCAAAAAAAAAGGCTTGGGGCAGCCACCTGTATAATATTCCTGGCTGCAAAAGGATAAATTGGTTGTACAGATGTGTACAGGTTCGAGTCCAACACAACTGATTAGGTACGGAAAAAATGGCGGTTTTAAGGCTGACCAGAGGAAATGACATAATTGGAGTCGGAACTGGAAGTGAGGTCATCATGGCCAGGTGGAATTTCTCGTAACTGGTCTGCAGAGAAGTGAGAGAAAGGGTCAGTGCACATCGCCTCCCTCTGGTCTGGCATGGTGTTACTTTCATTCAAGCCCTTTAGCTGCCTCCTATGCACACGTGTGTGACACAATAAAAAAACAGCAGAAATGTATTTGGTATAGCACTTTTTCCACAAGATGAATTCCATTTAATGTATTTACCTGTGACATTTATTGAAATGTGCTATACAATTCCACTGCCCTATTTTTAAGCCCATTTAGGAGCTTATTTCAGCAGCAGTAAATCTAAAGTCAGAACTTACCATGTGCAGGGTGCCTGTCTACTGCAAGGCACAATCAAGCAAACTCTGCCATATGTAGCAAAGTACATCACTAACCAGTCTAACACACTTGGTGCTGGGATGTCAGCAGAAAACTACTATAGAGAGAAAACCTATGCAGACACAGAGACAGTGTGCAAACTCCACATATCCAGGATGCAATGCCAGCATGTTTGCATCGGAGAGGTGGCGTCACCAACCATTTTACCACTCAGACCACAAATTCACTATATCATAAACATTTCTAAAAATGAAGAGCTGGAAGTTAAAGAAACAGTGATGTTTACCTCATCAGTCTATGAAAGAAGACCTCCTACTGACTAGTACTAGGTAGCAAAAGCTCTTAAGCCATGTTTGCCAACAGAAATATCTAGAATATTTCAGAGCACAAATTCTTAAATAGTCTGCAAGGACCACTTCCTAGATGTATGCATTTATTGCAGTTAAGCGTCACCATTTTCATTAAGTTCTGTGTAGAACAGGTCATTAGCCAAATTTCGTAAAAATGTATCCACATACAGTGATCTGCTTAAAACAGGTAACAAAAGAAAACTACAGCAAACAGTATATTGGTTAGCACTGCTGCATCATAGCTCCAGGAAACTGGGTTTTAATCCCAGGTCTAGTCAATGAATTTTGTTCTCTTTATGTCTGTATGAGATGTTGGAGGAAAAAAAAACTCTAAACTGGCGCATATGTAGGAGTGTGGGCATGTACATGAGCATAGATTAAAAGAATTCATGCAGTAGATGGATGGATATTACTACTTGGAGCTTCACCGCTCCACAACACTAGGGCTCATTACCTGGATTTGTTTGGGCTTTGTCCATGTTTCTACCTACATCCCAAAAATGCACTTGTTAAGGCAATTGATGATTCTAAAATGACCCAGTGTTGAGTGAGTTTTACTTTGGATGATTTCATGAAGGTCCCCTGTATACTATCCAAAGTTAGTTTCTGACTTGATGGATATTTCAACTTTAAAATCTGTCCTTGCATCATCTTTTAAAAACCTAATCTCTGAAAGGCTGTTATTTATTGGACATTTATAAATGCTGACTTACTTCAGCCTGTCTGTCCTTGTTATCAATCATATGCCTTCACTGTCAGAACTCATATGGCAATCCAGATACTACATGCATTAACACACTTTTACTAAAACTCTGCCAATGCAGCTCCCCCCTTAAGTGGTCTCACTCACTCTGTAATCTTCCTGGACATTTTTATGACCTATAATGACCCAAAAACTGATTGGCAATTACTTCACTGAAGCAATACTTCAAACATTGTTGCCTAGGAAAAAAAAAACTTAGGCTGACCAAGGAACTAGAAACAGACCTCCTCTAAAGGAGTGAAGTGCTCCTAAGCGGCATGGCTGGCCCCTTTGAGGACCCACCGGAGTAATAAAATCCCCAATCTGTTTTAAAGTGACCTGTTTCACAGTAATTCCTAAAGCTTTTACAGCTGACCACCTTGCATCCATCTAGACGTTTTAACTTTTACAAGGATATTGGCATCAAGCAACTCAAAGTCATTTTCAGCTTCTTGAAGTCACATTGAAGTTCAATAACGTATGAATGCAAGAAAATAATTTGGACAGAACAAGTCATTCACAGCAACAGATCCTGTTGGCTTAATATGTATAAAATCATTAAGACACACAAGACTAAAAGCACTTTTCAACCACATGTGGAAGCAGCTGGGTTTCATACTGCAAATGTACAATTTTACTAAGTGAAAAGCTGTTTTTGCCAACATTTTGTGTAAACTTTACTCTTCAATAACTTCCAGACATCCCAACTTATTTAAAAAAATAACTAGGATCCTCTTGAATTTACACTGTAGAACAATTCAATAAGGTATTATTACACTCTCAGTTTGCTTTGGCTGAAAGGACTTCCTTCAGTCTTTCCTCCTATCCTTTCCCTTCAGTTCATTTCCATTTAGTACATGTGCAGTGGGCCAAAAACACTTTACAGGGCAAGGCGCAAAAAACAGAACCAGAATAGTTTTAACATATTTTGAAAGCTATTGATTTACCATTTCTGTGCATTGTATTTTACAAAAACGATGTCTACTGATTCAAAGTGTTACTTTCGCTAGTACTTCAGAGCTTAAGCTTTGACCTTCTAGCCCTCTGATTGTATTTGAGATACTGTAAGTGGATACTCTTCTCTCCTAGCACATTTGAATCCCAGTTGGGAGAGATGAGATTTGCTTGTGAATCCCAAATAGGGGATCCACCTCAGATCTGTGCATATCCACCTGGCCAAGTGCTCAACTCCAGGCTCCGTTTTTAGGGTTTGTGTTTTGTCTATGTTATCTCAGGTAATCTTATATTATATTATATTATATTATATTATATTATATTATATTATATTATA
>JANRMT010062792.1:36022182-36048490 GCA_026402145.1 Polypterus bichir lapradei
TATTATATTATATTATATTATATTATATTATATTATATTATATTATACCAGTAACTGTGCACTGCACAGTAATGTGCAGTGAATACACTTGACTTGAGCATTCCTAGTTTTCATACTCTTTCTCTCAGAGGTTGATGCACTTGCTTCTTCCTGAGCAGCTCTTCTTTTCTCCACCCTAGTGGCCCGCTTCTTCTCTTCTTTCGTCTGCTCCTTTTTGTGTTAAAACTGATTAAGTCAGTGTTTGTGCTGCAATTACTTAGTACGTTTTCTTTAATTTTTCACTTAAGCTGCCCTTTATGTCTACAATCTGCCTCAAGAATGATTTAAAATATGAAGAAGTAGGGAGAGTGACGGCAAAGGTGGTAGGGATAAGAACAGCGCCCATACGCATGCGCTGCACGTCCGCCATGCTGGCCGCTGCCGAGAGTTGATTCTACAATAAAATACAATAAAAATAAAAAGAGGAATAACCTTGGAGGTTAATCATCACCCCGAAAGCAAATAGTAGATGTCACGTAGTATATGTGTACCAAATTTCAGGTTAATCGGTCAAATG
The DNA here is from genome assembly GCA_026402145.1 of Polypterus bichir lapradei. Lineage (NCBI taxonomy): Eukaryota > Metazoa > Chordata > Cladistia > Polypteriformes > Polypteridae > Polypterus > Polypterus bichir. The sequence goes on from JANRMT010062792.1 coordinate 36,022,739, forward strand.
ATTTGTGAGCTACAGGTGATTTAAAATCCTGGATGGACAAATGAACAGTCACGGTAGCGTATTATATTATATTATATTATATTATATTATATTATATTATATTATATTATATTATATGTGTTGAATGTTGGTTGGACATGCACATAAGAATTTCACTGTACATGACAATAATGCTGCTGCTATTATTACTAAGATGCCTGTTCTGATTAAGTTTTGTTTTTGTTTTTTTAATTTCTCGTTATTTTTTCGGCACAACATCTAATGATTCTAGTGATTGAATGATGTTTTTTAAATACACATGATCACCTCTTATTCTGGTACTTCAGCAGCTCACTCTTATCAGGGCAGTTCACTATGCAGATAAAAAAGGGAGCTGGCAGAGATCAACATGGTGGATACTGCACTTCTGCTGCCTCAGGGTCCCTGTCTTATGGACTGTGCTTCACTGTTCTAGCAATGGAGAATTTCAAGGCTTTCTTTTGCACCATGCAGCTCAGTTGTACACATCTCAAGTTAGTCCAGGAAAAAGTGTATGGGCAAGCTTCTGTGGAGCTGCAGGGTGTCACTTTAGCATTCTTACATTTTTCAGACCTCATTGCCACTGAAAGATGGTCGACACTGTATTGCTAGTTCAGGGAGCTGAATCAGCTTCCAAGAGTGCACTAGGCCATATTACCCTTTTACCAACTGTGGAACTGATTACTTTTAAATTTTGGAATAAGCCTTAAAGTTGTTCCATTGGTGTTCTCCATCACTGTTACATACTTCTCTTGGACAAACATCTGGCAGATGAAGAAAAAGATATATAAATTCTGTAGGTCTAAAGATGCACCATATTTTAGAAGAGTTAATATGTAAGAAGTGATCTACATTGACATACAGTTAAGAAGCACCATGGTATAATTTAAACCTTTCAAATGAAAACTTTGAAAAGTTTAGTTTTTTTTTTTTTAATTAACTACAGAAGCAACTTGGTCTTCTCATAATTAAAATTAAGGCTTCATATTATTTTAAAAGCTGAAACATGGTTCTTGTCAATTTGTCAAAAGATATCTGAGCAGAAGGCTATGTTTTATGGAGAGTGAAAGCCATTAGTATTGTGTTGTGCGTTTTTTTTTTAATTCTGATATTATCTTGTACTTTGAGCTGACAGTTTATATGCAGCTGTATAATGGCTTTAATGAATTTTATGTTATTTATAATTTTGCAGTGAAAACAAAAATGTGCATTGCTGTAGTTTTTCGAAAAATCAAGAAATACATTCTCAAAATCTATTATATAATAAATAATAAATGAAGAAGACAGGTGAACAGAAACCTTTTTTTTGTAGAATTTCATCTGCTGGAATTATATGCATGCTTTTTTTGATTTATTTTCTCATTTTTAATGACTGCAGTGGAACCTATTTAAACATGCTGCAACATTCAATTCAATTCATTTTTTTTTTTTTGTAGCACACTATTCACCAAGTATAGAGGCTCAGGTCTCTAGCAAGTTTACAGCCAACATACAAATTGAAAATTTTACAAAATACATAATGTGTACACATAAAACGACAGGCTAGCTTAAACGCAAAGTGAAACAAAGTAATTTTACACTGATTACCATAAATGGATCCTAACAATCTATACCCATTAATACTGTCATTCAGATATGGAAAGTTGGCAATGGATGAAAGGAAAATGAAAACTCCAGTCAGCAACATTCCCGGAGAAAATAAATCCCCGGATGGTCCAAAATCAATTACAACTCAAACTCATACAGTCCTACATCTGGAAACATAGGCCAGCTGGCCACCCATCCCATCCTGGACTTCAGATATCACATTTGCTCTAATTGCCTGCTGCAGGCCGTCTCCCCTTTGTACAGAATCCTAGAACTTCAGGCCACTCCAAACGAGCATAAAGGCAACCTAAATGGCAGAAATAAAGAATGGTCTCTGTAGTTCACACAGCAAGCCTCACATTACTTACATGACTGCTATAGTAACTGCATTTTAACACTGCGCATAGAGCAACATATGCATGACACGTACAGAAGCACTGTGTGTTAGACTGTTACATATTCAAAACACAATCACTGAAAATGAATAGTTACTGTTGTCAACATTCAATGGAATTACAAGCATATTCTGCTTTTCTGTGTTTTCTCTCTATAATATTATTGATTCATTCTTTTACAGATTATACCATGCAGAAAAACTGTCCAATACAAATCTGGTATTTCTGATCGTTGATAGCAAAGAAACCTGCCTGTCCTGTGATTCCAGCCTCTTGATGCAAGCTGAGCAGACATGTATCCTTTAAATAACCCAAATTAAGATTGTCATCCTCAGATGCAGAAAGAATGTTTGAAACCATGATGCACTCTCAAAGAAATGGCTTAACATAAATTCTATACCTTCTGGAGTCTTCTAGTTCATATTACTCACTAAACTGTATCATAAGTAAATATATGTGGATGTTGGCATATATAAAACAATGACCACTTCCAAGGATAGTCTTTTAGATGTTTTTAACGATCTGTGCCATAAGAGAAGGCCTGTTGTACTAATTATTTTGAATGACATATTCACCATTGTGTGTGAATGGGCTCTGTCTTCATGAGGTGGACAGGCTGTGGTGAAGCTCATTAACAGGAAAGAAGACACAAGAAGGGCCAAGTAAGACCAGGCCAAGAATTTGATGGAACATGCATGATTCGCATTGTTTCAGAGGCAACCTTTTTTAACTGACATGCTATGTGCTAATGCTTTTTTTTCTCTCTCCTTGCAAAGTTATAACACCATGCACTTCTTAGTCTCCTGAGTTTGTGGATTCTGAAAGAGCTGTTCGGTTTCTTTGTAAAGTTCCCCTGGTTGAAGATTCCTTCACTCTGCTTTTTTGAGTACATTTTTGGTTTAATGTCTTGGCTTTGTTATTTCGTGAAGTTGAGTCTCCAGTTACAAACTTTGGCCAGTTTTTTTCATCCTTTTTTATTTTGATTTTAAGTTTCATCCTCTCATCCCTATTCTCATTACCTTACAGTTTTTTCTGCTTCAGCAGAGCAATTATGATGTGTTGAACTGAAAACATTTAGAATTATTGCTAACCATTGATAGTTATATGATATGATATGCGGATTTCTCAAAGAATCATTAAACACTGACCCTTAAAACTGACACTTTAAATATCTAATTTAGAATTAAAGTAGCAGAAATAGATCAAATATAGAAATGACGCTTGTTATGGAATAGACAAAGATGCCCATGTTCCCTTTTTGGCCAGCACAATTTTTTTAGACATTCTGAAATTTTCTTTATCTTGGACTTGGTGAAGACTCTCACTTCTTTTGTGTTTGCAATGCACATATTATAAATAAAATATACAGGCTGTCACTTTTAGGTGCTACAATTATTACACAGTTTTCATCATTCTATGTATAATATATATTAATGCATTATTACTGTTATGTGTTATTTTTTCTTATTGAATAATTAAAGAATCAATTATTTCCTTAATTGTTGATATTCAGCCCAAGGCCCAGATCCATGTATCTTAGCCAAAACCCCACGGTACAGAAAAGGACCAGATGTCTGCTTTGATTATGATGAGAAAGTAAGTAACAAGATGCAGAGACCATTTTGGTCATTTGTTTAAAATAGTTGCAGCACTGTATTTACACCAGCAAGGTCATTTTGAGTTTGTTTTGGATAGTTTTTTTCCTGTAAATAATTATTAGATTTGCTTTCTTTTCTCTTAGTACACATGCATTGTATCATACTCTATTAATGTGCAATAATTAACCTGAATTTGGCTGCTTTTATCTGTCTTCTGAATTAATATGTATTCTGAGTTTTCACACAAAAAGGGTGATCACTTACAGATTTCATTATTTTGAATGAAATCAGAGAAAAAATCCTATTTTATGCATCAAGATAACTTACTGTACATTCGTGCAATGGTAAAGTTAAAATCCTGAATGTGAACAAATTAGTGTTTAATTACTTTTATTCAAAATGGTTCTGCCCTCATTGCTGTACAGGTATGTGAAAGGTTAGGAGGATAACTTAATGAGAATGACATAATGCCTGGATACAAGTGTGTTCTCCATTGTGATTCTAAAAATGCTAACCTGTAGTCAACCTCTGTTCATTTCAATCTTATTTTGTCAATATGTGCCACTTTGAGCACCATACTGGTAAAATCAAGAATGCTGACAGAGAAGTAATGGTCTTGGACAGTCTGAATAGAACAAGTACGGAGGAAGTATTTGTATACTGTACAGGTATATGCATGCGTTTTCCTCCAAGTATCTCAGTTTTCCTTCCTTTCTCCCCAAAGTTGTGCAGGCTTGGTTAATTGGCAACTTAATATGGCCTGTATGTGAAATATGACTGCAGTCTGACCAGGGTGGTTTCCTGCTTGTAACCAGTGCTGCCAGGATGGACTGTGACCTTCCTGAAGTGGATTAATCAGTCCTGAGAATGTATGTGTGTCTATATTTAAGGGATATATATGTATGTACATAACCTAACTTACTGTACATCAGATTGTCAAACTTAGATCCTGGAGGTTCATGACGGCTGCACGTTGTTAGTGCTGCTAATAGAAGAGACTACTTTTGCCTTAATTTCAACTGATACAAAACATCAGAGCAATTTTGGCAAGAACAGACAATTCAGCCAAATAAGGTTGTTCATCCTATGCACCTTGAATGTCCAAAGTAGTATCAAGTTGTCATAAAGTCTCTACAGTCCTAATCTCTACCACACTACTGTTCCTTATGTCTGTGGTTCTTTGCATAAAAAAAAACTTTATAACATTTGTGTGAAATCTGCCCATAAAAGAGTTCAAACCATGTCCCTGTGTTTTTCTTAAAAAATGTGTATCATTTTACCTCATGATCTCTGTTTACTTAAACTAAAAAGGCTCAGTTCCTTGAATCTCTCCTTATAGTTCATACGTCTGAGGAATAAGCCTAGTTGTCCTCCTCTGAACTTCCTCTGGTACTGCCACGTCTTTTTTGATATAATATGGAGACCAAAACTATACACAGTACTCTAAGTGAGGATTCATTAGGGTGTTTCAGGAAAGTAAGGTAGAATGAGTGTTTTATTTGACGTGGTTTCATTCGATACTTTAAAGAATATAAGCGAGTAGGTGTTTGAAGTTTGACAGACTCCCATCTGAGGACATACTTTGAGATGTGGGCAGTGACCAAACCCTATTTTTCATTATTCAGACCTGGTATCCGCTGCTACTTAATTTTCTGCACTTAAAAAATGAATCAAGTCCATTGCAAGACTTTAAAAACTCAGTCATACAAGTACGTTCTTGAGCAACTGGCAGAAACCAGAGTGACGCCTATGGGAAACCTGCAGATTTTGGGGTTATGAGAAACAGTACTTAACAGGAAAACCTTGGGATTTCAATGCATCAACAGCAATACCCATGATTTGAATTAAATATTTCTAATAACATGCAAAATGTTATTACTACTAAATATGAAATTTTAAGCAGAAATGAACCTTTTTGTGTGAAAAATCTTTTCTCGCTCACCAGCTTCATGTGTTTGCTGAGCTGGCCTTAACTGTGTTATGGTGTAAATTTTAATTTTTTTTGTGGTACTCACTCTAACTCTCTGCTATAAGTGAATGATCTTTTTCTGTCTCTTTCTCTCTTTCTCTCATTAATTCTGCTAACTGCTAGCGAAAAGACTGCATGATTTCTCATCTCGTATGTCTCTTGTGTTTCTTTCTTCGTTTCCTACTCGCTACTTATGCCTGTTATTAATAGGATGAGCCTATATGCACACCAAGTCGTGCCACTGCCATGGCGTCAACTCCTCTCTTCATTTTACTGCAAGTTTTCATGTGGTGTAAAGGGTCAGTTATTTTCTTTCCATTTTGCTTTTTATTTAAGATAGAACAGGAAGTTTTACATAAGGAAATCATTGCATCTGGGTTTTGTTTTTATTTTCAAACAAATGAGCAATAACCATAAGATAGTACTTAAAATTTAAAGGCATGTAGCACTAACAAGAGTTGCTTACATTAACAGAAAAGGTCACATCTCATGGTTTGATTACTTTTTATTAATAAACATCTAAAATGTCTGTTAGTTTTATGGTAATTTCATTCCAGCTTTTCCCTAATTTGAGGTGTGTAATAAACTTTGTGTTTACTTACACTTTGCTGAGGCAGATCCATGGTAGGAATTTCCTTATAATGCATTGGTCAGGATAAACTTTATCGGTTTAAACTGAGCTACATTCATTGATATTTTTTAAGCAGTTTCTGATATGTTTTAACTTATATATATACTCTTAATTTTTTCTCCAAAAAATGTTTTTTTTTTTCTAAATAATTCTACTCTTGTAAATGAAATGTTATGCATGCGTAAAATATTTCTGTAGTGACCCTTTCCATTTCAGGTGTTTTGTTAAGTTACATTTGATAGTAACACCAACCAGTTTATTATTAATATTTTATGGGTCTAATGCTACTACAAAACAGTGATGTAATTAGTAATGGTTCTGATTGTGGGGTTAAGAGAAAACATTATTCTATAGTATGCTTTAATAGTCTAACATAAGTTAATATTTATTTTTAATTCCGGAGAGCCATAAGGTGCCGCTACAAGCTTGACGACCACAGTCTGTGCTGGAACGAAACTCTTGTCCAATTATACTCCTTGTTTTAATGTTTCCGTGTTCATAATAACCTGGCACATTACAGTTTGGTTTTCTCTGTTGTATAAGTTTAATTTTATTGTTTCGCACATCTCAGTACTGTATTTACTGTGTACAAGTTTGATTAGATCACTCATTTCTTTCAAATGAGCAGACACTGGTTTGAATGACAAGTCTCTATCATTAACAATGGTATGTTGTGCATCAAAAGCTTGCATATTTATAAGAGTTCTTGAGGATACAAAATGAAGAGGCTAAAATGTTACCAATGATTTCAATAAAAAGGCACATATGCGCTCATGCATGGTAGAAAACCAAAACTAACAAAACAAAAATCACACTAAATATATAGAGGCTTTTAAATGACTGGAATGAAATTACACAGCCACTGTGGCTGTCCACGACAGGGTTTGTTAACCATTGATTTATCTATAATATTTGGCAAAATGAATTAAGTAAACCCATTGCCCCTTTTTGTGAGCTTGTTCTTTTTAATAACATGCTGTTTTTTTAAACTTTGATAACAGGAGGATTATAGGGACTGTGGTGGTGTCTCTGGATTGAGTCCATCACTCTGGTCCATGATAGGAATCCAACTTGTGCTGCTCTGGCTCCTAGCTGGATCAAGACATTACCCATCATGACCACAGAGAGAAGAACTTGGCCCCATACTGCATACATTTCAAGGTCCTGCCAAATTATTTTCAAAAACTGTAAGTTGACAGAAATTGAAGAAAAGTTGACAGAAACATAAGGAATTGTCCCAGGAATCCGAAGAATGGTCATGTCCATATGTCGTGTCATTTTCTCCTGGGAAAGCTCTTTGCTGTTTTCCCAAGAACAAGAGTGAACATTGATCCATCTAAAAGTAGATGTTCCCACAAGGGCTGATGTGTGGGCTCTTTGATCCTGAGAATGAAATGTGAAGGGAAAGCTGCTTCATTTTATTGTGGTTTGATGTGCTTAAAGAAAAAAAAAATAAAATAAAATAAACATAATTTAATGATCTGGAGAGTTTACAACTACGAAAACCAGAATTGCTACCCCAGGAGTTATTTTATTAGTATTTATTTTCTTTGAATGTTTACATTTAAGGGTTTCAGTAGGCTAAGGTTTCACCATGATGTAATTGGTATGAAAAGAATGTTGGCCAAATTAGGGTTTTATTCACCAAAAATTTAAAAAGGCTAAATGCGATATATAGAAATGTATAAATCATAACCGAAGAAAAGGAATATTACAGATTTTGATTCACTAAACGTTTGTATCGTTTTCCCTTATTTGTATTTGCATTGGGCTTCCACAGATACATTGTGAATTTATCGTTGTTGAAACCCAAAGCAATGTGTGATACTCAGACAAAATCAGCCCATTAACAATATACAGTATAGCTGCAAATATTTGGATCATGTATAAAAATGAAAAATCTCTTGTCATTGCTAATTTACTTGAACCTCCCTGTTAATTTTGGTGCTGAACTGTGTGGGCTTTACCAAATAGAAACCAGTAAAACGTGTGCATTATTGGGTTTGTCATAAACCTTTCTGAATTCAACTTCAATTTACTACCTTTGTATCTAGTCGGGAGCTGCATTTGACAAGCAAATGTTTCCGCTAGGGTTTCAATGTGTGGCTTTTTACAAATCCCTAGCTGCTGTTCATGAATTGTGTTTCCTCACTCTTCACATATTCTTGTTTGTAGCACATAGTTTTGTTTTTATTTATTTTTTTTTTTTAAACTATACACACAAATCAGGGAATCCATTGTTCCTTTGCACCTTAAATACTCCTGTGCTGTGCGAGTGTATTTGGAAGTGAGCAGGCATGAGTGTTCATGTGTATGTATTTATTTTCCATTCATTGTGAGCCGTAAGATGGGTACCTCATCAGTTCTTGACCGTCTGGGAGGAAGTTAGTTCATCTATGATTGTAAAATTCGGAGAGAGGGACTGTGTGGTAGCACATGGCAGTGAGGCTAAACAAACAAAACAAAATCATTTTAGTGCATGGGTGAGGTACCTTTACACTAATACAACATAAATATCTAGGTACGTTCGAGCTTTTTTTAAAACATGGGTTGTCCGAGTGATCAAAAAATACTAGGAAAAAAATGTTTTTTTTAGAATGAATGATAGTATAGCATATTTGTAAAAATTTATAACACGGATGAACTGCATCAGTGATGCTTTCTTCCAAATTTTGCCATTTTCATTTTTTTGTTTTCTGTTCAATAAATTGATTTTGAGTTTTAACTTGAACAAATGCTCAAACTGTTTGGGAGGGTCGACATGAATTTATTACAGATGCTAACATTCTTTCCAAGCACTTGTTTTGTTTAAATAGAAAACATTTCACTGTGTGGTAGTTTTAAACTGGATAAAATGATTTGTTGTGGTGATTTTTATGCACATATGTTAGAGTTGCATTCAAACAGCTTTAAAGAGTGCTAGTAGTGACACTGATGTGTATATATAATTTTATATCACTTATACTTCAGTTGATACCAAATTTTATTTTTAAAGATCAACATCACCCTTCTACCCCAGAAGAAAGAGTGTAAGAGTTACCCACAGGTAGCTTAATTCGTTTGAATGAAAAGTATGAATTGATAGGAAATTAGGAATTTAATGACCTGTCAAGATATCCATCCTTCTAACTTTATCAGAACCCAAAGTGACCAAGCAAATGGGCTCCTGAACTCTTAGCTTAACAGCACAGCCTTTAAGGAATTGGACTTACTGTATTTTACTTCAGTACTTTATATATAACAATCATACCAAAGGAGAAGGCAACCTGTAGCTGTCTAGTTTTGCCACTTCAGTCTCTTTGGCCACACTACTAAGATCTCATGGGTTCATTTTAATAATGAAAATGTCTGTGGCAATGGACTTTGGGCTCCTAAGGGAACTTTGCATGCTGCTGCTTTTTATTTGTTTATTTTTTCGAGACTGTTCTTTTACATGGAGTGTTTTCTTGCAAAAATTGCAAATGAGTGGATTTGTGTTGGGTGAGGAATTGCACTGTGACATAAAATTGAGTCATATATATTAAAATATGGAGAGATGGGGGGCAAATGAACAACATTAAAGCCTTGCTGCCTGAAACTGCCCTTAACAATGTTCATAATGCTATTTAATTGAAACACACTTATGCTCATACATATTCCACTTGTCTGCAGGAGGATTCATTATTGTAAAATACTCATAGTCTTCAGTGTAATGTTTAAAATGTCAGTTACATTTCTAATCAATCAACATAGATAAAGCACTGTCATGAACTTGAGGATCAAGTTTTTGCTTCCATTCAAAAATTCACTCTTCCATTTGCAAGATCCACTTAATTCTATGTGAGAGATTCCTGTTTCAAAGTAAAGTGTATTTGACGCTCTTACATTTTGAAAATATTATCGAGCAAAAGCCAACCAAAATGCTGTTTTATTCTGATGGCCTGATTTTGATTGAAGGCCATCATGTTTGTTTATACTAAAACTTAAACCTAAATTGTATTCTGGCCCCTTTTGTCACCAATTGAGTATCCACTTCATTTAACATTTTGAATATCATGTAGATATTATACCGTTTTGATTACAGACAATGAACAAGAAAGAGATGACAAATACTATAACAACCCCTTTTCAAATCATTGGAACCCTTAGGTGTTGTATGATAACAGCTAGAATGCTATACTGACTGTTCAAACTGTAGGGCAATATGTTTTTAACCTTTTCATTTTTAAGAACGAAAGACTTTCTAAGGATACATTTGTTTCATTATGTAAGGAGTGACTGTTTTCTGTTACAATATTTGAAACAATTTCTAAACCTTTCAGTTGAGAAATATGCAGTTTACAAAATATTCTTGTTAGTTTCAGAAAGGAACTTGGAAGAAACTGAATGAATGTATGTACTATACATACATACATATATACTAATGATTTAAAAGAAAAACAATCTAAAACTGGCATTTTTTGTTCACTGGCTACAGTCCCATGCTGGATTAAAGTATTACAATGCATATTTTTGCACATCCTTTTTAAATCCATCAAAGAGTTCAATTGTCTTAACTACAACACTAGCCTCAAAATGTCATTTCTTCACTACCGTGTGCACTGATTCATAATATCATTTTATTTAAAATCCCTCTCAAGCTGAGGGTCTCTCCACTTTCATCCCCTACATGTATTGTTGAGAACAACACTACACTGTCATCACTGTCACACTTTTCCATCTGCGCCATTACGTCATCTGTCTAGTAGTTTTTACAATCTCTCAAAATGAAGTGCCATATGCCTTTAGCTTTCTATTTATTTTTTAAATCTGTTTTTTGAAAGAATCTTATTAACAATCTGAGACGGGATGCTCCATTTTAGCAAGTCCTAACCTGCATATTTTGAAGATGTTTGCACCTCTGCTGCATGGCTTAATGAACATCTGTGGAAGAAAACTAAAATGCAAAACAAAAAAAGAAAAAAAAAAGTAAGTAAAATGTGTATTCCTATTCAGTATTCAATTTGCAAAATATATTGCAGTGAATATAATAAAAAGCCTTTGTTTTTTAACTAATTGATCAGCACTACTGCCATTTTACTTAAAGAGACAGACTTTTCATTTTAGCTGGGAACTGCTTTTAAAATGGGAGTGTTGTTGACATGGTGAGAGGCATGGCACAATCAGTGGTAGAGCAAAGTGAAACAGATCTTATCTGCAATTCACTTTTCATTTTTTGCCTTTTTAGAAAAAGGTATTCATGATTAAGAAAAAAAAAAACTAATAAGAGTGAATATTTTCAATATCTTCATATTAAGTTATATAACAGCTAATTTACAGTAGTTAAACTATTACAATCACTCCGATTTGAATATGGCCAATGTTAAGTTGTGCAACTAAATCCTGTATATCTGTGATATTTAGCTCACACACAGAAGTTCGGCCTCATTCTCTGAAATGAAGCGGTCCGACCCTCCTTGAGGTCCTGGTGCTTTTCTTTGGACATAATGCATGCTGATTGCAGTGGTTCCATAAGGCTAAAATGAAATGCTGTCACTTTAGGGTCAGATATTGCAATGTGATTGAAAGTGTATTTGATGCTATCAATGCTCTTTGTGCAGATTGTCTGGATCCTGCTTTTTTCTGGACTGTTTTCTTGGGATTGCTTGATGTGTGTTTAATCTGAGAGCCCCTTTACTGCTAGGCTGTTAGCAGGCTACTTACAGGACTCTCTTTTAATCTACTTTGATTGTGCTTTACTACATAACTTTTTGTGGAACTTAACAAGCCTGAAATAAATTTTGTATACATTTGTATAATAATGTTATTTAACTGAAAAAAAAACTGTTTATAATCCTAGAAATGGTGTGTTAATTATTGTGCAGAAACATATATTCAGAATAAAGATTTATCATTCATATCTGTTAATTGTCGTGTTATTTCTGCAGGCAGATTCCAAAAGCAAACACAAATCTCAGTTTGAAAGCATTTTGTCAGCAATTGTACCTTGCTTTTATTTCTGTTCCCTTGGTGTGGAAATTGTTCAAATACAAATCCCAGTTTCCATATATTGTCAAAAAAAACATAATTCCTTATTAAGAGATGGCCCTGAGTGGAGCCAGTGTGGGCATGATGCCCGTCAAGGATTCACGTAATGTGAAGTGATGAAGAGGCATTTCATCTAATTGGTTGGTTGGTAAAAACTGGTGGCGTGTTCAAGTGAGTATGCCCAGCTATGGTCTGCCATCTGTTCTGTGCCTTTCCAGCTGGGATAAACTTCAAACAAAAGACAAGATGAGTGTCTTGAAGGCTAAATGGATGCAGTGCACAATTAATGTATTTTGTTATTTTTGGTGTTTGGTACACTGTATTACTTTCCGAGAGGACCTTTGCACAGTAAGTCATTTTTTTAAGACCTATATGCTGTTAAATACTTGCTAAAAAAAGTCTGAAATATTGATAGATAGTCCTTAAAATCAACAGGATAATGGCACAAGAGTGAAGTGATCAGTCATTTAATGTGTTTTATGTGTGAGCAGATGTATACACGAATACTGGACACATTGTCCAAATATGGTAGTTTGTTACAGACTAAGAACTGTGATCACAAATAGCTGATAGACTACCTGTAATTAAGAACTTGCTGTCAAATGTAAAGCCTGTTATCTTCTGCAAGTTGAAAAATGGCCAGTCCACAGGTATTAATTTTAAACCTTTATCTGAATTTTGTGTAAATTTGTGTGTTTTATGCTTTCATAGTTAATACTGTACATGTATTGTGTAACTATTTGACATTGCTGCAAGCAAGGACTTAAGATAATGGAAAACTGTTAATAGGTCATATGCAGCTGTATTCAAGACAACGTCTCATCAAACTATACATTTTAGATATATCTTAGCCCTATGGAGGAACACTGAAGTTAGTTTAAATAGATTCCCATATTGCCATGAATTCTCCATACCTGTGCAAATTTTAAGTTTTTTGCTAATCCCCAATAATTTTGAGCAGCTTTTGCTCAAGCAATTAAGGCATTCCTTTCTTTGAAGATAATTTCAAAAGGTGTTAAAACTATACAAAACCATTTTTTATTGCACACACAAGCATGTGTGACACAAACCATTTTAACGCATTTAAAAAGAGAACCTTTAAGAAATCATCTGATATTCAGAGTGCATAAACCTGGTTCTGCAAATTCAGAAACGAAAGCTTTTTTTTCATCTAGAAGTATGTATGTGCGTTCAGTATTATTCTGCAACTAAAGCCAATGCCACATTACACAACTTGTTGGGTATGTCAGACTTGCTGACCACAGTTGCTAATCTCATCGCCAGACCATGTCCATTTAAATGACTGAAAATTGCTGCATTACATTAACCAATCACGTATTGACCTTCTACCACAGTTGTGCTTGCCGCTTTTTGTGATAGCCAATAACATACTGCCTGATGGAGCCGGTACTGTATGAAGGGTTAACACATGCAGTGAGTTCAGCTGCAATCTTGGCCCTTTATTTCTTTTTTCTGTTCTGTTGTAATATGTAAAACACAACGCATCGGACAGACATGCTTCTCTTTTGTTTGTGAGGTCCAAAACACCCTTGTCACTGTATAGTGTGCACGGTACTTCTGGATGAGCATTCATTCATTGTCCACTTTCATGCACACAAGTCTACACCAATGACTAAAGTCAAGACTTTATTCTAGTGAGTCGCTGAGTGTGTCACACTAGATCACTGCCAGTCTCAGGAGCACCACTACTGCCTCCGATGTACTGTGAGTGTGTAAATGAAGGCTACAACTGAAAATCACTGGAAGAAAGTATTGTGATGTAGCTTTAAATAATCATCAGCAGCGAGTGGCCTCAGAGTAGCAGAGGATTCTCACAATTACCAACACTCAATATGGGTGAAACTGACATTTTATCCTTTGATCTAAAAGTTTCTTTAAAATGTTAGGGGAGTCTGAAAGAAATTCTCAGGAGCATGATAAAGAAAGGCATATTCCAAATTTGTGGCTCCCCAGCCGGTAATGCCCATCTTATCTTTCTCAAAACTATTTTAAGGTGATTCATTTTCAGCTTCTAAAAAGTCTTTTACAATTATCAAATAAATGTAACACTTCACTTGTTTACTTTCTAGAAACCTATTAATCTGTCCAACATCAAACCCACTTTATCCAGTTCAAAGTCATGAGGATTTTCCAGAAATGTTTTCTCAAAACTTTGCGTAATGAAATAAGGTTAGTCTTTAAATCATAGTGAATTATTATAAGCACCGTTTTGAATGGTGTTGATATGATAAATGCACAGGTCACTTCTACTTTCCGCAGCTTTTGCAGTCCCACAGTTCAGCTACATGTTTTTAAGAGAGGTTGGTACATGGTTGTGCCCTAATAGAGGCCTGTGTTTTTCTGAGAAAAAGTAAATACGTCTTGGTTACATTCTATTAAAAGACAGTTCAAATGTCACAAGATTTATTAGTATAGAAATATTTTATTTTTCAAATTTGCTGGAAAATTGCATACCAAGAAAATAATATCCCATAAAAAATAAATACAGTGTATTCATTAAAAAAGCAAACGAAATGTTTGGCTATGTTGCAGAGGTCCAACAGCATAGTGAGTCAGCATTCTTTTATTAACTACATTATTTGCTTTCCTGTACATCTGCAGGTATTTATTAGAAAGTATTAAATAGACAGCAATTTGGCTAAATAGAATAGAAAATTTGTATATTGTCAGTTTTTTTGACTAATACAGCAAATCTTATGTAGGCTAAAGAAGACCCATAGGAACAAAAAAATCCAAAAAGAAGTCTGCTTTATGTCTTGCTGGTTTTTCCTACACAACAATGAGACACCAGTCTCTTCTTCTGAGATTCAGCAGAGATCTCAGCAGTCACACAATGGCCTCAGATTTTCCAGGCAGTGTCTTGACTTTTTTTATTCAATTTGAAAGCATTTGCATTGTATGCTCTGTAATATCTGGCGAATTGTATTGACAGTTGTGGTAATAAAGCTATTTACTTTGATTAGTAAACTGTAGTCTTTGTGTCTGAATATGATTATTTGCTGTGCTCCAATTAAACCACACTCCTTCTAGTAGAAAAGGACTACAGTGTGGCATAGCGGTTAAGACTTTGGACTTCTGACCCTGAGGTTGTGTGTTCAAATCCCACTACTGACACCATGAGGCCATGAGAAAGTCACTTCATCTGCCTGTGCTCCAAAAGAAAAGTAGCCAATTATATCTCAGATGATATAAGTCACCTTGGATAAAGGCATCTGTCCAATAATAAGCAAAAGATTCGGAGGTTTGAAACAAGACTACAAAAAGATCTCACAAAATATCACATGCTTTTCAAACCAAATTCTCAATCTTGACTCCTTTTACCTCAGTTGAATCTCATGTCTCATTTGTGTCAAAAGCTATTTTTCCTGAGAAATTTTAGAAGAAACATCTGCAACAACGTTGATTCTTAAATGAAACACAAATGAAAATCTCTTTTAAGTCTCATGAGCCTTCAAAGATCAACCTTTGAGCAGTACATTTTTCCTATGGTGAGCCACATTTCATCCAGACATTTATTTGGTTTGACTTGGAGTGTACTATTGAAAGCTGCACATTATAATTTTTAACATGTTTAGAAATGTTCTGATGCAATAAAAATGTCTTATCTGGCAAAAAGTGTGCTGTAGAGGTTAAGACATTGGACTTTAAACCCCAAGGTTTTGGGTTTAAATACCACTGCTGACACATTGTGACCATGAGTTTGTCACCTGTCTGTGCTCCAATTGGAAATGCAAATGAAATGCAAACAATTGTAACTCAAATGTTGTAAGTTGCATTGGATAAAGCCATCAGTCAAATAATAATAAATAATTAATACATTTATGTATTATATTATCTTTAAATGTATATTCAATATGTAGATGTTAAACATTCACTACTATTTTTGGGAGTTTTGTATTGATGGAAATACTGTATAATGTATTACAATATGAGATATTTCTAAGTAAACATAATGAGGGTGACTAGAACAGACTGGCACCACATTTAGAGAAAGTTTTGGCCTCTGGTTAGCACTGCTGAGATCAGCTCTGGTCCCCGCAATCCTTGAATTGGATGAAGTGTTTGTGTGATGATAGCAAGGTAATGTTCATGACAGCCAGCACCCTTCTCTATGCTACCACCAGGCCCAGGCTACAGTTTTAACCTTTCTGACTAACTTATTGATCTGATGGATCGATAGAGAGTTAGATAAGAGGGTCCAAATAAGCATATATATACACATGCATATGTACATTTTCAAACCTACTTAATCCACTTCTGGTTTGCTGTAGGACAGGGTCTATCCCTGCAGCTCTGGACACAAGGCAAGGGAGACCCATGGACAGGGTGCTAGTATATCAGAAAGTGTGCTTTCACACTCCCACATTTAAAACTTATTTTGACTCACCAATTTACCTAATCTACACATTTATTGGGATGTGGGAGAGAAGCAAGAGTCCCTGGAGAAGAACACATTCTGACATGAAAAGAATATGCAAACTATACACAAGGACATACAAAGGCCATTGGATCAGTGAGACAGTAACACTACACACTACATCATTGTGCTGCCCTGTTCCACATCGTAAATGCGATTTTCAGAACTTTTCCAACAGTCGATCAGAGATGTGGGGCGGTGCCAATGCACTGCAGTCTGTGAGGAAATCAGTATATTCATACTTCCAATTGTAAAGGAAAAATAAACATCTAAAAAAGGTTACAAATTTGTAAACATCTAGTGACAAATGGCCACTGGCAATCCAAACAGGGTTAGGCTTAGGGTTAGGGCCATACTGCCCCTGATAAAATAATTATAGTTAATTTACAAGGATATCATCGGTCCAAAATCCAGAAAAACTGAAATACACTTAAAAAACAGGCATAAAAAAGAAATATATAATAAAGAACAATAGGCACTTAGTGAATATCAAGGAATAAACAGAACAGAAGCATCCATTGTGTGATACTCTTAGGTTGTTAATTGCCCAATTTTTTATAAAAATGCCATTTACAATAGAGGAATGTGCATCTCCCAAAATGGATGAACTGTTCTGAGCCTACCACATTGATGCTTCAGTATAGAGCAGCTCAGTCCACAAGCATGATATGTGGAGATGTGTCTTCCCTTGTAATGCGAAGTCAGGAGCCTCTCTAAAGTCAAAATCCTCGGAAAGCACACAGGTTTCCATGGATTAAGAGGGCACATTTAACTCTTTACGGTGAACAACAGCATGTTCTTAAAGTGTGAGGCAAGAGAGAGAATGGACCAGGAAATGAACTGCATGAGGGTAAGACCAAAGAAAACAAGCAAGGGTCCAAACCATGATTATTCAAAAGATCAATCAGGAAGGCTAAAAGGGAGCATGAAATTTGTGGTCAAGAAGTAACTAGAGTTGGAATTTCACATTGAGGGTTTGTGTTTTAGATTTATTCAACCATTAAGAAGCATCTTTTAGCATATTGACATTCTACACAGTCTGCATTTACTGATGTCACGTATAGTGCCAATGGCCAACTATAAACCATAAATAAACATAATGGTAATGCTCAAAAAAAATTGAATAACATAAATTTAAAAATTTTCACAATGAAGTAAAATCGCATAATCTGCAAAATATAACATTCATGACATCTTTGGTCTGAAGTGTATTCCTCAGTTATACTGCTCTTTTTTTACTTCCCATCTATGGCATAGGCAGAGTTTGGGGCGTAGCGGATGCACTATGTTACTAAAATAAGTCACAAATGAAGGTGATTTTTCTCAATATTTAAAGCCCCAGTAAATGTAAATATCAGTGAATTGGGTGCATGATGAAGAAGTGCTAGCACTGCTGCCTCATATTAAGGAGCCTATGGGTTACATTCCTGGTGGTCCTTGTGTGGAGTTTTCATGCAGGTCTGCTTCCGTTTCCTCCCACAGTTCAAAGACATGCAGGTTGAGTGAACTGGCAGTGCTAAAGTGTCCCCTGATGTGAGTGTGTTCATACTGTGATGGGCTACCCAGGAGTTGTTCCTGCCTGCACCCATTGGTTGCTAGTATGAGCTCCAGCTGCCCACTGCCCTGGATAAGTGGGTTTAGAGAATAGATGGATCAATGAACACTATAATCCATCCTGCCTAATGCCACTGTCTCTTGCACGTCACCAATTTAGTAATACTCAGTACAGTTTCAGCTATGGGTTAGTTCACTGTTTCAGATTTAGCTTGAGGGAGGTTACCTCAGCTTGTACATTTTGTCTGTTTTTTTTCTTTCTTTTACGCATCCAATAGCCAATCCTATCAGCAAAATGGATCATCAGTGGTCAACATGAGTGACTGAAGCAGCAGTGCATGTGGCTGCAGCTTATGCCTGTCTGTACAAAAAGCAGTGTGGTGGTCTGAGCAAATCTGCACCACACATACCACTGTGACACAATATTTAAGAAACAACAATTATGCAAATAAATAACAGAAAACACTCCAACTTTCAAATCACATAACAAAGTTGTACCCATATGTTACACCTGGAATCTCAAACTCCAGTCCTGGAGGGCCACAGTGGCTGCAGGTTTTCATTGTAACCCTTTTCTTAATTAGTGAGGTGTTTTTGCTGCTAATTAACTTCTTTGGAATTAATTTTAGTTGACTTGTTTTTTATGATTTGTTCCCCGGAATTTCTTCATTGTTCTCTGAATTGCTTTATTTCTTTTCTTAAACAGAAATGAAATGTGAAGTGAGTGAGCCAACAGGCAACCAACTAAATCAGGGCCTCAAACTCCAGCCAATTTCGCTCCAACCAGTTGCTTAATTAGACGCCGAGTCTTGTTGTTAATAAAACCCACTCTTTAATTACATGGATTGTTGCTGCTCTCATTGTGCAATAGCAGACATTTACAAAATTGTTGATTTTTTCTTTACTTTTCTAAGAGCACTGTCAGAATGTTTTAGGGACCTAAACAAATCAACATTCCTGAGACCTCCACCCTTTTTATTATCAGATATTGTATGATGGACACAGTTTGCTGGTCATGTTTTGGTTCATTTTGTATCTCATTATTGTCTGGCTGCTAATTAAGGAATGAGAAACAATTAAGGGGTCTGAGTCTCCAAGAGCAAGTTAAATAAAATTAATTCAAAAGCAGGTCACTAATTAAGAAAAGGGTTAGAATGAAAACCTACAGCCACTGCAGCCCTCCAGGACAGATCCCTGTGTTACACTATGCATACATTTTCTAACTTCTTAAAATAAGAAAGTGCTTTTGCCACAATTAAGATATGTATACAAACATAAAAAGCAACATTTTTCTGTTATTCAAGAATTAACAGTACGTGTGTACTTTTTCATAATTTCAAAGTTTTAAATATGTTTTCAAAGTGTAATTTGTAAGTGAGACCTCATATTATAAATTTACCAGTAACGGCGCACTGCACGTTACACACTTGACATGAGCATTCATAGTTTTCAGACTCTTTCTCTGTATGTTTAGCATTCGTTTGCTCAGAGGTTTAAGCGCTTGCTGCTTCCTGAGCAGCTCTTCTTCTCTCCACTCTAGCAGCTGGCACCTTCTCTTCTTTCATCAGCATCTTTTCACGTTAAAACTGATTAAGTCAGTGTTTGTGTTGCAATTACTTAGTACTTTCTCCATTCGCCCTGCTGGATGCTGCCGAGAGTTGATTCTACAATAAAATAAAAATAAAAAGAGTAATAACCTTGGAGGTCAATCATCACCCCTAAAGTGGATAGTAGACATAATGTAGTATATGTATACCAAATTTCAGGTCAATAGTTCAAACGGTTTGCAAGCTACAGGTGATTTAAAATCCTGGACAAACGGGACAGCCACGGTAGTGTATTATATAAAATATTGCAAAAATTGACCATATTTGACATAAATATGTATCAGTACACCCTGTGGTGGGCTGGCATCCTGCCTGGGGTTTGTTTCCTGCCTTGCGCCCTGTGTTGGCTGGGATTGGCTCCAGTAGACCCCTGTGACCCTGTAGTTAGGATATAGCAGGTTGGATAATGGATGGATGGATGTATCAGTACAATTAAGACTAATAAATGCAATTTTTTTTTTATGGTTGGACTGGATAAACCCAGGCTCCACCTACCCATGTCCACCAGTCACACTAAATCTTGTCGATTGGACGTGCCCCTAACATTCCACAACACCCACAGCATTAGTCACAAAACACCCAGCTACACTATGGTTAAGATGAGGTTTGTGGTTTGGTTGACTCAGAGGGCGTTTTGTGACTGACTTTGTGGGCATCCCATGATGTCATGGGCGTTACGCAATCTACCTATTGTGGGCTACAGTTAGATGAATCTTCGTTCCCATGGCACTTTACTCTTAAAGGTGTATTTTATTTATGAAAAAGCAGATGGACATGGCCATTACAAACAATAAAACATACATCAAGCAAGAAATGTAAACATAGAATCTACAAAATAAGTGGTCCCTACAACTTAATGTCAAAGTCTGCAGACTTGTAGAGGGACAGACACACAGCACACACTGTAGTGGAATTTGAAAGAAAAAAATACTTGTGTCAATTACTACAGAGCATTACACAGAGTTATTAGCCTCTTTCCACTCAAAACTATTCAGTTCTGCCTCTGTAATTTTAAGAAAATTAGGAAAGCCTGGAAAAAGGCTGTCAAACCATTGCACATGCACAAACATAATCAACAATGGCAAAAAGGTTGGACTTTAAGAAAAAAAAGAGAAAATCTGTATAATGGCTCATATGAAATCACAGTTAGCAATTCAGCATAGGTTTATAGGATCATTACTGTCACATGTACAGAGCAATTGTACCGATTCAACATTTCTGATGGTTTACAATTAAATGAATTCTTGCACTGTAAGCTATTTTAAATCTACTGTAATTTGTATATTCTAGCACAGGAGGCTTTCTGATTGCTGATGTACTAGGGTGGCATCTTGCCTGAAGAAGGGGCCTGAGTTGCCTTGAAAGCTTGCATATTGTAATCTTTTCAGTTAGCCAATAAAAGACTGTAATGTTTATTTCAATATTTACAACGCCCATTTATTGTCTGGCAACTTTTTCCAAAGGCAGCTCAGCTTGTTCTATTAATGTGTTAGAATTTATGTTTCCTTTCAACTAATTACTACGTGCTCCAGCAAGTGTAATTCTAACAAATTGTAACAAGGCATCTGCAGACTGAGCCATCTCATGACTGAGTTTCAATGTTTCCAGCTTTGTTTAATCTTTATCCAGTCTTCAGCCTGAGATTGTTTTTGTTTATTGTTCTCCTTCTTTGTCTTGTTTGTTTTAAACAATTTTGTGATTCTCTTAGAGATTAAAGAGTTACGTTAGGGAAGACATCTTTGTAGTTAATATCTGGTACTTTTCTGTTTGAATCTCATCGTTCCTAAATCTTGATACTACATAGTTTCTCCATCACCTCCTAAGCACAAAAATGTTCGCAACTACACAAGAGGGTTCTGCTCCACTGAGGGAATGCACCATTCATGAACAAAACAGCCTTGTCAGATTTCTTTGGACAGATGGAGTGAAACCTGCTGATATTCACCAAAGGATGTTGGCTTGTGCAGATCAGTAAGCTGTTTGGGTATCCATCTTGCACAAAATTTACGGTAACCCAAGTCATCATGCATATGACATGTGCACATCCATAGCTGATATCCAAATGTGCAGAAACTGCAAACAACGTAATCTGTCGGTCTTCTCTGATGATGTCATTCGCCATGTTGATGGTTGACCAGATCAAGCTTTGTCTGTTACACTTCTTCTGCTATGCGTTAAAACTTTCTACCCTTTCAAACGTTTCTTCGAGTCATGCTGTTTTCACTTCCATACTGAGTCAACATCCTACAGCGAAATGCAGCAAGTTTCACTCTGTCTCCTCAAAGAAATCTCACTGCAGCATGTTGTTCAATAATGGTGCAATCTTACAGCATAGCTTCCAAGTCCATTTGAGTTTGGCTTCAACTAGACTAATTACAGAGCATTGTGCTGTGCATGATTAAATCACCCATAAGCCATCACGAATGTCTTGTATTGCGGCAGCTTTTATTTGTTGCAGTTAATGTGTAATTTTCAAATTGTCTTTAGTTTTTGATTTACCCTTATATATGGACCTCCTGCTGGACCACTGATGTAACTGCTCTGTTCAGCACCTGCTAGTGAATCTTCAAATGGATTGCTAAAACTGTACAAAATGTCTATCTTTAATTTGACAGTATTCTTCATCATTTATGTCAACAATAAGGTCTTAAGGCTGCTGCCATTACAGGTGCTACAAACCTGACTGTCATATCTTCCTTACTTTTTTCCTTCTGTTCACTTTGCATGCATCCAAGAAAAGATGGAGGAGAGGGCCCCTCACTATCATTAATAAAGTATCTATCTATCTATCTATTATCCATTATGGTCTTCTGGGTCTGTTTAACATATTGTCTAGGGTATTGTGCCTTTGATGGAAAGGACAGAAAGAAAAGTCCCAGGGGGAAAGAGCCAGAAAATAGACTGTAACTGGAAAGATCGAGAAGCCTAGCATCAAAACCAAAAGTGAAATCCTAACTGGTAGTCAAAAACCAAACCCACTAAGTGTAAACACAAATTTTTAAACACACATACTTATTCTTTGTTTCATATCTACAAGTTCAGATAATGTGGAAGTTCTGTGGACTGAACGTTCTACCCCTTGACCACTGACAAGATGTGCTGCATGACCAAATCTTCTCTCTGTGGCAACTCTTTAGCAAACATATTCACAAGAGAGCAACATGCAAGCATTCTAAGGTAGTGCATGAGAAAAATATATAATTCTAACCTTAAAATGGTAGAATTCAGATGAAGTAATATAGGAATAAAAACTCAATAAAAAGAAAAACAGGACTACATATGCAATATTAACATAACAAAGAAAATAAATGTTCTCATAAGATGGCCAAATGGTAATTAATTGATTGTTCAGCACCGTCCTTTACTTGAATTTCCAGAATTTTCAGTCTAAGATCACTCCACGGTTTTGATTCTAGGAGCAGTAGCCTTAGGACTGTGTAAATTAAGTCATATTGGTGGGTCAATGAGTAGAACTTCTCTGGATTATGACAACCCAATGGAGGCCCACTGGTGTACTGTGAATAATCTGTAGAGAGAAGACCTGTGGCAGACCCAAGAGACACTGGGGGAGTCCTATCTATTGGTTGGCTTGGGTATCCCAGACAACCCATCGGGATCAGCGGGAGTCTCTTGCTGAGAACAGAATGGTTTGGTATATTCAATTCAGCACGTTTCCACTGCAACCCTCACTAGGAAGGAGAAATGATAACTTAAAATTGGTGTGTCCAAAATCAGATATTGTTCTGTTTCAGCAAGAGACTTAATTATGAAATCAGGAGATGAAATATTGTCAAAAATGCAAGCAGGCATCGTTCCCAAAAAAGACAACCTGATTTTTCTTCAAGCCAGAAGCATAAGACAAGAATCAGTAATGAATGAACAAAGAAAAGTCAGAATTCTGAGATAAGAAAGGTGCAGAGAATCACACATAGAGAATTTTTTATCCAAACACAGATAAATTACAATCACAAGCATTGGAACCTATAGGTGGAGCTGATGATTACACGTGTCTGGGAGAGTTGCAATGGCTGACAACCTATTGGGTGGTAAAATGACTGCAGTCTGCCTAATAAATATTTGAAAATGTGTATGTTCAAGGGGGCACATTTTTACCTAAGAGACAGATTGAACTTGTTGCAGACAGGATTTGAGACATGACTCTGAGACAATCATCCCAGTAAATGGGGGATTTGTCTACCAAGAACTAAATTCCTGATGTGATGACTTAACAAAAAAGTGTAAAAGGTGCTGTATATGTGTCAACAAACGGGTTCATCTTTATGGCCAGTAATCTGTCTTGTTGATTGGTTGTAGGTTTGGTTGATCTGCCAATTTCCTCCTGAAAAAACACCCAACACCCCTAAGTGGCTAAGCACTTTCTTTGGTATGTCAGGGCTTGGGACAGGAAGAAGTCCTCAAAGACTTTACTGTAGTAACCAGGTTTAATCCTGCATTTGTTAGTATTAGAAATCATCACTAGAAGAAACTGTGTTTCAGCATGAAGACTTCTCTACAAGCTGAGACCTGACGGTGACAAAATTGGATGTTTTGCACGTCAACTAGTAAACTGACTCCAGAATTTACTACTTTAATTTTTTTTCCTTTCTGCAGCTGTTTCACAAATAGTTCACAGCTGCCATAAAAACGAGTTCCCTGCTTAGGAGAACAGATTATTAAAAAACTGATTTTACTTCAATTTCTCAAATTGTATGAGTTTCTCCATATCTAGCATGAGTATACATTCAGAATTAGTAGATTAGTTAGCCTAAAAATGTATTTCTTAATTTCAAGCTTCCCCACTAATGGTGAACACATTCTAAGAGTCAGACGAATTACTTCCTCCAGGGAGTCACACAAATCAGAACTTATTTATTTTTGTCCATGATGGTCTCTGGCAGTCACACAAATGATAGTGGACTCATTCCAGGATATATCAGCTACCAGCATTTTAAAGTCAACATTCTGATTACGTCACAATCTGTTTGGATGTTTTAAGAGCATCTGGATGGAGTTTGTGCAGTAGGTTATTAAGACGTTTTGTAGAAGGCAAGGCTGTCAGAAACTGTAATTGCTTACAAAGATTTCCCCATCGATTGAAGTACAACAAATGCTAACTGTGGTCCAGTTCGGTGCTCAGTAAACCTTTGCACCTAACTGACAATCACCAAGCTAAAGAAATCGGCCATGTTAGCTTTAGGCGCACTTGCACTCACCATGGGGGCGGGTTACCATATTTTTGAAACTTTTCTTCCGTGCCCCATATCCTCCATTTTATAGCACCAGAGTGAGAAAGATTTTTTTAAATTTATAGAAAGCTCTTAACTTTGGAACACAACTTCTTGTGACAAATGCATGTATACCATGTTTGTGAAGAAATCATTTTGACTTGAAAAATATCACTCTTTTCCTTTAAGCAGGCTACTCACCTTATCCTGGTTCTGTATGTGCATGTAAACGCACTCCCTCTCTCGGTTGGTCTTTGCATTGTTTGGAGAGGCATATGGATGAGGAGGTTTGAGGTGGGCGACTGGGCCAAACTGAACTTTATTAAGTAGTTCTGTTAAGATGTTGATTAAGTTTCATCTTTGACCTCTTTTTAGAAGGTGTTGCTTAATTTTACTACAATCATGTGATAGAAATAGCAAGGAAATAAAACAGGGCGCCTATGTGAGGGGCTTCACTCTGGCATTATAGTTTCTTTTTTACATTGTGGATTGTAGCTTGCTTTTTAATGGCACTGAATTCAGTTGTTCCTCCTGACCTGTAACCCTAGCTGGGCTTGACAAGACTTTTAAGTCAGCTGACTAGATCGAACTGTATGTATGAATGCTATTTTTTCTTTCCATGAATCATTTATGTATTCTAATTAAATGCTTATTCTGTCAGTTGCTTCATGAAACAACTATATAACTTTACTAGCAGAATACCCGCGCTTCGCAGCGGAGAAGT
>JANRMT010062792.1:36053490-36087020 GCA_026402145.1 Polypterus bichir lapradei
ATGTGTTTGATGATCAGAAACATTTTGTGTGACAAACATGCAAAAGAATAAGAAATCAGGAAGGGGGCAAATAGTTTTTCACACCACTGTATATACGTCCATAGCCTGCAGCTCGGTCATCATGTGAGGCGGCATTGCATCCCCCATCCCCACGCCTCCCACGTAATTGGCTGAATGCCCATATAAGGCTGTCCATCACTCCGGTCTCTTCATTCCCTTCCTTGCTTCGCCACGGTATTCATGTCTCCCTGCTGATAACTGCATCCTTTTTATTTAATCTACGATTTCTCCGCTGTTTTATTGTTCATTTATTACACTTATAGTTATTGTGTAGGTATTTTAAACTTAGTTTACATTGTTCAGGTACCCATTTCTTTTACCATTCCAACCGTACCCCCATTAACATGTCTATCGAGGTGATCACCATCGATCAAGGAACTGTGACTTATTGAGTGGTTTCCATGCCCGGAGATGCCGCCTGCCTTTTCCATTCTCTGTGTTATATATTGCACGGCTATATCAGGCTCACTCGTGATATCCGGAGGAACATTGTGTCTTATGTATTGAATGACTGGGACAGGTTCAAGGTGTGGACTGATGACGGTACAGGAAATAATTATACTACACAGGAGCACTATAAGAGTGAAATGCTTAAGCCCTTCACCTATGCTTCTGCATGTGAGTTGATGGCTGCCGCTGAATTGTTCGGTTGTCGCTTTCAAGTGTACTGAAATGGTCAAATATTTTACACCTTTGGAGAACCGCCAATGCATCTTAAACATCTTAGATTCACAGGTGACGATTTGAGTAGTGGACACTTTGATGTTTATGAATGTTTCAACTCTCAAAAGCTGGATGCGAAGTTATTGATGAAACCGGTTGTATGCTTACAACGCTTGACAGATGCCGAATGCCACTTCAACACAAGTCCTGCAAATACTAATGTAATTGAAACAAACCATGAAACTCAAACCGATTATGACAGCAGCAATCCAAGCTGTGAGAAAACAGTAAAAAGGAGGTGTGTCAGACGTCGTGGTACATTTTCTGATGCAGCTAGATGGAAACAACTTTGTGACGCTGCTGCCAAATACACGCAGAAAAATCCACGTTAATAGACACGCTGTCGCTAAATACTCGCAGGCAAATCCACAAGTTCTTAGAGACGCTGTCACTAAGTACTCGCAGAGAAATTAACAAGTTCATAGACATGCTGCTGCTAAATATTCGCAGGCAAATCCACAAGTTAATACCGGGAATGCCTGTTAAATATCTTAGATTCACGAGTAGCGATTTGGGTAGTGAACACTTCGATGAATGAAACCTTTTATCTTTACAACGGTTGACAAACACGGAATGTAACTTGAACACAACACGTCCTCCAAATACGAACCTGATTGAAAGAAATAATGATAAGCAAATCCTTGTTTACAGCAACACTCATAACAGTGACAAAACAATTACATTGACAATCATGTTACGTTATTTCTAAAATGTTTCCTTTTCTTTTTCATAACTTCTTTAACACACTACTTCTCCGCTGCAAAGCACGGGTATTTTGCTAGTATACTGTATATTTATATATAGGACAATAACAAACAACATCCATCCATCCATTATCCAACCCGCTATATCCTTCATACAGGGTCACGGGGGTCTGCTTGAGCCAATCCCAGCCAACACAGGGCGCAAGGCAGGAAACAAACCCCAGGCAGGGTGCCAGCCCACCACAGGGTGTATTGATACATATTTATGTCAAATATGGTCAATTTTTGCAATATTTTATATAATACACTACCGTGGCACCAGCCCACTGCAGAACAAACAACATAAAATGTAAAATTATGATGGTTTAACTGAAATGTAGAAATATAGAAAAAGGCACACAACTTATGAATACTGAGCTGTCAATTCATGTGCTCTAAATAAATTCTTAAGTTCTTAAGCTAGTTAGTAAGTTTCTGTTGCCTGTACCGTTGTGTTGATTTGCTCATTGCTGGTGCTTAACTTCACCCCATGTAGTTTCTGTGCATATATAGGTGAGGGTTGCTACTCTGCACTTTCTTAATGGCTTTCTCTGGATACATGGAAGAATGCTTTTTGTTTTAGGGGCTCATCTCCTTCTTCGCCTTGTTCACACCATCTGGTTGCAGGCAGTACTGCAGTTTCTCTTTGAAGTTCAAACACACTGTGTCAGTCCACTTGTTGCTTGCAAAATCATCTCTGTTGAGTCAGCTGGTAATCACTTAGCTAACATTTTCAGCAAGATGACTGCACGGCCTCTTGTTTGGACTTCCACTGCTTAAGCACTTGCTGTCTTAGCAAGGTTTGGACTAATGGCACACCTCATCCAACTACTTTTATGGACAGTCTTCCATTTTTCCAGTTCTGCACTGGTTACCATTTGGAGCAGAAAGGATTGTTCTAGCCTTTGTTACCACCACAGCATTTAAGCACTGCATCTCAGCTATTGAGGAGAAATTACAGCCAGGTTGAGAGCAATAATCCAATAAAGGAAGCAAAGATTTGGGGTGTGTATAGAGTTTTTAAAGGAAGGAACAGACATCTTGTTATTTGTTTCTTGGGTGCACACAAGCCCATCCTTTTTGGTCAACTAATGGAGCAAAGATTAGTCTATTAAGGCTGCCAATCATTCAGTTACAGCTGTTTGTTTGAGTATCGGTATGTAGTAGGTAACTCGGAGAGCCATCTCTGGAATGTCACTTGGCCTGTGATTGGTCATTTGATCAGATAAACATAGAGTCTGCCTTGCAAATAGAGGTCCAGTCAAGAAGAAGCTGATATTAAGAGTGCCTACATCAGTGGTTCCAAACCTTATTTTGGCCATGCCCCACATAGGCCTCTCTAAAATCATGATGTCCCCCACTGTAACATATACCTTATTCTTATCATTGCTTATTCAAAAAGTGAACTCCTACTCACGTGGAGGAAGCCCATAATGTCATTAATTTGGTCTAAACAAGCTTCCAAAGAACATGGATATAAAAGAGGGAAAGGATAGTGGAAGTATTGACAAAGAAATCACTATGAAATTGTTAAAAAAAATTATATAATATGACATAATATGAAAATACAGCAAATACAGTTTTGAAAACATATAATAAGAGATGTCCATCCATCCATCCATTATCCAACCCGCTATATCCCAACTACAGGGTCACGGGGGGGCTGCTGGAGCCAATCCCAGCCAGCACAGCAAGGCAGGAAACAAACCCCAGGCAGGGCGCCAGCCCACTGCAGATAATAAGAGATGTGATATTCATAAATATAAAATAACTTTAATGACAGCTTTTTCTGTACTATTTTGATCAATTTATATTTTTGTTATATTGCAAAATTTTATAATCATTGTTGCAATTCATATTATTTTAATGGTAAATACGATTTCTAAGTAGAAAACCCAAGCCAGTTGTAAAATCATAAATTTTAAAGGGTTCTTCACCATCCTTTCTATGTTTATATAAATATATAAATGTCTCTGTAAAAATAAAAATGATTTGTTTATTTTTTTCTATCATTTTTAACAGTGAAATTCTGTTTTTTCATTTTATAAATTGTTTAATGTACCTAAATTCTCGAATTGACCCCCTAAAAAATGAAGTTGCCCCCCAGTGGGGCGTGTGCCCCACGTTGGGAATCACCAGTCTAGATGTAGCTTCCTAAGTCAAAGAACAAAATGGATAATGTCAGTCTGTCCCACATTAGATACACCAAAATGTCATATCTAGAAAATAATTATGAATAATTTGACATAAAATTACTGAAAGGTTTCTGTTCCACATGAATATAATTCAGTCTGCAAGCAAACATAAATTAGAATTTAAACTAAAAAAGCTCTCTTAGTGTTAATCATATCAATTAAGAAACAATTCCTCAAAATTCTGCACTATCCATTTTTAAAAGAAAATAATAAATCCCTCTCAAAAATGTAATGATTTAACACCAAAAGTAACTTGAAAAGGTTTTTCCAAGTAGAATTGGGAATATAGTGCTGTTCATCATCTCATATGATCAGACTAGGCTTCTTAAATGCAGACAGTCATTGCTTAATCTACAATGCATCTTAAATACATTTATCCATCATCAGCATCCCTTGAGTTCCTACTATTTCTGGCTGCAGAAATATTTAACTGATTCAAATCAGTCAACTTACTAAATTTGCCACATTTCATGAATTAAATGATTATATTCTAGGCATGAAGCCCCAGGTCACAGAAGTATAAACTCTGACTCATTTATAGAGAACATGATATTTGGCAAGGCTGTCCTCTTTTCATTTACTTTTCATAATATTTTCACAACCAGACACATGCAGCATATGCTTACATTAAATAGAGAAGAAACTCTGTACGATTGCTGTTTCAAAATTAACTTTCATAAGAGGATGTAACTGCCTCTTCCAAAAATCAGTCTAAATGTAAACATTCCCCTCACACTGTTTGGCACAAACCAAATAATGCAGAAATTAAAATTACACTATTTTAAACTCTTCATCAAATTTAAAGTTAATTGGAGCATGATAATCAGATTACATTAGCTGACCAACATTCTTTTTTTGAAAAGAAAAACATTACAATGGCACACTACTCAATCAAACAAATAATAAAAACATAATAGATACAACAACTTACTTCAAAATAAATCAAGGCAAAACAAGAGAAAGATAGACATCCATAGAAAAAAAAAAAAACCACAAGAATCAATAGACAGAAATAAACAGAAAAAAAAAATCTAAATTTTTAAATGTAATGAAATTATTTAATTTAAGGGAATCAATCGTGGGCCTGGGATGCTTATTTTAAAATAACATTGTTCGGAGCAAGAGAATTTGATTGTTTTTAATTTGAGATAATACAGAACATCACTTACCCGCTCAGTTATTGAAGGTGGGTTGGGATTCTTACAGTTAAGAGGTTGGGATTCTTTCAGTCTAGTAGTGTATTATGGGGGACTACAATTGATTTCTCCCTATGTGCTTTAATGCCAATTGGGAGTACACTAAATATTGCCGTTAATGGATTAGGAATGATTCTAACAACAAGGTCATTTGAGAAGCATATAAAGGTTTTTGTTCAAAATGATATTAATCTAACACAATCTCAAAAATTATGGCTAAGAGAAGCTAGATGACTGCTCTCACAGACTGGGTCTTGCCCTAGGTACATTTTAGAGAATATTAAATAAGATACATTGCACTTCCACTATTATTGGCACCCCTTGTAAAAAAAGGTTAGAATGAAGGCTTTGCTTTTCTTTGAATGAACTTGTTCCAAATAAAAGTCAGATGTTTTTCATTTTTCAGTCCAAAATGACGGTTCTTTAGTAAACAATGATTTTTTTCTAACCCTTCTTATTAATCTTTACAAGGGCTGCTAATAATAGTGGAGGGCACTGAAAATGTGATTAATGAAAAACTTTAAGTTGAATTAGGGAATGAATGGTGCACATAGAACAAGAGTGAATCGCTGAGTTCTGTTCCTTTTCTAAGGCACCAATTGAAAAGTCCCTAACTTACTGTTCCTCAAGATCCTTGTGGGGTCAAGTCTTTGAAATATTTTTATATACTGTTGAAATGCTCTCTGAGTCTTCATCAAGACCAGTTAGTATGGTCTCTGGGATAGATATGAGTGTGAGATATGGAAAGTTGGCCAGGTTTTTTTCTAAACAAACTTTCTAGTTTATATATCCATCCATCCATTATCCAACCTGCTGAATCCGAACACAGGGTCACGGGGGTCTGCTGGAGCCAATCCCAGCCAACACAGGGCACAAGGCAGGAACAAACCCCGGGCAGGGTGCCAGCCCACTGCAGGGCACACACACCAAGCCCACACTAGGGCCAATTTAGAGTCACCAATCCACCTAACCTGCATGTCTTTGGACTGTGGGAGGAAACCAGAGCGCCCGGAGAAAACCCACGCAGACACATGGAGAACATGCAAACTCCACGCAAGGAGGACCCGGGAAGCGAACCCAGGTATCCTAACTGTGAGGCAGCAGCGCTACCACTGCGCCACCGTGCCGCCCTAGTTTATATATAACTTTAGAATTAAATTTGGAGTTTCATTGTTCATAAATTGTTTATATAATAATTTCTAGAGCTTTCCATAGGTTAACCACTAAGTAGGTTTGAGCAGGCTAAAGAAGGTGATTATCATGTTCAGTAATAACAGATAAGACATCTGCTTTGAATTGCATCCTGCATTGGTTCCATATTTTGAGTTATTGGTAGATGAGTGGATTTCTGGTACATTAATGATAGAGTGGAGCACAAAGCAGGACATACAAACAGGATTTAGAACATTTGATTTCAATTGCAAGCCAGACCAGTGCTTATTTGTGAATTTCTAACAATTGCCAAGATTTTATTGTGTTTATATTTGCTGCACAGTATTAAAATTGAAAGTAAGGTAATGCCATGCCACCTTCTGCTTTAGATCTTTGTAGAGCCGCCTTGTGAATGCGCGGCTGATTTGAATTCCAGCTGGATGATAATTGAGTCTATTTTCTTGAACAATGATTTATTTATGTATATGGGGTTATTCTGGAATAGACAGAGCATGAGTATGTGAGTATGTTCATTTTGACAGTGTTCATTCTCCCTGCTAAAGTGAGACGGAGTGTCAATCATCTGTTAACATCTTGTTTGATTTTATTCATAGTACTTTTAAAATTGTATTGAAAATTATCTTTATGTTTACTTGTGATGGTTATACTCAGATATTTAAACAGTTTTGATATTATGAATGAGCAGCTTTCTGGTTTAGTATGCTGTGCTAGAAAATTCACAGAAAAAAGCTTTTTTTTTCAAATTCATTTTGAATCCAGAGATTTTATGAAATTCTCTGAACCAGTTTTAGACTTGAGATGATTCTGAGTCTGATATATAAAACATGTATAGTGATATTTTCCTTTTTTTAATAATCCCCTCTATCTCTTGTTTCATCCAAAGATGGACAGCCAATGGCGCAATGGCTATCATGAAAAGCTTTGATGATAGTGGGCACCTTTCTGAGTACCACATTTTAATTTGGAATAATCTCAGTTCATGTTATTAATACGGACTGAGGTTTCTGGACTAGTATAAATTAATTTAACTCAAGCAGATATGTTTGGGCCAACCCCAAAAAAGTCCTAAATCCTAAAAAGTCCTCACAGAGAGGTTATGAAAACAAAATAAGAGAAACTTGGTGAGAGATCACAACAGTGTCATACTTAAAAGATTTGGTAGTGTGTAGGACCTTGTTATCAATGAAGAAATAATTTCTTTAATAGCTGTGATGTACTGGCAAGAAGAAGGTGTATTCTCTTGAATTTAGATATGAAAATTTCCATGAATCTGAAAGATTGTGCTCCACAATGAACTTTGTAATTATCTGTGCAATTGTAGATGTTATAGTTGCTGTGGTCAATAACCTACCCATGTCTGGGTATAAAATTCAATCAGAATCTCCAGCCATTATAATTTAATGTATACTTATTTTACAAACTAATGTGATTATGCTTTGCATAAATTCTCTGTTGCCTATATTTGGTGCATATATGTTAACCAGAATTACTTTAGATTTGAATACATTACCCA
Organism: Polypterus bichir lapradei; assembly: GCA_026402145.1. Classification (NCBI taxonomy): domain Eukaryota; kingdom Metazoa; phylum Chordata; class Cladistia; order Polypteriformes; family Polypteridae; genus Polypterus; species Polypterus bichir. The sequence continues at coordinate 36,061,094 of JANRMT010062792.1, forward strand.
CCATCATGACATAATGCCCTTTAGGATCACATACTACATCTGTTGATGCAAGTAAGATTGTTTAATACATTTAAATTCCCACACCTCTGGTTTTCTCTTTATAGTTGGAATGAAAGATTTAGATGATCCACTTTTTCTTGAGTCAAAACAGATGCTTACTTGTCAGTAAAAGTCTTCTGTAAAAACACTGTCTTGGTCTTTAAGCTTGTGAGATGGGAGAATACTTTTTTCTGTTTAGGTTGTGATTAAGACCTTTCACATTCCAGCTTACAAAGTTCAATGATTGGTCAAAGATAAACACTTTTGATCTATAGGAGATAGTTTCTGATGTAGAAGCAGTGAGCTATGTCAGATTTCAGCGTTAACATTAATTCCTAGTGTCTATTGCTGGGTGTTGTATCTATTGTCCTGTGTCTTCTCAGCCACACCAGTTCAGCCTCAATACTTCTCTTTCCAACATTCATCTTCAACTCAAATTTAACTCTCAGTTTCTCTTCTTCTCTTTTCTTTCTAGATGCCCCAATCCCTCCCCTCATACTCTCTTTAAACTCCTGTGGGTGCTGCTCCCTAGAACCTGCAGAACACTGATTTGGAACAGCTGAGCTGATCGCACCTGTACGTTAACAAATAATCAGCTTGCCTCGACACCAAACACCCTGCAGCTGCATAGCTCCTCTACCAAGTGCAACCCCAGGGTCTAAGGTGTCACTGCTTTTATTTCTTAAATGCCACAATACCACAAACCCCTGAATGCACTTTAAAACATGTATAATTTACATGCTATGTTTATATATTTTATATTTTAATTATACTATAGCGCCATGGGTCCAGGAGGCTGAGTCATGTTAGATTGGGCAGGGCTACCTGAAAAAGCCAAAAATAAAAGCATGGGGTATACGGACGCAGCACTTAAAGAGTGTTTCTTATGTGTCACCCTGCAGCTTGGTCTGGGTGGACCCTGGCCTTAGGTCAGCTCACAGTGCCAAGGGAAAGAGTGATATACTAGTTGCTTCTGAACCCAGGTGAGTGGAGTGAGAAAAGGCTTATGATGTGCTTACACAAGCAGAGAGATAAAATAGTGAGAGGTGCATGGAGCAATAAGTGAGTTTGGCCGCCAAAGAAACCAACCATTATTTTCGGGACAGACTACCACCAGCTATCCACACAGTGCTAACTCCATTCTCCTATTTCTTACAATTCTTGGTTGTTATATTGGTGGCAGAAGAAGCGATTAATGACCCTAAGATGGAGGACTGGTTTAACATTACCCCTGGCAGACCCCTCAAACATACTTTTAGATTAGATTAGATTTTTTATTTATAAAAGCACATTTAAAACAACAGAGGCTGTGCCAAAGTGATGTACAAAGAAACATTAAAATAAACACAATGCAAACAATCATGCAGAAGCAGATTAATAAAACAACCAATTATAACATCCACCACAATCCCATTATACATAGTGAAAAGTGGAAAAAAACAAGTACATGCAAGGGTTTGCCTCGAGCTGAGCAGACCAGATTGCCTGACAACCCTTGAATGGCCCAGTGTAAGAACTTTGTGTTATCTTTGAGGATGAGAAGTTCAAGGAAGGCAGTGTAGCACCCTGGGTCCACATCCATAAGAAACATGTTCTTCAGGTTTCCGAGAGCGTGAACATGGGAAGTAGAAGTAGAACTGAAAGAGCGCTTCTTATATATCTCTCTTCTGCTAAAGCTCTTGAGCTTGAGTGGCTGTCTTGTTATGCATGTATCACCTATTTTGGTAATCTCTGATTTTTACTTATATTTAAACTGATGACTTTATCCAAGGTGACTTACTACATTTAATATATGATTGGTTACGTTTGTTTTCCAATTGGCACACAAGCAAATGTGGTTTTCTCTTGGTCCACTGTTTAAATACTTGAGATCAACAGTACAGAATAACAGGGATTGTGGAAGAGAGGTGAAAAAGAGAGTGCAGGCAGGGTGGAATGGGTGGAGAAGAGTGTCAGGAGTAATTTCTGACAGATGGGTACCAGCATAAATGAAAGGGAAGTTCTACAAGAAGGTTTTGAGACCAGCTATGTTATATGGGTTGGAGACAGTGCCACTGACCAAAAAACAGGAGAAAGAGCTAGAGGTGGCAAGAGTTGAAGATGCTAAGATTTGCATTGGGTGTGACAAGGATGGACAAAATTTGGAATGAGTATATTAGAGGGCCAGCTCAGGTTGGACCGTTTGGAGACAAAGTCAGAGCAGTGATGCTGAGTATATTGTGAGAAGGATGCCAAGGATAGAGCTGTCAGGCAAGAGGAAAAGAGGAAGGACTAAGTGGAGTTTTATGGATGTGGTGAGAGAAGACATGCAGTTGGTGGTTGTGACAGAGAAAGATGAAGAGGACAGAAGAATTTGGAAACAGATGATCCGCTGTGGTGACCCATAACAGAAGCAGCCGAAAGACAAAGAGGAAGAAAATTGAGTTCTGACAGGGGTTCTTGCAGTTCTGGCCTTACCACCTTGGTGTGTGCTGGTGCCTGATTCCTGTGGCCAATAAGGGCACCCACTCCCCATGAGTCAAACAATGGATGGGTGTTACAACTTTATTATATTTCAATATTTTAATCAGGAATAATTTTAAACCAGTATTTTTTACATATTCATGTTATTTCAGTGATTCATGATTAAGCACTTATCATACCAATTTTGTTTTGTCTTTATAAATTATCCAAGATAAACAGCCTTGGTTATGACTCTGACAGCCTCTCTCTGGCAGTTTCAGACATCTGGTGTCTTATTTACTGTTTCATATTTACTAGTGAAAAGTGCTAGTTCTTATTGCCTTGACCTGGTAACATTTAACTTTATCAAAGGTCAACATCTTAGGAAATTGGTTTACTAACAAATGAAAACTGAGATCATGGGTGACATCCTAATCCCATATATGAAATCTTCATCCACTTTCATTTGGCGTTGTTCCCGTATCATGCTGAGAAAATATGTATTTTATAACTTCCTGAAAAAGTGATTTAAATTTAATTTAAAACAAGTACACAAGTCAGCCATGTTTAAAATGACACACTTGGATCTCTAAGGGACCAAATCAATCATTGTGCTAGACCTGCGATTCAAACAGCATAGCACTTTCACTTCAAAGAAAAGATAACATTTTATAGCTGAACAGTACACACATGAAGCAGTTGCAATGCACGCATATTCCACTGCATTATTACTTTAATGCAGAAGCCATAGAAGTGATGCTCTTCTCCTTTGTGAACTGTGACAAATGCAGATATCCAGTTGTTTGTTTTTAGTTAGAAAAACAAACTCCATTCCACATAAATTTTATGCCCAAAAGTTTCTTGATTCATGTCAACCTTTCATTTAAAATAGTTAAAATAATTATTGAGACTGGTGTTAACACTGACTTCATTAAATCATTGAACTATACTGGTACTGTAGATTTATTTTACTGCATACAATGCCCTTCATGTAATTTTATAATATACTAGTAGTCCCCTTCGGCTCCACTCGTGTAGTCGTGAAACAGGACAAACTTTAAAAATCAATAAACAAACAGGTATCGCTAGCTAAGCGGAGGTAAGGTACGCTCCAAAACATGGCCAGAGGTAGACCGATTCAAATGGAGGCTGGCACGTGAGTGAGGAGGGCCTCCCCTCCCCTCGGCCTGCAGCCGCTCTCTCGAATTTGTACAAATAAATTAGTACTATAATACTTGGTGTGATGGGAGAAGTCGCAAAATCAACCGGAATGTTCAAACAAATTATAGAAAAAAACCCGATCTAAATCCATTAAGTAGTTCTCGCGTAAAAAGTGGACAGACATACAGACAGGCAGAAGTTGGATTTTATATATAGAGAGATACTTTAATAGAATGCATGCCATGTCTAACTCTACACCTATCACCTGTAAATGTCAGGAATGTTCTACCCACTGCTATCAGGTAATTCAATGCCTACTCACGGGGCACTTGTTAAGTTAATTTTGAAACACCATTTTGAAATATCTGCACAATATGCATTTATTTATTCATTTATTTATTCTTATCAATTGATTGATCGATTGGCTGTATTATTTATCCCATGAATCTGTATCCTTGTTTTTTACGTTTCTGCTGCTGTATGCTTTAGAATTTCTCCATGGGATTAATAAAGTTTACCTAATGTAATCTAAAGCACTAAGAACATTTTCTTAGAAAGATTAATGACCTTGGTTTGTTTGTACTAGTTTCTATGTAAAAGACTGGTTTGTGAGAAATTCATAGGATTGTGTGGCACTGTTTTGAGGTGACAAGTGTCAACTCCTTCTCACATTCACCTCAGATACAAGCAGGGAAAACATCCTTGCATGTTTACAGAATTGTCAAGATCGAAAGAGTGAAAAACTCTCTAAAAAAGTTTCAAATTCCAAGATTGTTCTTGTTAATGTTAGCTATGTTTGAGATAGTCGAGGAAATAACATTCTAACCCCAATATAATGCTGCCCATCGATAATTGTCTTGAAAGAAGAATAAAGACCCTCAGTAATGTGCAGGCCAATCTCACTACTGAATAATGATGTCAATGGAATGGGAAAAGCTTTAGCTTTCAGTAATAGCACTGGATAAATCTGGATTTGTATTGCAATCATGGTTTTAGAACCTCTTTTCTGGACTTAATGTAAATTTAATACATTGTTTTTGCAATTATTTAAACTCTGATAGCACAGTTTTGTGTTCTGTTTGTTTAATGGTTGACTTTACATTTTGGCTATTTCTGTATCATTTACAGTTCTTATGTCATCATTTCCCCCCTATAAAAATGTCAACACAGTTCCTGCCATCAGTTTATTGGATTGAGGATAAAACCTTTTTTTGTCTTTTTATGCATTAGGAGTGAGGAAAGGAACATTGACTAAGAACCAAGTATTTTTAATTTGATTTTTGAATACCAATTTATGGCTTTGCTACTTGCTTCTTTATGAAAATTATTTATTTTTTGTGAAATGTTTGCTCTTTTCCTTTTGTGTATAAAACTTTTACTTCCTGTTCCTTCTGTTTTTACACTTTTTACCTATTCTTTTTCTTGCAACCATAACAATTTGTTTAAAGTAGATATCTATTATCAAACCTTCAACAATTGTTTGATGTACCATACATTTTCTCAGCTTCTCACTTTCCAGATGGTTTACCCTTTTTGGATGCATAAAAAAAAACTTTTGATAGAGAACAATGGGAATTTGTGTTTATGAGACTGACAGAAATTTGTAAAATATGTAGACATCTGTTGTTGTGGTCTTGTTAGGTCTTAGTGTTTGGGATTGTCCTACATTAAGAATGTTTTGCTAGTAATGTTTGGCTTAAAGATTTTGGTTAGAGTAATCACTTTTAAATGACAGGTTCCCACATAAACTAGAATTTTTAGCAGATGTAAGTAACACTTTAGGCACCATTTTATAATCCAAATGATTTGCAGATGTTATGATGCTGAAAAATTGGGGAAGAAGACTGTTAAGCACCACCTGTTGGTATTGCCAGAGTTTCATATTTTACAATAAAATGTCAAGGGCGTGATTATGTATCATGCGCCTCAGTAAAATTCAGTCAGGAGATGTGTTTGTCTCGGAAATAAAGTTTTCATAATATATACCCTTTATGTAGTCAAGCACGAGCACTTAGGAGTCATCTTCAAGGCTTTGAGAAGGTAAGCAGTTCCATCCCAAGCCAAGAGGGGCCACCAATGTTAAAGCATTCTTTAATAGTTCAGAAGCTCATCAACAGGAAAAACAATGAGGTCATTTCTGGTCCCTCTTTCAAGTCCCGCCCCATTCTGAGCCATCAAATTTAAGGACCCTGACAACCAGAAGTGGGTGATCATTACAAACTAGGGGACCAGCTTGACCATTAGGCACTCTCATTTTTGTTTATTGGATTGTCAGCTCTTCCTAAAACCCTTTGCGTCTTCATGTGCCTGTTTATTTAGATTAATTTAAAACAAATGACAGGGTTGTACATTTACATAAAAATATAAAGCGAGAGAAAGAAAGAGAGAAATTATGATTTATTAAAGTCTTAAAATATCCGTTTTTGCTCTGACAGGGGCTTGGTTCACTCTCTAATAAGAAAATAATATAGTAGAATTTTGTTTAATATGTATTAATAAACTATACTTCCTTCTGACTATACTTCCTTAGAAGACTGGCGTCCTTCGTCATCTGCAATAAGATGCTGCAGATGTTCTTTCAGACGGTTGTGGCGAGTGCCCTCTTCTACGTGGTGGTGTGCTGGGGAGGCAGCATAAAGAAGACAAACTAGTGAGGAAGGCAGGCTCTATTGTAGGCACGGAGCTGGACAGTTTGACATCCGCGGCAGAGCAACAGGCGCTGAGCAGGCTTCTGTCAATCATGGAGAATCCACTGCATCCACTGAACAGTTTTATTTCCAGACAGAGGAGCAGCTTCAGCGACAGACTGCTGTCAATGTCCTGCTCCACTGACAGACTGAGGAGATCGTTCCTCACCCACACTATGTGACTCTTCAATTCCACCCCTTGGTAAACGTTAACATTATACAAAGTTATTGTCTGTTATACCTGCATTTTTATCACTCTTTAATTTAATATTGTTTTTTATCAGTATGCTGCTGCTGGAGTATGTGAATTTCCCCTTGGGATTAATAAAGTATCTATCTATCTATCTATCTATCTATCTATCTATCTATCTATCTATCTATCTATCTATCTATCTATCTATCTATCTAAACAGACAGTATATTAATGCAACCAATACAGTTTAATATTTAAAAAAGTACCTTAGAAATGATCCAGTTGCAGGGAGAACTGTTTTCTCCAGATGAGCTACACAAAGTCAAAAAGGTGAGTCATTTCTGATGACTCATAATCTTACGAGATGCAGAAGGATCAGCAAAATAAAACTATTAAATGTCACCATTTGTCAGCAGAGTGGTCCTACGCACTAGTATCAGTGTTTTGCTAATCATTTAGTCTTGCGTCAGTCTTACAAATAAGGTGCTAGCGTACTGCTGCTGTTGCTATATTATCTGCTGGATCTTTAACTCTGCAGTGTTTACATAAAAATCTTCTTTATAAAACCAAAAAGTGGCATTTTTTTAGGAACAACTACTTAAATGAGGGCTGGTTTCTTATTTGGCCTCAGAAAATAATGTGTTTGGACAAAGACTCAACAAAGTGTCAAAAGTCAGTTGCAGAGATAATGGCCTATTTCATCTCCGATATGTTGCACTTGTCACATATTAACAGTTGATAGTAAGTTACTGCACAAGTTCAAATTATGATTTTAGTAGTCTTTCCAGATCTTTCCTAGTCACAGGGAGTGTTATAATGTTGAAACAGATTAAAACAAGACTAAAAGGAAATCTCACAAAATATGCCATACTTTTCAAACCAAATTCTCAATTTTGACTCATTTTGCTTCAGTTGTCTCTTTTTTGTCTAATGTTAATCTCCTAAGGAATTTTAGGGTCAGGGTGGATTCTTAAATTAAACATGAATGAGAATCTCTTTTAATTCTCATGAGCCATCAAAGATCAATGTTTGAGCAGTAAAATGTTCATATGGGTAGCATTGACCTCTGAGAGACGCCACTTATAACATCACATAACTGTGATAAGGTGTTTGACAGTTCTGAACTCATCAAAACACTGTGCCTTCTTTTAGTTTAATCACAAGAATCTCATGTGATACCTTGTTAATCACCCATGGTGACTATTCAGTAAAACTCCCATTCTTACCTTGGGTTGCTCAACCGTTTCTTTAATAATCCTTTCCACTAATTTTTCCTGTAAAGTATGTTAAACTTACTGGCGTATAATTATTTGGTTCTACTCAATCACACTTTTTATATCACAGGACAATATCTGCTAGCCTCCATTCTGTTGGAGATTTCCCAGTATGCATTGACTGTTGAAAAATATCTATCAAGATCTAATATATGTGTACTCGCTAACCTCCTTAAGCTATATGGGAGCAGCCAAAAGAAAGAGATTATCATTTAGGAAACTTTTCTTACAAAATTTAATCACGCATATTTGTGACAATTAAGGAGACAATTGAAAATAACAATTCTATGCAAAGTTTGTGATGTTTAAAACTGTAGTTTAATCCTTGACTACTTAGTAGCAGTAAATTAACAAAACTTAGTCGATGTTTGATCAAAATAACAAGGATATTGAGAGTGAAGCTGAACCATACAGAGCTTAAAAAGTTCTGAGGTGTAATACATTGAGAGACTGATCGTGATAGCAAGCTGCACATTGCAAAGTTTTCAATAGAAACAGCAGAAATGAACTAAGCGGTACTATTCAATAACAGCTGAGTTAAAAGTAGATTTATAAAGGCTGTACATCATATAAGCTGAGCTGAAGTCTGTACAAGAGGTGACTGTGTGCATTGAAGAGCTGAAATGAAAGGATGTCCAGAATGAACTTTAACAACATGGACTAAAAGGGATGAGGTCACAGGGCAGGTCAGAAATGGTAGTATTGTTCTTGGGGATTACTACAGTATACTAAATTCCAAATTACAAGAGAATAAGCAAGAGGAATGGCTACTAGTTATTGTGCAGTAGGATATTTAGGGAGACTTGGAAGAGGAGGCAAAGTCATGAGAACAGACAAATGACGGAAAGGAGCAACAGGAAAGACTTGATAGAAGCAACAACTCTGTTCTGAAGTGTTAGTGACAGTCTGGATTCTACTATATTCTAATTCCATTAACAAACTTTTATTGGTTGTCTCATTGATGTTTGATCCACCTCTTCCGGCATTAGACCATTTTAATAGGTCATATGTGTAAAAAACACAGCCTCCTATCAGAAGTTTTCAGAAGATATATTGCAGTGGTTCTGAAACAACTGCTACCGACATGACTGCTGGAGATTTAACATAAGACATGACATTGCAAATTGTAAAGATGACTAGGATAGGATTTGAACCCAAGACTCTGTGACATCTGATATCACCCTGATATCGGAGAAGTTTTAGTGTTATCCACTACAATTCAGCTGTAAAATGGAACAAACTGAGTTCAATGCAAACTGAGTTCAATGCGTTGCTTTTTCTGTTATTTTGGATACCTGGTCAAAGATATCCAACTGATACATTTGAGAGAATCATCCTCTACAAACCTGGGCTGTCTCTCAGTTAGACTATCATGTCATGAAAATTGTCTTCAAATTTATTTCTTATAATAGTTTCCGTAATCTTACTAGAAACAGAAATAGACTTACTGGTCTGTAATGGTGTCCATTTGCGTCTGTTATCCAAACCAAAGGACACTGGATCTGTGAGTTGCTAGTCATATTGGCAGTTTACTACTTCTCAGGTACTTCTCCTCAAATGATTGTATCCCTTTATAAAAAACGCAAATCTGCACTTCTAGAATATACCTGACTGTTCAATCTTAAAAAACATTCAAACACAGAGTTTATTTTAACTTCTGGCTCTTTTATTAAAACATGGTTGAAATATATGGTTTATCTCTTGACTATTTACAGGTATAAGATCTCTGTAAGATTATGAAAATGTTTTTGATTGCTTTTAATTGCAAACTTCTAAAAGTTTTTTTTTTATTTTAAGTTTACATTTTTTAAAACGTTTACATATGTTTTTTTGATCCACAGTTAACAATGATTGTTCTTTCTCACTCTTTTTAAAATTTTAGGTAACATGAACTATGTAATTATTTATAATGTCTTCACATCTTTAATTTAGAATATTTCTTTTCTGTTTCATGCTGTTTGCTTTCCAGGACTAACGATCTATGGTTTCTTTTGAAGAAAATTCTGCGGGAGACTACCCACGTCTTCATAGCGAGAGAGTACATAGCGCATGCTCAAGGAAAATTAGAAAAGTTGTCTAGGCTTCTTTTAGCAAAGTCTCAAACTTGCATTTAGAATGAAAAAGATATTGTAGCTGCATTTGTTGAAGTAATTTGTTGTAAATAGTTCATAATAGTTCAAATGCAGCTACCAGAAAGGCATTCCAACACTAGTACGGCTTGCTGGACATAAAAACATTCTACAGTCCAACTGAATGAAATTTAAAGCAAACAGTTCACACAAAATAAGGAAAAAAAGTTCATAATAAAAGCAAAAAAAAAAAAAAGAAATCTTCTTGTCTATGGTATTGTGCTTGAGGCTTACGTATCTACAGCAGGTTACATTTCTTCAGGTTTGTATCTATTACATACACTAGGACATACGTTTGACTTACATACATAACGGTCAGAAAATTATGTGCACTTAATGCCTATCTGACAGTTCATGATTCTTTCTGGCTGTCTAACTTCAATCTAAGGGCTATTCTTTTGCTACACAAAGCTAACATTAAGAATATTCCATTACCCTTTAGCTTATAGGGTTGGAATAGAATCATCCATTATCTGTATTAATTCTAGATTATAATCAAGTTCGAAACTTAGCAAACTAAGGCAAATTTACCATTAACATTAAGAGATTTGTCGTTTACAGTTATATTTGAGGCATAGCTGTGCAGAGAATGCAAGTAGTGTATATTGTGTATATATAGTGTATACCCTAAGCACAAAAATGTGTAGCGGTCTCTAACTAAGCTGCTATATTTCTGATTCCTTCCATACTTTCACCATACATTTATTAAAATTTGGCGATGACTGGGCACAAGCATCCAACCCAAGGTTTTGGATTCATGAGCTGGCAGTGCACACAAGCAGTCTGTAATATTATAATTAGATTTACATTCATCTTTATTAATAAGATAGTGCAGTCTTGTGGCTAAAGTACTGGGCAAGGCTGAAGGTTCAGATTTTTTGCTTGACATTGTGCACATTATCCAACCTGCCTATGTTTCAATTCTAAATAATAATGAACATGAAATTATTTGTAAAAATTCTTCTGATCTTGTGGGTTGCAAAGAGTAAAGGCGTCTGCCTGTTTTACTAAAGAACATCACTTTTATAGCATGTAAAGAGTGCAGGATTTCACCTCACATTCCATCTACTTGTCCTGGAAGAGGCTGCAGTTGGCCACAAGCTGAATTGGGCAGATTAGGCATTCCTATTCCTGTTAATAATTTCCGGGTCCTTTGAGGGAATTCCTAGGCAGTAACAAGCTGGCTGAGAGACTATTAATGCATTTTGAATTGAGAAGAACATGGTCTTGCATTTGTTTGAGTTCAGAAATTGTGTTTTGTTTGTTGTTATTTTTGTATTGTTATTTTGTTTATATACTGTAGTGTTCTACCATTTTGTGCTTGTTTGTTGCTGGTATCAGTTTCCATTGCTAGTGCACAATGACCAGCAGTTGCATCATGCCACATCAGAGGATCAACAATATTTAACATGCTAATGTATCAGTCCTCCTTGTCTAAGATTCTTGATATCAAATATACACATTTTGCGATGTTTCGGAGTGATTGTGTAAGGCCTTTCAGTGTCTAAACTTTTCTTTTTTTCTGTTTTTGGCTAGTGGTTTGGGCTTAGTTGTTTGTTCATCTTCCTAGTTTTGACCACAATCTATTTTAAAATATTATGGTTCCATCTCTTGTCTCCCAGTCCTTTTACTAAATTCTACCACTTTGTTTACTGGATGTACAGTTACCAATGTAACATTTATGGTAAATGTGTTGTGGGAAATGGCTGAGGGTATTTTTAGGATAAGCCCAAAGCCAGGAGAAGCAGTGATCCTGCTCTGAGATCCTCTCATATTGTCATGCTCCTAAGAAGCTTCATTACATCTGCTTCTACACCTGTGCTGATTTCTTGTTTTCAGTCAAAACTCAGCACTTTTAAGTAAGGATGTGATGTAAAATATCCACTAGAAGGTCACGTGAGCACTTAATGCTCATGTCCAGCACAGATTTTACAAAACTGCAGGTGATGTAGAAGTTAATTGGCCAGTCTTACTGTTGCTTCTACACTCAGGTTTTGGGGAACAAGACCCCCAAAGCCTAAATAGAAGGCCTCTAACACGCAAAGGACAAGTCACTCTTTTACTCAGTGACTGTGATCTCAGTTTAGAGGAGCTACTCCTCATCCTAAACTTGTCATGCATGGCTACGAACTGTTGCTGTGAAATGTAGAATTCAAAATCAAGTGGACAACATTATTTAAGACATGGCTCACAGCAAAATCATCAGTTTTAAATTAACACTTTATATTTTAGCAGAACAGGAAGAATGAGTCTGGAGACAATGGGAACAACTCCAAATATGAGTACAACTCTGTTCCCCATGTCGGTGGCAGCCACACAGATCTCTATAAATATCACCTATTCTGAACCAGTCACATGTAGACAAGTCCCATTTGGGGCAGGAGAACACCCTTTATCAAAACCACAGATTGAAAATGGAAATTTCATAAAATATAGTATCCTGCAACAAGTAAACCCCCAGAACTATATCTAATATACAGCGACCTTTAATATTACATTTTATTATGCTAAATTAGATTATTTTATGTTACATTCTCATATTTTGTTTGTCTTAAATGATGACAATGTTTGTCCACCACCTTGAAATCTCATACAATTGGTTAAATTGAAAGATATGGTCTTGGTGGTAATAGTCCTTCAGAGTGCTCACATGGCCAATTCATCAGACTTCTTGTACCTCCTAAGTTTGGAAAGATGAGATACAACATCTGCATAGATGGTGTCGTGGTCTTTCAATTAAGGACCTCAGTTATTGAAGAAGTTGATCAACCATCAGCTTCTTCAGTTCTGCTCTCATCCTTTGGGGTTCATAGCCCACCTCACTGCTGCTGCTTTTCATCTTAGAACTGCATTGAATAAGAAACTCTCCTTTAATGAAAATGTAAATTTAGATCATTGTAAATTGTAAAAAATGTAAACTTACACGAGGGACGTTCAAAAGTTTCTGCAATTTTATATTTTCATTGGAAACGGTGAAGGCGGGAGGAGTAGTAATTGGGCATTAAAAAATTGGTATGATGATGGGAAAATTGCATTGCAAACGAAGGTGACTATGTACAAAGTGGAGTCTTAATAAGAATCTTTTTGAACATCCCCTCGTATGAATTGCACACCATTTAATAATTTTTTACACTGTATTGTGACAGAGCCATTTAAAAATTCAACCCATGCACATTTAATTTTTATATTTCTGCTGCACCTAATTGATGGCCTATGATGACCCGTTGCTGTCATCATACTGTTACTTTGAACCATGCCACAGAATCAAAGCTCCTTGCTGGTTTTCCCTTCTCCAATGTACACAAGACTGCATAATTCAAAGTGGACTTCTGCTTTAAATCATGCAACAAGTTTCAGAGAGAAGCCATTTGGGAATAGAAACTACACATTGGCTGTTGGCGCCAGTAGATGGGTTTTCATTTATGTCACTTTCACATTCCTCTGCATGCATCGCTACAAACTACTGAATTGTTTTTTCTTTAGCTGCTGTAAGTAAACTTTGATTATTTAGGAGATGGATCTGACACCATAACATGTGTTATTATAATATAAATTTCATGGTTTAAATCACTAAACCTTACTTTTGCTTATTTCATTTCATTATACTGCTGGAGTAATAGTTAGTTCCGCTGTGTCATACATGGAGTGCCCTGTGTTTGAATACTGTCTATGTGGAGTTTGTATGTTCTGCATGTGCCAGTTTTCTACACCATTTTGGATTGAATTCAATTGAATTGGACTGAGTGGGTTTTAGGTTGTGTTGCATTATACTACAGTAATGAATGAAAAAAATGTGAAGACACATGAAAGTATTTTAATGTGAACAAATACCAAATGCTTTTTATATGTATTCTGCAAGAGAATCAAGAAATACAACTAATACAACTAATAAACTGTTTCCCTTTGTCCTCACACAATCCCTGTCTAATTTTCAGCCCTTTCTTTTCTGAATCTTTTTTGTCCATTTCATTCCTGCTCCTGCTCTTTATTTCTTCTTTCTTATTACCGGGTTATTCAGGGCAGGGCCGTGGGGCAGCTGGAGCCTATCCCAGAAATCGTATCTTCTCCTCCCAAAGATCAATGTGACACTGGGCTGCCTAGTGCTGCTCTGCTCTGTTGCTCAGACTCTCCATAAAAAGGGCCACTGACTAGTGCATAGCATGGACTCCTTTGTGCTGTCTTTAGTTTGCCTATGGAACCATTCATTTCGTTTTGGTGCTTTTGCATTCTTTAATGCTTTGTTTTTGTCCACCACCTCCTTTTGAAGGCAGATTTTTCCAGTTTCCCACAAGTGTCACCATTCTGCTGACCTGCTCCACTATGGTCGGTGTGACACATTCCACTGGTGTGTTTTCCTTCTTGTTCTTTTGTAATTTTGTTCTCAATACCCTTCTTTTTATTTTATACACCATTTGCACGATCAAGGGGCGCTCTGTTGAGCAAGTCAGTGTATTTGAGTGTATTCTTAACTTGGGTGCTTAGGGGTCGGCTTCCACAATCTTGGGGTAATTTAATATCTCTACAGTAAAGTCCCAAAGACATCCGCATGTATACAATGGGATACAAACTCCTACAATGCAGCTTTCTTTTTAGCAGCCCCTGTGAGTGCTCATTACAGTTTATAAGACTGATTCATCTGCACTTTATTACAGATCTCATACTAATCTGTGAGGCAAAACTCATTCAGTTGTGTGTGATTCTGCATGCAGATTAAAACTCATTTTGGCATGAATAAATTGCGATGTCTACTTTTATCTTCAGGACTATAATTAGGATGCCATTATAGTGTGGTGAAAATGAGGTGTTTTCAGTTGTCACTAAATAATGCTAGTGAACATTTTTACATTTTTACAAAAATGATTAGGCAGGTCCTTTCCATTGCACACTCTATATAAAGCAGTATACAGTATATTATGCACCACGTGACAATATTTGCTGTTTAATGTTCCAATCTTTACCTGCATACAATTAACACTATTTAAAAAATATTTTAGGTAGAAACGTATTTTAATTCATTGTTAATAATAATCTAATCAATTACATTAGAGAATCGTAGTATTATAAAAAACATAGTAAGGCATAGTAACTGCTAAAATGGCTGCACAAGTCAAATTTATAATCCAAGAAATGCCTGATGTAAAGTTAAGCCTCCATCACACTACACTCCCTTTGTAGCAATTTTCAGTTGTAGTCTTCATTTACATAACCTTAGCAAGTTGTGGACAGGGATGTCACATACCCATGACCCTCAGTTGTGGATATTCCTAGAAATTCTGTCATAGTGCTCTGTGAGTAGCCGTGAGAAAATCAAACAGGTCTGAATTATCACAAGTTGTAGAGACAGGCTATGAGCACCGTGCATGCAATTGCTACAAATATAGAAGAGAAAAAGGTGACCAAAATAAATAAAGAGAAGTGAGTGCTCTGGACTGCAGGAAAGGCTTGTAGAAATCTGGAACCTACACAAATGTCTGTTCAATGTCTTACCTTTATCTTATGGCATGTTGTTCAACAATAGAGTGTCCATGTTCATTTGACCTTGGCTTCAACTAGACTAATGGTAGAGCGCTGTGCTTTGCATGATCGAACTACCCTTACACCATCCCAAACATGTTGTATTGCATTTGCTTCTATCAGTTGCGTTGACTGCATTATTTTCAAATTGCCTTTACTTTTTGGTTTGCCCATGTACAGTGGAACCTCGGTAAACTGAGTTGGTTGTGAACCGAAGCAATTTCCCCCATAGGATTGTATGTAAAAACAATTAATCCGTTCCAGACCGTATGAGCTGTATGTAAATATATATTTTTTTAAGATTTTTAAGCACAAATATAGTTAATTATACGGTAGAATGCACATCTAATCTATACTAATAAAAGGCAAAGCCCTCACTGACTGACTGACTCACTCACTCACTCACTCATCTGCTTAAACCTGCTTAACTTTTGTAAGTAAGCTGTAAGGAATGAGCCTGCCAAATTTCAGCCTTCTACCTACACGGGAAGATTGAGAATTAGTGATGAGTGAGTCAGTGAGTGAGTGAGTGAGTGAGTGAGTGAGGGCTTTGCCTTTTATTAGTATAGATAGACTTCAGCTCGATGGCCGTAGGAGGTGGAGTTGCGTCTCACGTCATCACGCCTACCACATAATTGAGTACCTGCCCATATAAGGTAAAGTAAACACTTTTAATTTTTTCCTCCTTTCCCTGAGCTATAGCCTAGACAACTAGACAACTGCAAACACGGGATCCCATTTCTAGACCGTGGCAAACTAATATTAAGGCGCTTCGCACTTTCTTTTGCACATATACAATTATGAGGTCGTCAGGTCGGATTATGAAGACACGCACAGGAGTGGAGGACCGACAGTGCCATGCCGGCCAGTTAATAGCAGGGCCGTCTCCCCAGTCTATACGAGACCACACGGGAGTGGTCCCGAGGCCCCCAACATAACCAGGACGGACGCCCCCTCGCGGTCTGGAGGAGGCACAAGCCCTCCTCCGGTCCTCCTGGGTATATATATACAGTGGTGTGAAAAACTATTTGCCCCCTTCCTGATTTCTTATTCTTTTGCATGTTTGTCACACAAAATGTTTCTGATCATCAAACACATTTAACCATTAGTCAAATATAACACAAGTAAACACAAAATGCAGTTTTTAAATGATGGTTTTTATTATTTAGGGAGAAAAAAAAATCCAAACCTACATGGCCCTGTGTGAAAAAGTAATTGCCCCCTGAACCTAATAACTGGTTGGGCCACCCTTAGCAGCAATAACTGCTATCAAGCGTTTGCGATAACTTGCAATGAGTCTTTTACAGCGCTCTGGAGGAATTTTGGCCCACTCATCTTTGCAGAATTGTTGTAATTCAGCTTTATTTGAGGGTTTTCTAGCATGAACCGCCTTTTTAAGGTCATGCCATAGCATCTCAATTGAATTCAGGTCAGGACATTGACTAGGCCACTCCAAAGTCTTCATTTTGTTTTTCTTCAGCCATTCAGAGGTGGATTTGCTGGTGTGTTTTGGGTCATTGTCCTGTTGCAGCACCCAAGATCGCTTCAGCTTGAGTTGACGAACAGATGGCCGGACATTCTCCTTCAGGATTTTTTGGTAGACAGTAGAATTCATGGTTCCATCTATCACAGCAAGCCTTCCAGGTCCTGAAGCAGCAAAACAACCCCAGACCATCACACTACCACCACCATATTTTACTGTTGGTATGATGTTCTTTTTCTGAAATGCTGTGATACTTTTACGCCAGATGTAACGGGACATTTGCCTTCCAAAAAGTTCAACTTTTGTCTCATCAGTCCACAAGGTATTTTCCCAAAAGTCTTGGCAATCATTGAGATGTTTCTTAGCAAAATTGAGATGAGCCCTAATGTTCTTTTTTGCTTAACTGTGGTTTGCGTCTTGGAAATCTGCCATGCAGGCCGTTTTTGCCCAGTCTCTTTCTTATGGTGGAGTCGTGAACACTGACCTTAATTGAGGCAAGTGAGGCCTGCAGTTCTTTAGACGTTGTCCTGGGGTCTTTTGTGACCTCTCGGATGAGTCGTCTCTGCGCTCTTGGGGTAATTTTGGTCGGCCAGCCACTCCTGGGAAGGTTCACCACTGTTCCATGTTTTTGCCATTTGTGGATAATGACTCTCACTGTGGTTCGCTGGAGTCCCAAAGCTTTAGAAATGGCTTTATAACCTTTACCAGACTGATAGATCTCAATTACTTCTGTTCTCATTTGTTCCTGAATTTCTTTGGATCTTGGCATGATGTCTAGCTTTTGAGGTGTTTTTGGTCTACTTCTCTGTGTCAGGCAGCTCCTATTTAAGTGATTTCTTGATTGAAACAGGTGTGGCAGTAATCAGGCCTGGGGGTGGCTACGGAAGTTGAACTCAGGTGTGATACACCACAGTTAGGTTATTTTTTAACAAGGGGGCAATTATTTTTTCACACAGGGCCATGTAGGTTTGGATTTTTTTTTCCCTAAATAATAAAAACCATCATTTAAAAACTGCATTTTGTGTTTACTTGTGTTATATTTGACTAATGGTTAAATGTGTTTGATCATCAGAAACATTTTGTGTGACAAACATGCAAATGAATAAGAAATCAGGAAGGGGGCAAATAGTTTTTCACACCACTGTATATATATATATATATATATATATATATATATATATCTATATATATAAAAATGACCTCCAAAGAGCGCGGAGACTTTTGATCACGTATCTGCAAAAAGTGGTGTCTCCTGCCCTGCAAAAGTCGAGCAGCCGGTGCGCTGACTGCACTTCTGCCTTAAGTCAAAGTGAGCATTTTTAATTTTTTTCCTCCTTCCCCTGAGCTATAGCCCAGTGCTCAATGTATTTTACTATCTACATTATATATACACACATACATACACACACAAATATATATATATTTGTGTGTGTGTATATAGAATGTAGATATGTACTCAAACCGATTATGACAGCAGCAATCCAAGCTGTGAGAAAACAGTAAAAAGGAGGTGTGTCAGACGTCGCGGTACATTTTCTGATTAAGCTAGACGAAAACAACTTTGTGATGCTGCCGCCAAATACTCGCAGAAAAATCCACAAGTTAATAGACACACTGTCGCTAAATACTCGCATAGCGATTTGGGTAGTGAACACTTCGGTGAATGAAACCTGTTATCTTTACAACGGTTGGCAAACACGGAATGTAACTTGAACACAACACGTTTTCCAAATACGAACCTGATTGAAATAAATAATGATAATCAAATCCTTGATAACAACACTCATAACTGTGACAAAACAATTACTTTGACAATCATGTTACGTTATTTTTAAAATGTTTCCTTTTCTTTTTCATAACTTTTTTAACACACGACTTCTCTGCTGCGAAGTGCGGGTATTTTGCTAGTAGTAAACTAAATGTAAAAACATTGAATAACACCGAGAAAACCTTGAACAACAGAGAAAACTAACATTGCAGGAGTTCATGCTAATAGCCTTATGACCCGATCGCTGTAAACACTTTTTTTAATGTGTTTTAAGCATAGTGGGGAAAAAAAGGAACATTTGAACAAATCCAAACTTTATTTAAAAACCAACCACAAGCAACCAAGAAAGTAACATTGCAGGAGTTCACGCTAATAGCCTTATAACCCGATCGCTGTAAACACTTTTTTTAAAATGAGTTTTAAGCACAGTGGGAAAAAAAGGAACATTAGAACAAATCCGAAATTTATTTATAAACCAACCACAAGCAACCAAGAAAGTAACATTGCAGGAATTCACACTAATAGCCTTACAACCCGATTGCTGTACAGTAAACACTTTTTTTAAAATGAGTTTTAAGCACAGGGAAAAAAGGAACATTTGAAAAATCAGTAATTTAATAAACCACCAATAAAAGTAACATTGCCACAATGCACGCTATGAACCAATCGCTGTAAACAGAACTGAAAACAAAAACAAGCCTTTTCTACCTTATGTGCCCAGCCTTCCCTCTCTCGCTTGCTCGCTCGCTCGCTCCCTCTCTCTCTCTCTTTCGTGTGTGCATGTGTCTCTTTCGCGAGCCTGGAGCGCCTGTGTGTGTGCCTCTGTCTCGTGCGCCTGTGTGTGTGTGTGCTTCTGTCTCACGCACCTGTGTGTGTGTGCGCCTCTGTCTCACGCGCCTGTGTGTGTGCCTCTGTCTCGTGCACCTCTGTGTGTGTGTGTCGCTCTCTTTCTCTTGCTTGCTCGCTCGCTGCACAGGAAATGCACAGGGAGAGACTGAACATGTACAAACCTAAAGAGAAACTGGCTTGTTCGTATACCGAGTGTGTGGTCGTGAACCGAGGCAAACGTTTGGCGAACTTTTTAGTCGTAAACTCAGTTGTACGTGTACCGAGACGTTCGTGAACCGAGGTTCCACTGCATTTAGAACTAGCTGTGCTACCTGTCTAAGATGAGTTGAAATCTAATTAATCAACTTAGCCTTCAGTGTTAACGTGTGCAGTCTATTGGAATGTATTTTGTAATGCATGCAGTAATAAAATGCATTACATTTGTCATTCCAGCAGATGGCACGTCACAAACATTTGTACTAATGAACTGTACTGCTACAAACATCTCCTTTCTCACCACAGCTGTAAATTTAAAACTGTGCTCAGAAGTGTTAATAGATGGAATAGAGATGGAATCCACCATCCCCTCCAATTCCTCATCTGATATCCTCCAGGCAATGAGAACAAGCAAGCACAGTTAAAGGGTGTCATGCTCGCTGACTCAAAAGTTGTGCAGAGTAATGCTGGTCGTAGTGATGCTTACAATTGTAATTCTAGCTTGCTTTGCACTATTATGGATAAGTGACCAGCAGGAAGATACCCTGGCAGGGAGACAACATGCAAACTAAATCATCAAACAAGCAGAAAATTGCTGAGAGATATACAAAATCTGTGAGACAACACATTCCAGATCATTCTGTAAAGCTGTCCTGACTGGAAGATGGACAATAAATCTTAAAGCCTACTTGAAGCTTTCCACAAAGCATTTAAACCAATTAATAAAGTGCAGCTGTTATTATAACATTTTACATACATTATTTCTAATTTTCTTCTTATTTTATTGATTCAATTTTATTTTATGCAATTTATTATGTTGTATCTATGGTATCGGTCCCTATGTGATACTTCAAAAATATCACAAAAACTACTGTCAATTGAGAAAATCCTGGAACTTCTGAAAATGGAGCATCTGGCAGAAGGGATGTTGCTTATCATTTGGTGTGGAACCACATATTTAAAGTTCTCTCTTGGCTTTCCCAGGAACACCAAGTGCAAGACACAGACTAAACCCTATTAGATCAGAATAGGCCGCTCAGCCCAGCCTGGCTTGTCAATTGCTATGTAATCCAATTAGGGGTCATGCAGTGCTGGGCACAAACTTGACAGCATGGGACAAAATGCATCAACCATTCCTGGATAGGAGACCAATTCATCATTGTGTGTGCTACTTAGTACAGTAGATTCCAGAAATTACTTTAAAATAAACTCTTTAACAAGAACATGAGGACACAGTTGGAAACTTTTTAAACTCAGATTTTATCCTAATGCTTGAAATTTGTTCTTCACACTGTGACACGCGAGTCACTATCCTGCACCCGAGAGAAGATGTTGAAGCCAAAGTCTTCAAGAAAACCAAGTTTATTTCAATCAAAACAGGAACAGTCAGGGTATTTATTCAAACAGGAGCTACCATTTCAATATACACAGCCACAGCAAACAAGCAGGGACAGGGCCTGGTTATAATGTTCCCTAAATCAGCCATTGGGCCACTCTGTGGCATTGCAAAACCTGCGGTTGCCTCAGCAATGGACAAGCAACCCTTGACTGATGCATCAATCGCGTTTCGGCATGCTGCACTGTTGGGGAGGGTCTCAAAAAATACTAAAAAAAATCTCACAACACAAAGAACCATAGATACATGGAATACATTACAAAGTAGTCTGGTGGAACGTAGAACTTTAAGGACATTTAAATTTTGAATTGATATTATTTTAAACAGACTAGATGAACAGGATGGACAGGCTTGTTGGGGTGAATGGCCTGTTCTCATCACAATTGTTCTAATGTTTTTATATAATTATGCTTTCAAAATAATATCGACTTAAGGTGTGACAGTCCCCAAAGTGTTATTTTTACATTACACTACCTAAATAACTTACTCCATCCATCCATTAGTTTTCAAAGCTAATTTATCCAGAGCAGGATTGCAGAGAAGCTGAAGGCTATGCCAACAAGCATCGTACGCAAGTCAGGAACAATCTCTGGATAAGGTTCCAGATCATTGCAGGGTAAACACACAGTAGGCCTCATTTAGCTTGGACAGTTCACCTACCCTGCATGTCTTTGGACTGTGGTAGGAAACTGGAGCATCAGAAGGAAATCCACAAGGAGGATGTGCAAACTCCACATAGGGTAAACCTGGAGATGAACGTCGGTTTTCCTGTATATAAAATTAAAAAGTCATGTATTAGCACAGATTGATATTAATTTAGTAAGAGCTTTTGTAAGCATTAAACTTAGTGTGAATTAGATATGTCAAGTAAACAGTTAAATAAAGGCATATGCCATATTTCTTTTTTAGTTAAACAGAAACCACCAATATTAAGACAATGACGTCCAGAAACTGCCTGAGGTCAGAGAATGGGGAGCAGGGGGAACACCTGTTGTTTGAAGGCCAGTTAGGAAATAAGGGAAGCAAGGAATAATACTGAATGACGAGATACAGTAAATATTGGTGGCCAAGAAAGGCCTGTGAGAAGCCAACTTGAACAAGGAGTCAGAATAGACAGCAAAGGCATTGTTACAAATGAGGTCAAGATGATAAGAAATGATTATATAAACTGTAAATTTTTGGCCTTTTCGGGGCTCAGCTCAGTTTGGCCTAATTGGGTTAAGTTTGTGTTATTGTTTATTGCAATAAACCTAATTACTCTGTTTGCCTATTCTTTGACTCCTAGAGCTTTCTTTCAAAGTGAGAATCTTCTGTGTATTTTACGCCCCAACACCTGTTCTGAAGGTAGCACTACCACTGCATTGTCCCAATAATGTATTACATGTTATACATCTAGATACCCCGATAAGAAATTTTTCCAACACTTGTGCAAAGTTCCCCTCTACAACAACAACATTTATTTCTATAGTGCATTTTCATGCACAGAACATAGCTCAAAGTGCTTTACAAGATGTCAAAGAAAAAGTTGCAAGGAAAAAAAAACAAATTACGTAAGAATAATAATGAATAAATAACAAAAAAAAATCATAGAGGCTTACAAAACATAGATAAATAATTAGCAGAAAAGTAGCATTCTTATAGATAATATCTTATATGTAAGCATCTACTCATGAAAGTTTGTGTGTCTGTCCGGCCCAGAAGTGAGAGGTGGAGTCGGGGTAAGGGCTCTACCATGAGGATGTGCAAGCGAGGCCAGCACGTCGGCAAAACAAAACCTTCAAAGAATGAGTCACTCACTTAGCCGTTAATACAGAAGTGAGGTGAGCACATCAGCAAAATGAAACCTCCAAAGAAAGACAGTCGCTCAGTTGCTAATGCACAAGCGATGTGAGCATGTTGGCAACATGAAAACTCCTAGGAGAGAGATGCCCAAAGTAGTTCCTTTCAATTATCTGACATCTCTACATTTCAATTTTTTTTTAATGATTTCAATAGATTTCTAGGACCCCCCATGCTTTTTACAGCATGGGATTACACAGCTAGTTTTATATTCTAAGTCTCAAAAGATGAGTACAATGAGAAAATCATAGGGTTGCAAGAACAGAAAAAAACTTTTTAAAACTTCAGATAAGTTTGAGATAAAAACAAAATGTGCAGGGGTTCCAAGGCCAAAAGATCACCCAGCCCTCACTAGGCATTCTACCAAACATAAAGGTACTTGTTGTTCTTTATTAGCAGGTTTTGTCCCGGAGGATTCATCACAGTGGCTCTCCTGGACAACCAGGGCACCCGCCTTAATTTGAGCATCACTGGTAGCTGCACAGTGCCTCAGTCAGGTGGTGGTGGCATTTTGAAAAACCAGAATAGAAAGCAGAGCTTAGTCATGACTGCACAGCCAAGAAGAACACGATTCTGCGCATGTATAGCTTATTAGAAGTACAAGTAAAATGTAGCTACAAAAATAGCCAAATTAAAAAACTGTGCTTTAAGGAGTTTCTTAAAATGTTCAACAGTTTTACCCTGGCGTGTTTATATTGGTAAAGTGTTCCAGATTTTTGGTGCATAACAATTTAAAGACCAGATCACCACTTCTTTTATGCTTAGCATTTGGAATCATAAGCAGACCTTTATTGGAAGATCTAAGGTTACGACTTGAAGTGTAGGACAGGCACTTCAAAATATAGGAAAGACCAAGATTATTCAAAGCTTCATATACCATTAGTAGTATTTTAAAGTCAATTCTAAAGTGTTGGGATAACCAATGTAATAATGCTAAAACTAGTGAGATGTGCTCTATTCAGTCTCTATCTGTGTTATTTTGCATTACCATTCTTGGTAATAACAATTGATCTCTACTTTTTTGTTCCATCAATCTTTTTCTAAACTCACTTTGCCATTACAGGATTCTCCACAGCTAATGTACACCAAGACAATGAGTAGACTTTGAAGTGAGCCTACATCTCTAGAACTGTGAGGCAGTACTGCTAACCGCAGTGTCACTGCAGTTAAAGCTTAAATATTTCTGTAATGCTCTCCATAGCCTCTCTTTGCCTGAACTTTAATTCAGGGACGCCCAAAGAAGACAAGGATGGGGGAAGGCAGATACTGAAGATGGCGAGTTTCCTGCAGTGTAACGGTGCCCCGGATTCATGGGATCTGTGGTTCAGCATCACAGCCCTGCTGGGTACCATGGGTGCCACCAGGAGACGCTGCAGGAAGATCTGGGGATTTTTATTTTCTGTATAGCCCAGAAGTACTCTCAAGTCATGGGGTCAGTAGCCCCAAAGTACTTCCGGGCTGAAGAAAAATCCAATTTTCCATCTGACCCGGAAATGCTAGCAAGTCAGATGGATGGAAGAACAGAAGCACTTCCAGGTCAAGGACAATATAAAGGACTGTTGGAGACCAAGCAAGCGAGCCGGAGTTGGGAGGTAGAAGACAAAGCCTGCTGGGAGGTGTGGTAGAGAGATTTGTGCGTTATTGTCATTATTATTATTGGTATTGTATTGCCTGTGTATGGTGGCGGAGGTGCTTCAAGGCACTACAAGAAGAAGAAAAATAATTAAAAACCTTTGTGGTGATTTTACCCTGTGTTCAGTGTGTCTGTTGGGTTGAAAGGGGCAACAGCGACTCCTAACATTTTAAAATATTTAAGAGTTTAAATGTTTCCTCACAACTCACTCCCTATAGTGTGGTAGTTATTTTCAGGACTTTCTTGCAACATTGAGAACAAAAATTGTACACATCCTGTTATACAATTTAAATGTAGCCTCATTAACGTATCATGTCACCAAAGAGTGGCAACATGTTGCTACTCCGTGATTAGTAACAAGTTTTACTCTCAGAACTTCTGTCTTCCATACCTGAAATAATGATCCTACCTCTATCTGACTGTATATGAAGTCAAAAGACAATTTCTCATTTAATTATGAAGCTAGTTATTAGAATGGCAGTATAGAAAAAAAAATTGTAAATACAGTATATTTCTAATGAAAGATTTTCTGTAGTTTGTGATTCACATTTGAGTGGCGAGTTTTACAAATTCCATTGCTGCTAGATGACATATGAGACATAGTCATTTTTGTCAGCTACTAATATAAGTTCATCACCTTTATATGTGAATCATTAATATAATCTGAAATCATCCATTAATGTAAGGAAGTCATCCTTATGGGACCCCAATTTTGAAATCAGTCCATTTAGAAAATGGTATTTGTGCACTAACCCCTTTTATTCTTTATTTAAACAAATTCTGAGACCATATGCAAAGTGCTCTCAGTGTAGTTTGATGATAAACCTCTCCTGAATTGTCACAATCTGACACATGCTACCCATTCACAGAGATGAAGTGGAAACTTTGATAACTTTTAAAATACAATATACTTTAATGAAACAACTTAGCTAGTAAAGGAAAAAAGTCTCGATGGGCAGAACTGTCTCGTCTCACATATCTTACATTTGCCATCTCCCTGATTTAAAAATGTAAAGGCTTATATATAGACAAATATGCAGTAAATCAGTCTTAGTAATTCCAAATTCAATTAATGTTAAATATATACAATAAGTTTATTAGTAATGCTGTCACACTAGAAAACTAAACAAGAATACAAATTAACAGTGTTTGTTGCTGATTTATCCGTCTGCTTTTTTCACCACCAAATTGTTCTTAATTTGCGCCATTACTGTTCTGTTATTGCTTGAAGAAATGGCTTAGCTTGCTGAGCCTGAAGGAATGTTGCTTTGCCCTGAGATCATGCTGTTCTTTTCCTTCATTGTGGGGATGGTGATTTCAGCTTC
>JANRMT010062792.1:36094222-36225202 GCA_026402145.1 Polypterus bichir lapradei
TATCTATCTATCTATCTATCTATCTATCTATCTATCTATCTATCTATCTATCTATCTATCTATCTAAATGGCTTAGCTTGATGAGAGAAGGACCTACACTACTATTTATATATAAACAAATACCTGGTTGTAGACCTGTCTAGACAGTGACATCGGTGCTAAAGCCTTGCTATGTTGTCCTGCAACCTATATGTTTCAAAGGGGGAGGTATAAAAACAACCAAAACGGCAAAGGGTAACACAGGCTCGACTGGCTGCCTTATGAGGGCCATTTCTTCACAGTGCCAATTCTGCATACTCACTGTTCTCTGTCAGCTCTAGGGCTCGTGTACATTGCCTTAGGGAAAAGAGAGGCAAGTCATCAGTGATCAAATTACTCACTTAGTCATAGTGACCTTGTGTCTGGCCCAGCTTCTCGATGATGTCAGCTGCAGTGAAGCTAAGAGGATGAAAAATGAAAAATGAAGATGACGCTGGAGTTGATCACCAATTCATCACTTATCCCTTGCTCTCCTGGAGGTGCAAATGTCAAAAAGACTTGAGTGACTCCCTGACCGGATATATTTTATATGAGATGAACGGAAAAAGTAATGATTTAAAAACATGTATTATAACTTAATGCATGAGATAACAAGCTGGGGCTGAATATACTGACCTTAACAATTCTCGGCATGTGGCTATTATTGCCCTTGACTTTTTCACAAAGAAACAATTAATGTATGGAAAATATTAGTGTATGCGGCTCCAGACTTAATAAAGCCTGGAAAAGGACTACCAACCCAGCTAACATAAAAATAAGGGAACACTGTATGTAGCTTTTGAAAAGTTTACTTTTTCTCCCTTTGGCCTACTGTTTCAAAATACTGTAGCACCATTAGCTGCATAAGATAAAGGAAAAAATGCCTGGTTCCCATGGCGTTTCACCGAATGAAAAATTACTCATTCAGCCCCCGTCTCTTTTGTATCAGAAGCAAGGATGCGTGGTCTAACACAGTCATCAGGAGTCATTAACCCAGTATAAAATAAACAAGCAATTTGTCTTCCTCAGAAGGACAAAGGCAGCCGGCAGTGGGGACAAACATCAAGGAGACCTGCTGGGGAGTTATCACTCTTTCCGTATTGATTTTGATTTGCACATTTCAAAGCATCCAAATGGATTAATATTCCAAACATCAAAGCTAGAAGAAGCATGACTAAACTACATAATTTGGTGTGGTTTTTTTTATCATCACTGGCTTCTCAGGGTTTGCTTTTAAGAACAAAAGAGGAAAAAACATTAAATAAGATGGAAAGCAACAATGCCCATATTCAGTTCCAGTAGCAACTACATTGCCATTAAACTCTCAGTTTTATTTAAACTTTTATGTATGACTGGCAAAGTGGTTAGCCCGGCTGCCTCACAATGCAAAGGATCTGGGTTCAGTTCCCAGCTCTGTTGCTCTTTTATGCGTTTACCTGGGATTTCTCTGGGTAATCCATTATTCTTCTAGATCCTAATGATATTTGTCTTAGACTTGTTGGTATCTTTAAGCTGAGCTAGTGTGTATCGTGTAAACATACCTTGCCAGGCAATGGTGCCCATTTACAATTGGTTGCTCCCAATTTCATCTTACAGAACATCCTAATAAAGACATAATGATGTCTTTTTAAAGCCAATGAAGTGTTAAAGATGTATACTAGGTATAAATGTTATGGAAAGAAAATGAACTGTTTAGGGCACTGGAGAAGAGAGAATTATGTACAGTTAAAAGTTCAGTGGTTACACTTTAGTTTACTGCAATAATGCATCTATTAACTCTTATGTAACAAGACTTTGATGAAGGCCTCTTTTGGTCTTCATAACACTTATAAAAAAAATCAGTTATTCATGTCTGTGCACTGTGGCATACTGATATTAATTATTATTATTATTATTAATAAAAATTTCTTGTTATTATAGAGGATTCACAGGTCTTACACTAACTTCGTAATATCAAAAGAAATGTGTCTCAGTTAAGCCATCTCAGACGACTCCAAAGAGTTAAGTAGATCAAAATGCAGAAATGAATAAATGCTTTACAGATTCAGCATGCTGGATTTATGTTCCACATTTGGTCACTGTCTGCGTGGAGTTTCACATTTTCTTTGCATCTGTATGTGTTTCTCACAGGATACTCAAGTGTTTTTCTTACTCTTATTTTAAAATGGTGATTATAAATTGTGTGAGAAAGAGTCTTGCCACAACATCTTCACCATTTTTCCAAAAATACTACAATGTGACCTTATTAGTATGGCTTGAGAGAAAAAAGCCACTCCAGATGGGCAAGGATTATAAGAAATAGAGCCAAAAAATGAAGAATGGGTACAGTCAAAATGCCAAGCAAAGATCTAAGACAAAAAGTCCAAATGAGCTACCACAAAAAGCCAAAACATAAGACAAAAATTAACTAAAGATCCTTTCCCTAACATAATTGTCATGATCTGACTTTTGTTTTTAACTTTCCCAAAAGCTTCTTTGTCTCCAAAAATAGAATGGAAGTTTTAGAGGCCAAGGAATCCAGTGGTTAAGTTTGTTTCTTGTTTCAATGTGTGCTTAACAATATTTAAAAAAATTAATGTGTTCTCCTGCTGTGCCATTTTGTTTTTTTTAAGGCTCTCCCATTTTGAGACCTTTCTGTTGATGACTGTTATGTCATTCATAGGTAATGGTCAACTAGAAATGTGCGCTTAAGTTGTATCCAGAAACTCAGGCAACTTAATAGCCTTGCTTGACTTTCTTTATATTTTATCTTGATTTCATGTTACAACCTCTTTCTCTCTTTTGACTGTATCCTTCAGTTTTGCGTCTTTACTCTGTTCACAAAGTATTTTACTGGTTTTCAACTCCATTGATATGCCCCTCTACTATTTTGGTTTCTTGTTCTGAGTTTCTTCAACTCTAATTTATCGGGTTGGACCTTGGCTAGTTTATATTACCAGTTCCTGTCTTGTGATTCCATTCTTATTTCTGACTGCTGACATTAGTGTAATCAGTAACATAACAAAAGGGCACACTAATGTTGATAGAAGTAGCTTGGGTGCCGAGGACAGTATGCGTATCCATCTTTTATAAGGGTGGTGTGGTAATGACTGGACTCCTTTGGTACTGTGTCTCTTTGGAGCATCCTTGGGCATCACTGGTTTGGCTTTGTATCAAATGAGCAGTTGCACATGGAGTCCTGAATGAGGCACATTACCTGCATTGTGAGCGGGAGTGTCAATTATGGCATTAGGGTCATGTGGCGTGATTTCCCTAGGGTGATCTGGCTCGCAGTATCCACATTGTTGAGGACCTGAGTGGCTGGACCAGGCCAAGGGGAAGCCCACGTAACAAATGGCTACAGTAGATAGAAGGTCATTTCCGGAGGCTGGGACTGGACTGTGTGTCTGCCTAGGGGGTTGCCAACCAGGATCCTGAGCTGTTTCATCGTGTGGTGAGTGCGGCAACATGCTGTACCAGTGCATACTCCCCAACTTGACCTGACCTGACCTGTGGTAATGCCCATGCAATTTTAACACACCATACCCACATGACTGGAAAACAGCTTTATTACCATAAACAATATGACTGCTGACATTGAAAACAACCACAAAATAGTTAGTAAAAGTGTTTATAAGCAAAATGGTGCTGAAATGAACCCAAAGAAATAGTGATAGTGATCGGGACCTCAAAAAAATGTATTTAAAGAGGATGGAATGAATCAGGCAGAACATGAAGTACAAGGAAGCAGAACATAAACAAAATTCTCCTGCCATTCTGGACTCACTTTCACAGGTTAGTGGTACAGTATGTTTCTACCCTTTCTCTTGATAAGACACCAAAACTTTACCCTTCACTGTTTCACTTGAAGCCCATGGCTATTCTTCTTCCTTCCTACTGGTGAACGTTTACCACAACTCTGCTGACACTACTGGGTTCCTTTCCTCACTTATCCTTGTTCACGTCTTTAATTTGGTGTGCCTCCTGTAGTTCTCAGATATAGCTCAACTCAAACTGAAAGCTGTCTCTGTTTTCACCTCGTAGCCAACAACTTACCAGAGTTCTGTTGACCTTGTACCTATGTTTCAGAATACTATTGCCACCCAGTACATACCCTAAGGTGGAGAGCCCCTCATCCTAACACTGGATATGCAGCAGCAGCCCACCCTTACCTCAGGTTAATGAAGACACATCAGTGAGTACATAAACAGATTAAGTTCCATTTTTTAAATGGGCCTAGTGTTAAGTAATTCTTCTAGATTGGTAAGATGACATTTTTACTCACTTTTGGGAAGATATTTGAATTCCTGACTCTAAACCAGACAGACCCTCTTTGATTTATGACTTTGTACAATACAGAGGAAAAACCCTGGGGCTAACAACCCGGAGAAAACTCTGCAGCCAAATCCTTGTGTATCTAACCTTTTTCGACTTTTCAGCAAAGTTCTTTGCGCCCACATGATGACGCAGGCTAAACTTTTTTCACACACAAGAACTCAAGCTGTTATGCTCAAGGTTAAATGACCTGCACTTTACATTGCCTGCATGCCCCAAAGGCAGTCTTTCCCATTTTAGGATGTCATTTCCTAAATTAATTTGCTCTCCTGAGAAAAGACCAGTTTCATTTGAAACAGCCTACAGTAACAAGACTTTGAAAGCATCTACCGTTCAACAGTGCACCTACAAAAGATGAATTGTCTATCAGAAACGTAATAGAGTTATTGTAGGCTATCATCCTTCACTCTATACCTGATTAGTGGGTGTCCACCATCCAGCTCGTAGAACCTACTTCCAACTCTCTTGAATACAGGCTGGGCTGCTGTGGTCTGAAGACATCCTGATTCATGCTGATAACTGCCTAGTAAGAAAAAGCCATTACCTAATATAAAAACTCCTGTAGTGAAGAGGAGGACTGCCGTTCTCAGGCCTGCTTAATTCAATTCAGGGCTGTGGAAAGGCTGGGGCCTAGGACCTAGGCAGGACCCAGTGTTGAGGAGGATGCCATTCTGCACACCCAGACCTACACAGGGCCCACCATACTAACACGCAGACACAGGGAGGTGATGCAAACACTGCACAGACAATGGCTATGTGCAGGATGTAATCCCAGTGTGCTGCATTCCTGCGGCAGAAGTGGTGCACCACTCACTTTACAGTTTTATCTGCTCGATAGGATATTCTTAAACATTGCTTGAGGCAGCATTTTCCACCTCCATCAAGCAGGTGTGAATATATTGATTTTCTTACGGGTGTATGATATGTATTTTATTTTTAGCTTTCATAATGGAATGGAATCCTCTTTTCATCTAGCATACACTGGATTTTCCTGTTCATTTTCTATTAATCTATTTTCTGACCGGGACTAGAAGGGTACTGATTCTTGACAGATAATAGGGTAACCTTATTTACACAATCACATGCACTCATACTGGAACAAATTGATGTCATGAATTAATATGACCTGCACAGAATGTGAGAAAAGTAATGCTGACACAGGGAGGATGTGCAAATTTAACATGGACTGTGATCAGGCCTGGATATGAAATTGGTTACTTGTAATAGTAACCCGCCACGGCTCCCTGCTCTGTCACTGTTACACCCTCTGCAGATACAGAATGTAAACATCAAAAGTATAATGACCAATTTTCAGTCAGCTTAATCCACATACTGGTTGCAGAGGCCCTGATGCCAGTACGATGGAGTGAAGGAAAGGAAACAAATCCTGAATAGGGTGCCAGTCCATTATGCACACTAGCTAACTATTGTCCACATTAAAGTGACTGATCAACCTAAATGTCAGCTTGGCGGTGCAGTCGTTAGTGCTCACAGATCCAGCATCATGGGTTCAAATCTTACGCCTGGTATTTTTCTGTGTAGAGTTTGCAGACTTACTGGAACTGCATAGTTGTTTTTTTTATGTTGGATACTCTGAAAGCTGCACTGGTGACTCAACATTGCCCCCCATGTAGGTTTGTACCCTGTGATGGACTGGTGACTTATCAACAGTGCTTCCTGCCGCGCATGGGACAGGCTGCGGACCTCACATCCCTGAATTGGACTAAGCAGGTGCATGTGGAAATATGTAGTCAACTGATCATGCATGTCTTTAACATGTGGGAGGAAAACCTGTATACTAAAACCTAGGATAAAAAATCTATATATATACTGTAAAATTCTAAGGGTTGTGTCTGTTGGTCATGTAACAACTCTAGAACCACTGGAGCTACAACTTGGTCTTAATCAAAAGCTTATGACATAATATGCGCTGGTGAAACAAAAAACGTGGTTAGTGGTAACCTCCACAAAGTTATTGGGGTTCGCTTCCTTCATACAGAAAGCTGCTTATGCAAACCAATCAAGAAGGGGACAAGGCGGAAAGAAAAAGAACAGCAGTAACATCAGTTGAGTGTCAACCAAAATGCAAAAGACGATTATGTGATAAAAGGAAGAATGGTAGCCCTAGCATCCGTTGTGTCAGGCACATCTGGCTGCAGGTCCTCACAAACTCCTGCCGCTGTAACCTTGATTTTGGGAGGACAAGAGATCCACATGTTTTCTTGTATATATACTGTGCATCCCCTGCAACTCATTATTTAGGCAACACTTAAGAATTGTATACCTGACAGAGAAACACATAAGTATAGTAAGAGAATAGAACCTAACAATTGCTTATCATTTCCAAATTTGTTTTGGAACATGATGTCAATATGAAATGTGCAATTTTCAATTGAAGTGGAACACTTGCTACCGCCTGACCTCCAGCCACTTCCTTAGAGAACAACCACTGTCAGAATCACCAACTTTGCTTACCTTGAAAAAGTATATCATTTGTGTATTTTGACTATATATATTAACCAATTAATTCACTTTTCCTATTCTGCTCATTCGATTACATAGGCTAAAGACTAATAATGAGAGCATTGGGCATTAATCAATTACCAATCCTACTTCCAGTACATCATATGGCACACTTACTCACACAGCCCGTCCACTTCATACTGAAGCTATTCAGGGTCACCACCTAATCTAACATAGATCTTTGGGTTTTTGGAGGAAATGCTAGTAATGCTATGGTGGGCTAGCACCCTGCCCGGGGTTTGTTTCCTGCCTTGTGCCCTGTGTTGGCTAGTATTGGCTCCAGCAGACCCCCGTGACCCTGTAGTTAGGATATAGCTGGTTGTATAATGGATGGATGAATGGATGCTAGTAATGAGAGAAGGTGCTCAAGCAGACAGGGAGAGAGCATCCAGACAATAACCGAGCTGAGATTTGAATTTAGGACCCTGAAGGCAGAAGGGCTAAGCTGTGTGTTGTCCACATTTAAGAAAGTATACTTTCTATTAATAAAAAGTATAGTTATAAAAGAATATTTGTATTTTGAGTTGCTTCAAAAAGTATTTCTTGCCCTTAATATTCTCTATTGTGATGATTAATACAAATGATGACATAATAACTGTCACTAGGGGATGCTTGAGCAGGACTAGACTTTAGGAAAATTGATTTCAGATGTGTAGACCGAGAAACAACTTAATCTCTTTAAGGAGCACCGAACTGGCACATATGGAAAAGAACTGGCTATTCATGACTCTGGCAATGTTCTATTGTGTATAATACAAAAAACATCTCTCCTAGATGTTATATTAAAATTAATCGTACTTGCAATGTTCAAACTCAATCACAAATTACAAGCCGCAGTTGCGCTATGTTGAGTTCGGTGGAACTGTATGACAGTTGCGCTTCATACGCAATCAGCAGCTGCAAATGGGGTTTGTCATTCTGAACATTCTGCACCCAAATTGTGATTAATTTGTTGCTCATTAGAAGCAATCAGTTAATCAGCACCACTGTACGGTAACTAAAATTAAATGGTCATTGTAATTTTAAGAGTGCTCTTAGATTTCTTACACTAAATACCATATTGTTAAGTAATGAATCACAAAGCAAATGCATTTAAGAACATTTCACAGATGTTCTATAAAAACAAAGGACTATGATGTCTTAAATATATTGTGATTTTTTAGCAGTAAAAGCCTGAGATTTACTGAAATGAATTATTAGTTTAATCTTTTGAGTGGCCTGAACTGAGACTGCCTCCTCCCCACATAGTTTTATATATAGATTTAATTACTCCTTTCTGTTTTCTATTAACATAAAGGATGCTTCTAAATATGATGTACCTTAGGATTGCACTGTAGTGCTTAGCATGTAGTGTGCAAGAGAACACCAGCCCTCCAGCTAATTAACAGTCGCCATCAAATAGATATTATAGACAGGGAATCCATGGCACTTACATTTATTTTAATTCATGTGAATTAAAATAAATGCACCAGAAGGTGTCATATAATGGAGGCTGACTATGTTGTGCACCTCAGTGTGACAAGGCAGCGTAAAAGACAAGGGGCGACACTGAGCTCCAAAACCCCACACACACCACACTAAACAGTCCTAGGTCCTAGTCCTAGTCCAAGGTTTTATTGTACAAAATACCTTCTTAGAGACCAATCCACTCCACAGCCTTCCAATAAACAATCCTGACTCCCTGGAGGAGGCTGGAAGTACTTCCGGTAGTAGGGCACAGGCTGACGGAAGCTCTTCTGGGTATCAGGAGGCTTTTTCCTGCAGTGCCCTCTGGTTGAATCAAAAGAACCCAAACAGGGTTCCCCCTCAGGACTACAATTCCCATAAATCCCTGCAGGTGCCCTAACTGGGTCCACTGCCATCCATTATACTGGAGGAGGAACTGCTTTTGATACCCCAGGCCCCCATAACTGGCCACTAATCTATCCCTGTGCACTGTCATGTTGATTCAGCCCCATCCCGACTGTGATATGCCTCCTTCCATACTGTTTCTCCGTTATGGCATTCTAGCAGGTGAAGGGTCCATTGTAGCACTCACAGCAACTTGTATTTTTTAAACCTTGTGCTTTTTGAAATAGGGAATGTTGTTTAAAATCTCTTGTGCTTTGCATTTATCCATCGCCTAATAGCTAAATATGTTGCCAATTTTAAAAGTCCAGATATGAAAACTATAAGAGGAATTATAAAAAGGGGTGGTTAAATGGAAAGGATGTTTGGAGGAATGTATGGATGGATGGGTGTAGGGATAGATGAACACATTAATATAAAGGCTTTCTGAGGTCCACCTTTCATTTTAACTTGCCAGAATGGAATTAGTCACCTAATCTTCCAGTGCACCTATCCAGTCTGAAACACATGTCGAAAGGACCTCATTTCATCGTCACTCAATAGGAGTGCTCTGGTTCTTTTTCTCTTCCTAGCTAGTTTGAGGTAATCGGCTTCAAATGGATGATGTTCATCTTTTTTGTAGGATCTTTTTTGGACGTGCCATTTTTTAAACATTGGTGCCTATTTGTGAGTCTGTCTCTGACACACATATCTTTGTTTAAGATGTTATAAAATAATACAATTTTAAAACTCAGTGTAGGCTTACATATAGCTGATGCATGTCCCCTCAGCAAAACAAAAACCTACCCAGTCCATTTCAGTGCTATCTCACTCACGTGCGGGCATTCTGGAATTGCCAATAATACTAATAAGAGAGTAAGACGTAGTTGGGCATTATGGGTAGCATATGTGTAAATGGTACAGGTTATAAGTGAAGAGGCACAACAAGAATAAGCAAGAGTAATCTGTCTGGAAATGCAAGAGCCTCATAGGTGGGACAGAAGCAGGATCAGTCCATCCTCTTGAATGACATACTCCATTAGCCAAAACACTTGACTTGAATAAACTGAAAAACATCTAACACTGTGGCATTTATGGGCTGGGCTGCCTACTCATTAAAACTCAGATTGTTATTTGTGTGAAACTAAATTCACATCCTTAAGTGTCTAAAACTAGCTGGAAACTCTTAGTCAAAGTCATTTTAGTAGAAAATCTATTTTGAAAAAACGCAACTGCTTTTCAAATTTTTACCAGACCTTAGTTATGCTTGTTCCTTAATAATTTCAGAGATGTCTACAAAGAAAACTATATTTGAACATATTAAAGCATTTTCTTTTTGTATTAGTGCCTTTTGATCTTCACTGACTTTTACATAATTTTGCAACCTGTTCTGACTGTAGTGTATACATGCACATCTGGACTCTATATACAAGAGAAATTAATAAATGCACAACTTATGACTACCGCTTAATCACTAGACAATTAAATGATTTCCAACATATTTGTTAATGATGCACTTCTGTTTTATTTTTAAAGCAATTTTGTGGTGAATTACACATGTGACTCAGAATCTCATTTCCAGTAAAAATTCAAATGTTTATAGCCACTGAAGTCGGGCAGCAGAGTAGTGGTCAAGTCCAGTCTTCTGCTCAGGACTTCACTCTTTCTGTTTTCACAAACAGCATGCATTTATTTAGCTCATTTTTCACACTAAAGTGCTTTGCAAAGAATAAAAGAAAAAAATAATAAAACTACAAAAGGAAAAAAAAAACACATAAAGCAAGCAAAAAGCAGAAAGAGAAGAATCCCTAATGGAGATGAACATAAATTAAATTACAACTAAATTCACAAAGGAATTTTTCTCCAGCATCTAAACCATTTAAAAAACTCTCCCCTGGCTGCCCAGTTAAGATGTGTCTAGGTTTGTGGGTGTCCTGTGATAATTCTTGTCCAAAGTTGACCCCTGTCTTGCACCTTGATGCACTGTTCTGTTGTTCACATACTGTTTTCTTCATACCTTTGTTAGGTTAGCCTCATGTGAGTGTAAATGAAGGTGTCTGTAATGAACTGCTGCTATGTTTAAAGTTATTTCCAACATGGTGCCCATTACAGACAGCACAGACGCAAGTCTTTCATGCTTCTGAATTAAGTGTGTTTCAGAATTTGAACTTCTATTATTTAAGTATTTGTATTTATGTGTTCTGTGGTGTTTTTTTGGCTTGATCTAACTAAAAGTTTACATTCCTCTTTGCTTTTCTTCTTTGTCAATCAATATCTTCACCTTTTGCCGGTTGCCCACATCCCCACATTATCAAATTAAATTTACACCACATATCACTCAATGAAGTCCTCCTTTCTCACTTAAGCATGGCAAAGAGAGCTGACAGCAACATGACAGTGTTATGAAAATACTAGCTGTGCGCCCCATCTAAGTCTGAGTTATCAACATAGACTTCAGCTTTAATGTTTGCAGTGCACCATGCAACATGAATGTCTCTGTTATATGTCATTTGGTATGGGATTCGTAAAAGCAGTGTTAATGATTGTGATGCGCCATCTGTTGCAATGACAAATGCAATGCATTTCATTCTACAAATATTTGTGATACACCATTTGTTGAAATGACAGAGACATAGCAACTGGACAGACACACAGGCAGAAACTTTCCCTTTTATTAAGTTAGATTAACTCTTGTCCAGCCTTGCATCAAGTCCTGCCAAAAAAAAAGCATCAGCCAAGCTGAGTTAAACAGGTTTGATGATGGACAGATGGACGGTCTGTTGGCTAATGATTGTCTGTAACTTTAAGTTGAAGTTGGAGCCCCAGAATGGACCCTAACTCTAACACCTTGCTTTAGACTTCACACTCAGCTTATTCTATCTTTGTCAATCTGTCATTTTTTGCACCTGACCCTTCCTGTCAGTGTCTGTTACTGTTCAACGTTAATCATGCCGCAGTCACATGATGGGTGGGGTACTAGAAATAAGAGGGGGTCTAACTAAATGTCTATTGTACAGTCTGCCTGTGCAAAAGCATCTACTCTAGCACCCCCAAGTGTTGTGGTTTAGTGTTTTAAGCTTGCTTGACTTTATAACTCTGATATTTTGTCTAGAGCTTTCAGATACTTTTGCTTGTGATTGTCAGCATTGTTTCTGGCCTCCTTGACTGTCAATTGTGAAAGATGTCTACTGGATTATGAACTTGTACTATTACACAATATTTATTTCACCCTTTGTCATGCCAGTTTTGTTGTTGGTTTGCCCTGATTTTCATAACCAAATCATTTCAGGCAGCCAGCTGTGGTGTACAAAGTGAAGCGTTTTATTTCATTCCTGCAACTTCAAGCAAGGTTTGAATAACGGCACTTGGGGGCTGTGATGTGCATGTCCTCCCTTCCATGGACATGCAGTTTCTGTACATATGAAGATTTCTTAAAAACAATACTGTATATGCTATTCATTTCTTCTTTGCCTTGAAAAATGGCCCCTCATGTGCTAGTGACCAGAAAAAGAATAGAATAAACCCGTTCACCTCAGAGACAATTACAAGAAACATTTTAAGAGAAGCAAGGAGAGCAACAGAGAGAGACACAATAAAAAGTGCCCAGGCTTTTTACACCTCTAAGGCACTAATGGATATTTAACCTCAAATTATTTTCACCTCATTCTCAAAGAGAGCCAGGGTCTCTCCCTGTAGTATTGAGAACAATGCAGCAATCAATGTCTTAATCTTGATCTCAATGTCTTAGAAAGGTTGATTCAATAGAACAATTACACACACACACATACACTCAGTTTTACTAATTATAGTAACACACGCTCAGGTTTGGGAAGTATGAGAATAAACAGATTACCCAAAAAACATTCACAGACAGGAGGAAAAAACGTGTGACGCCCACACAGATGGATTGCCATGGATGGGTGTATATCAAGACCTCCATTAACTCTCTGATCTAGGTAAATAGTACAGCAATGGGCAGAGAGTTGTTGTTTTTAAGTTATGTTAATTAGTTTCTACTTTGTTTATGATTTATTATAACAAGTATGTTATAGTTCTGTATTTAGTGAGTGGTATAATCTATTCTTGCATTTTGCATTGGAAGATGTCATGACACTCTGTAAGAAGCTCTGTTCAAAAACAACATAGTTTTTACTATTACATTTATTTTTGAGGTGATAGTTTCATGATAGAATGGCCATCTAGCTCTGTGAAGAGGATTATTTTTTGTGAGATGCATTTACCCCATTTTTTGACATCCATTGCACACCCAACCTACCTGCAAAGGGGTCTCTCTCTAAATTTCCAAGATTTCTTCCATTTTTTTCCCCACAAGGTTTTTTTTGAGAGTTTTTTCTTGTCTTCTTAGATAGTCAAGGCTGGTGCTGCCCATTAAAACCCACGTGTGATTTTAGGCTTTATAAGAAATTCATTGTTGATTTTATTGTTGTTGTTGTTGCTAGAAGGGGATTTGGACAAAAATAACACCCTGAACCAATTTTTAATGGGTTTCTCCTGCTTCCATCACTGCCTTCTTCCAAAGGGTATTCCCCGAAGGTATTCCCCTCCCACCCCACAGCATCCCTATTGTATTAATCACTAGCTGAAATACCCAGCATTGCACAGGAGGGAAATAAAGTGTTTTTTTTTAATTGAGAAAAATATAATTAAAAAAAGAACAATTTTAAAAATAAAAATAAATTAACAAACAATGAACACTCACTAATGTGCTTGTCTTGCGGTCTTGTATGTATGTTATCATCTAGTTGACGCTCAGAACTGGCTGACTCTATTTAAATTCAATAGCAACAGGGGTGTGGTGGTGCTCAAACATAAAGAATGCTGGCAGTCACCTCCAGTTCGCCCTCTGGTGGTCGTTCCAAGTGTCAACTGGATGATAATATGCATACAAGACCACAAGATCACTCCCCACCCTACCCAGAAGGGAGTGGGTTAGGGCTGATTTCACCCTACAGTATTTTTAGTCGACCAATGAGAAACATGTGTACCAAGGTTTATGAAAATTGCTCCAGCCGTTCGAAGTGATGCTGGAACATACATACATACACACACACATACATTGACTTTTAACTTTATATATAATATGGTACTGTGGTTGTTCGATTGTCTGTCCAAGATTTAAAATCACCTATACAGTATTCGCAAACCGTTTGACCTATTGACCTGAAATTTGGTACACATATACTACGTGATGTCTACTATCCACTTTTGGGGTGATGATTGAACTCCAAGGTTATTCCTCTTTTTATTTTTATTTTATTTTATTGTAGAATCAACTCTCGGCAGCAGCCAGCAGGGCGGCCGTGCGGCGCATGCATACGGGTACCATTCTCATCCCTACCACCTTTGCCTTCACTTCCCCTACCTCTTCATATCTTAAATCATTCTTGAGGCAGATTGAAGACTTAAGTGCCAGCTTAAATGAAAAATCAAATAAAAAACACAAACACTGACTTAATCAGTTTTAATACAAAAAGACGCAGACGAAAGAAGAGAAGAAGTGGGACGCTAGGGTGGAGAAAAGAAGAGCTGCTCAGGAAGCAGCAAGCGCATCAACCTCTCAGCATATGAATGCTAAAAGTATAAACACCTAACGCCAAATTGCTCTTATAATTGGGGACCCATCATGGATAAGAAGTTCTATTATGGTTAATACCATTGATGATTATTATGTGTTAATAGGTAGTGGTGGCTAAGCTGGTTGACAGCATGGAATTTCTCATTTTTTTGTGTTAAGCACCCCCCAACTGAACGCTGTACCAGACCTGCTTCTGCCCTTTTCAGGCACAGAGGTGTGCCATCCACATGCAGCAGTCTCTGGGTTTCTTTGAGCTTCTTCTAATGCAGCAAACTCCCACTATATCTCTATGGAGCCAGTTACTCACTTTCACTCTCCTAACACCAGGGAAACTGAGAACAGAAAGGATGACACATTAGATAGAACTGCTGTTTTTTATTGCACTATCATAAAACTTAAGATCTGCCCCAACTTCAGACTGACAGGGAATCAGTTGACTCTCCAGTCGATGCCACACACCAGACATGACAGTAGAGAAGGAGATCAAACCTTAAAGTTATTAGCTATGGAAATAGCTAATGTTGGGACAGACTCCCCCATTCAAGGCCCACTCCTCACCCAGGAGTCAGCCATAGTTATGAGCACTGCAGTCTGACCTGACTCCCAAGCCTTTAAGGTTACAACAATATAACAGTTAACTTTTTTTTTCTTTCTAATAAGTACTCCTCAGCCCCCGAAAGGTTTCTCTTTAAATCTCTAAACACATTTTTTCTTGTCATCTAGTGACTCATCTTGACCTTAGATTTGCACCTCCTTCTTCTCTCATCATCTTGCTAACGGCAGAATCTTTCGGCCTCCCTGAAGGTGCCCATGAGAGAGAAGGTCAATCTGAGGCTTAGGTAATTTGCAACAGTTGAAACCAAACACCGTTT
The DNA here is from genome assembly GCA_026402145.1 of Polypterus bichir lapradei. Taxonomy (NCBI): domain Eukaryota; kingdom Metazoa; phylum Chordata; class Cladistia; order Polypteriformes; family Polypteridae; genus Polypterus; species Polypterus bichir. The sequence goes on from JANRMT010062792.1 coordinate 36,109,373, forward strand.
CGAAGACTTTCATGACAAATCCCTTCAAAGCTCCAGAAAAATCTATCAGCACCCTAGGGGCTTTCCCTTCTTGACTTCAAACTAAACAACAGCAGGAAAAAGTGAATTAGAGTGCTGCCATGCTGTGAATCAGGGCTTAATACTGCAGAAAGATTTGTAATTTTTAGTCAAGTCTAGTGCAGATACCAGGAGTTAAGAACAGAGATGTTTAATGAGCAGAACTCCACAAACACAAAAGTACAAAACTGGTAATCCTGAGTGTGCACATGCATGAATGCTTCCCTAAAGCATTAACCTAACTATTGCAAATATGGAAGCAACTAAAGCTGCATCGTTCATTTTAAATTGGGGATCTTTAACCATTTTTTCCACATTTTTTTATTAATCCCCACAGTGTTATCATTCTTTGACTGAAGTCTAGAGAGAATGAATTAACATGAAGCCGATGATTTCAGCTGCCTGTTTAGCCTGGCTGTTGAGTGAATGCTTAACACATTAAAACAAAACCATTACTCTTAAGAAACATTCCAATGTAATAAAGCTTAATCAGCCCTGTTACATTTTGTAATACTTGATCTTTATGATGTAAAAGAAAGCTAAATACAGCCTCACTGCAATCAGCATTTTCTCATATTACAGTGGTTTAAATCATACCAAAATTATAAATGTCTGAAAGTTCACAATGCCACACCAGGTTAATCCCAGCAGCTTTAAAATGAGCTGGTTGATTAATTAAAAACAACACAGAGTAACCAGTGGTCCTGGAGATGTTTTTGGCCATAACAACCCCTTTGGAAAATAATTTCAATTTTTTTAACTCTTAACTATACACACAATGTAGGTAATTTTTAGCGTTTTTTATTAGATTGGGTTTTGCAGTAAACTGCACAAATATAAAGTGAAGACACATGAAAATGATGTTATAGTTTTATATTTGTAGATGTGTGCATGTGCTATGAGTTCATCTTCCAAGAAAGGTGCTATGTATTTCATTTCATTTTCCACCGCTTATCCAAGCCCATGTCACAAGGGCAACAGTCTTAGTAGTAAGGCCCAGATATCACTCTCCCCCGCACACTTGTCAACTTATATTGTATGATCCCAAGGAGTTCCCAGGCTGTCTGGGAGATATAATCCTCCCAGGAGACACTAGGTCTTCCCTGAGGTCTCCTTCCAGCTGGTCATGCCTATAAAACCTTTGTAGGGAGACATCCAGTAGGAATCCGTATCAGATGGCCAAACCACCTCATTAAAAAGACCACTTTCACTGGACAACTGTCCCCCTGGTAACACCATTCCCAGTGGGCAAATCGAAAGTAAAAGAGAACCCAAACTTTTTCAAAAGAATTGGTTCCTGGACCAAGAGGGTGTATGGACACGAGCCTAGGTATATCTAATTGATAACACTCCACCTCACCCACTAACTTTGGCTACTTCTCCCCCAAGAGAGATGACATTCCACATCCCAAGAGCCAGTTTATGTGTCTGGGTTCCAATCTGCCAAGACCTCTGCCTTCGACTGCCACCCAGGTCACATATCACATGGCCAAAATTCCTCCTACAGGAGGGCAGTCCTGGCTCTCGCCTGTGGGAAGTGACCCCCGGTTGACGGCACCCTTAACTTCATAATGGGCTGGGTACTCTTTTTATAATTGTAGTCCTGTATTATTAAGGGCTGTGAACCGCTCTTTGTCTGACCCCTCACCTGGGACCAATTTTTCTTGGGAGTTCCTGCCAGGAGCTTCAACTCTGGACAACATAGATCCTAAGGTCACAGGAGCACACAAACCTCTCCACCACGATAAGGTGGCAATGCATGGAGAAGAACTATGTAAGCATAAATACAATTAAACTGAATTGAATGCACTATGTCTGTAAGGGTTAATAGTGTGTCTTCCAATAGCTTATCTGTTTTTCCAGCTCTAGCATAGGACATGTACTCAGTGTAAAATAAGACAAAACAAGCACTGTGGAGGCCACCCATATGATACTGGCAGTGCAACCGAGCAAGCTGGCTGGAGCTGACATTGAGCTACTGGATCCAGGATGTGTGCAGTTACACTGTGCTGATAATACTTCAACAAGCTCGTCTCATTTCAGGATTAAACTGGTCAAGCACAGATTTCAGGTCCTCTGGGTGATGGGTAATGTTTTCACATTATTTTTTTTTTTGATTTATTTAAATACATGCCATCTGTAACCTATTTAAGAGATTCTTAAAGTTCATAAAGCCTTAAAAAGACAAACAGTGTGAACACAATATTAGTACAGCTTTAATATTATTATCTTATTACAGCATTTGAGAATTTAATTTTAATATGTATAGTAGTAATAATGAAAGTAAAAATACATGTAAGAGTATCAACAGAAAACTTTACAGATTAAAGCAATGGAATCCCATGTCGAAACAAAATATTTATGTTTTATGCAAAAGAGTCCTCAATTTAAAAAAGATCATATTTGCTAATGTCTTTGCTATAATTCAAAGCTCTGTAAGAAATCTTTTTTTCAGCAGTTTTGTAGCTCATTTTCCCTGACAGCCTAAATAATAATAATAGTAATTCTTTACATTTATATACAATACCGCTTTTCTCACTGCTCAAAGTGAGTGGGGAGCCACTTCATCCACTACTAATGTGTAGCATCCACAAGGATGATGCCACAGCAGCCACTTTTGGGCCAGTACAGTCATCACACATTAGTTATTAGGTGGTGAAGTGGTGAGAGAGAGACAGCCAATTAGAGGCAGGGGATGACTCGGGGGCCAGAATGACTAGGCCATGGAGTACAATTTAGACTGGACATCGAGATACACCCTGCTCTTTACGAAGGATGCCCAGGGATCTTTAATGACCACAGAGAGTCAGAACCTTGGTTTTACGTCACATCTGAAGGACAGCACCATTTTTACAGCACAGTGTTCCCATCAATGCACTGGAGCCTTGTGATGCACATTCAGACCACAGGGTAAGCACCCCATGCTGGCCTCACCAACAACTCTTCCAGCAACAACCCAAGCTTTTCCTAGATGGTCTCCCATCCAATTACTGTCCAGGCCAGAATATGCTTAGCTTCAGGTCGATGACCTCTTCTGAAGTCCCAGTATGGCTGCTGACTTTACCAGAGTATTTCAGACATTTGAGAAAATGTATTTTGTTATAGATCAGTGAATATTTGTGTGAAATAAGTGGATTCTCTCTATTGCAGATGCTTTCAGCACTCTCTTTGCCTCAGTTTCCTAGCAGTCAAACAAATCAATTTACCATCTTTACCAGGATATCCTAAGTTTTCTTCAAACTTTGCTCCTTTTGAGACCAAAAACTATAATGAAAGAAGCTTTTTAGAACACTGTGAAGTTTACTACAATATATGCTCCAAATATAACTTCTAAAATGAATACAACATTTAAACTGGTAACTACACAACATGTTTTTGTTGTTTTAATCTCAAAGTGGTATTATAGTCCTTTTTACATTTGAAACCTCCAACCTTTGTATTATTATTAATTTCATAAAACAAAGGAACTCTTTCAGGAAAAGATCCTCTGATCTTCCCCTTGTCTGTTGTCTCTATATTGAAGATGGATATCTATTTCCATTGATTCCTATTTCTGGCCATCTCCTTATTAGAATTATGTTAGAAGTACTTTAGAACACTCAAGATGAGAACAGACCATTCAACCCAACAAAGCTTTTAGTCCTGTCCACTTACAGTAATTCCTCCTAAATGACATCAAGTCTAGTTTTAAAAGTCCCTAAACTCCTACTGTCTACCAGATTACTTGGTAACTTATTCCATGTGTCTATGGCTCTCTGTGTGAAGAACAACTTTTTAATGTTATGACAGCTAATCTCCTGCATAACCTCCTCTACCACATCTTTCTATTTGGTTTCTGGTCTCCCTCATCTTCTTTCTCCTAGACGTCCAATATTAACACTCTTCATAGAACACTTGTCTGCATAAACATCCAACGTACTGAATGTTTCTCTTTACATTTCATCATATCCCTTTTACTGATCCCATGCATCCATCACTGCATTTTTATCTTGTGAACTTCAATGCCTACATCTTTTTCTTTGATACCTTTACATTTAGTAAACAACTAAACACAACATGCTTAAGTTGGGCGAGTCTTTATGACTATTGAAATTCTATTTTCTAAGATCCCTCTTTCTCCCCCTCCTAAATTATGGTAATCCGTTAAATCTCTAGTGGCACTCCACTCTGATCCACGACAGTTCTAATGATGGCATCTCCCTCCCAGACTTCGATCTATACTACCTTGCCGTTACTCTAAGGCCAATCTGGATCTGCATCTGCCCTCCCCAGCATCCTCCTTCCTGGTTTCCCATAGAAATAAAATATATTTTCCCTCATTGCTCAACTTCATTTCCATTTCTTTCTAATAAATCAGAGTTTCTATTGTTAGCCTCATTGTGTCTTATGCCCTTCAGACTTGGAGAAGTGTTGAACAATTGATGGGTCCTCTGCCAAGATGGCACCTCCACACTCCTTTGTTTCACAATTCTTCCCTAAATATCAGAGCCCATCCAATTTCCTCCTCTTCTTGGTGCCAGTCTGGTATCTGTACTAGGAGATATATTTAATGGGTCAGGGCTGGAAGTGTTCCCTTCTCTGATTTTCTATCCTGTCCCTTCCACTTTCTGCTTTTTAATCCTAATCATCAGCACATACAATTTAATTTTTTTCATAGCCTATACGATGTTCCCTGGTGACGTTATCTAATGGGACTTGAATTAAATCCCCTTTGTCAACGTTTTCCTGTTAAAGTCACACAAACTTTTCTCCACATGTTCTGAGAATGTCCTTTGGCTGCGGCTCTCTGGCATTACAGTATGGGGCTGAATCCCTCTCTATGATTCTTTCTTTCCTCATTCTTTTGTCACTTCAAGCTATTCTCCTCCTAGACCTTTCTTCTCTTTCCTCACTTTCCATTGTTCTCTCCCAGTGGAGGCTTTTAATGACTGGAACCATTGCAGCTAAGTTGCTTTTAGCCTGTAGCTGGAAATCTCCTGTCCTTTTCTCTCCTATTTAAATGTCCTGTGTCTCGGATCAACAACCCTTCCAGCTCTACTATCCAAAACTGGCTTTATCTTCTGGTAATTTCACCAGTTTGAAGCTCAATACTCTATTCTTCATTATGAACCTACTGGAGAGCATAGGGTTTTAAGCTTTAAATCTGTTAGTAGCTGTCACTATGACATTCCCTTTATCTCTGGTAATAGCCTAAAGGCCTTACCATTGCCACCCTTAATCATTGATCCAAAAATGACAGGCTTGGTTACCCCTCTGATATCCTTTACAATATCATTTCTTTCTTCAAAAGTTCGGTTAGGATCAATCAATATATGAGTACTCTACTCAGTTTCCTCACAAAATGTGAAGTTGACAATAGCTGCTTACGACAATCATTCACTAGAGGAAAATAATCAACCTATATGTATGATAAAATGAATTCTCTTGTTCTTACACTGACACCATCAGTATGGCCCCAGAAGTTGTCTTTAGTAATGTAATACTTTGATACAACAGCAGAGCTGCTGTAATTTCTTGAAAGTATACGAACTATTAAATAAATTTTGAATACATTCTTATTTATCATGTTGCATGTTGGTCCATCACACAAATAAGAACTTTCCTGCATTCTCTACATGACACTATTACTACTGCTACTACACTAACACAGCTGACACAGTGAAGAGAATCTGAAAACTCTCAGGTTGGTGTAATTACATACTGTAGTGTGCAGCTAAAAATGAAAACAGAAGTTGTTCCTCCAGTATCCTGGCACAGTCAACTTGCAAGTTTTTTCCATATGGGCACTCTCTTTATTCTCAGTGTGAGATAATATGGCGGATGCAATACTTTTAGCAATGAACCAACAAGCGCAAAGGAAATTGCTTATGTCGAGACGGAATGGTCCCTGAAGCACTTTGTTTGGTGTGAATGTAGGACTGTAGCAACGTTGTGTGTTAGGATTTCTGCAGTGTTTCACTCTGGTTTACATTTATCTCTTTGTCATTTATTCCCCTTCTTCATAATTACATTACTTTTTTAATCTCTCCATCACTTTTGCTTTGCTTTGTTTTTCAGCATTATGGTCCTGAGTTTATTTTTACTTGAACTTTGATTTTGTACCCTTAAAATGATTTGTGCAGTTTTGGCACATGTTGCTTTTGTTTTCTTTTGTCTTACTTATTTTTATCCTTTCATTCAAATGATGCCAGTTCATCACTGGTGTATCCATCTTGTTTACTGTTACTATGACTGTTCCTTTTTCCTAGATGATGGCTGCATCCAGCTCACAAAATTCTGTATATTCAAAACATTTTGTATCTCTTGTTCATTTTTTGTTCACAAAATACTTCACACTTTTTGTCTTGTTGAATTTGTCTCACACTCTAATGTTTGTTGTTTCGGTTCTATGACTTTCTTGCTGTGATTTCTACATGATTCTCTACATGATTTCTGATGCAGGCATAGGGTGGCATTATGGATTTTATAGTACTGTGGTCATTCAGGCCTCAGTTACAGTGCCTGAGAGTCCCATATAAGACACCTGCCTGGGGATCAGAAAGCTTGTGTGCTTCAGCCCCACTTGTGATTTTGTTTGTGAAACGATTGACCATTATGAATTGTGCTTGTTTTTTTTGGATTTGTTACATTTTGAATTTACAGTTTTACAACATTTAGTACTTTGAATTTAGTCTTATATTTGGGTTCAGCAAATTTCTCTTTTGCTCATTATTTCAGTGCTATAGAATTTTTCTGTATCCATTTGATTTGTTTTTTTGAGTATCATTTTCTATTAACTACTTACTTGATTTTTTTTTACATTTGAGTAGTTTGGATATTTTTTTATTTATTGAAGTACACTCTTGGTTTAACACTATATCAAACAAGTGCCTGGAGCCAAACAAGTGGTGAGGCAGCCTTCCGCTGTTATGTGCCTAAAATCTATAATAGCTTACCAATAGAAATTCGGCAGGCTAATACAGTGGAGCATTTTAAAAAACTGCTAAAAACTCATTATTTTAACATGGCTTTATCATAGCTACATTTTAGTGTAACCCTGACAAACTATATATGCATTGAATTATCATTTTCATCAGGGCTCCACAACCCATACTAATTCCTACTATTCTCTGCTGTTCTTTCTCCAGTTTTCTGTGGTGGTGATCTGCGCCACCACCACCTGATCAGTCACTACAATGATGGATTGAAAGCCCAATGTCCACATGACCATCATCGTCTTATTCCTCCACGTGAAGCCTGAAAACCATGAGGACTGATAACGATCATTTATGTTAGGTAGAATGCCCAGTGGGGGCTTGGCTGTCACATGTCCTTGGAACCCCTGCAGATTTTGTATTTTATTTTTCAGCCCTCTGGAGTTTTTTTTTTTTTTTTTGTATTTCTGATCTCCCGGCCATCTGACCTTACCTTATTCTTTGTTATTTAGTATTGCCTGATGCTATTTTTGTTTTTATATTTTTATTTTTTATAAACTTGTCTTTCTTCATCCTGTAAAGTACTTCGAGCTACAACATTGCTATGAAAATGAGCTATAGAAATAAATGTTTTTATTACTTTTAACTGTTTTGCTTTGTAAATTATTATTGTTTCTTTATTCATAGAATGTTTTATTTATTTATTAATCTTTTAACTAATAATTATGTATATATAGATCTTGTCAAGTTTAGGTTGTAGAGTTGCACAGCAGACAGGAAGATTAACTTTATTGCTGAACAGGCAGGAACAGAGAGAAGGTAGCAACAGGTGAATGTCCTGCTCTAGCTCCACCCTTCAGTTTACTAGAACACAAAATCTTTTTTCGTTGAGCAGGTTCACAGGCTCAGAAGCAGTGACTGGGGCGGATGCAGTCTCAGGGAAAGAGACCAGAGAAGTGAACAATTGGGCTGGTCATGGCTCGGTCTTTTAAATTTTCTAAACAACGTCCGAGAAGCATGTTATGCGGTAAGAGGGCAAAGTCGCAGATGATCCCGCAAAAGGCTAGTTAAGAGTGTTTGAGTTTGTTTCCCATGGAAATATTGTTTAGGAGGGAGTTTTCAAAGGGCAGCTGTGTTTTTTTGCCATTGGTTTACTGTTTAACAGAGAGTGAGCTTGCAGCTAAGAGAGAATCAGCATGCATCAGCCGTTGTTACGCATTATGAAAATGAAGCAGAGGAGCCACTAAGCCGTCTTTAGTCAAGTATGACAAATATATATATGATTTGTAGATTTTCCATCCCTGCCGGGTGTAATCACAGTACTGTGACTTGGCACACCACATCATATAAAAACATCCATCCATCCATTATCCAACCCGCTATATCCTAACTACTCATATAAAAACATATGCTTCTAAATGCTTCAAGGAAAAGTTCAAGCAAGGAGTGCTACCAAACATTTAACTGTAATACTCAGATAAAAAGACAGACAAACTGCATCTTCTGTCACAGGGAGAATGAAATGTGCAGTCTCATGGCTAGAAGACAGAAAAGTTGTAACTTTGGCAGAAAAGCAGTGCAGCATTCCACAATTGAGGAAATAGGAGTCTGCACTGCTAATGGGAGAACACAGCCACATTTCCGAGCTAACAAAAGGTGAAGCAGCACCTGTTACTGAGGAAGGGAGCAGCATGTCTAAGTTGAATGCAATGAACTGGTATTTTTTAATAGATACAGAAGGATCCCCATTTAGATCGGTCACATCGGGCCATCTCTTGCTTGGAAGCTGGTTAGAGCACCCTCCTGCTAGATACAATATTTTGCAAAGATCATAGTTATAGGGTAATAAATGATTACATTTTCGACAAGAAAATATTTTATAACAGTAAAATAAATACAAATAAGCATTGATACCATAAAGAGTAACAAGAATGTATTGTGTTTTCCAAAGAAAACTGATATCTTGTGAGGTGACTAGAACATACAGGTTTGGCTTCCAGACCTCTCCTTGAGGCACCCCAGGCAATCCATAAATTCCTACAACAGCACACCTGATTCAAATTAACGATGTGGTGATTCAGGTGCGCTAGTGGTGTAATTTAATGAATAAATGAGTGTATTAGATAATAACCGCGAGTACTGAGGTACCACAAGGAGACATTTAGAAATGGCTTAGCCTGTACTATTTAAAATGCAGAAAATCAGTTTTAGTTTTTTGTATCAGCAGGGCACCGGTCCCAACAACTACACATAAATGTGGTGTTCATGATGTCATAAAGAAATTAGAAGAAAGTGGGAAGACAGAAAACACAGAACAGAAGTGCTTGCACAGAATATGGCAGAGGTGCACACTTCAACTATGCAAAGAACTCTTAGTGGAAATGCTCTTAAATGGCTTCCTGTGGCTAAGGAACCATTCTAGAAGAAAGACAACACACAGAAAAGATTGCAGGACAAGAAAGATCATAAAGCATGGAGTGAACCACTGGTATAATGTTTTAAGAAGCAACAAGTACAAATTTGAAATTCTGGTTCACAAAGACACCAGTGTGTCTGAAAAGTTGGTGAGGAAAATAATTAATGCCTTTCTACAGGATTTTGTGAAGCACAGTGATCTTGTGTCAGAGTCTTTTCATGCAATTTGGACATAAGCAATGGGATAAGGACTGTTTAAGAATACAAATGGATTTTTATTCATTGTGTTATATCTTTAGTAAAATTACATATCTGCAAAATAACTATCTTTCAGGATGACTTCAAACATATTGCAAGCATAATTAGGATGTAGTTCAAGCAGAACTCAGCAGACAAAACACTGACCATATTTGAATTTGAAAGCTTTGCCAACGTAAATGAGGCTGTGTGAAAAATATATGAAGCTACAGCAAATCCTGTTAGAAACTTGGAAGAATTTACCACATGAAAAAATTCTACAGCAATTAACCAAAGTGAACTGCTTCAGTTTCGCACTGTAAAGAAGGCCACATAAAATAGGTTTATAGGGTCAAAATTGTTCTTACTGGCATGGGTAATATGCAACTCGCTGCCACTCTCATGTGCGTAGCATGTGAATAAAATACTGACTTAGTTTAAAACACAATACATTCTTCTTAATTTGGTATTAATGTTTGTGTTTATTCTAATGGTATGTTGTGTTTTTCACAAGCATATAAATGCTTACAGTCCAGAAAAAGATTTCAAATAATTAAAAAAAGAAATTCTTGGGTGGTGGTGTACTGCACAACCTTTTTGAATGCCATACTTGACGGATTGTTAAAATGACTGAAGAGAAATAGTTTGTGAGGTGAAACATGGCCAATGGATTCTTCTTCTTAGTAAATGTGCTTTAAGCTAGCCACACTATTTCCTCAGTGTTTAATCAACCAATTGTTTTCAGAAAAGTAGTTAATCATACACCTGTAATCTGAAATAATTTTCAGATTTATATAACGTATAAATGTTATTCAAATTAACAGTTTCCACTTACAAATTGCTTATCTTTTGCAATTAGCATTTGTCCACTTTACAGGTATAACTTTAAACCTGTTCACTGCAGGTCCTGTGTTAATAGTGAATTTTACCTTTAAAGTTTTGACTTCAGCACACCTTAGATTTTGCTTTTCTTCTGTCTATCAGTCTTTTATTTTACACTACACGCATCTCTCCATTTTTTTCGATTAGCTCATGTACAAAACTTCACAAGCACTTCAGGCCTGGCCAGTACTGGGAATGGAGACCATCTAAGAAAAGAGTGGGTTGCTGCTGGAAGAGGTGTTGGTGAGGCCAGCAGGCAGCACATATCCTGTGGTCTGAACATGGATCGCAGTTCCTCAGTGCAGTGACAGGGACACTGTGCTGTAAAAATTGCACCATCCTTTAGATGAAACAAAAAACTGAGCTCCTGACTCTCTGTGTTCATAAAAGATCCCTGAGCACAGGCCTAAGCCATTCTTACCCCTTAATCAACCGTGTCTCTATTTGACTAACTATCTTTCACCGCTTCACCTCCTAACAGCTAATGTGTTGTGAGCGTACTGGCAGAAAAAAGACTGCCGTCACATCATCCAAATGGATGCTTCACATTAATGGTGGTTGAAGTAAATCGCTTTGAGTAGTGAGAAAAGAGCTATACAAATGTAAATAATAATATAAGACTATTAATAATTTATTAGATATCCAAAAAGGTATGCAGCAGATGAGGCCCCTTAGCTGATAATTCTCTTCATAAGAAAATGACTCAATTATTAAAAATTATTTTTATAATTAAAGATAATCATAACATGAAGTTTAGTTTAATGAAAAACGAATCAATGATCATTTAATATAAATGGTAAAATTATTTTTATACTGTTCACATTTATAAATTTTATCAAAAAATTGGAATTTTCAAGTGCTGCAGCACATCGGCACAAGCTGCTCACCCCACTAATATTTCCCACCAAAACTCATAAGTGAATCTACTGCAGAAAAGAATTAGAGCCTTAAGTTGACAACTAACTGTTAACCTCAATTAGAATCTTTAAAATTGTGATGGATGGCCTGGTGAGCGGGGGCCTATAGACAAGAAGGAAAATACAGAGAAGGAACAGAGCTTGTATAAGGTCATGAAGTAAAAACGAAAGCTTACACATGCAGGGATGATTCATGTCTTTCCTCCCTTTTATGTGCACTGAGTGTCCAGGCAAAAAGACAGAAGGTGTTGGGAGAAAACAGGCAAAGCAACCAGTGGACAACAAAGGGAAGACAAGTCAGAAGATGGTGGGGACAGAGAGAAAGAGTGGAGCCATGGATGGTTCAACTGGGTTTTAAAAGTCTTGAGACTGAAACAGAGTAAAACGTAATCAAGTCTTGGAAAGCAAGATCTGGGTTGTACCTTCAGACAGTGAGAATATGGACAAGGGAACTGAAGGCTCAAGGGTTCAGGGATTCTAGGGTTCTCTAGAGTGAGCAGTTGCTTGGAGTCCCTGTTGCAAAAGTAATGTTATTTGTGATTGGATTTGCTTATTTTAGACTCCTTGGGATTATTTTCAATAAAATGTTCACTAGTAGAGTGTCTTCTCATTGTAACAAAATGTAAGCAATACTTATCTAAAAACAAAAATACTTTTCTTTAAGTTTATATATGATCACAGAAAAAGGTGAAAAAGACAAAAGAAAAATGACCTAATATTGGTTTAAACATAAATATAAATCATTTCCAAACCTTTATTTTTCTAATTTTGATTGTAGTGTGGTGATATTTGTTATCCCATTGATTGTATAAAACATATGTACATCTACCGAAAAAAGCTAAAAACAGTGTAGAATAACATTTCTAAATTGTTTTCAATTATTATTCACAGTATGTTTAAGTTTCTAAGAAACTAATTTAAGATTACAATACTTAATTAGAAAATCTGTATAATTAAACAATATTTACTGTTAAACAAAATAAACCAGAATTCACACAGGGAAAACAATAATTGTTCAAAGTCATGAACAGATGACTGAAAATGTGCCAAAAAGTATTTGTGTTTCTTAGCAGAAAACTTTAAAAGATGTCGTAAGACCCTTTAACAGGGCTTTGCAGCAGGAAAACATCTGAGTTGGCTTTCAATAGGGGAAGAGCCACCAGCTGGAAATCTAATGTGGTCTTTGTACTCTCCCCAGTGAAATTACACCCTGAGAACTGTAGCTGTACCCAATTTTGTCCTGGTAGACCAGGAAGCTTGTAAGAATGCGGACCAAATGAGAAAAGAAGGAAAAAGAACATCCCTTCTCCTCTCAAAGGACCAACCTTCTACTCTGGATCCAGTGGGTTTCAAAGGTTCTGTGATGCTCAGTAAAGGCTTGTAAGTCATGATTGTCTTCTTTCCAAGTTTGCAGTAAGGAAGAAGATGTTTTTTCCCAAACCTTTGACACTCTTCCAGTGTGTTCCAATGACAATACATATGTATAAACAAACTAATATCTGCTTTCAGTCTTTCTGCTGCTGACATGTCGCAGGTTTGGTGAGAAATTGCTGATGGAAGTGATATTAAAGTGTACTTAGTTTGCAGAAGTAATTTATATAACACTGTCACCAAGGCTACATCCAAACTGCTACTTATTAATTTAAAAACATAGTATTGACATCTCCATCCACACAAACATGACTGAAAATGCATAAGACATAGACATTGCCTGTACTGGGCATACATTCATTAGTGGAAAAATCTTGGATGGGATGGTAATGTTGTTAGTCACAGGATTTACAGCAATTGAAAAAAATATAGTGACCAATAACTTATTTGCCTTTTGCACACAAATACAGCAAAACACAATTTAGTTGTATACAAATAAGCAAGACAGCCAGTTTTATGGAAAGCAACTCCTCTCTGCCTGATATGTTGGAATATGGTTTTCTCCCATTAAGGGTGACCAATCAGGGAATGAGACGTAATGAGCAGGAAAGGGCCAAGCAATAAGCATGAACGAATCAGAGCGTAATTAGAGTCTGCATTTTTAAAAGTGTCCGTTTTCCTCTATCCACATTTTGATTTGAGTCTGCATTTTCAGAAATATATGGCTAAAGAGAGCATATTCAAAAGTCGTCATTTCCGTGGTTTAAAAAGGCAGAGGTAGTGTGAATGAAAGGTGGAAACGGACACTAATGTCTGCATTTTTAAACATAAATGTAGTTGTGTTGACATAGTACAATGTATACACCTCTCCATTTTCTGCTTAATTTAATCTTAAGTTTACAAAAACTTTACTCCATGTTTGGCACTGGGGCAGCAGTCTGTTACAAGGCACACTCATTGGCACTGGACAAACTCAGACTTACTCTTTAACCTAACACAGATTTTTTAGATATAGGAGAAAAGCCAGAATAGACAAAAAATGTGGGAAAATGTGGAAACTTCAAACTAAGAAGTAGTAATTCAATACAAGCAGCAGCAAATGTCACTGTAAAAGAAATCCTAATCATTGATAATATTTCAGTGTTTTAATAACAGTCAATAAACATATTATACTGCACTAGCCGATGCCCGCCATAGCATACGAATAGGAACGGAAAACGGTGAGAAAGGAATTCAGAAATCAAGAAGAAAGAAATACAGTACTTCTTGAAAGACACAGTTGTGAATAGGTGTTTAGCTGGAGACGACAGATAATGAATTGAAAGATCTAACCCTAGAAAAACCCACATACAACTGACCGTGGCTGAAGACTGGTTGTTGTAGATTAACACAAATCTTTGCAAATGTTTGTCCTTGGGACTTGTTGATAGTCATGGAGAAGGTGAGTCTGAGAGGAAATTCTGTGCATTTAAATTTAAAAAAAAGATTGGTGTCGGAAGGAAGGAGAGAGATTCTGGGAATGAAGGTTGTTTCAGAATTTTGGATAGCGATCAGTTTGCACTCAATAATATCTCATATATATTTCTCTTCTGATTCATCCTGCTTCCTCTTTAAACCCGGTCCCCCCCACACGCAGCCTACACAGCATTGCTCGATTCCTATTCCTCCTCTTCCAAACCCTTCCCCATGCTGCCTGCGGCCTCCCATATACCCCCACGCCACTTTTCTCGATTCCTATTCCTCCTTCGGACTACCGCGTTCCCCGCTCTTCTCTCATGACCCCATTGGTGTCACATCACTGCCCTATATCTAGCCTGACCGTGTGACAATTTCAAGAGGAAGCAGGACGAACCAGAAGAGAAATATATATAAGAGATTTTTCCATTTTGGTTTACAAATATAACAGCAATATATTGAACATGTGTGTAGATAAAAACAATAGATGAATGCTTCTGTGGTAAATGTAATAAGCTTCTTAATATAATACACTTTCTATAAATTCCCTTCAATAACAACATTTCGCTACGATAGCACTCAGTCAAGTTTCAGCTATGATGAATCTCATAAAACTGCTGAAAGCACAAGCTCTCTTGAATGACATACTTTGCACAGAACACAGACAAGTGAGCCTTAAATAAAACTGTGTAAAATTTATTCCTGAGGCATCAACTCAACGATGACAAACATGAAAAGAAAAACAGTAATGTTTGTAAAATACCTCATACCTTCTGATGTCCAGAAGCATCTCTCTGATAGGTCAGCATAGCACCATTATTCTTTAACAAAAGCAGTCAGCATGACAACAAAGAGGTATGTCAGCAATTAGTCTCTACCACTAGTGACAAAGAGTAAAATTGCAGACTGCCTACACAAGAATTAGATAAAGCCTCAACACATAAGTAAAATACAAAAGCTGAAAGATACAGCATTGTAAAATGGCCTATGACATGCTTTATTTTTTTCTGACAAAATTACATCATCCATGTTTTTTTGTTTCAACAAGTTTAATTATTCAAGAAAATAAAAGGTGATGATCACTTTGTGGACATGACTCTCTAAAATGTTAAAGTCCTGTACATGATTTTACGCTGTGCAGAATGCCATTCCCTTTATGTAAATATGCTCTATACATATGAGATAGTAGTAAAATGATATATACAGTGGTTTGAAAAATTATTTGCCCCCTTCCTGATTTCTTATTCTTTTGCATGTTTGTCACACAAAATGTTTCTGATCATCAAACACATTTAACCATTAGTCAAATATAACACAAGTAAACACAAAATGCAGTTTTTAAATGATGGTTTTTATTATTTAGGGAGAAAAAAAATCCAAACCTACAATGGCCCTGTGTAAAAAAGTAATTGCCCCCTGAACCTAATAACTGGTTGGGCCACCCTTAGCAGCAATAACTGCAATCAAGCGTTTGCGATAACTTGCAATGAGTCTTTTACAGCGCTCTGGAGGAATTTTGGCCCACTCATCTTTGCAGAATTGTTGTAATTCAGCTTTATTTGAGGGTTTTCTAGCATGAACCGCCTTTTTAAGGTCATGCCATAGCATCTCAATTGGATTCAGGTCAGGACTTTGACTAGGCCACTCCAAAGTCTTCATTTTGTTTTTCTTCAGCCATTCAGAGGTGGATTTGCTGGTGTGTTTTGGGTCATTGTCCTGTTGCAGCACCCAAGATCGCTTCAGCTTGAGTTGACGAACAGATGGCCGGACATTCTCCTTCAGGATTTTTTGGTAGACAGTAGAATTCATGGTTCCATCTATCACAGCAAGCCTTTCAGGTCCTGAAGCAGCAAAACAACCCCAGACCATCACACTACCACCACCATATTTTACTGTTGGTATGATGTTCTTTTTCTGAAATGCTGTGTTCCTTTTACGCCAGATGTAATGGGACATTTGCCTTCCAAAAAGTTCAACTTTTGTCTCATCAGTCCACAAGGTATTTTCCCAAAAGTCTTGGCAATCATTGAGATGTTTCTTAGCAAAATTGAGACGAGCCCTAATGTTCTTTTTGCTTAACAGTGGTTTGCGTCTTGGAAATCTGCCATGCAGGCCGTTTTTGCCCAGTCTCTTTCTTATGGTGGAGTCGTGAACACTGACCTTAATTGAGGCAAGTGAGGCCTGCAGTTCTTTAGACGTTGTCCTGGGGTCTTTTGTGACCTCTCGGATGAGTCGTCTCTGCGCTCTTGGGGTAATTTTGGTCGGCCGGCCACTCCTGGGAAGGTTCACCACTGTTCCATGTTTTTGCCATTTGTGGATAATGGCTCTCACTGTGGTTCGCTGGAGTCCCAAAGCTTTAGAAATGGCTTTATAACCTTTACCAGACTGATAGATCTCAATTACTTCTGTTCTCATTTGTTCCTGAATTTCTTTGGATCTTGGCATGATGTCTAGCTTTTGAGGTGCTTTTGGTCTACTTCTCTGTGTCAGGCAGCTCCTATTTAAGTGATTTCTTGATTGAAACAGGTGTGGCAGTAATCAGGCCTGGGGGTGGCTACGGAAATTGAACTCAGGTGTGATACACCACAGTTAGGTTATTTTTTAACAAGGGGGCAATTACTTTTTCACACAGGGCCATGTAGGTTTGGATTTTTTTTCTCCCTAAATAATAAAAACCATCATTTAAAAACTGCATTTTCTGTTTACTTGTGTTATATTTGACTAATGGTTACATGTGTTTGATGATCAGAAACATTTTGTGTGACAAACATGCAAAAGAATAAGAAATCAGGAAGGGGGCAAATAGTTTTTCACACCACTGTATGCCGTAAAAATGTAGCAGTTACAAAGAAGTCTGTGTTAGTAGGATTGCTATTTTATTTCTGAGCCTTTAATTGAGTCATAGTTGTTACAGTTTTGATGGTCTACTTGTAGTCCTTTAGGGTATTCCATTCCAAACACTGTGAATTAAAATATGAAGGCTTATTTTACATCCATCATATCATCTATGAAGAACTGAGTTGAGCTACATTGGTCCTTTCCGTGTTGCCCTAAACCCAAAATTGACCATATGTCACTTGTAATATTTTCCATGTGCAGCCAAATTTATGATTGCTTTTACAAAAGAAATAAAATAAAGCAGTAAACAGACTATGGAAGATTAGAGCGCATTGGCACTTTCAGGCAGCAATTCATTAATTATGATGGTATATTTTTGGTCAGAGGAACAAATTAAAATATTCAGTTTTGTAAACAAAATATCATTTTAGAAAAACTCAACTACTGAAAGACTCTGAATCCCAAAAAGAGCTGAATAGCTATATATAAATTAACTGAAAGTTTTATGCGAGATACTCGCAAATTAATTTTTAAATCAAATACTTACCGATGATGTGTATAAATTAGAAGATTCACAGAATAAAAAAGGCCCATCTCATTGTAAATCTTTGCATAAAAATGCATTTTTTTTCACACCGTTAACAATGTTAAAAAATTCTCAGCAACATTCTGAAGGCTTTAGCTAATGGCCTGGCTGAGCCATACTCCAATTATTAAAGAAAACTTAAAGTGCTGATGCTGGGAATTACATTTCAAGATATGCACAAAGTGTAAACAAACATCCTTCGTGATTCAAAAGCTCTTGCTTATTTGTTCCAGCACACTTGTCAGAGGGATCTTGACGTATTCCCTTTGCTGTTATTTCAGGCCGCACCAGTTATGTGCCTACGACTATAATGCTCACTCAGATGAGACTTGAGAAGGACAATGACCTAGTGACATCTGCCCCAGTTTCCCTAATTCAATCAACTGAACCTTGCTCTGCTTTCAAATGGCCTCGTGTTACATACTTTTGAGACCTTTGACCAGCATAAATGTTTTATTGCTTTTAAATATTCTCTTCTCTTGTTACTATCAATGCCTGATGTCCATTTTTTTTGAGCCACAGAAAACTGAGACCCCCGATCCCACCCTCAGTACAAAAGGATATATTCACAGCTTTTTTGCTCGTTTTGTTGCTGTTACTTTTGTTATTTCACTTTTTCACCTCTAATGTTTTGTGTCATTCCAACCTCTGCTGATAGAAGGCCTCCCCAAATTAATAATGGCATGTCGGACCCACCAGAGTTTGAAATAAAAAACATGCAGGCAACTTTGCCCAAAGCTTTGTAAGTTCTGAAAAAATTATAGTGACATCTTAGCTCCCAGTTTACAAGAAGATGGACATAAAATGCAATTAACATTAAATGCATCGCTTGGTATATAATAGCAAGATTTCATTTCTGTGTTGCACTGTTGCTCTTATTTGTCCATTTACTACTTTCTTATTTCCCATTTTTTCCTGTATCGTTCTATGTCATTGGCAACTGATTACTATGCATATAATATTCACCTTAAACATATACTAAAGTGTATAATATGTTAAGTGCGCAAAATGAATAGATCCATTTGTCATGTTTCTTGTCCAGTGTAATAAGAGCAATGATCAGTGCAATATACTTCTTTTTTGAACATATTAATTAGTCACAAATGTATGTTGGTTAGCAGATGCTGTAGCATCTGTGTGGAATTAACACATTCTGCAAATAATACATTTTTTTACATCCATTTATTTCAATTAAAGGGTTGTCAGAAGCAAGAGTCAGTTCAAGCAACATCGAGGAACAGGGCAGGTCCTAACTGTATTATTCTTTAAATAAACTAAACATTTGGGATTAGAGAAAAACAAAATATAAAACTGCATGGAAAGAATGAGGTTCACCAGTAAGATGGATGAATGTCTATGAAGAATAATGCAGCAACATATTGTCACATTTATGTTGTGCTGAAAGCAACAGACAGATTAATCTGCTATTTTCTGACCCAACAATAAGAATTTAGAAGGACTTCAAAAATCTGTCAGCGCAGAAAAACTGGATGTCTGCAAATTTTATTTTATCATGTCTCCTTAGATTCGCTTATAGGATGAAGCTCCAAACAACAGAATATACTTACAGAATGAGTCATGTGTTCTACACGTGTTCACTATTGAGAGCAAGCAGCACAAGGACTGTTGAATTCTATTTTACTAAAAAAAATTAAAATCTGATACAATTTCAGGGGATTAGCTAAGGGTGGGCAGTGTCCACTCATAAAGGTTATCTGCCCACCCAATGAAAAATCAGTTAAAGTTTTGATATCTGGGTAATCACTTAGTTAAAATGTGACTGGCGTAGGTAATCACTAATTTAGATGGTGTGTTCACTGAGTATATGGCCAGACATCTTTGACGATTAAGGAGCCATGGCTGCAATTGTTCCATCAGAGAACTTTGTAAATAGCGCGTTTTGCAGAGAGTCTGTTCTCACACTCATGATGAGGACTGGCTTACAGAGCATTGTCATCTACCAAGAGCATCTTCATGGACCTCTGCCAGCTGCTGCGTCCCACCCGTGAGTGCTTCACTACACCCTATCATGTTATTCCAGTGGGGGTGCACGTTCTGTCTGTGTCTGGGTTTCTTGGAAATGGGCCCTTTCCAAAGAAAACTTCCAGACAGGTCAGGAGTTGCTCAGTCTATTCTCTTGTCTGCTGGCCTGATTCTGGTTGGCTGGTTTTATTGACTCCAATTGTCATGGCCTGCCAAATAATTACATTTTGATTTTTTCAGCCACCCCACTGCTAGGGGTAACAAATATTTACTCCGTGCTTTACTTCTTTCATCAGAACCTCTGCCTTAATTGGAGAGAATGGCTTCTTTTTCCTTTGAATATGTCATTCACTTGCCACCCATCAATCATGGGTGATTTTTTGCTGTTTATATTATACCCCACTGTAAAAGGATATTTGAGCACAGGGTTTGATCATGGATATTGTGCTTGTTTAAGTACACACATACTTAAGAAGATGTGTGGTTTATTAACAGGGCAGACGTGGAAAGGATTTATGACCATTTATTCACATATGCAAAGGTTTGCTAAATTATTTATAGCAATATTTATGAAATAATCACACATGCAAATATAGGATCAGTCTACACCTCTTTGTTGTAATTTAGGCTCCTGGCTTCTTAAAAAGGAGCTGGTACACATGCAGGGTCACTCTGTGATTTAGCTTTGGACTTCAGTTTTGTATAAAGTGAACTAAAAAATATAAATGGATGGAAAAGTTTATACTAATTATACTATAAGACAGTGTCATTTACCTTAAGTCTGTGGTAAATTTGCTATAAAAGAAAGGTTCAACAAAGTTAAAACATTTTCTAATTATATTCCAATGTGACTCAGAGCAAGTGCCAAACAAAATAATGACATTCATTAATTCTGTCATTCATGTTACTGCAGCTGACTATAGAACCAACAGTCTTATTATTCATCTACACATCAATCAATCCTATATCAGACCTGCTTAATTTGTTTCACAGTCTTAGGTGTTTCTTATTTGGAATATAATAGAAGTTCAATTATTACACAAGGGTGAATCAAAAAGTAAAGGCAATTTGAAAAGTACACTGTAACCACAAAGGACAGAAGCTCATACAACATGTTCACAATGGCTTATTTATGGGTAGTTCAAGCACACACAGTGCAGTGCTCTGCTGTTAATCTATTTAAAGCCAAAGTCAAATGGACATGGACCCTCTGCTGTGGGATAGCACTATTGTTGAACAACATGCTATAGTGAGATTTCTTGGGCAGAGGGAGTGAAACTTATTAAAATTCATAGATGCTGGTTTGTGCAGCGGTGGCGCTGTGGGTAGCGCTGCTGCCTCGCAGTTAGGATACCTGGGTTTGCTTCCCAGGTCCTCCCTGCGTGGAGTTTGCATGTTCTCCCCATGTCTGAGTGGGTTTCCTCCCACAGTCCAAAGACATGCAGGTTAGGTGCATTGGCGATCCTAAAACTGTCCCTAGTGTGTGTGCTTGGTGTGTGGGGGTGTGTGTGTGTGTGTGTGTGGCGCCCTGGCCAGGGTTTGTTTCCTGCCTTGCACCCTGTGTTGGCTGGGATTGACTCCAGCAGACCCCCGTGACCCTGTAGTTAGAATATAGCGGGTTGGATAATGGATGGATGATTGGTTTGTGCAGATCATGAAGCTGTTAGGGTACCCATCTTGTGCAAACTTTACGGTACTCCAAATCATTGTGTACTTTGGCATGTGCAGATCAATAGCTAATATCCAAATGTGCAGTGACAGCAGATAACATAATCTGTTGGTCTTTCTTTGATGAAGGCATTCTCCATGTCATGTGGGCTTGTGTGCAAGAAATTGATGGTTGACGAGATTGAGCTTTGCCAGTTACATTTGTTCTTTCCATTTTAAACCTTTCTACACATTCTTAACCTCTTTGTTGAGTCATGTTGCTTTCAAATCTGTACTGAACCAACATCCTTCAGTGAATTTCAGTAGGTTTCATTCCTTCTGCCCAAAGACATCACACTATGATGTGTTGTTCAACAATGGTGCAATTCCACAGTGGGTTGTCCATGTTCATTTGACCTTCGGTTCAACTAGATAGACTAACATCAAAATTACCCATAAGCCATCACAAATGTGTTGCATTGCATCATCTTCTATCCATTGCGGTTACTGTGTAATTTTCAAATTGCCTTTACTTTTTGGATTTACCCTTGTCATTAGAACTAGCTGAGCTACCTGTCTAAGGCTGGTTGAAATCTAAATAATAAGCGTTAACATTTGCGGTGCACCATCTACTGGAATGTACTTTGCAATGCATCTTATATATAAACATCTACATTTGGAAGTGTGTGCGTCTGTCCGGCCCAGAAGTGAGAGGTGGAGTCGGGGTAAGGGCTCCGCCTCCGAGAAAACAGAAAACTAAATGTCTACGTGTGGAAGTGTGTGTGTCTGTCTGTCTGGCCCGGAGGTACGAGGCTACAACAGCATGAAGCTTGGAGAGCCAGCAAGGTGCCCCCAAGTTAACGAGTCAGAAGAAGAAAGTGACTCTGTTGCCAAAGTAAAACCACAGAGAAAAGAAAGAAACTCGTACGCAAGCGAGACGAGCACATCGACAAAACGGTATCCCTTTTACTTTTCCTTCCACCGCTAATACACAAGTGAGATAAGCACGTCGGCAAAATGAAACCTAGGAGAGAGATGCCCAGAGAAGTACCTTTCAATTACCTGACATCTCTACATTTCAATTTTTTTTCTGATGATTTCAATAGTTTCTAGGACCCTGGGCTTTTTACAGCACAGGTTTACACAGCTGGTATAGTAATAAAATGCATTGCATTTGTCATTCCAACTGGTGGTGCATTGCAAACATTTGTAGTAATAAAATGCATTACTACAAATGTTTGTAATGTGTCATCAAATGGAGTGACAAAGGCGATGCACCATCTTTTGGAACGATAGAGAGATAGCAACTGAAAAAACACACAGACACTTTTCCTTTTATTAAGGCGGAAACACTTATATATAATTAACAAATATCACAGTTTTATCTTTGACTTTACCGAGGCAGTCTGATACATTGATGTTGTAAACATCTGCGTTTGTTTTCGTATGCACTGGTTGCCTGATGTTGATATCAGTTGAAAATGACATGCCTATCATACTGAGGTTTCTCAAATGAAATGCTTAGGCAACAGTTAGAGGACAACAGTATGAACTCACACACACTTGACTACTCTGCCCATAAACAGTATCAGGGCAGTTATAGCATGCAAGGTTCATATTATGTTAATAAAAGATGAACAATATATACCTCCAAACAGCAATGTTGACTTGAAAAAAAACATTTCACCAGACTCCATAAGATCAGAAAAGTTCATTTATCAGATCACTTCTTTCTTTCCAACTTTAGTGCTTGGTTGGGTGCAAAAGAAAAGGAACAGAAATTCAAAATTTTCTGTATATTTTATTTGGTCACATTTTTAGGTTATACGTAAGGAGCATGCAATACAAATACAGTTAACTGACAAATCTGAGAAGGTTTAAGGCAGCGGTGTCCAATACGTCGATCGTGATCGACCAGTAGATCACAAAGGTAGTGCAGGTAGATCGCGTTGCATTAAAAAAAAAAATGTTTTTAAATGTTAGTCTATCATATATCCTCCCTATGGCATTTGCCACTTGATTGACATACAGGATGGCCAGTCTGAGATCTCTTTTCTACTAACACACTAGTCATCCCGCATGGATGATCAAACACGCAAGCTACTGCAAAACTCCAGCTATCTAAGTGATCTAATTAGCGTTCCAATTTATATCGACTAAAGAAGGGATTTAAAAAAATGTGTTTTTTATGGGCTGGATGTGGAATTGGAAGAGGATTTTTTTTCTCTCACAATGTCACAATCGAAGTGCATTTGTCTGATATGTCAATCTATCATTGCTATTCCAAAGGAGGAAAATGTGGAAAGGCACTTTCAAACTGTTCATAAAAACTACGAAACTGACTTCCTTCCAAAAAGCAATCTGAAAAAGAGAAAGGAGAGGGAACCAAAATCGCAGTTAATCAGACAGCCGTCATTTTTCACTCGGCTGAATTCAAAAGCAAAGGCAAGATACACCGAAGCATCATTCCGGATGAGTCACTCGATCATTAATCATAAGAAGTCCTTCCAAGATGGAGAAATGATAAAATAGGCCTTATTTGAGGCAGATGGCTAGGGAGAAATTCCTGCAGAGAATTAAAGACCCCTGGCCGGAGAAAAAGGAGTTTCTCCTTGTCATTAAACATGCAGAATACAAGCAACTTAATAACGATCAATGGCCTCTAGACTTGGCATTTTTTTTTCCGATCTGACCAACATGTTGAATGAGCTTAATTTACAGCTGCAAGGAAAAGAGAAGGCCATGGTCAATATGACTAGCTCAGTTATTGCTTTCAAACAAAAAATGCAACATCTGTCCTCAAAGCTGCAGCGCCTTGATTTGGGGAACATCCAAAACCTCGCGTCAGAGCTGGAGACACAATGGAAGGTGTGTGCGCAACTTGACAGCATACGCTACAGAGAAGATTGAAAACTGTCAGACTTTATCAAATGGAAAAAAAGTAACGATTCGAGTGTTGCACAATGTAGTGGAGTAAGAGTAGCATTTCCTCTTCACAAATGTACTCAAGTAAAAATAAAAAAGTATGGTGCAGTAAAACTAATCTTAGAAGTACAATAATTTTAAAAAGTTACTCAACTAAATGCAACGGAGTAAATGTAACTCTACCCACCTCTGATACTCAGTATATATATCATTTTTAATGTAGGTAGATTATTTTGACCTGGTCATTTTAAAAGTAGCTCGCAAGCCAAAAAAGTGTGGGCACCCCTGCTTTAAGGCCTAGGGATTGGCTCCCTCCAGCCATTAAGAAAATGACATAACATGATTTACAAGTTGACCAACAGCCTGGGGAAGTAAAGGGGATGTGAGTTATCTTTTTTACAATTTGTTGATCTTACTTCCGAAAAGGAAGGTGATTAAGTTTGATTCTTTGACTGTTACTTAAGTCAGCACCTGGGGCAGACAATGTTATAGCCTCAGAACTGGGAGGAGACGTTCTCACACCTTAAGATGTGATACATAAAAGTTCTGTGGGAGGGCCTGTAGGAGAGATAGGAGGGCAAAATTTATTTAGAGCACTTCCAGTTCTTGTTTTAAATCTGTTACCTATGCAGTCAAGCTCAGTTCATTCACACCTTTCAAGCTAACACATCGTTGGCATCGTAAACTTAGACATTCATTAACCAACTGCCCTAAATAAACATTTTCCTTCTTATTTCTTAACATTATTTTTGAAGGCCTTTTCTGGAGGACTTTTGCAATGTCAGATACTGTATTCTCACACCTCTTATAACCATTTGAGGTTTTTAATAAAATTGACATTGAAAACAAAAGTGACCAAATGAGTGAAAAGGGAATTAGTGATTGCTGTGCAGCTCCGAGCAAGAGCCTGGACTGTGTAATCATTTGTTATGTTAAGGCCACAAATAAACATTTCTGCTCTAATCATCTTCTAGCCATTATCAACAAAGACCACTAATTACTGGAGCAAGAAAGACAAAATAACAACTGTAAAGAGCTGGGGCACCGGATGGTGAACCCTGTATAATTTGGCAGAATGATTTGGCCAAATAAAAAACATAATTAGTGTAAAAGATCATTATGACTGCAGAGAAATGTCTTCTTCAGACTGAGTCTATATCTAACCTTTAAGATGGTTCTGGGAGGAAGAGGCAGGTCCAAAACCGGAAACATAAATGATTTCAAAGTCCTCATACCACTGATTTTCTATTCTAATGGCAAGAAGGGCAAGATGATGTGATAGATGATCAAATGATTTATTGTGTAACGTGTAAGTGTTTTCAGGGATCGTCTGGCAGCCTGTCCAGAGGGAAACCTTACCCCTTACCAGGAGGGGAGACTGCAGTGGAAGAACAATGGTGTATCGATGTCCCAACCAGGTCAAGAACTGGTCCTTTGCCAGGAGCAAAGGCCAGAAAGATGAAAGGACCAGGGTAGTTAGCCATCCTGCAACCTATACTTCTCTGATTTACTAGAGAGCAGCATTCTTGTGTCACTGCTCCTTTTCTTGAGCCCACAGGCATGCTGGGAGGTGAAATCCTGTGGTGCAGCCTTGTTGTGTGCCATAGGTGCTGCCAGTGGGAGCTGCAGGGAGGAACCATCCCTGCATTATGCAAACTTGTGCCTGACCCAGATGTGCTTCTGTAGCACTTTGGGTGGACACTAAGTACTACTACGATCCAGTTTAAAGAGAGTGTTGTCTCAGAGAGTCGGTGTTGGGAGGCAGAGGACAACACTTGCGAGAAGAAATAGGGAGAGAGAAGAAGAAAGGAAGGATTCACCATCCATATATGTACTGTATTATATATAAGGTACTTGGAGGAATATAATCCATTATAATTGAAACCATGACTGTGTGTGTGTAAGTTGTGTCTGGGGTTTGGGGCTTGGTATGTATTTGCCTAGTTCTAAAGATTTTACAGGTCTTATACCATAACATCCCCACCTGCCTATGCCAACCTCTGGGGAAATAATTAGTGGGCGGAGTGCCATCCTAAGGTTGATGTTGACTTCTTCCTTTACATTTAACCACTAGAAGGATATTACCTTGTCTTCTGGATGCTGAGGGAAAGAAAACATAACCACACCAGTGTCATTATTTTAAGTGAATTTGGAGCTGACAGCCTGATACCTCAAGGAAATGAGAAAAGGGAAGTTTGAGTCTGAATAAAACTTGGAGTGTACCTAAGTAAGCAGAAAAGTCAAAACAGCTAAAAAACACTCAACTCCCTCTGTATCTCTATCTATAAAATATACATTAAGTCTATTTCTGTCTATCCAGCAATAATACTCTGTTGGGTGTATTCAGCATGTCTGTGATGTGCCATCTATTGGAATGTATTTTGTAGTGCATGTAGTAATGAAATGCATTATATTCTTCATTCTAACAGACAGCGTATTCGACACATTAGCACTGCTGTATAAAGATGCAACAGGAAAATTGATACTATATCTTGGAAAAGGAACATTTCAATAGAAATAAAGTATATGAGATCTAAAGAATGGTAGAGAGAGTATTGCAATCTCGCTCAAATCCATCAAACATTTTGTTAATCTACCCTTGTTAAAGTAGCAAAATGAAAGCAGGAATTAATCATGGAAATCAAAAACAAAATCCATTAACAGCTAAAAAGAGGGTACGCTAGCCTCCCAGGACCTGAGTTTCAAACTCCTGTGGTCATACCATCAGCTGTGTGACAGCCAGTGGGCTCTATTGGGGGTAGCTCACACTCTATAAGAATTTTTATTTTCTGCATTTTTTTACTATTTAAAATTTTCCTTATTAGTTTATAGTGTCAGTTGTATATGCCATTAGTTGGAATGAAGAATGGAATACATTTCATTAGTGTACATAACAAATTTCACATATCGAGAAATGAAACCCTTGACTGAGTGTGTAGTGAGTGACATTGTACATATTGAGGACTGAAGTTAAAATTTGTTGAATTCATTTCAATCAGATGGCACTTCTATTCTTGAATTTAAATGTTAGACCAATAATCTGCGATTTACAGTATTGTGAAAGAGGCCAGCTAGTTTACAATGTCAGTATTCACCAAATGCTGAAAAATATATGCAAGATATTATGTATGTGAAACAAGCTATCCCAAAGCTTGAGCTTTTGGACGGAACTTACAATGTGAAAAAGACTTCTCCATCCACACTAAAATGACTAAAAACACATATAACATGGACATTCACCTACAATGGGCATGCATGCATCAGCAGAAAAATACTTGAATGCCACCAACCACGGGATTTATCACAAAACTTTAGCGACCAATAAATTATTCGCCTTTTGCACATGTAAGCAGCATTCAAACTGCACAAAATGAAATTTAGATGCATAAAGGTAAGCAACATACTAAGCACCATGGAAAACGACAGTGTCCACTATGTTTCAATATGGTTTATTTCTGTGAAAGGTGACTAATCAAGGAAAGAGATGTTGTAATAAGCAGCATCCAGTCAGGGAAGGGACACATTATAAACCCAAACAAATCAGGATGTGATTTGAATCTGTGTTTATGAAAAACTGTGCTTTTACCCGTCTACATTTCAGTGTTGAGACAGCATTTTCAAATGTTTATAGCTTTGAAGAGTGTTTTCAAAAGACTGAATTTTCGGTGATTGTAAATACAGGGGAAATGTGGATTATAGGTAAAAACAGAGATTAATGTCTGCTTTTTTTCTATGGAAATGTAATGGTATGAGACCTAAGGGCTCTAACTCAGTGGTTCACAAACTATGCTCCATGGACCATCAGTGGTCCCCAAAAGTCAAGAAGAGCACAAGCTGAAATCACCAGGGCAAAATGTCCTTTAAATTGGTCAGATATGTTAGTTAGCCTGTTATGAATGTACTGAAGCATTTATTTGTAACAGTCAACACATCTATTTGACATCAGCACTACTAAATCAATATACTTACATACATGAGAAGCAGCTCTAAAAGTACCATCATGGAGCACACCATCTAGCTTTTGTAACAACATTTATTTTAATTCCACACCTTCCTCCAGCTTGCTTGCTTCGGGTGCCCCCCTCTCTCTCACTTACATTCAGTACTTCTTCAACCTCAGTCTCCCTCCAGTCCAAAAACTCTTAGTCACTAAGCAGGTCTCTTTTCTCAACTCATTTTGATGTCAGTCCAATGAGTCCATGTCTGGTTAAGGCATTTCTTAAATTTCGTGCCAGTGGCAGCACGCGCATCAGTGTTGACAGGCTGCCTGCTGTTAATTTCTCTTCAAGAGTAAGGGGTTATTTATGAACCACTGGGATAAATCTGGGACTTTTGAAATGCAAATATATCAAAGTTGGATTTGAATCTTAGTATTTTACACATAAATGCCTTTTGTAAAATGTCACGCAGAACTACGCTAACTTGAAACTGCCAGATTCTAGTGATCTGCTGTTAGATGTGTCTTTAACAAAGTGATCCTCAGTCCTAAACACTTTTGAGTATCACTGTTGTAAGAAATATTCCCTTTAAGTTTGTTTACATCTATGTCTCTCCAGAATAAATTCCTAACTGCTTCAACACCAGGGCACATCCATTCTTAGCATACAGAGAAAATGTTGAAGAAGAAATCATCACACCCATTCCCACACTATCCATCACTGCACCACCCTCCACAAAATAGCAGAGCACAAAATAGCCACAAAAAATAAGTATTTTGCTTTATCATGAAACAAATTTCAAGTATTATCTCATCAAAAAACACACTATACTCACCATCTGGCTGTTTTCATTTTTTAAATGTGGGTTACTGAGCCCTGGAAAAACTGAAGGAGAACCTGGTAGTCTGTTTCATGTGACTGAAGCCTCCAGAATTTTATAGTGACAGAAAATTTGTACCAGAAGTGTCTGTTTTGTTATGAACAACTGCTTTGGTACTTCTGGGCCAGTTCTGCTAAAGCTATTGGCCTGAGAATCATTATAGCTTCTGGCTTCAGATGAGATAAGCAAGTCCTAATTTTTTGTTATCTCCGATGCCACAGACCTCATTTACAAATGCATAAATTACGAAGGAAATCCAAAAGACAACATTCATCCATTTTCATGATGTTGGGGTCACAAGATGTACACACATGTGTAAACATAGCTGGACTACCTTCATTGCAGTGAACACACTGTTCATGTATTTTTCAAATTTTCATCTGGCCATTGTCCAAGTATGATGCCCATCAACTTGAAATGTTTCCAGTTTGTTTTGCTTTGTAAATTGAAAATCTTCAAAGCCTTGTTCTGTTCCATTAGGTTCTTATTTCTTTCTCTTTAAGTAAATTAAAGGTCAATGGCTTTTCTGTTCATGCAGACCTATTATTTGAAATATTATATTTTTGTGCCATGGTCAGGCATTTCAAAGTATTACAAACTGTGAAGGAAGCCACCATATTTGCAGATAGAATGTTGGTTATGCTTTATATTTTGTAATTTACTTGGTGGAAAAAAAACTACAACAATAAAAGAATTAGTAGGCTCTTAAATTAAACTTCATTTTCTATAAAACTAAAACTGTTTTAATGAATTATTTTTCTGTGGGATGCTTAAGATGCTTACACCCCAAATCCAACTGAATGACAGCAGGTAGGACGAAGATGTTTTTCAACTGTGCCACAAGCCTTATGATATATTAGATGAACTGCTGAGGTCCACTGAAACCTGTCAAAGTTCACTGAGACAGGACACTCAATGCACAATGTCATTATTATCAATGTTTGGATGCATTCCCAAAGTAAACTACAAAAAGCACTGTATGGCAAAATAGTCTGTTCTCTTCAAAATTGTTCTACAACACAAACAAAATAATAATTAATAACAATGAGTGAATCCAATTGAATTTACATTTGTTTTCCTAGGATGCTAAACTATGTGCTCAAAATCTTAGCTTAAAGAACAATCTTGATTTAGTTTCTCCTGCCTGTTAAGGCTCATTCCAAGTCCTGTTCTTGTAAGTTGTACTTTAATACGCCAATGCGATTTCCCTGTATATAGTTTATTCTCTTGATAACACTAGACAACATTTTGTTTCATCCTAGCATCTATCTTGTTTTTAATGAGCAATAAGATAATGATTCCCAAATGGCAACACCTCATTTATTGAAATTTTTTTGTCCCCCTTCACAGATATCTAGAATTTTCAAATATTGAGGGAACTGAATGCATCAGTTGAAGAAAAGAAATTGCTGTCCAAGATGCTAATTCACCTTAGGAAGAAACAAAAGAAGAAAATGGTTTGAAGCAATCTTTGGACTTTTAAAAATTCAGCCCTGAATGTTACAATTGGTGTGGTAAAATACAAGAATTGTAAAACTATTGTTTCAATTAATGGGTGATCTGGACCATAATGTCATGTTAATTTTAACCAGGAGTTAAACCTTAGTATGTCAGCACCAACAGGCACAAAGCAGGAGCCCATATTACACAAGATGCACCTCCATATTCATCCCTTTTCATCCAAAAGTCATGCACAAGTCAAGGTCATGGGGAACTGGAGCCTATTATAGAAAGACGTGACTATTACCAAAAAAGGCCTAGCAGTCCATTGCAGATCAAATTAACACATAATTTAGTTTAGGGTAATTCTCTGCCTTCAATTAACTCAACAAGCATTCACATAAATTGGCGAAGAGCCCTAAATAATGATATATATCTATACTAATAAAAGGCAAAGCCCTCACTAACTAACTCATCACTAATTCTCCAACTTCCCGTGTAGGTAGAAGGCTGAAATTTGGCAGGCTCATTCCTTACAGCTTACTTACAAAAGTTAGGCAGGTTTCATTTCAAAATTCGATGCGTAACAGTCATAACTGGAACCTACTTAAGTACATATATACGGCCATAGCCTGCAGCTCGGTCGCCGTGTGAGGCGGAGTTGTGTCCCTCATCGTCACGCTTCCCACGTAATTGAGTGCCTGCCCATATAAGGCCGTCCGTCAGCAGCAATCCAATAGACACGCTGCTGCTAAATATTCGCGGGTGAAGGACTGTGCCCATGCAAACAAAGATGAGATGGTCAGGGATAGAATAGTGTTTGGCACAAACTCAGCGAAAGTGCGAGAGAAAGTTTTAAGTGCCTGGTCTTAGCTAACATTAAATAAAGCCGTGGACATCGCAAGATCGCACGACATAGCACAAGCACAGCTGAGAACCTCCGATGCATGTACTCCGAGCGGCTCACGTTAACTGACTGTGAATGCAGTACGCAGAGAACAAGCAAGAGCTCCAAAGAGCGCTGAACAAAAAACGCATTACACAATTGAGAAGGCAGCAAAAGAATATGAAGCGAGTGACGCATACAAGCATATTCATAAGTGCAGCTACTGAGGAAACAAAGCACACAGTGGAAAATGTCAAATGTCCAGCTAAAGGAAGACAGTGTAAAAAATGTGGTAAATTGAACCAATTCGCTATAGTTTGCAGGACTGGGAAAGGTAAACCCGTGCATGCAGTGTGTGATGTAAATTAAGTTTATAGACACGCTGCCACTGGCGTTTATCATGTCTATGACCAATACGATATTTGCGAGATACAAGTTTAATGAGAAGACGCAGGGTATAAACGAGACTTTTGATCTCTTTGTAACGGAATTAAAATTGCTGTAACGGAGTTAAATTGCTGGCGAAGGACTGTGCTTATGCAAACAAATACAAAAGTAAGTTGTAAAGCTTAACTTTAAATTAAGTTCATAGACACGCTGCCGCTGGCATTTGTCATGCCGAGAGACAGTGTTTGTGGAAGGATGTAGAGTTAAAGTGGGTGGGGGAGTCACGTCATCATCTCTCCTCCCATTCACATCATTTCATTCACTTCTTTTCGCTCCGATGAGCTCTGCAGCTGACGCGGTCTTGCCGTTCTTTTTCCTTAGTGTTTAGTTCTCTCTCCTTTACTGATTTATATAAAGGAGAGTTGAGATCCGAGAGACTGTGTTTGTGTGTTTGTGGAGGGATTGAGAGTTAAGGCGGGTGGGGGAGTCACGTCATCATCTCCCCTCCCATTCACCTCATTTCATTCACTTCATATCGCTCCGAGCTGAGCTCCGCAGCTAACGCGGTCTTGCGGAAACAACTTCGTGACGCTGCCGACAAATACTCACAGAAAAATCCACAAGTTAATAGACACGCTGTCACTAGAGTTTCTCCACACTCTGAATCCTCCAGGCACTCCACAGCATAATCTAATTTTGAAGGTTGGGACACCAATAATGTTACTGAAAAACTTACAGCCACCGAAACTTTGTAATGGCACAAGACTTCAGGTCACGTGTCTGCAAAAGAACGTAATTGAGGCAACTATTTTTACTGGCAGTTGCTCAGGGGAGAGAGTTTTTATTCCTCGCATCCCCGTTATACCCTCTGATCTCCCATTTCAATTCAAATGCCTCCAATTTCCAGTAAGACTCTGCTTCGCGATGACAATTAATAAGTCTCAGAGACAGACCCTACAAAAGGTTGCCATTGCTTTGAGGCAAGATTGCTTTTCACATGGCCAACTATACGTTGCATGCTCAAGAGTTAGCTCGCACAGTTTGGTCATATTACAACCGGAGTGCTGAACTGACAACATGGTATACAAAGAGATCCTTAACAAATAATTATTCTATATTTTCCCTCAGTTTAAAAAGGTTTACTTTTCTTCTTAATAAAAATTTAAAAGCAGTACTTTGCCGCTGCGAAACGCGGGTATTTTGCTAGTATATATATAGTATATGTTGTGGACGCTGGCCCGGACACAGACAGGCAGACATGTTGTTCATCACCCAACACACTGTTTATTTACAAATATTTACAAACGGTGCACTCACACCCCAGTGCCTCTTGCACCGATTCCCCCAAGTCCAGGCCTCACAGTCTCTGTGCCTTTCTCTCCTGGCCGCCTCCGATCCTCACTCCAGCTCCGTCCTCTTCCACCCGACTTCCGCTAATGACTGGAGGGAGGCGGCCCCTTATATACAGCTCCCGGATGAGCACCAGGTGTTCCCGGGAATCCTCCCTTGGCCACGCCCCAGCATGAACTGTCCTCCCGGCAGTTCTCCGGGTGTCTCCCAAAGTCTTCCCCCCAGCACTTCCTGGTGTGGCGGAAGTGCTGGGCTCTCGGGATATTTAGGCACTGGGGCGCCGCCTGGCGGTGGCCACGGGTCCCTAAAGGGCTGGGCTTCCAAGCCCTGTACCCGAGGCCCCCAACATAACCAGGACGGACGCCCCCTCGCGGTCTGGAGGAGGCACAAGCCCTCCTCTGGTCCTCCTGGGCGTCCTGGCCGGGCTCCAGCCCCGGCCAATGGATGGCCGGAATGCCTCTTCTCTGGGAGGACAGTACCTCCCCCAGAATGCTAGATGGCAGCCCCCCTCGGTTGCAGCTGTGGCTAAGACTCCTGCAGGGCTTCATGGGAGTTGGAGTTTGGTGCTGCCCTGTTGGGATCCATGGGTGCCACCAGGGGGTGCTGCAGCTGCTGCTGAGCCATGGAAAGCAGCTCTTCTGCTGCTGGAAATAGGTTTTAAAGCAACTGGAGCACTTCTGGGCTATAAAAGAAGCCAGCAGCCACCACTCCGGGAGCCAGAGTTGGGAGGAGGGAGACAAAGCTTGGAGAAAAGATAAGAAAAGTAAAGGATTGGGCTGTGATAGTGCTTGTGCGGAGATTGTGTTGTATACTTGTGGGAAAGTGGAAGACATGCCCACAAGTGAAGAAACAAAATAAAATCATGTATGGTTTTGAAAGTGTGCTTCTAGCATCTGTCTGTGTCAGATTGGGTGGCTGCTATGCCTCTGCAGAGTTGTCACAATCAATATATATAATATATATATATATATTTTAAGTAATCTTACAGTTTGCATTTTACTAAAAAACATTCGTTTAATGCCTGCAATGAGGTAAATACTAACCACATTTACCATCAATGTGTGGTTTCCTGGCATAAAAAAGGTAAGATATACACAACAAGGTTATCATCCGCTGTATGTGGCGACAAACAAAGTGACATGCAATTTAACATTGATCTGATGACAGCAAGTAGTCAGCCTTCAGGCATCTCATATGTCATGTATTCTGACTCATTGCTGCCTCAGGATATGTCACAAGCTCCTCGCTGATCTCAGGAATTAACCTCTGAGAAGCATAAAACTGTCCTCAGGGATGAGGAGCCTGTCATGAAGTAAGGCACTGTGAGCAGGCAGATTTAGCAGAGTGCACTCTGCAGCACAAACCATGATCAAAAACAGAAGTTGAGATCGAGGAGACAGCGAAAGAAAAGTGAATGACTGTATTGTTTGCGAAGGTAATACTTTTGGCAATGGCAGGAAACACATCAAAATCACAAACTGGCCAACTTAATTGCCAAAATAGAGAGCTACGACAAAACAGACTAAAGGTCGGGCTGTTTTGAGTACCTCAACAAGCAGAGAGGAATGCACAAAGGCTATAAGGTGCAATGCTATAGTTAGTGTTGAATGACAACCTCCACCATAAATACAAATTATCTTCCATTGTGTTACTGCTCAGTAATTAATGTTGCTAATTCACTCTAAAGCATGGGCAAAATTCAAAAAGTTACATCCATGATATAGTTAGGGAAAATAGCAAATGTGTGGAAGGAGGAGAGAAGTGCAAAGTTGAGAAACAGATTCAGGACAGCCAGCTAATTGCTACCATTAGGGTTTTGAGACATTAGTTGTTCATTTCTAGGGGTCGCCCATGTAACACCTGGCTGTGGCAGATAGAGGGTCATTTCCGGAGGGTGGGACTGGACTGCGTGTCTGCCTAGGAGGTTGCCAGCTGGGATCCCGAGTTGTTTCGTTGTGCAGTGGGTGCGGCAACGCACTGTACCAGTGCATGCTCCCCAACTTGACTTGACTTGACTTGACTGTCAATTTGAATTCTTGCATTTGTAAGTGGAGCTGCCATTTTGTGAGGTTTTGGTCAAATTGCCATTAGATAGTGACCAGAACTAAGTGATGCCACTAATTAGGCCAGCATTTAAGAAAACATTGTGCTTTATTTTGTATCAATTAGTGCTCAAAGTCCTGGGTACTTAAAAAACAATATTCAGCATGCAATAGTGAGTTCTTTTGTTCCAAGGTTACAGGTTTCTCTGTGATTTTCTTCGACTATGAATGAGTGTTACTTATTAAGTTCTGGTAGTAGGTTAAAAGGCAGTGTATGGTGTAGTGGATGGAGCTTTTTGAATTATTTGGCCCATCTCCTAGTCCCTTTTCTATTCTTGTGGCCTGTCATTTAGGCACAACACCTACTGTAAATGCGTAAGAAGAAACTTCACAAAGGTAAACAAGCTGAATAGCTGATAATATGGAAGTCACAAGAAAAAAACAAGACGTGTTGAGAACTTCAGTAAACAAAAGTGAAAAATGAAGCATACATGAGTAAACATATTTCATTAAATATTGTCATAATAACTAAAATCTGGTGTTCTAATATACACTTCGATAGGAAGACACTTGATGGAGCAGTAAGAGAAAACATCATAGGTTGCTTGTATAGTGTCAAACATGACAGTGGTGTTTATTTTGATTCTAGTATGGATGCATTATACTCTAAATAACAGTTTGTGTTACAGCACTTATGCACCATCACTCTCTGTCATCTTTACCATTGGCCTAACTCCTAGACTCACCTCTCATCAGCTATCATTATATTATCACATTCTCTACTTACCATTTTTGATTTCCACAGCCCTTACTCGGCGGTCACTTCAAACTCATTTGAACTACTCTGTTTTAGGCTCTTGGCAGCTGTTCAGTACTACATTGTTGGAGAGATTCCAGTCTCTCCAGTATTCTCTTGTGGCTTCAACCTTCATGATTATTACTCTTGGCTTCAAATTTGATTAGCCATTTCTCTTTGGATTTGCCCTGTTTGTGTTTTTAACATTTTGTCTGGTTTTTCACTACAGTTGTAGTCTGATCACTGGTTCCTATTTCTGTTTGTATGGTATAGTAATCTCTGTGTGGTCAGCCATGTTCCCATGTCA
This sequence comes from Polypterus bichir lapradei, assembly GCA_026402145.1. Classification (NCBI taxonomy): domain Eukaryota; kingdom Metazoa; phylum Chordata; class Cladistia; order Polypteriformes; family Polypteridae; genus Polypterus; species Polypterus bichir. The sequence continues at coordinate 36,145,626 of JANRMT010062792.1, forward strand.
TCTAGCTGTTCAGCTCTAATTATCAAACATGTCCTTCAACAAGGGCACTACTGGTTCACATCTTTCTCTCCCCTATCTCTTTCTATTTCCTATCATTTAAAGACAAGACTCAGATGGGAACTTTAATCATGATATTTGACAGATATTTCATTTTCCCATTTTATTCTCACCCTTTTTAACTTCCTTGACATTTCACTTAAAACTGTAAATGCTGCAGGGTAACACAGAATTGCCAGTAAAAACTGAGCAAATGAACATGGTAACCTCTAGTTCAATTCTCAGATGCATGTGGGCATTTGTGCTGCTCTTGGTAAGTCTGACACAAAAGCAAATAACCTATTGGATTGTTGAAACATTTAATACAGCAAGTCCAGCCATATCTGAGTCTCCTGCCTATCAAAATAACCTTCACCTTCAAACATTCACCAAATATCTCCATGTTATATTCAGTCTGACGTAGTGAATTACTGATCTACACAGGACTGTAATATAAAACAGTGGAAGAGACTATTCAAGGTCATTTGGTTAACTAGAAGCTGAGTGATCCAAATATCTCACCCTGATAGCCTTCCAGTTCAATTGTGTCGAGTGGCTTCTTGTTCCAGATTTCCTTGATCATTTGTGCTTCCTGGTTTCCATTTTTGTGCTTTCCCTTAATTTTCACAGGTGTCCTCAAGTTCATAATTTAGTTGTATGCCTACTAAATGAGTAAACTCAACAGAATACAAAGATGCTCTGAAGTATGCAGTAAATCAGACACAAGAATAGGCGAGAAGAGTTGCAAACATACTCTAATGGAAACTTAAGAAGAGATCACTTAAAAATAGGCAACAAATGAAACATTCAACAAAACTAAAAGGAAAAACCAAATGTAATTGCACTTTGTAGATGAGAAGCCAAACTTTAGTACTGCAGAACAAAATGAAAGACATTTGATCACGTGTTCCTAAGTCCGATAAGGGATTGCAACTTAATTCCTAGCATAAATATTTCAAAATTTAATGAAAATGAAAATAACTTAAATCACACAGAAGAATGATCAAAAAGTCACCAGAGAGGCACCCAATGGAAGTTGTAGCAAAACAAAATTTTCATATATTGCATAATGAATTCAATCAGATGGCCAATTCAGACCTTGCAATTAAAGTTCTAGACTCAGTATATCTGAAAATTACAGCCCATTGTGAAAAATAAATACGGTATAAAAAGACGTGGGGGTTTCAGACTGAATACCCTGTTTATTATTATTGGCAAAGATGTTTGGAAACTAAATGTTCATAGCCTCAGGACAACACCAGTGTCTCCTACAGTTTCCTGGTCAGCGTCCTCCTTCTAGTGACTGATACAAGCAGGTGGCACCTGAAGCAATGGCAGTGTCATTGATCTTCGTCTGGGTCATTCAACTTCCTGAGTGGAATTGAAAATGATGAACTATTGTGCAATCCCTAAATCCTTCCCTGCTTCCCCTTAAAATCGATCATAGAGAAGGTCTGTGGTATACTAGTACACATGACACCATATATTAAATTACAAAACAGAGGAAAATAGGAAAAAACAGAAGCCCATGTGGTCAATAAAGAGTAACCAGGGGAGGTGGCTTATCCTTCATGCATATGTCAGGCCAGGAAGTAAAGGGGATTTCTTGCTCACTATAATATAGGCCAGGCCACCATCTAGTATTTACAATATGTGTGCCTAAGGCATATAAAACATCATCAGGAATTTCAGTATAATCAGCCCAGAGATTCAGAACATAATGGTAGCCATATTACTTTTTAGGGCAATTCCTGTCACCACAAATAATTCTGGCAGAAATTATTTTAAGAAGATATAACTACAAGGAGAAGCTGAAGATTACTGCTATAGAGAACTCCCACTGTGTTCCTTCTTTAATGTGTGACTGTGTCTGTCTGACACATTTCAAACAAACAAATGACAAGAATACCAGTAAAGCTATAGCCACACTGTGACAGAGAAATGTATGCTATTGCTCTACAACACCAGAGAGATGGGTTTGATGCATGACTTAGTTTGGGGTTTCTTCGTACATCTCAAAGAGGAGCATGTTACATTGATCAGTAAAGGGTTATGCCAACATACACATTGAAAAAACACAATGATTAGGGGTTTTAAAGCCATGAGCAAGTGTCCACAAGAAAGATCATACAGTTCTGCAACTAACATTCTTTTTTGATTTTTTTAAGTGTGGAAATAACCCACTGTGTTCAGGGATTACCTTCTCTTTCTGGAGATGAGATGTAAAGATCTGTGCTGGTATCTGGAAAATTTCCAATTCAAATCCTGTTACTGCCAGAATGGATCTTCCTCAGTCGGCCCTTGAACAAGACACTAAACATGAGAAATTGCTCCAGGGACACTGTACAATGGCGCTCTCACCTGCAAAAGGTCATGTAAAAAGATGATTTCCCCTCAGGGATTAATAAAATATATCAAATCAAACATAAATACATACAGTATGTCTGTGATACATGCTTTGGCAGCTACCTGATTATAGATCTTAAAACTGGATACAGTACTAGAGAATATCACGCATCAAGAGAAAGGCTTACTCTTTCAAATACAGGCAGCTAAGAGAGGCCCACAATGGTCAGTGACAAACCTGGCTGTATGGTATTTTCAGTTGTCTGGTGCCAGCTCAAGGGAGCAGGTGATCTTGTTCTAGGCATGACATAACAGTGTGTTCTTCAGGCCATCTGTTGATGAGTTCATATTGACATGTGACCCTAGTCCTTATTTCTCATTCAACTATGCTTGTTAAGGTAACTAGTCTGACACTTGTTTTTCCCACTCATTGTTTGTGTATTTCATTTGGACTGATGAGCATGGCAATTGATGTTCGGACCACGTGCTTCCTTATCAGTCCTGTTTAGGTCAGGTGGGCTGTCCAAACTAATGAAAAGTGGTGTAGTAGATAAAGCTCTGTGGTTGTATCCTATTTTGGGTTATTTCATACATTGTGCCCATTGCGCCTAGGATAGGCTCCAGCTCTCTATTACCTTTTGAAGCAAATATCAAGTTCTGAAAATGGAGGGACGAATAGATTAACGGATGGATGAAAGAAGAAGAATAGTGATTCTAACTAAGTTATACAGGATTGGTGCCTTTAAGGTGCACCTTGACAATTGTATGTCATTTTGAGTATATGCACTTGCACTCAAACAGCAATATGAATATAACTGATGAATCACTATTTTCATCTCTGAAGTAAGGAAAATCAGAGCAAATTGTCTAGTAATTATGCCAATGGCATTAATTACAAATGTAAATAGGTATAAACAGGTGTCATGGATGGACATTTGGAGGTCCCTTCTCAAGTTCAACTTAGGTAAGCACTACTACTCCGGGGCAAGGGGTTGGTACTGTTGTTAATGGTATTCTCTCCATTCTCCTACCATTGATGCACAGAGCAAGCCCTGTCCCTTCTGGTCTATCCACCATATAAAGCATGGCCCAGGAAGATGGCATCTGATTGCCAACCAAGATACAATTCTGTTAAGAGCTACAAAATGAAGAAACGTAAGAACCACAGAAAGTGCACTTGGCTGATAATAGTATCGGCATCTTTCCTGTTGCACATTACCCAACCATTTTGTTGTTATTTTTAATGATGATTAAATGGGGCTACTGGAGTGGTACCCCAACTTTTCTTCCTACTCCTGGCTGTTTTCTTGCCACCAGTCGCAAAAATGCAGGGCCATAATGCTGGGAAGTCAAGAAGACTGGGTAGACTCTCTCACATCTAGAAACTACCGTAGTTTTGTTAATTTTAGGGGTAGTAATGGTTTGGTACTAATGATACAGACTAACTAAAAGGTACTGATTTCTTCTAAACTTGTTTATATTTCATATTATTTTATTTTGGGCAGCATTACTGCACAGTGGTGTTGCCTAGCAACAAGCAAGATGGATTTCACTTCCCAGGTCCTCCCTGTGTGGAGTTTGTATGTTCTACCTGTGTGCGTGAAGGTTTCCTCCACGTGCTGTGGTTTTCTCCTACAGCCCAAAGACATGAAGGCTTGGTTGATTAACAATGTGAAATAGGCCCTGGTGAGTGAGTGATGGTGTGCCTGTGTGTGTTCACCCTACAATGGACTAGCACCCGGTCCAGGAATTGTTCCAACCTTGTGTCCAATGCTTGGTGGGACTGGTTTCAGCATCCATGTGACCCTGCTCAGAATAAACTTTGTTTAGAAAATGGCTAGATGGATGGAGAGATGGATGAATTATTACATTTCATTGTCATATTTGAGATTGGTTGTTGTCCAGTTTGAGTTTCAAAGCATCAGTAGTTTTAATCTCATACCCAGCCAGGTCTATTTAGAGTTTACAGGTTCTCATCATGTCTGAGTAGGTTTTTCACAGGGTACTCTTGCTTTCTTCCCATGTTCCCAAAGATATGGAGGTTAGGTTATGTAGTGAGTCTATGTCATTGGGCTCAGCAATGGTCACCCCATCCAGTTCCCTACCTTACACTCAATGTTGCCAGTGGATGATTTTTGCTCTCTGTGATGCTGAATTGTATTAATTGGGTTTGAGATTATAATCCTTTGAAACTGATAACTCACAACTGGTAAAGAGAGAGTAAATGAAAATTGATATAACTCACACATACATGGTAATCATTTAGTCAATAATTAATTGAGTAACTGATTTTGCAGGTCATGTTGAAGTAAAGATGATAACAAACAGAAGCCTTTGTGGTGAAAGGTTACCACAATACACATGAGCTCATATAATTTGTAAATTTTGTTTTCTGACTTTACTGATAATCAACAGGATCAACAGGTGAAAACACCTGTCTAGAAGACTTTTTTATTGACAATCAAAATTAGAAGAAACTTATATTATTGCCTTGAACTTTTGATATAACTTGCAATAACTTTACAGTATAGAAGAATACTGTAATTTTTAAATAACTAAAAAAAGCTCTAATAAAACAAAAGTGAACCCATTTAATTTTTAACTAAAAAGAGGAAATGTATATGGTGTTACCTGTCACTATTAGCCCAATTAAATGATGACATCTGAGACTGGTGGTCTAAGTGTGGAATCATCTGTTTTAAAATAAGCATTGGGTTCACTTAAAATCTTACATGGTTTCTGGGATTGAAGCAGGTTATACAAGTGAGTACTTTATTCAGGACTTTTTAGTTGATCTTATTTTATAGCGCTAACTGCATGCTGGGTGCAGTTTGTTAGTATTTCTGCCTCAAAGCCCTATAGTCTGGGGTTCAAGTCCCAGGTGTCTATGTGAAGTCTGCAGATTAGTCTCACTTCCCAATGACATAGGTGTTTAGCTGAGTGCTGATAACTGATTAGTTTGGTGTGAGTACATGAGGGTGTGTGGTGAACTAACACCCTGTCCATTGATGCTTCCTGTCAAGATAGGATCCAGTCCCCCATGACCCTAAATTGGATTAGGTAGGTTAAATAATGGTTGAATGAGTGGATGGATTTTGAAACATTTGTATTATACAGGGACATATGATTATACACCATAATCTGGGATTTCAAATGTGTGGTGTTTGCATGCTGTTTTTGTGGTCACTAGGGTTTGTGGCCCTCACCCCAAAAATGTGCAGATTGGGCCAAATACTGACTTTAAACTTGGCCTGTATTAGTAAAAGTAAATGTATACATTGGAATATCCTACATTGAACTGGTATTCCCTCCTGGGTTGCTTCCTGCCTTTGGCCTAGTAGACATGTGTTCAGAAAATGAATAAGTAATTACATACAGTAAATGCTGCATATGCACTATATAATGCTGTGAGGAACCCTGTCAGAACTGGTGATGTTAAGAGTGGTGTTCCTCAGAGGTTAGTGTTAGGGTTGCTGCTATTGTTAATATATATGAATGATTTGGATAGGAAGACAAGTAACAAGCTATTTAAGTTTGCAGATGATACCAAGATATGTGAATCAGCAGCTAATCTGGAATCTGTTATATCATTACAGAGAGACTTGGACAGCATACAGGCTTGGGCAGATTTGTGGCAGATGAAATTTAATGTCAGTAAATGTAAAGTATTACATGGAGGAAGTAAAAAATGTTAGATTTGAGTACACAATAGGAGATCTGAAAGTTGAAAGCACACATTACGAGAAGGATTTAAGAGCTGTAGTGGACTTGACACTATCAACTGCCAGAGAGTGTTAAGAAGGCAAACAGAATGTTAGGTTATATAGCCCAATGTGTGGAGTACAAGTCCAAGGAGGTTATGCTCAACCTTTATAATGCACTGGTGAGGTCTCATCTGGAGTACTGTGTGCAGTTTTGGTCTCCAGGCTACAAAAAGGACATAGCAGCACTAGAAAAGGTCCACAGAGGAGCGACTAGGCTGATTCCAGAGGTACAGGGAAAGAATTAAGAGGAAAGATTAAAAGAACTGAGCCTTTTCAGGTTAAGCAAAAGACGACCAAAAGGAGACATGATTGTTGCATTTATGAAGGAAATTAGTACAAAGGATTGAGACTTTAAAATGAATTCATCAAGAACATGGGGACCCAGTTGAAAACTTGTGAAGGGTAATTTTGCACACACTTTAGGAGTGTTTTCTTTATACAGATAAGCATAGACACTTGGAATAAATACCAAATAGTGTGGTAGACAGCAGGACTTAGGGACTTTTAATATTTGCCTTTAGTGGATAGGATTGATGAGCTTTGTTGAGTTGAATGGCCTGTTCTAGATTGTGCTAATGTTCTAATCTATAACACTCATGCCCTGTGCAATACTTTCACTTCAGATTACATCCCCACTAAAATTGGAAAGTGCCAGGGAAATTAGCCAGTTGGGGAAGTTGTGTATATTTTAAAATGTCACTTTCTGCCCTTTTAATTAATGCATGTCAAAGGCTCATTGGTGGTCAGTTACAAATAAGACCTTTATGTTGTCAACATGGTGGAAGCTGCAACAGTTTTGAGAAAAATCTTTGAATAGAGGCTTGGATTGAGGCATACTGTGAGACTGAGGTTATCAGTGGAGTAAGGACTAAGGATGGGGTCTGGAAAGAGGCTGTAGCTGAGCACATAACTGAGGGTGATGAAGGGGCCATGGCTGTGCATCTGGAAATGGTGACAATGCTGCAGCTTCACCAGCGGCTTGAAGTAGGCCAGGGTTCGACTACACTGGAGCTTGAGCTAAGACTGAGGTTGATGTTGAGAATGGCATTGAGGCAGGAGCAGAGGTCTGAGCAGGGAGAACCCAAATGATTTTGTTCAGTGTTTAGTTGTAGGGAGACCATAAAAGAGGAGATGTGGAGATGCCAAACAGGGCTAAGAAATATGCTTTTTCTTGTAAAGCTTACATCTGCAAAGTATAAGATGGATTACTTGAGATGGTAATACGAGTCTGTGCAAAATATATCCTTCAGGTTAAAGGGTTTATCATTACAAAAACATATTACATTTATCTTTTAAGCTCTGCCGCTATTTTATATGAGAATGCAAATATTTATCAAATAAATACTGTAAAGGCTTAGTTAGGAAAATATGTGAAGGTAATATGAGCATTAAAATCCATGCTTTACAGTAAGTTGCCCTTTGCTTCTCATTTTTACGAGTGTTGTGTTTTGAGATATTGGTGTTTATATAGCTTTGGCGTATGCGTTTACTGATAGCTATGCTTTGCCTCTGATGAGTCATTTTCTACCTTTTCTGATTGTACTCATGTCCCTTGGGAAGAAAAGCAAACACAAGAAGCAATCTCAGCTGGCAAAGCCTCTGTAATTGTTATGTGTGTGCCATGAACCGTACCGCTCTATTCTGTGCAAGTTTTTAATTACGGATCAGAACATCTTCAAAGTCACAAGGTGATTCTCTCAGTTTCTCCTTGTTTGCCCGGTTTCCTTCTTTAGTATTAAACTCTTTAAGTATTCATGTTCACTTTACAAAAGTTTGTCAGTGAGTCTTTCAAATCTAAGTGTTTATTCATTCTAGATACCAATAGGCTTTTGCTCATCTAAGTCACCAGAGTGTAATAAAATCAGGAGGGTTGTTCCTCACAAGGGTTAAACTTCAGATCTATCTCAGGATCAAATGTTTGCTGACACTGGACACCACAAGGGTATGCATGAATACAGCAAGCTTGAACAAGGGCAATGCTCTGCTTTTGAAATGCCTGCAGAAAATTAAAAAAAAAAAAAAAAGTTAAAATCATAACTCACAGCAATAAAACGGCTGTGGGTTAAATGGAGCTGGCTTACATGGGAGCTAAGTGTGTAAAATGGGTGTTCTCTGCTCTGCACCAAATAACACGCTGGGCTTTGATTTCTCACAGCCCTTGCTTTATTGAATTGCTGGCAGCTAGTTGCGACTGATCAATGTCACATTGCTGGCAGCTATTTTGCAATTGTTAAATAGCAATTAACTTTGGGCCCTGAAAAACATTTAACATGTGTGCAACTTGAAAAGAAGACTTAAACATTTGGATTCCATTAATGTCTGCTCTCTTGCCTCTTTTTGTGATCCTGGTCAGTTCAATATGAAGTTAACTGGCATTATGTGATGCCATGAAGGGCGACCTGGTGCTGAGGTGGTTAGCACGGGAGCCTCACAGATTTGTTGCCTGTGCTTCAAATCATGTATGCATGTAATGTCTATGTGGAGTTTGCATGTTCTCCACATATCTTTGTGAGTTCTCCTCCAGGAGTTGCTGTCGTCGTTCTCACATCAAAAATGTGGGTGCGGGAATAATTTACAAGTTTAGAGGACATCTGCCCTGTAATGGCACTCAGCTTCCCGAGCTGGATAAACGGGTTAGAAGTGAAATGAAGAGTGGAGAATATTATAAAGCTTAGTAATGCCAGGCAAACCTATAAACTCTGCTATAATTTTTAATTTTTATATCTGTTGTAAATGAACACAGAACACAGGACAGGACTCACGGGGATTAACATCCATTACTACTCTTAGGCTTCCTCTGTTTGTCATAACTGGAAAAAGTGTGTCAGAAAAAAGATGAATGGATGGATGGTGATTTACCAGTGTTTCAGTTTTAAATTCTCTGTGTTTATTACTCAAACACCCCTGGTGGAATAATTCATGGTGTTTGAAAACTGCTGCACTTATATCTTTTTCTTCTACCAGAAGATTTTGTTTCTGATGGAAAATTATACTCTCAAAAGTGTTTTACCAGTGGCTAAAACATTAATAAAGCATTCTTTGCAATATGAAAGCAATTCAGGAGGTTTACAGAAAATGATAATTTTTAGGATTTCCTTGAAGGACTCTGTTCTTTATAGTACAGTATATTAATTGTCACAAGTAAAGAAATCCCAAAGTTATTTTTACATGTGTTCAATTTACAGCTCTTCAATAGACAACACAAGTAATATTTTGCATAAAAATATTTAAACAATAACGTATCATCCTTTGGAGACGCAAAGACCAAGAGGCTGGTTCACACTGTGGTTTTCTATTTGATTTCAGATCCACTTCTTAATTCAGCCTCAAAAAGGTCATGATAAATAAGTACTGTGAGAAGGAAGAATTCAAAATAAAATGAGAAAAAGCCTTTCAAGTATTTACTGTAGCTCAAAAAATTAGAAGCCTTTACAAGAGCTGCGGGCTGGTCAAGTGATGTACTGTTACATCTGTTTTTACCTGTCCTGTTGCATAAGAGAATTGTACAATTGCTGTCAGTCATTTTCTAACCCACTTAGTCCTGAGCAAGGTCACTGGGGTCTGCTGGAGTCTATCCCAGCTAGCATAGGGTGCAAGGCAGGAGCAGACAGGGCACCTGTCCAGCGCAGGGCAAACACACACTCCTGCACTCATCCCACACTACAGCCAATATTGGATCACCAATTGACCTCACCTGCATGTCTTTGGACTGTGGGAAGAAACTCCATATAGGGAGGACCCAGGACGTGAACCCTGGTCTCCTTACTGCAGCGCTACCTCTGTGCCACAATTGCAATTGCTCCATACACCTAATTATTATTTGACCTACAGAATGATTTTATCACATTATTGTTTATTTTTAACAAATAAATAATATTGGTATTTTTTTTTTTGTTTTTTTCTTTGATCATGCCAGTGCGATTTTGTGTTCACAATATTTTGTTACTGGGAATAGGAATTTTTAAGGATGTCAGCGCAGAGACACTACTGTCCAAAGGCTAAACTGCTAAGATCCTTTCAAAATTCTTCATGTTTTGTGGCACTCAGGATATCTTGCAATTTCTAATTTATGACTTTGATTTTGGATTTAAAATCTGGGCTTTGACATTCAGTGTTTCTAGTTTTTACTTGATAGTTCATTCAAACTATTCATTCATTGTCCTTCAGTGCCCTACATGCTGATTAAATAATTTGTACAGACTAGCTGTTGAGAATGAGGTTTTCTACCTGTTCACAATACTAATTCAATTTGATATAAAATGATCTTGTACACCGTTTTGATGGGATTCAGCATCACTGATAAAGAGTTGGGTAGCATTTTAACACAGTGGTTGGCACTGCGGTCTCACAGCTCTTTTAATATGAAAAGGACAGGCTCTCACCACAAAGGACCACTTGTGACCATTAATAACATTCAGGTACACTGTGGCATTCAAATGACACTCGATTAGTGTTAAAAAGCCTGTGTTGCAAGACAACATGCTCCGCACCATTACTATTACGAAAACCAGTCTGTACTGTTGACACCAGGATTTATGGTTTCATGACATTTTATGCCAAATTCTGACCTACCACCTATAGTATATGCTGCAGCAAATTCTGAGATTCATCAGAACAGGTGACATTTTTCCAGATTTCAATCATCAGGTTTAAATGTTGATTCCTCCAGTTCTTTGCTGACAGGACTTGAACCTGGCATTACTGTCTTCTGCTATAACTCATCTGCTTTAAGGTCCAGTAGGATGTGTGTTCAGAGATATCCACTGTGGTAACAAGCTCTTATTTCAGCATTTTTGTCTTTTATGTTAGATTGATTAACTTTGGTTGTTCTCCTCTGACCTATTTCATTGGATGTGTTTTGCATTTCTGAGGTGGAAATGACAGATTGGCCATCTAGCTCTTTGAAGAGGATTACTTGTGTTCTGTTTTGTGTGTTCCTTTTTTTGGCACCCATTGCACACCCAACCTACCTAGAAGGGGGCCTCTCTCTGAAATGCCTTTGCCAAGATTTCTTCCATTTTTTTCCCTATCAGTTTTTTTTGGGGGGAGTTTTCTCTTGTTTTCTTCTGAGAGTCAAGCCTGGGTGGGCTGTTAAATCAAGGCCTGTTAAAGCCCATTGTGTGATTTTGGCTTTAAAATAAAGAAGTTGTTTTGTTGGTCATAACATTCTTTGTAAACTCTTAAGTCTTTGGTGCATGAAAATCCCCAAAGGGCAACTTTTTGTCAGATGCTAGAACCACCACATCTTACTTACTCACCATATATACTCATGTATAAGTCAGGTCTTGCAACCCGAATAATCGATCATAAAATCAGACCCCGACTTATACACCCATTCAAAAATGCAACACTTATTTTATTTTTTTTTTTACATCTTCTTGCCTCCTCCAATCTTGCATCAGTTTCTCAGATGCATCGAATTTTGTTGCAGCAGCACAGTTACCAATTTCTTTCACTACTTCAATGATGTTTCATTTAAAACCAGCTTCATATTTTCTTCTGATGGAACGCTCCATTGTAGATAAGGGATGCTCTTAAGATAAAGGTGTATGAAGGTGTGAAATACAAAAAACACAAATCAGTGCAAACATCTCTTTGGAATAGTTTGGGTATTACTGTATTGTCATGTAGGCACAATACATAGAAAAAAAGGCAGTGTGCTCCATGGTTACTCTCTGAAGTGGATGTTAGCATATCATAATCTCTTGGACCAATAATGTGAGTTTTCGGTATTCGACTTATATGACCGACAGTATAAAATACCAGAAATTATACGGTAAAATCAAGTCCCGACTTATCCGCAAGTATAGGGTGGTCCAGATTGAATTTTGCAGTTTTCACTACGCTATAACTTATTAAGTTTATTACATAGAAAATCACCCGAAAAATCCCGGACCATCGAGAAGCGTGCGAACTGACGACATGAAGATTCGTCTTCGCTCCGAACTGAAATTGTCCCCGCATTAATCAAAGTCATCCAGATGATCTGGATCTGCATAATTAGATCTGGACCACCCTGTATATATGGTACTTAGACTTAATACCTCCTGTGCTGGAGGTGGCACATTGGGCACCAAGCAATCGCCATTAAGGATGGATTGATAGAAATGTACAGAATGAGAAAATTGCTCTAACAAATAATCAGTCTGTCACCACAATGCTACCGAGGAAGGTGAATTGGTCCACTTCCTTGAGGCGCTGTTGAGCAGCAAAATAAAAACAAAACCTAATGTTTGTTAACTTACTTATATATTTAGTCATAATGTTTTTAAATCAGTGTAAATTGTACGCTAAAATGCTGAGAATGAAATAAGCAAATTTTTAACATAAGACATCATTGTTCCCCAGCCAACCACAACAAACAAATAACAAACAGTGCTGAGGACACACCTGTCTCCCAACTTGGGTTCCATCTTTTTCATCACCTTTCCCAATGGGCTGCTAATGGAATGTCAGAATAAAGGGGCACCACAAAATGAATGGAAATCCAGTTTAAAGGGGTGCCCTCTCTTGAAAAATCAGGTAAAACAAAATAGAGGAGATTTACATTTACTTAGTTGGCTGACACCTTTATCCAAGGCGACCTATAACATTTACAATACAATTGGTTACATTTCTTTTGGTTTTCATATTGGAGCACATGCAGGCCAAGTGACTTGCTTAAGGTCACACAGTATCAGTTGCAGGATTTAAACCCACAACCTAGGGTTTGAAGCCCAAAATCTTAACCACACTGCCTGAGGAGACAGAGTTCAAAAGAAAGATCACACAATTTCCTAAATCTATTGATTTTTCTAAACATAGTCAATCTCATACAGCATTGAGAAGAAAATACATGTAGAACTAGTCATTATTGTTAGGATGTCATTGTGGAAACTCACCATTAACCACACAACAGCTAATTGATGGTCTGTACAAGCAATTAAAAGGACATTTTATCTACAAATATATTTTTGGAAAGTGACCCTGAATCCAGCATGTTTGGCAAAACCTTATGCTAACATGAAGATTCTATAGGTGGAATATTGCAGTATGGTTTAAGATCCTCTGGTGCAGTGGCCTTGAATTCAAATCCTAGCCCACTCACTGTTTATTTTGACATCGGTCTGAGTTTTTCTAGTTTTCTTTCCAAAGGCCAAAATTTGTGGGTGTTATCTTAACTGGAAACTCCAACTTAGCCCAATGTCAGTGTGCACTGGAATGGGTTAGTTTCACATTTAATATTTGCTCCTGCTGTATGCTCGATGGTGCTGGGATATCCTCTGGCTCTTCTGATCCTAAGAACTGGACTAAGTGAATAATGGATAAATTATGGTTTTCAGCACAGGACTCAAGGGCTGTGTGGCAGTGGCACTGTGGCTGTGTTATTCATATACAGTAAATGACATTAATTATTTAGTTATTAGTGCGGAGACAGCTAAACAGGGTCTGGTGCCTCTATACATGTGAAAGTTTGTCCATCTATCAGCTGATTCTTTGTTAGAGCAATTTTCTTATTCTGTAAATTTCTATCAATCCATCATCTATACCCACTGTGGTAAAATGCATTTGGGGTCCATGGTAGTGCATGAGCTTTTTTTTTTCTTAACTGTTTGCTCAGGTTCCGAGGAAGCGTAGGTACATACAGTACCACAAATGATCTACATGAGGTGTTGATGAGGGAATTGGCGGAGTCCACATTCATGTGCAGACACACATGGTTCAGCTGATTTCCTCATTAGCACTCTGGCGGTACATAATGAGACGCCTGCACTCACTAAGGTATAACAGAGCCTGAATAAGTAGGAGGATCAATCATGAAAGGAGAGATGAAAAAGTAAGAAAACTGTTATGGTGATAGAGAAAAACAAAAGAAGACAGGATCAAAGCTGCGTTGGTATGATGGTATGCAGGCAAACTGCTGAGAAGTGGCCCAGAGAGAATTGAATGGATGGCACTCAAGGGGCTGCATCACTCCTGCTGGGCACTCAAGGAACAGGAGCAACCTGTGTGGAGTCTGCATGTTCTCTCCATGTTTGCGTGGGTTTCCTCCGGGTACTCCGGTTTCCTCCCACAGTCCTAAGACATGCCGGTTAGGTGCATTGGCGATTCTAAATTGTCCCTAGTGTGTACTTGATGTGTGTGTTTGTGTGCGTGCCCTGCGGTGGGCTCGCACCCTGCCCGGGGTTTGCTTCCTGCCTTGTGCCCTGTGTTGGCTGGGATTGGCTCCAGCAGACCCCCATGACCATGTAGTTAGGATATAACGGGTTGGATAATGGATGGATGGATGGATGGTATATGAGGGGCTACCCAAAAACAACCAAAATTGAAAAAAAAACTGTTTTAATAATTTTTACTTACTGAAACTTTAGTCTCCTTCAAAGTACTCCTCATGTGAATGAATGAACTTGTCCCAACGGTTTTCCCACTGGTAGAAACATTTTTGGAATTGCTGTACAGGAACATTGTCTAACGCCTGCAGTGATTTTTATTTGACTTCCTCCATGGTAAAAAAATGCTTTCCTTTGAGTTCTTTTTTCATATTTGGGAACAAGAAACAGTCACACGGTACAAGATCAGATGAATAGGGAAGGTGGTAAGAACTCCAAGACACACAAGTCAATTAAGAAATCTCTTTGTAAATTATTGCACTGTGAACTTTTTCAAGATTTTCTTCATTCCTAATTGTGGAACGTCAGACAGATCTTGGTTGGTCTTCAAGTGACATTTCCCCTCATTTGAAATGTGAAAACCACTCATAGGCATGTGTTTTACTTAAAGCTTCCTCTTTAAAAGCACTTTCAAGCACCACTACAGTTTTAGCAGCTATTTACCCTAAGAAAAAACAAAATTTCACGCAGACTCGCTGTTCTTTATGATCACCCATCACAAAAATTGCAGAATACGTTTAATAAGCACCAAGAAAAACTGACATGAAATGCTGTACAAACGCTGTAGATTGCACGCCCTGTACAGATTCTAGATAATTTTGGGTACCCCCCTCTTAAATTTATTTATAGAAAATCTGCATGGCACCCTGTTTGATTTTTGAAATACTTTATTGTGGAACAAAATGAAAAAGCACATTGCACCTTCCTCTTACTGTGTTGTGTCCTCATTCTCTCTAGTCCATCTCGATCTATGACTATCAATGTCCCAGGTTCAAGAAGGTAATACCAGCTATAGGCAACCCTGGCATCACACTTACTTATTGCAATAGATATCAACTCAAATTAGAATGTGTCTCAGCAGCCTAGGACACAAGGCAGTAGTTAACCCTGGTCAGTGCAGCACTGAATCACAGAGCACACTCACAGTCATTCTTACAAGGTACTCATCAACCTGACCTCCACTGTAATTAATATCAAAGCATGTCATATTTTTTTAGATATAAACAGATGAACCTCCATATGACAACTGCTGCTTAGAAGGGGTTTGTGACTGTTAGCCGCAATCCTTCTCATCACTCAAGTACCAGATTCAAATTTAGCCTACAAAGACTCTTACTTTCATGTGACTCAGCTAGGTATCTGTATGACATCTGTTTAAAATAGTAAGCTGGAGCCTAAGATGGCAGGTAGGAGGGAAAACAATATCTTGCCTCAGGCCCATTATAAACACCATACTCAAGTATAACACATACAATTGAGGAAGTTTAAGGAATTCAAAAACTTAAAATGAGGGTGTTTCGATGCACTTTGCAATGAACTGGTGACCTGTCCAGATGTGTTTCCTACTTTACATACAAAGCTGTCAGAATAGTTTCAGAATTCTGCAACCCTGTGATTATATTAGGTAGGCACATTAAGCAAAAGCATGAAAAATAACTCATTCTGTAGTTGTGTGAGGCCTTTACTGTTTCATGCCACACTCCATGAACGTGCTACTAGACTGATCAGCAGCTGACTTGCCTGGCTTGGACAGCTGGCACTCAACAAAAGTCTGGCATCCCTTCTTGTTCTGTCTCTTGTTTCAGGGCTTTGTTTCAGAATAAAATAAGTGGGGACAGAAAAATAAAGGAGTCGGGGAAATTATTGTACAGCATGGAAGGTATCCATTTAAAATTAACATCTATGACTTATAATCAATGCAATTCCTAAATGGGGAAGTTTACAGTCATATTAGAATGCTTTTGTTATTGTATTTTTCTTCACTTTTATACAGGAATGTTAATTTCCTATTGCTTTGGACACCGTGAAACATGTCAGTTTGCAGGTTTGCACAGTGGTGAAACTCCTGGTGGTGAGCCATGAATGATCAACCTCTGGCTCAGAAACAGTCTCCTTACAGAGTGAGCTAACAGGAGACCTCCTAGCGTCAGCCACACAGAGACTGCTTCTGAAGTTGTGAACACTGTGAGTGGAGTACTTCCTGATCACAACAGATAAGCCCTCTCTCTCCTTCTCTCTACCTCTCTCAGCCCCCATGTTATCTGTGCAATATTGCTACTACACCACACCAATGTACAGTGCAAATCCACAATTGTTTCCAAGTTTATTGCTATTGACTCACACCACAAAGCACCTCAGTTTGCAGATTTGCACTGCGGAGAACTGTTGGTGGTCAGCTGCAAACATGCAACATTTGGCTCAGAAATGGTCTCCTTACAGCGTGAACTAATAGGAGAACCCCTGATCTCAGGGGCACTGAGACTCCTTCTGAACACTGTGAGCGAAGGTGAGATCAGCTGAGCTCTCTCTCATCCCCCACCTTATCTGTGCAACACCACCACTAACACCTGCTATTACTGTGGTTTTCAGATTATTGCATGGCCCAGAAAAAACAAAGGTAGAGTATTTTAAAACAAACAGGGCACCTTGATGGAAACAATGAATGTTCCATAGCAACTTTCCTCTTGTGGTGGCAGCTATGAAACAATGATTTACACTTGGCCTCTACAGTGCCATGGATCTGGGTTGATTTGCAGTATGTGTCTTAGGGAGCATATATCAACTACCTGTATCTATGTGAGTATTTTCTGGATACTTTCCCTTCCCTCCATATGCATCTTAGGTTTATGTCATCTCCAAATGGGCCCAATACGATGGAATGTTGATGTATATTTAAATACTCAATGATGAAATGGCATGGCATGTTGTGTTGGTGACCAACATGTATCATATACTGCCAGGGTAGGCTTTAGCTTCTTTTGACCTTGTAAATGGAGTTACATTAGCATACGTACAGAACTGAATTTTTAAAAGCTGAATTCTCACTAATAAATAAGTGAAATCCTTGTGATTTGACTGAAATCTGCTTATAAATAAATGGGTAACACTTTAGGAACTTGAAAGGTTTGCTGTGGTGTCCCTATTAGTCATTTCTTGATGTGTAATACAAACAAAACCTTTGTTAACATCTGGTTACATGGCAGTGAGTGAATAACAGATGCATTGTAGGTAAGCCATTTACTGTACATTGCTGTTTTTGGTGTTTTGTTAAGTCTGACAGCCAAACAAAGCCTTTGTTGAAGTCTTGTTTCTTGGCTGTACATGACTAATGCATGTGCCATTGGTAGCCATTGTAGGACATGCAAGACCATATAGAGCTTAAATTTAGTCCTGAGGAGCCCCATGACTACAAGTTGTCATTCCAGCAAATGACACAAATAGTGTGTCCTTCCTACTTTTAAATGATCTCTTTGTTTAGTTATCCGTCATATAAATATCCTAAGAAATTGATATATATTTGTACTTTTGTCACAGCCTTAGATGCCTACTTTTTTGTCATACTGTTTTAGTTGACCTTTTTCTTTGAGTTTGCGCCTTTAACTGTATCCAAATGCTGATGATTACCAGTGAGCAGTGCAGGAAAAGATGCAAATAACTTTGAACGATAAAAGGAAGCAGTTACTGCACTGCCATTTTCCCTTGTCTGCTAATTAAGAACAGTTTTTTTTTTCTCTAATGAACAGACAAGTGATTATGGCTCTGAAGTAATTGCTCCCATTCAGCATTCAGTGTTGGCAGCACTTGGGTAAGGAAACAAATTCTAAAGAAAACGGTGTATTAGAAAGAAAATGCCAAAGGAAAGAAACTTTGAACGTTTTGGCAAAAATAAAAATATTTCAGAATGTATTAGAATAAGTGAATAAAAAACGGCAGGTCACTAAATAATAAGATCAACTAAAAGTATAGATGATAGACTGATTGTGAAATCGGTTGGAGTAAAAGCAGCAGCCGCAGGAATCCCTCGGGGCGGAACATGGGAACCAAAGGTATAACAGATGGAGACTCAAGTGCATGGGCACAGTTAGGCAGCTACTGTCTCTTTGGGGACAAGACCACATGGAGTACCTGTTTTATAAATAAGTAAATACTAAAATATTTATAGGTTTTGCTCCAAGTCTTTTAGTAATTATACCAGTATATAAAATATGTTAAAATGTACCAGACAAAGCTTGACAATAAATCAGCGCACCTATAAATGTAGAGCAAAGAGTTGAAGGGATCGACATTGCCAGCACGAATCAGACCTTCTTCTAGTTAAACTATTTGGCAGAGCAGTTACATACAACACTCCTTATTGCGGCGCTCGCTTCAGACGCAATGTTAACGGTGTGGAATGTGCGCCCCCCATCTTCAAAAAAGTTTTTTTTTTCCTCCAACTTTCCGACTGCTAGACAGATGCAGAAGGGAAGCTTAGTTCAATGCTCGATGTTGTGTTCTCCTAGTGAGTGCGTGGGGTAAAGACTTTACCGGTTACAGTGAACTGGTCTATTGCACTGTCTGTCTCTTGCCTTACCTTTAAATAGCGGTTTGGGACAGGCATCCGCTCCCCGGCCTTTATAAATTTGAAACGTGCATGTTCAGAAAAGGGATGGATAGTTAACATTCACGCGCAACCTTTAGTTAAAGAATCGACTAGCCCTGTCACCCCGTGTCCGGTCTAAGACGTACTATACAAACGTGAACATCGATTCAGTCACTGGCACGTTTAATGTGTAGGCGAAAAGAAAACGTTTTTGCTTAAGCGATCGCATTGAGAAAGTCACTGGTGGAGCACTCGTAAGACACTTGCCGAGTGAATGACCACCCACAAGGGTTGATCAGCATCCGACTGCGGAGCACGTCTTAGCATCTAACTATTCTGGTGTTGGGTTCCCTTTAAATGTTTTGTTACTGGACAGGGGGAGGGGTAACGGTGTGATGTGTGTGTGTGTGTGAGAGTAAGAGAGAGAGAGAGAGATATGGGGGATTGGGAGGGGGAGGTTGAGCAGAGGACAGCTCCTTCCAGTAAGGGGAAATCTTAGCTCTACGATGCTTTTTTCCAGTTAATCATCTAAGGCGACGGTGTGATGAGACCATAAAAGCGGGAGAGAAGCTGCTTGTCGGGCGCAGTCGTTGCGGAGCGGCAGGATTTGCAAGTTCACAGGCAGGATCATGTGGGCGGTGAGGCTAGCACTGTGTTTTGCGTGGCTACTCTGCTCAGGTGAGTTGAAAGAAAGAACGCAGCGAGCGATATTACCCGAGTGGTAAGCCACGCTTGCCCGTGCAGCAGTGTGGGACTTTTCTGCATGACGACCTGCAAAGATGACTCTTCCGCATTACCCGCCGCAGGCACCTTGCTTAAGATACACTTAATGCACTTCACTTTCTGAATACGTGATTCATAGGATTGCTTAGTTGCTGTCAGTTGGCTGATACAATAATTTCCTTTGGTTCTACTAAGTGTTTTGGCGAGCTGTATGTTTATTTACGGCACTCGTCTTCAGCGGTGTTTTTTATAGAGCCACAGGGACTGCTAATGGGCTTGATAAACACCATAATGACCTCATTATTCTTTCTAGGAGCACGGTGGCATGGAACTTTGGTAGTGTCACTTGGTAGTGTTGGATGAACATGCGCTTCCCGAAGGGTATCCTTCACTGAACTTTCGGTAATGACATTAAAAAGTGAAAAAAGCCATCGGAGTTTTACACGGTTGTATTAAGCTGATGCTGTTTGAGGTTTCGCATTATTATTTACACATTTGCTTTTGTTTAAGCGTATCCTCCGAGTTAGCAGATGGTTTATCTTTGGTGCGATCGCGGGAGGAGAAGTTCTACCTGGGGCACATCGTAGCAAGGGCGCCTTTGCGCTCGTCTTTCCTCTCTGCTCCAGGGGCACATGTGTCCGTCTTTGTTTTCTTGTCACGCCACCGCACAGACGTGTTCAATCGGTGAACCCCTCCGCACCTATCTGTCAGAACAACAGAACCCGTGGTCAGCGCCTGGCACCCCGTGAACCCTCCACCGCCACTTGTGCTACATTATTCTGTTGAGAATTGTTTCCTAGAAAGAGCGGGGACCGCTGTGCACAGAATGAACACAGAGAATTGTGACAACAGATCATGAGCTGTTGGGCTCTTTTAGCTTTAGGGAGCTGCAACATCAGTTGACTTAAGTGGACACTGAGGGGTCTGCTCCAAGTTTATCACTGATTAACGAGACGCCTTGTTCATACTTTGATCATCAGACTTTGCGGGGCAATACAAGAGATGCAGGATGTGTTCAGATCTGCCCGCGTTTTAATGTTACTGACTACTTTACAGTGTTGGATGCCAATTGGAATAATCTGCCTTTTTATACTAGCGCACTAGTAGCACGCTTTATGTCACACAGAAGTGAGACTCTGAATCCGCTTGTATAAGAATGGTAGACCTTCAGTGCAGGTTTCTGCATAGTGCCTTTGCTGGTAATTGATCACTGTGAAAGGCACTATATAAAAAGATAAAGCGCGGAGTGGAACATTAAAAATATGAACGTAGTTTTGAGTTGCAGACCTCATGTAAGTAATACAATGGAGAACATCTCATTAATGGAAATAACTCGTTTTGAGTGTTTTTGTCGTTGATTGAAAGCCTTAACTTTTGCTTTCTTTTTAATTTTCTCATTTTTATGGTGCTCTTTGAAATATCTTAATGTCAGGCATTTTTATAACACACTCAGGTTTGAATTGCTTTCTTGGCATGAATGAAAGGATGAGAAATGAACGTTTAACTGCGTTTATCAGAGTTGGCACAATGCCTCATTCCAAATTCCCATCCTGCACACTCAGTGTGTGTCTGTGTATCCACGTGCGTACATACTGTACATGTGCCTGCCATGTAGTTGTGCAAATGGGTGCTAATATCCATCAAATTTTTCCAACCCACCTAACCAGTTGTATATATTTTGTTTTCTCATTTGCTTGCTTATATACTAGATGACATGGTGGTGAAGTAGATGATGTTGCTGCCTCATAGTGCATTTGTGGGTGGCCTTTGCATATTCTGTACTTGCTACATTTTTTCCAGCTAGACATCCGGTTTCCTCACAAAGTACAAGTACTTACGATTAGATTGGCTGGCATATCCAATATGAGTACCTGGACGGTTGCGTGTACTCACTGTTTTTTATTATTATTGTGGTGCTATGAATATTAGACTGCTTGCCTCTCTTTCTTGTCTTTTTTTTTTTTTGGCCATGGATTCATCAAAATGCTTTTTAGAGTAAAGACTGATCTCCTTGTGTATAGGTGCATTTTCTTTCCATATTTCTAAAAGCATGCAGGCGATTCCATGTTAGCTCTGTCTGAGCCTTGTGGTGAACTTATTTGTTGCTCATGGCTGCATCCCCCTGTGCAGCCAGTGCTGCTGCTTGTTATGGGATCTCCTCCAATCTGACTTCGATTAAGTGTTTTGAAAATGTTAGGTTGATATAGTAAGATCAAGTCTAAAGTTGTTAGATTTATCATACTAAGTAAGTATGCAAACTGTAATATATTATCTTTTATAATCTAGTTTAAATGATAATCTTATTAATTGATAGGAACATACTGTAGAAAAGAGAGGGAAAACTACTGCATGTAGATGTCACAATCATACTGTAAGTATCATTTATACTAAACAGTATCATTAGCATAAAGAAAAATGTGTAGTTAAAGTTTGTTTTTTGTTTAATGCTGTTTATATATTGCATTACTCCACTGTATACATGACTAGTGTTACCCAGTGCTGCTCAGAGCTGGGGGCATCAATTACATTTCAGAACAAAACATAGCCTTGGTGCCTATGGGGAATCCATGCAGAAGTTCATGGAAGCAGGGTCCGCAGTGTGGATTTATATACCAGACAAATTCAAGCAGGGGTCCTCTGCGGTGCCAGAGGTGAGGACACTGACTAAATCCTGGAACAACACATGGTCTCCCATCTTTCCCTGTACAAATCTGTGGAACATTTGGCAGAGAGGTTCAGTGGTGTGGATTTATGATTTATTTAAGACAATCACAAATGCACATTCAGCTTTATATAATATATTAAGAAATGAAGTAAAACTACTTCAAACAAAATGCATGAGTCTATATTTGAATTACTTTGAAAAAAATATTGCTAAAGGAAATTCGATCACTTAACATTGTTGATTTGGCTTTACTAACAAAAACTGTAGACTAAGCTGGATCTGTCAACTGAATTTTAGTTATAAGCAAAATGGATTTTGCAAATGAAAACCACAAACAACTGTACAGTTGCACTGCTATGCCAAGTAAAAATGATTTGTGGCTTCCTTTGTTTATCTGTGTTTATTTCCATCTCAGTTACTGTTTTAAATCCAGATTGCCACTCTTAATTTGACACCTGGCTTCCTTGTTGTTTTTTTGTGTGACAGGTTCCCAAAGAGAAAATGTAACAAACGTTTCACGCTTTTTATCGTTGAAGCCAAATTAAACATGGCACAGTGACAGACATCATAGTCAAACTAACCTTGTTTTATTTATTTTTTTGTAATCTTATATCCTTATATATCAGTGTTTACTAACTACCAAAGCCTTGTTCCCTGTAGACTCTTGTGGCTTTCCAAATGTTTAGGCTTACGTTTGCAACAGTCTTTCCCAGTGTTTTGGTAAATGTAGCATTCAGTCTGCCTTCCCTGTCTGAATTCCTGTTAACAACTGGTGACAGATCTAGCTCACTGGGGGAAGGATTCCATAGTTGAGAGCTTTATTTAGTGTTCACTGCTTGTTTCCTCACACTGCAAGCTGTACATCGGAGGTGCTGATGGTTTTACAATAAGGATAAGAGAATTGGCTGCATTCATCATTATTCCTGTGGCTTGGTACAGTATGTCACATAGTGGCACACCTGTTTTCTGTGTGCTGCACTTCACCATTTAAAAGCATTTCCGTTATGGCTGGTTTTTAGTTGTTATGGTCAAACCCTCATTACTGCTTCTTTCCCGATGTCTTATTTGTTAAAATAGTATAAATAGTTTGCAACAGTAATTTGTATCAAAAGCTCTACACAGAAAAAATGTTTCAAGCTAAATAGAATTATGTGGTATGAAATTAGCTAGTGGAAAATAATACCTATACTTTGAGGCATTTTGTTTTCATCATTTGACCTTTTCAAACTGATGTCAATTTGCAAATATTATTGTATTATAAAATATCTGGAAAAAATCCCAATGCAAATCGCTGTGCATAGTGTTTCTGGTTATATTGAAAATATCATTGAATTGCTGTACTTAATAGCTTATTTTTAGCTTCACAACTACTTTCTGGCAGTATACACTCAGTGAAATGAGTAAGATATAAATATTTTGCTGTCAACAACAGCATGTTTTGCTCAGGTTGATATTTGGATTATCAATAAATCAAATGATAGTGTCCAGTTCTAAGTTCAGAAATGAGCAACTGGCTGCACACAATGACTTTTGCGCTCACTGCTGGTCAGTTACTGTCTCACCAAAGCTTGCTGTTCGCAAAATGGTGAAAAGTAATATCTTTCTAAATATGCTGATCACCTGCACATTGACACTATTTTGTAATTTATATTTGTTATTAATTTAGCACGCTTTGAAAAGATCTGTTTTCACTAGTAATGTATGACTCAAATACCCTTCAATCAAAATTGGCTGGTTTTTGCTTGATATTGTGAAGTTGGAAATTGTCTTGTAATTGGCTGATCTGGCTGCTGGATTTGTGATGTACAGTATGTTATGATGGGAGCATATGCGGTACCAGCAGAGCACAGTAAGTGGAACTGCTGACGAAAATAACTGCTATTTGGAAGTAGTTGAAAGTGACAGAATATCTATCTGTAAAGTTTGTAAGGAAAATGTTCATCATTGTGGATTTAAAACAAAGATGTTTGGTAAGACTAATATGACTAGACACTTGCGGGTGGGTACATCCCTCAGCTGAGCATGCCAACTTTCAACACTGTAGTGAAAGCAGTAAAACCACTAAGGAACCAAATCTGTTTAGGCATCAGAAATGGCACTGTTTTGAAGAGAAGGAGAAATATGACAGGGGCAGCGAAAAATCAAAGTGTATTACTAATAAGATAATGGAGTTCATTGTATTAAATAACCAAGAATTTTCTTAAGTAGAAGATCTGGGATTTCATAATTTAATTCAGCACTTGGATGCATGATATGCTTTGCCAAGCAGCTGATTTTTTTATGACATAGTGTTTCTTGAGATGTACATCTCCATGTCCTCTTATGTGCAAGACCCCCTTTAGAGGTAACACAAGTCAAGTCAAGTTGGGGAGCATGCACTGGAACAGTGTGTTGCCGCACCCACTACACAACGAAACAACTCGGGATCCTGGTTGGCAACCCCCCAGGCAGACCTGTGGTCCAGTCCCACCCTCTAGAAATGACCCTCTATCTACTGCAGCCAGGTGTTACATGGCCTGGTCCAGCCACTCTGGTCCTCAATAATGAGGATCTTACGAGCTGGATTACCCTCTGGGAAACGCGCCACATGGCCGTAGTGTCGTAACTGACACTCCCTCACAATGCAGGTAGTGTGCCTCATTCGGGACTCCATGAGCAACTGCTCATTCGACACAAAGTCAAACCAATGGTACCCAAGAATTTTCTGGAGAGACACAGTAGCAAAGGAGTCCAGTCTTCGTCTCGTGTCACTTGATAGTATCCATGTCTCGCAACCATATAGCAAGACAGGAAGCACCAGGACTCTAAAGACTTCGTCCTTTTGCATAGATATCGGGAGCGCAAACCACCTCTTTCCAGTGACCTCATGATCCCCCATGCTCCTACTTCGTCTACTGACTTCATAGGAAGAGTCATTAGAGACATGAATGTCAATGCTAAGGTAAGCAAACCTCTCGACAAGGTCAACAGTCTATCCGCAGACAGACACACTGCTGACGCCTGTGCCCAAGAAGTCATTAAAGGCCTGAGGTAATACCACGTCAATAAAGTTTCGAAGTGACATCTGGAGCTCTGGTGTGAGCCCACTTTCGTCTTTCAGCTTGAACGCTCAATGGATGAACTCTGATTTCCACTAAAATAAAGCTATTCTAGATGCAGAAGAACTTTCTTACTCACTCATAGAAGTGATTTGATTTGGATTGGTACGTACTCCACACTGGCAGTTCCCTTTGCTGTCCCTACAAGTACCGTCAGGTAATATTTGCAGACCAGCACCTGTCATAACATAGGCTCTACTACAAACTTGTATTTAGAAAACAAACAAAAAGTAAAAATCATTTTTGATGTCTGTAAAATAGTTTCAGCATATAACTGCACTTTGGGTTTTTTAGTTGTAGGACACATTCATGCACAGTCACTAACTCACTCTCACCAGGTCAGTTTTGAAGTGGTCTATTATCTTCACCTACAGTTAAGAAAATTTAAAAAGTAAAAGTAATGTTTAGGATGTGCAAAGAGACCTGTGACTACTGTGGGATGAAACCCTTGCAGACAGTTCCTGGGGTGGGGGTTAAATTCATCCCTCAGGAGAGGAAGAGCTTGCACAAGAGAAAGAAATCTAGGAAATCACACAAAGGGTACTTACAATGGTAAAACAAGACATGTTAACAGTCAGTATTGTTGATGGCATAGACTAAGAATTACCTTGAGCCAGGATATCATATTTAATCTACGGGCATTGTCACCAGCCATTTGGGAAATATTTTATCAAGAAGGCACAAGTTGAAAACCCAGCCAGCCACTGCCAAAATGCTTGTACTTACACGTTATTTTTGGATAGTGCTGACAAACAAGAATATCACAGTGGTGTGCCAGTACATAGATAAATACTGACAATTGAATAGACAATGCTACAGACATAGTTTTCCAGCCAGGCATACAGCTGACAACCTTGCCAGGAAGCTAACTGTTGCAGTGTAGACATGGAGAACAACATACAGTGTGACTCTCATAACCCTCAAAATATTGTGGTCACTAATTCATGTATCATCATAACCAGATCCTTGCTAGCTTATTTGGTTTATACTCTATAACAATCATTTAATAAAGGATATATCATAATAATAAAATAATACATTTTATTTATATATTGCCTTTCCCATGCCCAAGCCTCTTGCATGCATCTTAACCACAGCAAGAGACCATTTGAGTGTGTCCAAAACATTATTAATGTCAGAGGAAGTGTTCTCAGATACCAGACTAAGTTGGCTGTGTAGATGACTGACATCAGATCGCACTGGTATCATATTTCAAACATGTATAAATCTCATTTTACTCATATAAACAGACAGTTTGGAACATATTTTCACTCAATGTTAAAAAAAATGAATTCTCCCAACCTTACTGTATAAATACTCTAAATTCTGTATTGGCAATGTATTCTTTGACCATTTTCTGAGTTAATAATTAGAGCATCTCTTTTAATGAATAATAAGTATTAACCTATCAAAGTGGGGCTAGCCATCAGTTGTGATCAATATTTGTATGCTTTGTTTGAGCTGTCATTGTTTTTATCTGAAACCAAGTGTCATTATGGCTTATAATTTGCCAAGAAGCTAACAAGCAAAGATTGTCTGGCGGTCACTAATTAGATTTGCATAGTAATGGAAACTTGTTATCCTTTAAGTTTTGCATGCTGCTCATATTTCATGATATGTTCCACGAACCTTAACTGCATGATACACAAATCTAGACTTACAACAGGTGACTCTTTTTAGTTTAGTTCTTTTTGAAGTCGTCCATAAAGTTAACCTTTATGCTTTTCAGGATTTTCCTTATGGGATTTAGTTCATTTGGAGAGAAAACTGGGTTCTGTTAATGTTTTTGGTGTTTACTGTTGTGTGGATTAGTTGGCTTCTTTTAAAAAAAAAAAAAAAAAATTGTATAACATGAAATAGCACAATGGCATGTGCTTAAAGCCCATAACATAAATGGTGCTAGAGGTTTTCTGACATTTGTTGTCTTTGAAGATAGCATGAGAGCAGGCTGTTTCATGTTGCTAGTTCACTGTTCCAAGAATCACAGCTTGATTTGTGCTCTGGTCACTACCAACATGGGTTCTTTCTGGGTCTTCTACTTTCCTACCATATTCCAAAGATTGCATGTCAACTGGTCACTCAAAATTACCTCAGTATCCATAGGATGCTCTGTGGTATCTCATCCAGAGTTGGCTCCTGAATTGTGCCCACTGCTATAAGGATAGGCAGCAGCTGATAATGCCCTGTACTTGAATTCAGTATTCTGAAACTGTGAGGCAGCGGTGCTAACCACTTCCCCAGCATCTCATTTTTTTAAACATTATGGTTA
This sequence comes from Polypterus bichir lapradei, assembly GCA_026402145.1. NCBI lineage: Eukaryota > Metazoa > Chordata > Cladistia > Polypteriformes > Polypteridae > Polypterus > Polypterus bichir. The sequence goes on from JANRMT010062792.1 coordinate 36,173,259, forward strand.
AGAATATTTGGAAAATTAGTTGGTTGCATTTGCACTTGTGCCAGTAGCTGGATTAAATAAAAATATATTCATTCATCTACATAATTATTTAGCTAATAATAAATAATACATTAGTTAATAATATAGACAAATGACTTTCTCTACTTACTTACTTGTATTAGAAAAAGAACCACTTGTTGAGAACATGTGCATCACATATAACAGAATGGTGACTTCACACTGCTGTTTCACAGCTCCAGTTTCCTAGCCTGGGTACTGGATCTCTGGAAAGCATGCTTTTCCGTGTCTTTGTGGGTTTCTCCTTGAGTACTCTGGCTTTCTCCCACATTACAAAGATATGTGTTAGGTTAACTGGCAACTCTAAAATTGCCTAGTATCGGTGTACATTAGTGCTCTGTTGATGGAGTAGTGTCTTGCCCAACGATCAGTTCCTGCCTTGCACTCAGTGCCTAAACTAAAAAAAAATGGGTGGCTTTTTCCAAGATAGAAATCCTATTCAGTCTTTGTAGTTTATACATTAATAAGCTAATGAATGATGCACCCTTATTTAATGATTTTCTTTTTCTTCTAAGTCTTCTAATATCTTACAAGTCTGAAGAAGGTTGAAGATAAGTTGATCCCTTGGTCTGCTTAGCTACTAAGCCGTTAGCCCCTCTCTGAGAAGGTCTTGAAAGTGGGCAGAGTATCCATTTGCACTGATATAACTTGGCAGATGATTCCAAAATCCACCATCTTCATTTTAATAAGGAAACACGTCTTTACAGAGATCTTCCTTCTACTTTTGTTGAGTGATGGTACCACTTGTGGCCACCACTCATCCAACTCTGACACAGACAGGTCTTTGCAACACATACATTTTATTTTCAAGCTTGCTTTTCGTTCCGTCTACAACACAGTACCATAAACAACCCACAACTTTCTTTTCTTTTCTCTTTCTTCTTCCTCTGGCAAGCTTCTTCCCGACTCTGGCTCTCCTAGTGAAGTGAGGCGACTCCCTTTACTCTGCACCTGGGAGCACTTCAGGTGGCTCATCAGCGGTATCTGGAAGTACTCCCAGGTGTGATGGAAACCCAAAGTAGGGCTCTGCAGCTCTCCCTGGTGGCCCCCACTTAACCCAACAGGGCTGCAGTGATCTCCAACTCCCAATGTGCCCTGTGGGAATCCGTGGAGCTACACCAACCCAGGGGGGCAATCTAACGCTTCGGGGGAGACAGTGTCCTGTTCCTGTATATTGGCCTCCTGGCTGGGAAAGGGCCATGGCCATCTTTCATACACTATTGCACAACAAGGGAGATTTTGGTGAATTTGTAAATTTCATGGCTTTCAGAAATTGTGGTCCTGATTAAGTCCAGGCCCATTAACAGTGTACAATGTCCATAACACTCCCGGGAAGTTTTCACATGTTATTGCTCTATAACATTGAATCGCAGTATATTTAAATTGGCTTTTTTGAAACTGATCTGTGGGGGAAAAACTGTTTAATGTCTAAGTGAAAACACATTTCTTTAAAGTGGTCTAAATTAATTACGACTATAAAGCACAAAAGAAATGATAACATAAGTATTCACCCCCTTTAATATGACACACCTAAATCATCACTGATGCAGCCAACTGGTTTTTAGAAGTCTAATTAGTGACTTCAGTGAAGATCAGCTGTCTTTACTCAGAAGGTTTCAATTACTTGTACTATAAATGCACCTCATCTGGATGGTCTAACCTGTGGTCAGTCAGTATCATGGCATAACCTACATAATGAAAGCGAAAATAACACTCCAAGAAACTGTGAAAAGGTGACCGAAAAGGACCGAAGGATGGAGACATGAAAATATCAAAGTCACTGAATATCTCCTTGTAGTACAGTTGAATTGGTCATTAAGAAATGGAAAGAATATGACACAGCCCTAAATCTGCCTAGAGCTGACCATCCACACAAACCGAGTGATTGTCCAAGAAGAAGGCCAGTGAGAGAGGCTACCAGGAGACATAATATTTCTGAAGGAATTGGAAGCTACAGTGGATTTGCAGGCCATATTGCCTGGATACTTCCCCAGTAGCAGCTTTATAGAAGAATGGCAAGGACAAGGCTACTGATAAAGCACACATAACATCTTGGCTAGAGTTTGCCAGAAGGCACATGGACTACTCTGAAATCAGCTGGAAGAAGGTTGTATGATCTGATGAGGCCAAGAGCTTTTTGGCCATCAGAAAAAAATGCCATGTTTGAACACTACACATTATCAAACACTCACATTTCCTCATCATCGGGCATTCTGATGACAGCATCCTGCTGTAGGGACTTTACTCTGGAGCAGGCAATGGAAGGCTTGTGAGGGTAGAGGGTAAAATGAATGCAGGGAAATCCTGAAAGAAAACCTGATGCAGTCTGATTCATGCTGAAAATCAAATCGATAACCCCAAGTACAAAGCCAAAGTTCCATAGGAACTTCTTAAAAATACCAACATTAATGTCCTGTAGTGGCCAAGTTAGGGTCTTGATATCCCAATCCAATTGAGACGATGTGGCTGGACTTGGAAAAAGGCTGCTCAATCAAAATTCTCATGCATTTGGACAGAGCTTGATTAGTTTTCACAAAGAAGAATGGGGAAAAAATGCAGTGTCCAGATATACTGATCGAGACATGTCTATGCAGACTCAAGGTTGTCATGGTTGCCAAAGAGACATCTACAAAATGTTGACTTGAAGGGGATGAAAACGTATGTGATCATTTTTTGTGTGTGTAATATTTATAATTAACTTAGACCATTTTGCCAAGATCTGTTTCCACTTTGATATTAAAAATTCTTTTTCTGTTGATCAAAATTCAAAAAAGCGAAATTAAATCTGCTGTGCATATTCATTTTATGAGCTTTATGATTTCAAGTTGGCAGATCATGCTTGATCTCCATACAAGAGCAAATAAGTTGGATAATTCTGTGGGAAAGACCGGCATTGCCCACTTTTCTTTGTTTTGGCTCACAAATATTTTCCTTAAGCTGTAGCTGCAAGGCCCTTCTTCACTGACACTTCAGCTAAAGTGTACATTTTCCTTATAGGGCCTCTCGCTAGAATGGGTTTTTTCTTATAAGACTGATGAATTACAGGCAAATGACATCCAGAGATGCCTTAGCTAGGCACCATTTGCTACACTTGTTTAGTGAACCGTAACTCCACCACTGGCCACTTTAATGGACAAAACTTTTCACTAATTATCAACCAAAAGGTTGGGTTTATATGCACCCAAGAAACCAACTGCAGAATGTCCGCTACATCCTTTATAACCCATTGTAAGCATAAGCTCTGTTTCTTGCCCAGTCATAACTTCTGCTCTGCAGCAAGATCACTGTTGCCTAGAGTGTTGCCATAACAAAGGCCACAGTGATCCCTTTTATAACAAAGAGAGGAAGACCATCCATAATGCAGTTGGCTGTTGATGCTGCATTCAGTCAAACCTTGCTAAGTTACAGCAAGGTGCACAAGCAACAAAAACATAAGGCAACGTGTTCATCTTGCTGACAAAGGGAGTTGACTGATCACATACTGCTCCACAGGTGTTGTTTTTATGCAAGCAAACTATAAGTGAAATGTGTGCCATACTCACCACATAGAGGAGCTGGGCTGGGCTGGGCTTACAAACGAGCTGGGAAGAAATCAAAATACAGTCAATAAGAAACTTTATAACTAAGTTAAGAATATTTTAACTAACTTTCTGAAAGACCAATACTGTGAAAAGAACATTTAAAAGCCATTCATGAATGAATGATGTTTCCCATTTTAGATAAGAACAATGGAAATAGAATTAATAGTTTTTTCCCATTATTGTCATGTATGTAAAAATTTGCATATCTTCATTTTCTATTATCTTTATGTTATGAATAAGTTGTATAGTTTTGTTTACTGGAGCAAGCATGTTCAAGTTGTTTCTTGAGTAACAGCTTATTGCCATGTCATACCAGCAAAGTAAAAGTCCATAGGTATAGATTTACAACACCGTATGAACTTCAGTTATAATCGGAACAGATCTCTTTCTAGTTCTGGCATCCTGGGTGAAATATGAAACTATTTTAAGAACTTCGTAGCAACTTCGTGATTATCTGGCTGCTAGTTACCTATGAATGAGCAAGTATGCCATAGAGAGCGTAGTCTGAAACACTGTGATCACAGAGTAACTGATTAGTCACAGTTGATATTTAAATGTCATTCATATTACAATAACAAAAATGATTCACAATAATGATGCTGTTTTTGTTTTGTTTTTTTTTTGCAGACAGCCTAAGGAGGAATGCTCTGCTTGATTATGAAAAGAGTGAAGGAGTCACCTTGAAGAGAGATGATAAATCACTTCCAATGAAAAGTAAGCAACTCAGTCTAGTGAAATGTGCCAGGAGATGCAATCGGAATAAGAGCTTGCCATTTGGTTGTAGGTGAGTAGTTGGTCAAGTACTACATATTCAGTAACTATGATATTTCACAGGATTCTTCCTTTGAACTGAAATAGTATTGCTCCAGAATAGGTTTGCATTTTGAGTGGTGCTCTATTACTACAGAACTGTATAAAATGTATCAGTTCTCTTTTTCTGAAGTGGCAATTGCTTTACTTAAGTTGCTGATTTGCAAATATTTCAACTTCAGCATTCTAGCATTAGTTTTAATAAGGTCTATTGCTCTATTTTAAAGAATCACAATATAATGTAACCAAATACTGTTTACTAATAAGATACTCAAATACTCATAAATCCTAACAAATGGGCATAAAGAGGAACAAATTTGTTTAAATGAATAACATTTAAATAGTTGGGACTGTGGTGCAGTAGGCAGTGCTGCTGTTTTGCTTCTGTCTCAGTGCTGCAAAATATTCAGTTTGAATATAGGCCTGGTTCGTGTCTACCTGGAGTTTGCATGTTCTTCCCATGTTCTCTTTTGAGTTTTTCCCCCATATCTCAAAGAAATAAGTTTTAACAGCAACTCTGGCGCCATATGGCTGTATTGCTACTATTGGAGATGCCGGTAATGGGTATAGTAGTAGTAATTGTATTATCACATGTACAGAGTACTGTACAGAGCAAGAGAGAGAGAGCGCGACACACACACAGGCATGCGCGAGAGACACACACACACACCCACACACACACAGAGGCGCGCAACAGAGAGAGACACACACACACAGGCTCGTGAAAGAGAGGCACACACACAGGCGCGCGAGACAGAGGCACACACACAGGTGCTCCAGGCTCGTGAAAGAGACACATGTACACAGAAAGAGAGAGAGAGCGAGCGAGAGAGGAAGGGCTGGACGCATAAGGTAGAAAAGGCTTGTTTTTGTTTTCAGTTCTGTTTACAGCGATCGGTTCATAGCGTGCATTGTGGCAATGTTACTTTTCATGGTGGTTTATTAAATTACGGATTTTTCAAATGTTAATTTTTTCCCTGTGCTTAAAACTCATTAAAAAAATAAGTGTTTTTAGCGAGCGGTTTCTAGCACTATAGCACGAACTATTGCAGTGTTAGTTTTCTCTGTTGTTCAAGGTTTTCTCAGTGTTATTCAATGTTTTTACATTTAGTTTACTATTACGCTGTGGTATAATGGTATAATTAACTATATTTGTGCTTAAAAACTAAAAAAATATATATTTACATACAGTTCGTACGGTCTGGAACGGATTAATTTTATTTACATATAATCCTATGGGGGAAATTGCTTCGGTTCACAACCAAATCGGTTTACAACCAGAGTTTTGGAACGAGTTACGGTTGTGAACCGACGTTCCACTGTATATTGAAAATCTCACTGACAATATCCGACCAACATGCAACACATTGCTACTGTCCAGCACCATGATAAGCAAGAATTATTAAAATACATAACTCAATTTTATTGAATAAAAAAATCAGTTTAAAGTGCATTCAATGACGTTAAAGCATTGACTGATTACCTTTATATTTGTTTTACTGAGAGGTAGGTGCTTCTAGGTCCACTGATTCACAAGTCCGCAAATATACTTGGACTCAAACAAAAGCTAGCTCATCACTAGAAATGTGGTGGTCAAGCCCAAAAAGACCCAGGGAGGACATGTTGACTCCACACAGAAAATACCCAGATTCAAAACCCCTAAACTGTCTCTCATCCTCATCATTCATATATACAGTATATACAGTATGTATGTACATATATATATATATATATATATATGTGAAAGGTATTTATTACTTAATCATATTTTAATACTCAACCCTATGATATACTCTGTTTATTTGACTGCTGATACTTTTATACATTTTTGTAAGATACTGTTCATGCTTCTTCATTTCCCTTTACTCCTGATCAATATGCTGTGCTAGACACAGTGGTAGATTTTTCATTGTAGGGCTTGTGGCGCAATATTTTCATTGGCCTCTCTCCCCTGCGATCATAATATTTAGCTATGTACCATTTGTCAAACACTAATGATTAGCCATGAATGCCAAGCCAAAATTAGGCTGTAAAATGGAAACGGGTAACATTTGCAACACCCTGTTCTCTTGTGGCGTCTACGGTCCTCCATTTTTTAAGCAGTTCTTTCTAGCTGGTATGTTTAGGGTAACTTATTTATGTTTATGTTCAAAATTACTCTCCTGGGGGACTCTACAATTCTTGTGTATCTAGAAACCACCATGCTGTTGGTGGCAGGTAAGCTTGTTAGAACTATCAATGTTTCCTTACAAATGATAGTATAGTGCAGAAGAAAAGTGTTAGGTATGTGAGGTGTAAACAAAATGTTTTGAGCCTGAACTTGAAAGTGGAATTTTGTGGTGTAGATTTTGTAAGTGGCCCTAAGGTTAGTTTGCATCACCTGGAGCCTTAGCCACCGGCTCATACTCCTGGATGGGCATCTTGTAGTACATTGCTGAGGGCAGACTACAGTGAGAGAGGAGGCAGACAACAGGATTTATGTGTGCAAAAAGGTGCTAAATTTATTAACATTTTTTTTCCTTGTAGAAAAGCCACAATTAGAAAAATCATAATAAATAAACACATTCATAAAAACAAAAGGTCAGCAAGTAGTCTAGCAATAAAAGCAAAAAAAACAAATCGTATTAAAATCCTCTGGAGAAATGTCCCAACAGAGTAGCAACCCATCTGGCATCTCCCCACGGCATTCAGTCTGTGAATGAGGCCTTGTCGCATCATTGCCACTCACCTGATGAATCTACTAATGACAAAATGTTAGTCTCATCCACTCCTTCATCACGCCATCTTTGCCAATATCTTTAAGTCCAAGATCCCCCAAAAGGCATTTTCATACCTTTCCATTACCCTACTGGCAGCCTAGGCATTGCCATCGTGCCTGAACTCCTGAGCTGTCACACATCACACACCAGCTAGTTGTCCTTCCTGCTCAGAGAGTAGGGTCATCTCTGGTGTCCTGCAGCTTTCTGAATGTAATTCCATCACTTTTACAATGCACATTTCTCCATCACCTCACTTTCGCTTTCTCTCATCTTCCTTCTTTCTTTTGGTTTCTCAATTGATTGACATAATCCTTTTTATCTGTCCTATTTCCTGTAATTTGTACACAGGTGTGCCTTTTTAAAACCCAGCTGAGCTGTACTTAATTCTTTAATCAATCTGTAACATGTATGGTGGCGCTAATTGCCTTGCCTGCATATTACACTTGTAGTGGCACTACTTGGCATTCCAGTACTCAATCAGTGCAACCCCCAGCTCCCCTAAGTATCTTACCACCTTATTAAAAGAAATGTCAGCATTGGGACATGAAGTTTCACATAGTTCCAAAATACCAAAATATAATGGTATATATAAATTTCTAACATTTCTCATTTATAGTGCATACTTCTTGTTTGACAGCCAAGTTATAATGGCTGCTGAAAACTGTAAAATCACTGTCATTGAATTTCTACTGCTAGGAAAGAATACACCTTTTGGAACTTGTTCTCAACTAGTCAATATGTATTGGACCAGTGCTTGTCATATGCCAAAGAAAAGTGGTAGGCTACAGACCTTTGTCATTGCAGATGTCTCTCAAAGATTAAATAAAGTTTCATGACAGGCCTTTGACTTCGATAGCACAAGAAAATGTTGCCACCAAGGAGTAAATCGTAATGGAAAACTGAAGAGAGATGGTGAATGAGCTAATTCTTCATGAACAATTAAATACAAGCAGAGTCTAGAGCTGACTCCATAAATGATACATCACTGCATTCAGTATTCCAAGGAAGATCTGCTGCAAATGTGTTGAAGCTAGTAGAAAAAGAAGAGTTTCATAAATGGGAATGAAACTTGAATGCAACACTATGTGTTAGTGCAAACAACAATGAGAATACAAGAACAGGGATGCTGTCATGCTAAAAATGTCAAGGTCCAAGCCAGCACCAGCAGTACTATATGCACAATTTCCTTTGATGTTGATTGTCCATATTGATTACATTCCCCAAAAAGCCCACATAAATGGTTAATATTGCACTGATTTACTTTGAAAACATAATAACAGAGGGGGCTGCATGGTGGCGCAGTGGTAGCGCTGCTGCCTCGCAGTTAGGAGACCTGGGTTCACTTCCTGGGTCCTCCCTGCGTGGAGTTTGCATGTTCTCCCCGTGTCTGCGTGGGTTTCCTCCCACAGTCCAAAGACATGCAGGTTAGGTGGATTGACAATTCTAAATTGTCCCTAGTGTGTGGTTGGTGTGTTTGTGTGTGTGCGTGTGCCCTGCGGTGGGCTGGCTCCCTGCCTGGGATTGGTTCCTGCCTTGCACCCTGTGTTGGCTGGGATTGGCTCCAGCAGACCCCCGTGACCCTGTGTTTGGATTCAACGGGTTGGAAAATGAATGGATGGACATAATAACAGGTGTAATAGAGTTCATGCTTATTATTTTGAAAATTAAAAAAATGATTGGGCTTACTGGCATTTCCTTTAATACATCAGGCTCCAAACCTTTTAATACAAATATCTTTAAAATTTTTTATAATATAATCTTTTTTTTTTCTCTTCAACCAAGGGCTTTCTTCTATGACAGAAAATTGAATCGATGCTCATGGCTTTCTTTTAACACCAAGACAGCAAGTGTTAGGAAAGTGGAAGACTTTTTATTTGATCTGTATGAAAAAAAAGGTAAATATATGCTGGTGACTACCTACTTTCAAAAAACATTGTTTTTTCTGCATGTTCAATTGTAAGAACAGTTAATTAAGACTCAGCTTCTCATAAAATGCATTGTAGGTTTACTCTGACAAAGATTTTCATGGATGATTTACAGTAATTTTGATGGAGTTTTTCCAAATATGAAAAGAGATACAGATATGATCTCACCAAAACAGTATCACTAAAATGATTTTCTCTTTCTACATGTTCATGTTTCATATGTCAGCACTGAGACTAATACAGAGTTACCTTATTATTTTACATTTGGATTTTGTGTTAAAGCTTCTTCAGAAGCTGACTTCAGTATTTCATGTAATGTAAAGCAGTACCACACCATGCATTGCTGTAATCACGCAGCATTACCTCATATCTTGGTAGAGGCTAGAGTTTCATATTCTGAGAACTTATACCCAAAGCAAATTCTATTTTACGAGTGTGTCTGAATTATTTTTTTTTTTGCTTTTGTGGATCACATTTATTTATTTTTTTTTTATCTGTCCAAGGTTAAGTTTTTTTGACATTCAGAAGATTATTTGGTATCACTTTCGATCAGGCGTCCCTAATTATGCTGTAGTTGCCATTTGATTACCTGTATAAGAGTAACTAGGCGTTGTTACCTTTTACTTACAATGTTAAATTACACAGTAAGTAAAAGGTAACAACACCTAAATTAAGCACTCAATTGTAATTTATTATTCCATAATTTATATACATACGTCCTTATAAAAACAGTTGATTAACAATTACAATTGAGTACTTAATTATAATGTTGCACTGTAATACACAGTAAGTACAAGGTAATAACACCTAGTTACTATGTAAGTATACAGGTAATCACATGGTAAGTACAGTGTAATTAGGGATGCCAAAGTGATACCGATTACTTTTACGACTTTGTAGATGTTCTACTTATTCTGCTCATGTTTTTTCCTTTTCAAGCTAGTTAAAGAACTTGCTCCTTTTCAGTTCTAACTCCCTTTCTTTTCTCCCAGTGAATCCTTTATGTCTTCCCAACCAGTTCTTCCTAGCCAGAGTCAAGCTTTTTCATGCCACAATTGGAGCTGATGCACCCCAGAAATGATGATTCTGTTACATGCTACCATGTCTTGCTTGGGCTTTCTTTACTCTTGTTAAAAAAAAAGGGTAGACACCTTGCCTGAAGAAGGGGCCTGAGTTGCCTCGAAAGCTTGCATATTGTAATCTTTTTAGTTAGCCAATAAAAGGTGTCATTTTGCTTGGCTTTTTTTTTTTTTTTGTAACCCTGTGTTGGTTACAAAGTTTCACAAGATAATGTGCCTTATACACTATACAGTATGTGGCGTTGTCATCCAAGGTTCCGGGTATCTATGATATGTGAGTGAACCCTTTCAAATGCTAGAAATACATGCTATTCAGCAATATGATGTTGCCAGCATGAACCATTTGTTGCATTTCTAGTTTTACAAAGTACATATTTGCAATTAGTGAGATGAAGTGAAATCAAGTGTGAATTCTTTGTTATCCCAAAAAACTGTTCAATGAAATGCTCCACTTTATAAAAAAAATTAATACAAAAAGCAAAAGTGCTACAAGGTTGTGGTGTCAAAAATTTCAATCTATTGTCAAATATCGATTCTGAAATTTTGAAACCATACAATGCATGTTTTCTCATAGTATCAGTTTTGTTCATATCAGAATTGCTTCCTGCTTGCTCACTTCTTGACAGCAAGTTCAGACCCAAGGACTACAGGATGCACACATACACATAGAGCAGCATCCCCACATCCTATTGCTCACTATGCTGTTGTTCAAAATCAGCAGTGAAAAGTGCAGCCTTCAAATGGAAATGCCCCGTGCGATTCGGTGCCCCATTTCGATTCAGCTCAGGCATATTTAGGCATGGTTGTTCATTATCTCCTTGTGCTTGTGTACCTTTGCTCTTCGTTTCTCCATTTAATTTATCATGTGCTCTGTTGGTGAAGTGCAGACAGGGCCACTTCCTCTGCTGTTTATTCCTATAGCTTGTATTCCTAGTTTTCTTTAAAAACTGACAGTATACTTAATTGAAGAGGGTATTAAAAATGCCACTTTTTCAGAAAGTGTTCTGTTTTATCTTCAGCCTGAATGGTGTGAATGCTGTGTTTCTACTTGGTCCCCTGCTCCTAAACTTTGCTTGGGCAGTTATTATGTTGGGGTGTCGAGCAGAATTTTAAAACTCTTTAGGATGTTTGTCATCGAAGAATTTTGGAAAGCCCTGCTCTAGGGCATCGTGATGTTTATAGAAATGTGCACTACTTACATTTTACTAACTTGTGCATGCGTGAGTGTTAGGTGAACAAGTGCCCTATAATAAAAACATAAGCTTTTCATTACTGTAATGTCTGCATTATTGTTCTTTTTTTGGTATTTATTGACTTTTGAATATATGACAATCTCGAAGACTTTTTGAACAAGTGCACTCCCTCAAAGAATCTAGTTATCCTTTATATAGTTTATATAAGAAATTTTGAGTGCATCTTTCAAACCCCACACACCCCAACCCTACACCTGTGCTATCACATCAAATATTGGTACTTTTTGTAGTAAGTGTAGCAAAGTTGTGAGTTTCGTTATGGTGATAGCTTTAGTATTTTAGTATTTTTGTTTGTACTACACAATTTATGTGAAGTGAAATTATTCATAACTTACTATTGCAGATTATATAAGAGAATGCATTGTTGGCAACGGTGCAAACTATAAAGGTACACAGTCTGCCACAGAGACGGGTCTGAAATGCCAGGCATGGAGCTCTATGGTGCCACATGAACACAGGTAAGAGAAATGCTTTTTATTTTTTGTTTTTCCTCTCAGCATAACGTTTGTTTAATATTATGCATGATTAAGCATGTTCTTGTTCTTTCATGCTTCAGTTAATGGCATGAATGAAAGCCAGATGTAAATGTCTGGCATACACAATACATCTTTTTAAAGGCTGAAACTGGAATAAAGTCATAAGGGCATATGTCTTGTTACCTTTATTATTAAACTACAAGGCCGAAAAAAAGAGGATGTGTAGTTTACCCAAGATGTTTGATAAAATAAATTTTGTTTGATAACTTAATGTTAATTAACATATTTATCTGTATAAAGTGATGTCTATTAATATGCAGTATGCTTATTATTTTATGAGAATGTTGAAAGATACCAGTGCTGACTTGACAGTGTCTACTCTTTGTCCCGGCTATATTTGCTTCAGAGTTGATTGCACCTTGTTTTATATAAATGGAAATGAATATTTTTCATAAAATGGTAATAGAAAAATGCTATATATTTTTTCCTACAAAACTGGTCTTTATTTCGAATTTATTTTGTGTTGTGTGTGTGTGTGGTGTTTTTTTATCATTAAAATAACAGATGCACATTTGAATGTTTGGAGTACAGGCAGGTTAAGTGTTTTGCTCAGGGTCATATCAAAGCCAGCTGGGTGGTGTAAGAACATCAAATCTTGTAGTTTCAATTCCAAAGCCTAGTCAGAAGGGTCTATTATGAAAACAACTGCTGAAGCTTTGCAGTATTTGGACTTCTTAAAACTCCACAGAGCTGCATGACAGCAGAAATTAGCAAAAATCCCTGCTGTGAACAAAAGTTGTAACTAAAAAGGATTGGTTGCCTGTCACCTAAGTTTTCATTTAAATATGAGAGATCTTTTATTATTCATTACTGTAGCCGATTGTTTAAATGTATATACAGTTGTTTGCTTGTTACTATATATAAGATTCTAACAGTCAACATTTTCTTCCTCTGAATTTTGAGTCTACAGTTTAGAATTTCATACACAAGCAGTAACAAATGCTTTTAAATTGCTAATTCTCAATTTCTTTATTCATTTTTTTTTACAGATATGGTAATTCAATAATAGACATTTCAGAACTATTCTGCATCTTAAGCAGCTAGTCAGAACTTTTCCCTTTTGATAGTCTGTATTAATATCCGAAATCGTCTATAGATGGCACGATTTTCGTTTGAGTCTGACAACATTGACATAAAGTTTCCAGTTGTGTTTTTTTTTAATTTTTGCACTCCTGCTCTATTCTTCTGAATAGGATGTGAAGGCAATTAATGTAAGAATTAGTTGAGAAGGGGAATGGAGTTGGCAAGGATATACAACATTTTTGAGGAAATGAGAAATCTTTTTCCCTTGTCTAAATATGCTTATTGTTCTTGTTGGAGCATCACAGGTAATGGGTTGCTCTTTCCAACTTGGAGTCTGCTGTGGAAGAGTGTAGGAATGTAATAAAATGGTCACTTACAAAAATGAAACCATTCCCCTGCAAAATAAAATATTTTTAGTTTTATGATTTGTGGGATACTACCTATCTGCCACTTTTCAGTCCTATTCATTTCATAGTGTCTATAAACTCTCTGTCCTCTACCTCAGTCTGTGGCATATCTATATGCTCTTCTGTGCAAGGCCTCATATCAACATTTGTCATTTCTCCCTGCTTGGCAGTGGGGCTATGCCTCAACACTGCCACTTTCTTGGAAATATATTTTTAGCATCAAACTCAAAACTGATTGCTTCTATCTCCTTTGCATCTTAGCAGGCATCATGTTTCAATCTCTCTCTCTCCTAGATCTCTCAGCAATGGTGAAAAATAGGTAACCTGCTTCATATATTACAAAATGTCATGCCCTGATGGAAATTCTGAGGAGCTGGGTGGCCTGTGGTTGTCGTCATTTTCCTCTTCCTGCTTCTTAAATTCTGTCTCAATGGGGTCGGGCATTTGGGCTATGTTTCCTTCCTAGGTTTTGCTCAGAGTATCTTCATTTCATATTTTTAACAGGGCAAATTTGGTTACAATTACAGTTGTTTGTTTATTTGACTAATTGTTTTATGAGAAACCTTGTTGTCATTTCTATTGCTCATTAATGTTATTTACACAAACAAAAAAATTGTGCCATGTGATTGAGGTACCCACTGCTTTTGAAGAGTTTATGAATATTTTTTCCCCAGAGCTAGAGGTGTCCAAACCACAATAGGTCCAGCTTAACTGTTGCCTGGAACAGATAATACTGACATATGAACAGGTGCTACATTTAGACATTTTGCTTGGGAGCATGCACAATGTGGCACTATACATATACATTTATTTTCTTTTTTTAAACGTGATTTTATAGTTGGGCGGCACGGTGGCGCAGAGGTAGCGCTGCTGCCTCGCAGTTAGGAGACCCGGGTTCGCTTCCTGGGTCCTCCCTGCGTGGAGTTTGCATGTTCTCCCCGTGTCTGTGTGGGTTTCCTCCGGGCACTCCGGTTTCCTCCCACAGTCCAAAGACATGCAGGTTAGGTGGATTGGTGATTCTAAATTGGCCCTAGTGTGTGTGCTTGGTGTGTGGATGTGTTTGTGTGTGTCCTGCGGTGGGTTGGCCCCCTGCCCAGGATTGGTTCCTGCCTTGTGCCCTGTGTTGGCTGGGATTGGCTCCAGCAGACCCCCGTGACCCTGTGTTTGGATTCAGCAGGTTGGAAAATGGATGGATGGATGGATTTTATAGTTGGTTTTTTTTTGTTTGTGTAAAATTTTTCTCCTTACATTATATGCTTTTTTCATTTTTTTACTTTAATAAAAAGTAATATATTTCCAGTTAAAACAACTTTCAGTGGCAAAATCTCAGTTTACGAGTAGCTAAAATATCTTAACTGAAGTTATTTTTATATTATACTATTCATGTAACGGAGAAATTATTACCAAGGTCTGTTCACTGCCTGCATTTTTCCACGTATGCATTCGTCATCACATGCATTTGTCCACCACACTTTAGTTATGCCACGCTTTTATTTGCCAGTGTCTCATTTGCAATTGTATTGTTCTTGAGCATGCTGTACTGTGTGTTTTATTTATTTCAATATATAATGTAATGAGCACTATTAGTATGAACACTTGGGTGACAGCAGGGAAAATGTTTTATTTATTCTGCAGATACCACATTGTCTAGGTTGATTTTTATTCTGGTATATTTATTCATATATTCATTGGTGTCTTACTTCCTCAACTTTATAGTATATGCCACAGCTGATCCTGAATTTTGATTGTAACAAAGCAAGCAAAATACATTCAGTTCAGGCTACATTTGATGAAATATGGTCTTATTTATAGAGATGTTACAGCATCAAAATTGTCTGTTTCCAATTAATGAGATACTTTCATCCACCTAAAAATCCATACAGGCTCCACATGTACACAGGTGTAAATATATTGAGCAAAGGAATCTGATACAAAATAAGCCGATAAATATGCAAAGCTACAAAAAGTGGTATAGACATGATAGGCATAAAGCATTTTTAAGGTGCTCGGTGCTTTTTACACCTTTTTTTATTATCAATTTCATTGAAATTGCTTTTCTGGTTGCCCCACCTCTGTACCTAGGAGCTTTTGTTTACCTTTGCAACTCTAATTTCCTCAAATGTGAACTTGAGTTCTTTAATGTGTCACCAGGGTACCACATGCCACAAAACAGATGTTACTCTAAAAGTGCCAAGTCTAACTTATTTTTGTTTTGCCTTCATGCAGCTCAGTACCCTTTTCACTAGATATATACAGTATGATGTTTTTGTTCTTCTGGTCTTAATCATGTATTGTATGAGTTTTATTGCACTTCTTTTCGGCTCCTGTGTAGCTTCTAGTGAGAAGACAATTGGCTAATGCTAGTAATGGGGACTGTGTACCTTTTTGCAGATAACCTGTTAAGTGTATCTTTCCAAGCCTTGGAAGACTTCTGCCATAGGTGCATTGTCAATAGAAATTTGGAGGTACACCTGTAAGCAACTCTCTATGTATCTTTTCAGATCCTGAATGACAAAAAGCCTGAGATTTAAAAAATATGCTTCATTTGGTACTGCTCTATAGCACTGATAGTTTTGCATGAGGACTTACCTTCTTTGCCTGTTTTTTATGATTTGTTATTTAACGAGTAAAAGTGCCTTGAGCATGGGAAAGGTGCTATATACTGTAAATAAAATGTATTATTATTATTAATTAATGAATGAATAGTTGATGAATTTCTGTGGGTTGATTCTCACAAATTAGAAAAAAAAGCAACTGTAGAAGCAGCTTTTACAGCACTTAATAAAAACTTTCAATGTTGGGGTTCCAAACAGATTTTTTTTTAAGACACAGAATCCTAATATGCCTACGTAAGGTCCCTTAATTCTCTGTTTGGTCTATATCGGGTTCATAGTTTGGCTCGTAGAGGAGTTAGCTGAGTTAACCAATAAATAAAAGACTTTATACTTTTAAACTATCTTCTGGAAATTCTAATTAGACTACCAGAATGAAACTTATGATGTAGTCCTGTGTTATGTCTCTGCCATTTCTGTTTCTATTACCTCTTAGTCAGACTATTTCCTGTAATACTACAGTATGAGCGATGAAAATGCCTCATGTTCTTATTCCATAAGCTGAAGCCATATATTGCCATCTGTCTTTCTTTTACTCATTTTCTGTTACATTTGTAATTAATCTGTTTTTATATGACTCAAGTGTTTAAACAGTCACTCAAATCACCAGAAAACTGTGCTTTTGTGTTTTGTCAGATATGTTCCAATGTCATAATTTAACAAGTAAAGTAAAACTGTGGAGCGTAGCGGTTAAGTTAGTACACTCAGTGATGGCCTGGCATTCCATCTAGGGCTGTTTCCTTCCTTGAGCTCTGGCTCCTCATGAATGGGATAAGTAAGTTTTATGGCGTTAGAAAGATGAATAAATGGATGAAAGTTTGATTACTTGTATATTTTTCAGATATGTTTTGCAGCATTCAGATTACTCTTTAATGAGATTTACTCATAAATGTGAAACTTCAAATCTGTATAGGCAAATGTCTTGTGTTATTTTGAAATTAGTTGTCTATGATGGAATTTAGCTACCTCTGCATTATAGGCGCAGACCAGGATGGTTAAGATAAAGAATGATGTCCTGCAGGATATGTACCATTTTGTACAATTACAAAGCGTGTGGTCTGTGTGTGTATATTGTGATCTATAGGCAGTGTCTGACAAAGCAAAGCACTCAGTCGCAAAGGGAATAGAAATTCTCATGGGTGGGAGGCTTATTTGGAGTTGTAAAGTCTCTGTGGCAATGCTGATCAACATATTTCAAAGTTGTCTTTTATACATTTCTGGAAGGGCCTGAAAGATCACTTTTCTTTACTGTGAATCTTCTTTATTGGAGAAGTCTCTGGAACCTTTTTGTGAAGAAAAGTTGGAGACATTTCTTGAGCTGAAGTTTGAACTTAAATTTCCCATAAACATAACTTCTGGCCGACTTTTTGTCCTTCCTTTTAATAAATCTTTGGAGGCATACATCCAGGAGTTTGACACACCCAGGGTCGACATAAAGTGCTCGGTGTCGAACTTATCACATGCCTGTGCAATGAATGCTTTTGAGAATTTTAGGTACTTGTTAGTGAGAGGAAATAAAAAGATTGGCTCTAAAACATTGTAAGTGAGAGCACTGACCTGCTGCATGAACAAATTATGTGCATGTATTTGCATGTATATTAAAGACAATATAAATATACACAAAGTCGGTACTTTTTTTTTCTTATTATTATTTATAAGAAACACACACCGTATGAGTTTTCTATTTTTGGTCAGAAAGTGGTGGTCACAACAGAGGTCACACCAGTCCTTTGTAATTTGGCTGATGCCTTTATCCAATGTGACTTATAACATTTATGATTCAATTGGTTACATTTCTTTTGGTTTTCCAATTGGAGCACAGGCAGCTCAACTGACTTGCTCATGATCACATAGTATCAATAGCGGGATTTAAGCCCACAACCGCAGGGTTTGAAGTCCCAAACTTTAACCACTACACCACACTGCCTTGTTTAAAGGTGGAAAATGCCTAAAGGAAATGTCCATTATTATTTTGTCAATAGATGAACACTGACTTTGTAAACTGACAGGTTTATTCAAGAATTCAGCAGTTTTTAAATATGTTAATTTTGGAATGGATTCAAATTATTTCTTTAAAGTTGGCACATGCTCTTGATTCTCCTTCTGAGAACCTGTTTGTGAGATGAGCAGGTTATTCAGATGTATCCAATGAGTGTTTGCAGCAGATGGTGCAAGCTTGTAGTTTTATGCAGGTTTACTAGAGTGATTATTTTTCAGATCCTAGATAATAAGAACCTTACCTCAACTCACCTTAACTCCTTCACCTGTTACTTTCTGATAAAAGTTAAGCTTTTTATAATGTATAGATACCATTTTTGTTCCCTTATGAATAACAGTTGTTTAATCAGGGTTTATTTATTTGCATTTTAAGTGAATCAATGGATTTTATAGGGTGTCTTCTTTTTTATTATACAAAATGGACTGACTTTAAATACTAAAAGCCCATGGTAGTATACTCCCGTTTCCTGACAGATTTATCTTCAGCTCTACTCTTGTTTTTAACAGAAATCGTAATCTTCCTAGTAGGTAAAAATGTGGTGGTTTGCTCTTCAGCATGTCTTTAAATCATGTCTCCTCACTCCTTGCACTCAAACTTTCTTTGGGTATAACACTTCAGTAAGGTCAGGTCTCCTGGGGAAATTAATGGCTACATAAACATACTCTTGCATGTCGGCGCTTGGTAATGCTGTGGGCAGCGCAGCGTAAATGGGAAACCTGTGGGGGTGATGGGTGAAAAGAAAACATTACAACATTTGGGGTTTATTAGCACATAGGTTTCAGCTCTGAGGTTTTTTTTTTGGGCACAACATCAGAATGTAAGTGATAATGATCTCTAAAGAAATAGAAAGAGTCTAGACTGAGAAGTCCACACAAGCTTAAAAATGCATGGACAAAGTTTTATTAATGACAAATTCCTCCTCAGATATTAAAGCCAGCATGTGTCATCCTGAAAATTAATGTCATGTATACCTCAGTTATGTTATTATTTAATTAATATTTATTGTATAGTTTAAAAAACGGATAAACTAGGTGTGAATGGCCTTTTCATATTTTTCTGCTATTCTATTAAGATGCAAATGAGTTTAGTTCTGTTGAAAGAGGAAAAACATGAAGCACAGCTTCATGCACATATATCTTCTTCTGCTACACCAATACATACACAAGCTCTCTGTCCAAAAAAAATGTTTGAAGATTTATAATCTGGAGTTTAACTAATTTGGAGTGTAAAAAGCAATAAGGTTATGTTCCATTCTATGGACATTTTTCTCCTTTTTTTAATATCTGCTTGATTTCACGTTTGAATATTTTGACATTTTGACCTTTATATAAACTTACCTGCTCTATTGGTTGTGTCAGAATGATGATGACAAAATGTGTCATATAAATTATTTAAGAATTTCACTTTACACTGTATATGAGACAGTACTACTACTATTATTGTTTTTGATACAAGTCACATTTTCATTTAATTGAAACTTCACAATTTTTATGTGTTGTGTTATGTTTATAGCACAAGCTGTCATTTGAATACGACTCCCATTTATTTACAATATATCCAAAGTAGTTTCTCTTTATCCTTACATGAAGTGTGAAGAATTTAAGCATTGTTTTACAGTAGGATGTACATAATTGAAACGTCATGTTGTAGCAGAAAGCACTTTTCTCCCTTAAAAGGGTATCTAGAATAAATTAAGTTGTACTCGCTGATTAATACATTTGAAAGTGTAACAGAAGGACAAGAGAAAATATAAAGGTTTGGGGATCCTGCCTGTATATCGTAAGGCACAAAAAAATAACAACCGAGTGATCAAAAAAGACTGAGGTCCAACATAGACTGAGGGGGGAAAAAGGTGCGGGCTTTTATAGTTGCTGTGCAGGAAGAGGCGGAACCATGCTGGGGTTAGTGGAAGTGAGGTCAGTAGGAGGGTGTGGTCTGGACCTGAGGGCTGAAGATGGTGTTGGTTTAATTGGTAGAAAAGGGAGAAGGGAGGTTAGTGCACTTTATCAACCCTGGAGCTGACATATTACCCTCAGTTAAGCCCTTTGACTGCCTGCTATGTGCACATGTGTGACAAAAGGTATTTACAATTTATGCTTACTGAAGAGCAGCTTGAGTCTTAATATTGCAAATGATCACCTGAACATACAACCACCTCCAATGATTGGTTTGAAAATATTTAGATGCAGTTAGAAAATACAATATGTGATTATTTTTGCTTCATTGTTTAGGGAATGATTTACTTTGATTATGGGCATATTAGGTGTCAGATTAAGGTCTGTTAGTAGTACTAATATTTGTATTACTCTATCCATTAAACTGAGCATTTTAAAATTTTACAGCTTTCAGTCACAACGTGCAATCAATATCCTTGAATCTAAAGGTTGTAGTGGCTCAATATTTTTTTCCCCCAAAACCAGAGTCAATAAGGACTTGCATGTCAACATTTGTATATTGTAAACTATCCATTTTCTTCTTCTGTATTTAACATTAAGAATTTGAAACAAAAAAAAACACAGTTTGGCACAAGATTTACTTTATTTTCCCTCACAACCCCCTTCTGTATTCATAAAACAGATGAATTTGTTAACAACTTGCCTGTTATTTTTAATAGAGTGTTATCTGTAATTAACTACAGTCTCCACCTTGTCTGTTGGAAGGCTTGTAGTAAACATACAGTAGATCTTTAGTGAAATTACATCACTACCATATACAATGCATTATATGCAAGCCAAAACTGATATGCTCTGGGCATTCAAAAGACGATTAGAAGAAGTGAATTCTTTCAAGAGCAAAAAGTTTCCAAAGGAAGGGCTGGATCAGTCCCGCTAGGTTTCCACGCTTTTATAGATCTTTACCAGCAAAGCAATTGTCCACTCTGCAGTGTATTAATGACTGCAGATAAAACATGGTGCATTAATAATATTGTTGCTGTTGGAAACACTTCTGATGTAATTGTATTTATACTTTTCCTTTTTCAATGCCCCCCCCCCTCCAACTCCCCCAGTCTGCATACCTTAACATTTTAAAGTGAAATGCTCATGCCATGTATTTGTATCAAATTTGCTATGACAAAGGGGTGTTTTTTTTTTTATTTGTTGCTTGAAAGGATAATAAATGTGCAGTTCTTTGCGTGAAAAGCATTTGGTGTAGAAGGTGCAGTGTGGGTGTAGTTAGAAAATAATTTAGAAGGCCAATAGGAATCAGATGTGATTAGTATGTTTGCAATTGCAGATCTAAGAATGCAGCATGCACCTTTACTATGTAATACTGGGGTCTATATTCATTTATAATCTAGTACGTATTTTAAGAAAACCACCCCAGTTTTCACCAGTTCTTCATCCAGGGCCGAAAGCTTCCTTGTACCTTATGCTAGCAGTAGGCTTCACCAGTCCCCTCTGATTTGGATTAAATAGATGGACAGATAATCCAGAACACCACATTTGACCAATCCATCCATTCATATATTGAACCCACTTCATCACTGTTTAGTGTTCTTGGCAGCAAGCAGCGTACCTGACAGCACTGGACACGAAGCCCACATAGTGGGCCAGGTTAAGTAACCAGTTTACCTAATTTGTGCATTTTAAAGATATGATAATAAACTGGAATACCTTGAGAAATCCGATGCAAATTCCACACAGACAGTGGGTCTGCTGGGAGTTGAACCCATATCCCTGGAGCTCTGAGTCAGCAATGCTAGTGTATCAAGCACCTTTTTAAGTAAATTTAAAAAATGTCTGACTTGCACTTTCTAAGAAGACATTTGAGTCTAGCGGGTGGGTACATCCTATCTTCATTTGTAAAATATCTTGATTTTTATAAAAATATCTCACTTAGCTGCATTGTATTTTAAAATGAATTGCTATTGCAGATGAGTTATGGAATATTTTAAGTAAGAAGAAGCTGATCTGTTTGCACGGTCTCCATGGACTACAAGATTATATTTATTTAGCTGAGCGAGACTCTGCTTCTTCTGTAGAGAACACAAATCACTTACCTAGTCCTCTCTTCTTTATAAACCTTTCAGTTTTGTGCTTTTAAAGCTATTAGAAACGTATGTTCATAATGGTGTGTGCCTCCCCTGGTGGAACACAGATGTTGAGTTTTTGTGAAGATGGGGGCTGTAATGTTCTGTGCTTCCACTTTTAATATACGGAAACTTTAAAAGTATATTTCTTATGATCAGTTTTTAGCAGATTGGCATTAATTTTTTTTAAACCATGCTTTTTGCAGGTTCAACATTTTTAGGATAGTTTTGCTGGACACTTTATTCAACTAGTTTAGTGCTCTGTGCTGAAATATGTCCTTGTATGGAAAGTATTATTAGGCATATGATTTTTTTTTTTTTTTTTTACATAAAATCTGTCACTTTTAATTTGTAACACATCCTGACAAACACCATATTAATAGTGCTAAACTGTGCATTTGCAAATCTGATTACATTTCTATGATTTAGATGTCTGATTTAACTTAAATACCAAAAATGTTGTGTAAGCGTTAGCAGTTCTATTAGCAGTTATATTCCTAATGGGTTGGAACAGGTCCATAAATCACTGTGCAGATAGCACTAAGACTTTTTTACACAAATAGGGGAGGTAAAGAAATAACTCTTTATAATAATACTGTAAATAATGAAGAAGAACATATGCAAGGATATGTGTGCTTTTGCTAAAATTGTGTATCTTTACCACCACACAAGACCAAGCCCAATCTGTTATTTATCCATTTCTTAATTGAATTATACCTAATTTTGTAAAGAGAGAAGTTTGGGTGGTCTAGACTAAGCTAAGCATTATGTGTGCAAATGAAAAACTATTGCCACTTGTGTGGTTTTGCTTTGAGTTGGTATCTGATCATTCTTTTGTAAATGCATATGAGGAGAGACATTATGGCTGTTAATTTCCCTGGTAGCCGTTTACAGCTGAAGTCACATTTTATAAAGAACTGCATCACTAAATGTTCTAAAAAAACAGTTTGCAAATACACAGTCAGGTTAAATTGTCAGGTGAAAGAGATGTTTAGTCCAGTTAGAGAAAAGTTTTAAAATATTACCTCATGTGACTTATTTTTTCCATATAAAACTAAGCATCACTGTGGTGACTTTCTTTGACAATAGAGCTGATATGAGCATGTGCACAATATTCATTTACATTATATTTATTTGCTTAGCAGACACTTAGCAGACCCAAAGCAACTTGCAAAAGAAATCAACATAATCAAGTGAAAATCAGTCCGGGGAACTGTTTGGGAACAGTTGTTAGAGGACAAGGGTACAAAATTGATCACCACAAGGGAACTGCTTGAAACAAACAAGCAAATTGCAATTCCTATTTTACAAAGACCTACCAGCTAGTTAGATAGAACTTCCCCAAACAAGAGATTCTTCAAGTTCATCTTAAATGCAATGAAGGAGTCAGAATTTTGAATGGAAGTTAAGCCAGGAGCTACACATGAAAATAATCTGGATAGAGATTTGATGTCAAGCAGAGGTGGCACCACCAAATGCCGGGTATTACCAGACTTGATTGTTTGAGAAAGAGCAGCCACCTCCATTTATATAGGTGCTGACCCGCTGATTACTCTGTAAGCAAGCATCAAGGATTTGGGCTTAACACGTGTCACTACAGGAAACCAATGTAGTGATCAGAAAAAAAGGGTGACAAGGGCCCGCCTCGGCTGGTAGGACACCAGACATGCAGATGCATTTTGAATCATCTGCAGTGGCTTGGTGACACCTGCCAGTACTCCAGCTAGTAAAGAGGTGCAGTAGTACAAATGTGACAAGACCAAAGCGTGGACCAGGAGTTGCGCTGCATGCTCGGTTTACTTGAACACAACACTGTAGTAGGATACTTGCATTACATAGTTCATGTACAACATTTATTTAGCTTAAGCATACATCCATCCACCCTGCTATATCCTAACACAGGGTCACAGGGGGTCTGCTGGAGCCAATCCCAGCCAGTACAGGGCACAAGGCAGGAATAAATCCTGGGAAGGCACAGCAGGGCACACACACACACCCCTAGCACACAATAGGGACAATTTAGGATTGCCAATGCACTTAACCTGCATATCTTTGGACTGTGGAAGGAAACCCACACAGACACTGGGAGAACATGCAAACTCCATGCAGGGAGGATTCGGGAACGAACCAAGGTCTCCTTATTGCGAGGAAGCAGCGCTACCACTGTGCTGCTCTAAGCATGCATTCAAATAGTTAGTTTCTAAAAGCACTGCACATTGAATTACATAGCAAAATCTATAAAAAAAATAAAAAAACAAGGCTATCTTTTCAAATGTTTATAGTATAGTGCACTTTAAAATGCATCACAATATGGCTGTTTTTTTCTTTTCTATATGGCAGAATTAACTTACTGTATTTTCATAATTTCATTTTAAAAATAAATTCTAGAGTAGCTCTGTAGCTTTTGAATGTATAATAGCTTTATGATAAAATTAATGTATATTGACCATCTCATCGTTTGGTCTCACATTTCTGCTCTGGGAAGTTAGGAGACTTCAATGAGAGGATGCTCATATGTCCATTCTGACTTGGGGCTGATGAATACGTAATTTGGCGCAGGGCTTTTCCCCTGCTTGTGCGGTACACAATTTTATTTGAGATAGATTTAGCCTGTGGTCATATGTTATGCACTCATAGAAAAATTAATATTTTATGCAAAAGTTTTTGAATCATTTTTTTACATTTTTATTTTTTTTTATTTTTTTATTTTTTTTTTTAATTAATTTTATTACAATCCATACAAAGCAATCAAGTTTTTACAAAGAGAAAAATTAAGAACAGATCGATCCCCACCCCTGAGAGAGAGAGAGCAAGCAAAACGGCGTTAAATTTAAGGCTTGTAAACATACCTAAATTAATAAATTCTCTGTGCCTTATGAACTTATTTTAAAATATTACTGATTAGATCCTGCCATGTTTTGAAAAAGTCTGTACGGATCCTCTAACTGAGTATTTGATTTTTTCCAACTTCAAATAATATAACACATCGGTTTCCCACTGACTTAAAAGAGGAGAGTTTGGGTTCTTCCAGTTTATGAGAATAAGTCTACGTGCCAAAAGTGTAGTGAATGCAATCACAATTTGTTCGTCTTCCTCCACTTTAAACCCATCTGGAAGAACACCAAACACAGCTGTTAATGGGTTTGGAGGGATTGTAAGTCCAAGGCTATCTGAAAGGTAATTAAAAATGTTTGTCCAGAATAATGTTAATTTGGTGCAGGACCAGAACATGTGACCTAGTGAGGCTGGGACTTGGTTGCAACGTTCGCAGGTTGGATCATGCCCTGGAAACATTTTGGAGAGTTTTAGTCGAGACAGATGTGCTCGATATATAATTTTGAGTTGTATGATTGTATGCTTTGCGCATATGGAGCTCGAGTGAATTCTCTGCATTGCTACTTTCCACTCCTTTTCTGATATATTAATTGAAAGATCTTTTTCCCAGTGTCTTCTTGGATCTTTGAAAGGGAGGGATTGTAAAATGATTTTATATATTGTAGAGATGGAGTCTAAGTCCTTGAGATTGAGCAATATTTTTTCCAGCATGGATGAGGGTGCAAGATGAGGAAAATCTGGAAGGTTTTGTTTAACAAAGTTTCTGATTTGAAGATAGTGAAAGAAATGTGTAGCTGGAATGTTAAATTTGGAATGTAATTGCTCATAGGATGCAAAGACGTTGTCTATATAAAGATCTCTAAGCAAGTTAATTCCAAATATTTTCCAAATATTAAAAACTGCATATGTTTGTGAAGGTTGAAAGAGGTGGTTCTCTTGCAGGGGTGCCACAGATAGAAGCTTCTCCGTTTTAAAATGCTTTCTACATTGGTTCCAGATTCTAAGTGAGTGGAGCACAATTGGGTTATTAGTGTATTGCCGATAACGTGTGTTTATTGGAGCACAGAGCAAGGAATACAAAGAAGTACTGCAGGATTTTACTTCTATTGCAGACCAAGCCTGTGTATGTTCTTCTATTTGTGTCCAGGTTCTTATCGCCTGTATATTTGCTGCCCAGTAATAAAACTGGAAGTTAGGTAGAGCCATGCCGCCTTATGCCTTTTGTCTTTGTAAGGTCGCTCTTTTGATGCGTGGATGTTTTGAATTCCAAATAAATGAGGTTATTGTCGAATCTAATTGCCTAAAAAATGATTTATTAATATATATTGGGATGTTTTGAAATAAAAAAAGGAGTTTAGGAAGAATATTCATATTAACAGTGTTAATTCTTCCAGCTAGTGTGAGATGAAGGGTTGACCATCTATGCAAGTCTTGTTTAATTTTTTCTGTGCAAACGGCGGAATTTTGTTGATATAGAGCTTTATGTTTACTTGTGATGTTTACCCATAGGTATTTAAACTGTTCTGCAATGATAAAAGGTAGGGTATCTAATCTAATATTATATGCTTGAGAGTTCACTGGAAAGAGTACACTTTTATTCAGATTAATTCTGAGACCAGAGATCTTTTGAAATTCTGTGAGTGCTGTTAAGACTGCAGGCACAGAATTTTCTGGGTCTGATATATACAGTACCATGTCATCTGCATATAATGAGATTTTCTGTTCCAGTCCTTCTCTGCTAATCCCCTTTATCTGATCAGTATTTTGACAATGTATTGCTAGTGGTTCAATGGCAATCGCAAACAGCAGCGGTGACAAGGGGCATCCTTGTCTAGTGCCACGTTCTAGTTTAAAGTAGTCTGAGCAAATGTTGTTGATACAAACTGAAGCTTCTGGGTTAGTATACAGTAATTTAATTCATGCACAGATGTTTGGGCCAAACCCAAACTTCTCCAATATAGTAAAAAGGTATTTCCATTCAATCATGTCGAATGCTTTTTCTGCATCCAATGATAATAATATTTCTGGGGTGTTTGATTTATTTGGTGAGTATATTACATTAAACAGGCGTCGAAGATTGGAAAATAAGTGCCGGCCCCTAATAAATCCAGTTTGGTCTTGTGATATTACCGAGGGGAGCACTTTCTCCATCCTTCTAGCTAAGATTTTAGAGAGTATTTTAACGTCATTATTCAGAAGTGAAATTGGTCTGTATGATGCACATTGTAATAAGTCCTTATTTTGTTTTGGAAAGACAGTGATTAGTGCTTGGCGAAAGGTTTGTGGAAGAGATTGGTTATCTCTGGCTTCTGTAAATGTTGCTAATAAGAGGGGAGCTAGCTGAGCGGAGAATTTCTTGTAAAATTCTGCAGGGTAACCATCAGGGCCTGCTGCTTTCCCGCCTTGGAGTGATTTTATAGCATCTAGTAATTCTGATAACGTCAGAGGTTTATCAAGTTCCTCCGCACTAAAAGCGTCTATTTGTGGTATCTGTAATGTATCCAGAAATGCATTAGATTGTGTATTGTCTTCCTTAAACTCAGTAGTATATAGGGATTTATAGTAGTCTCTGAAAGTGTGCATTATATTTTGGTGTTCGACGATTTTATCTCCGTTCGTGCTAGTGATTACCGAGATTGCATTGCGCACTTCTTGCTTGTGAATTTGTTGAGCTAAAAGCTTATTAGCTTTCTCCCCATGTTCATAGTACTGATGTCTGGATTTGTAAATTAGTAGTTCAGTTTCTTTAGTTGTCAAGAGGTTTAATTCCGAATGTAGGGCCTGCCTTCTCCTATGTAGAGTCTCGCTTGGTAGTCTGGCATGTTCTTCATCTATTTTAGTAATTTCGCTTTTTATCTCTGCTATTTTCTTGGCCTCGGATTTATTTCTGTGGGAAAGATATGAGATAATCTGTCCTCTTAAGAAGGCCTTAAGAGTTTCCCAGAGTATTCCTGCAGAGATCTCGGGGGATGTATTTGTCTCTAGAAAGAATTTGATTTGTTTGGATATAAATTCAGTACAATTCTCGTCAGCTAATAGAAGCGGGTTGAGGCACCATCTGCGGGGTGAGTGCATGGGGCTTAGTAATTTTAGCTCCAAGATCATAGGTGCATGGTCAGAATAGCATTTTTAGAGGGTCAAAAACAAGCAATTAGTGGGCACAACAGTTGTGCAGATGTTAATATTGCTTTTTCTTTGATCTGGTGTTGTTGGTTTGAATTCTGCATGTAGATATCGTACATGTGGATTTTGTGTTTATGTGACCTTTCTGGAGTTTTCTTTTGAGTTTTCATTCTCATTGGTGTTTAGATAATTGACTGTTTGAAACTGGCCCAATGTGGACCCTATGGCAAACTGCTGCCGTTTCAGAATGTTATGTAATAAAGTTTCTAGTTTTTTAATCATTTGAAATTATGTATTATTTACTCATGTGTCTATTCAAGACATTCATTTTACATATTATTTATTAAATAATTATATGCAGTTGAATTGTATTTGCAAAATGTTTTTAGAGAATTTACTAGTGCATTTCTTTTTTATAAAATGTGACTTCAGCTGCAAAAGCAAAGGAAATTAAAGTTTTATACAATCATAATGTCTCTCTTCATATGCATCATGCCAACTGACTGGAAAATGGGATTTATTGTTCATTACCTGGAAAGGGAAGGGTGATCACCTGGATTGAGGCAACTACAGGGGGAAAACACTGCTCTCGGTTCCAGGTAAGGTCCTTGCTAGGGTCATCCTCAAAAGGATCCATGATCACTTGCTCACCTACCAGCAACCGAAGCAGTCTGGTTTTAGGCCTAAGAAGTCTATCATCAACTGCATCCTGGCACTGAGGGTTCTCATGGAGCGCAAATGCAAATATTGGCAGAGTTTCTTATGGACATTTGCTGATTTTCATAAAATGTTCGAGCTGCTCTGTGTGACAATCTCAGACTTCGTGGGATCCACCCTGAAGTTGCTGGATATCCTGTACATTGGTACTGTGAGTGCTGTGCAGAGCTGAGGCAGAACCTCTGCATTGTTTCTGAGTTGATTTTGGGGTTCACCATGGTTGTGTTCTTGCTGCTACAGTGTTCAATTCTTGCATAAATTGAAACAAAGCTAAAAATAAGTAGATCTCTAATTGCACAGTAAAGTAAAATATGTGTTGGTGATTGTGCATTTAAAGTAAAAATAATTGTCCTTCCTGAATGTTGTGCATGCTTATAAACTTGTATTGATTGTCATTTTAAAATTAGCTTTTTGCCTTCGAGCTACCGGAATAAGGACCTGCAGGAGAACTACTGCAGAAACCCTGACAATGAGACTTCAGGACCTTGGTGTTTTACTACTGATCCTGATGTTCGGCATCAGTCTTGTGGGATTCCTCAGTGCTCTGAAGGTAATTTGATTAAGAGAATATGAAAGTTACTTTCCATAAGTGGAATGTTTGGCTGTTTTTTTTTTTTTTTACCTTCTTTCTAGAGATTTGCAGGTTAGTTTATTAGAGTGTGCCCTGCAAAAGACTGGTGCCCAGTGCAGTATAGGTTGTTTCATTGCCCCGATGCTATTTTTTCCCACTACAGCACTCTTTTTTTCAGGGGTTTTGATTTAGTAAATGGTTGGTGACGATAACTGATTATAAACAATAAAACATTCAGGCTGTGTTTTTGTTAATATATTTGTATGTGTGTGTACATATACCATTAAAAATGATTTATAAATGTTAAGAGTATAGATTCATGGAGTACCCAGTTGTCTTAAAATGGCAGAAACTGTCATTTATGAATTTCACTGTATTTTTTTAGCTTTACTTCAAAGATTAAAGTATTGACCCCGATTAATGTACAGTATACAAGTTTTAAAGAATTATGCACTTTACATCTTGTTTCGTAAAATACCCATAGATCTTTATAAATGAACTAGCACCACTCTGAATTAATTTTATTTTTTTCCCATAATTGATTATTTAGTATGATGGTTCCTTTATATTTGATACTGTAACTGAAATTGATCAATTATTAGAGTGTTTAATATCAAATCATCAACTGGACACATATTCTGTATAAATATTGTAATGTTTTTAATGAAAACTGATATTTAGGATGTTTTTCACCTAAATGAACATTAATACATCTGAGTTACATAAAAATTGTTGTCCAGACTTTAAAAGTAAAGTACAGTACTTGCAATATTTCCATCATAGTTTTCCCGCAGTACTTACAGCTGAGCGTATAATACAGCATATACTGTTTGTAATTTCCATATTCTTTGTCTGTGGCTAAAACACATCAGTTCTTCAATAATTTGTGGCCATGAGCAATATACACCATTAATGTTTCCATCTGAAATCAGTTTTATAATGCCAAATATAATTTGCTGATGTCATTAAGTGAATCATACGATTTTAGTTAAACCCTAAATAGCTACAAGCAAATTCTGTTAAATGTTTGGTAGAAATGTTTCCAGTCAACATTTTATCTTATTGTTAGGTTGCTGATGATTTATTTTTTCTTTTTCTTTAAGTTGAGTGCATGACATGCAATGGCGAAAACTATAGAGGACACGTGGACCACACAGAGTCAGGGAAGGAGTGCCAGCGCTGGGACTTGATTAAACCACATAATGACTTATTTTACCCAAAACGGTTAGTAGATTTGTGACGTTTGGAAGAATCTTAAGCAGCCATTACTTGTGACCAATACAAACAATGGCATTACACATTGCACATTTGGCAAAACAATCACTTATACTCTGAAATGAACTGGTGTCCTGTTCCTGCCTTTGTCCAAAGGCTGCCTAGACAGGTTCCAACTTGGAAAATGTTAACTTATAGAGCCACAGCCAAAGGAAACAACAAATGCAACCTTCATGTGCAGAATGGTGAATATCATATACATTTGTGCCACAAATTGTTCTTTAAGAGACATGATGGTTCATTTGTTAATACTGTCAGTTGTTATCTACTGCTTACAATAAGAAAACTCATTATTACTTATCGCCATTTGACAGTAGTGGGTCTTTGAAGGAATGAATGAGCACTTAATCTTTTTCTAAAGTATTAAGAAGTTTCTACTGTTATATTATAATAAGTGCACTGTTTAAATGGAGGCAACCACACATATTAAGATTTTTTTTTTAATGTAAAGCAGAGCATGTTAATAACAATGTACATATTGCCCATAGTATGTGCAGTCTGCATGATTTCCCTTTGTTTCTGTTGGATTTCTTAGAGAACTTTTAATTTATTTCCAAAATCCAAAGACATTTAGTAATGGTGACTGAGTTTCTAAATCTATGCAAGTTATTGACACATGCAGGAAAAAAGACTTCACTTATTCTACAAGTGGGACTCTCTTCAAGGTAAATGCAAGCATAAACTGAAGAGAAAAAGGGGAGAAAAAAAATAAAACCCTTGAATCATAACACCACCATCCTTTCCAAGTTCACGAGAGAACTTCAAGTAAGAATGCTATAACTGCATGTGCAGAAACAGGCAAATGGGCAAATCTAGGAAAAAGGTTTAATGTACAGGACATTGTTTTCCAAAATTAAGAATTATATGTGTTCCGTAAGAGTAGATTTTTATGAAAATATTATAAAACCCCTATATTTGCAGTCATAATTTCATCATTTACTACATTAACATTTCACACAAAGTATTGTAAATACATAATTTATACAATTACTCTGCATTTGGAATAAAAATAGAACCCGCCAAGTCTGCACATTATAAAAACTATAAGTAGTGAAAACAGCACCATATATATTTAAAGAATTAATTATTATTATAACATTTAAAAAATGTAAGTAAGGTACATGTCCAGACTGAAAACTTATTATAAATCGTCCCAAGGGTACATTTATTATTTCTAACACTTGTCAGGTCTAGAACCACCCGCTATCTCTCTCTGTCTCGTTTTCATGTCTTGTTCTTGCCTCCTTGTCCATTTTTTGCCTTTTTCATAAAGGTTCCCCAAATTACTGCATGCCTTTCATATACGTAAGTTTAAAGAACTGTTAGAGCCATCTCTTCAGTATACTGTAGACTACAGGGTTAAAGCATCGTGTGTTTACTTGGCATCAATGAGTCTGAATGCTGCAGAAAACAAAGTTTGACATATTCTTCCATGACAACATTAATTTGTCTTGACTGCTTGCTGTCTTTTCATCTTTTAACAGCCTCATTAAACACCCTATCATTTTCAGGAATCCATGTTCAGCATTTAAAAATTATTCTTAATTTTGTTAAAATGCAATCCACAGTTATCAGTGTCTGTCCTATATACAGTATGAAAAGTTTTGCACTGTTTAAAGTTAGCAATTTTTATTATTAAAAAGTGACATCCTGTATTTAAATTGTTCGGTGTCTTATGTTTAGATTGAGTTTATTTCATAAAGTTATAAGAGTTAATTTCATAAAGTTTATAAATTAAAATCCAAAATGAGACATGTTTGTCATTTAAGGCCAAATTATGACTTATCATGATCCATATGCTATTTACCAGCTTAAGTGAACTGTCAGCAACAACACTACTGAAACCCAAGAATTCAAGCAAAATACAGAACTTTCTTTTAATATTATATTTTAATGCACACCAAGAACATGATCATAATGCACTTGTATAAGGTATGCCTTCCTATTTTTTTTCAGTAGTGCATTCTTTTTGATGAAGCCCACTTGTACACATCTGTTTATGGACAAAATTATTAGACAGACTGGCCTGTAATAGCATATTCTTCAGTCAGTGGATTTTGACTATCAGCTTTAATTGGCTCTAAGTAATTGCGGATGATTTTTGTGGCAAATTGTGGGCAATAAAAGGTTCAGTCTAGAAAAGTAGCCAAGACTTCCCAAGTATGCTGTTTATATTGAGGCATGTAAGAACCTATCATAAAAGAAAACTTCCTTACAAAGTGTACTAGATTTTAGCGCATTTACAAGAGTTTAACGTTCTTTCTTTCCAGTTGGGATTTCTGACAAAATGAGCAGCTTGTTACACCCTTCAATAGACCAGCTCTTTCCCATCATTAGTTTATTGGTACTTAAGGACATTTGAAATCGGATGTTTGTTAAATCAGCTTATACTCTTGTGTGTGTATATATATATATATATATATTTATATTGATTATCTTCTTTTTGGCAACAAGAGTATAAGCTGATTTAAGTGACCTTCTCAAGGGCCCATAATGAATAACATGCAAAGATTAGGCCAGCAAAACCTTGTGGCTTAAATTCTAATGCCTTGCTAATATATTCATTATAAAGATAGGAAATATTTATAACATGAAACTGTGGTAATATTTCAGTATAGTAAATATAATGTACAATATTATTGGCCTTGACGTTCTTCATATAACTTGCTAGTTGTGTGGACATTCACTTAACACACTCCAAAATTCTTTTTATTTTTCTCATCTGCGTTTTTTTTTTTTTTCTCTAAGAAGTATAATGTATCTGATGAAATGTGTTGGTCAAAGAGTCCACACACAGTATATTATAAACCAGTATAATTTCAATTTGACTATCATAGTAGTTCTTTATTTTTTTTTTTTTTTAGTTTCTGCTTGCACTGATGTCATCTTATTCTTCACAGGTATCCTGATAAAGGCCTTGATGACAATTACTGTCGAAATCCTGACAACAGTCCCCGGCCGTGGTGCTTCACTCAGGATCCCATCCCCCAAAAAGAGTATTGTAACATTAAAGTTTGTGGTGAGTGTCCATTAAATTTACTGCTTCCTTTTCCTGTTTTTCTTTTTTTTTTTTTGTTTTCTTTCTATTCATTTCACACCTCTCTAGTTTAAAGTTTAAACTGTGGAATGCTTTCTCTGCATTCATATTGACCAACCTGTAACCCTCTGAAATAGCAAACAGCATAAGGTAGGGAATTAAAAAGAAAATCACAAATATTAAATGAAATGTCTCACTTTCTTGATTTCCTTTGCTGTAGAAGTTATCTCCCAGTGTCATTCTTTGCTTATTAAAGTGCTTGCATGATTTTGTCTTTTTCTTTTATTGTGTAACTATAAATGTGCACTGTCTGCTGGTTCTTATTGTTACCAGTATCAAAATTAAAGGCTAATTATTGTCTTTTAACAAACTTCCCCAGATTAATTATACCTCCTTTTGACTTCTTCCAACATCCAGTATGATATTTAAAACTGCTGTATAATTTGATGTTTTTAACAACTTTATTTATTACTACTTTCTAATTAATATCATTATTGGGGTTATATGTTAGGTAGTGTTGCTGATGCAGCTTGGGGGCTTCACCTCTGCCTTTTTCTGATAATTTTTGTCCCTGCATGGACTTTCTCTTCACAGTCCATTTCTTCCTACATACCTAAGACATGTAGAAGACATGTCAGATTTTATTGTATTTCTGTTGTTGCAGAACAGTCATTTGTATTCACCCAATGCAACTTTAAAGCTGATATGGTAAAGTAAGAACTTCATAGTGGATTCAGAAAGTATTCAGACTCTTTAAAATTCTGCATACTTTATTGAGTTTTAGATTTAATATTAAATGAATAACTTTGCCATTTTTGCCCATCAGTCTACACTCAATAACTCATAATGACAAAGGAAAAATATGTTTTCAGAAATATTTTCAAATTCATTAAAAAATCAAAAACTGAATTCTCTTTCATATCAGTATTCAAACCCTTAGTTTAGTACTTTGTAGAAGCCTCTTTAGCAAAAAGTCTAAAGAGTCTTCTTTTGTAAGTCTCTAGAAATGCGGTGCAAGTGGATTTTGGCAGCTTATCCCATAGCAGATCCTTTCAAGCTCTGTTAGATTGGACACAAAGCGTCTGTAATCTGCCATCTTACAGTCTCTCTATAGGTGTTCTATGTAGTTTTAGTCGTCTTTGGCTGGGCCACTCAAGGATAGTCGGCGACTTGTCCCAAAGCCATTCCAGTGGCTATATGCTTTGGGTTATTGTCAGTTCAGTCTGAGGTTGAGTACACTGTGGATTTTCCTCAAGGACCTCTCTTTATTTAGCTGTATTTATCCTTCCCTCAATTCTGACCAGCCTCCCTGTCACTACCACTGAGAAGCGCCCCCATAGCATGATGCTACTAACTCCCTGCTTCACCATAGGGATGGTATTAGTCTGGTGATGAGCAGTGTCTTGTCTTTGCCAGACATAATACATGGGGTACTGTCCACAGAGTTCCATTTTTGTCTCATCAGACCAGAGAATCTTTTTCCTTATGCTCTCAGAGGCATTTACTCAAGTGTGGCTTCTGCATAGCTACTCTACCATAAATGCCTTCTTGATGGAGAAAGTCATTCTTCTGACAGGTTCTCCCATGTCAGCAGAGGACTTCTGAAGGACTGATAGAGTGACTGTAGTCACCTCCCTGAACAAGGGAATTTTTTTTCCCCTTTTTGTCCTGGGGCTGAATATTTTTCCAAAAAACTGTTTTCTGAAACTTGCACAAAGCAATGGTTTCACACATAAATCAACATAAAATATGTATTTATGTCATATGTCACTCTGTTTTATGTTCCATGAGCTCCTACAGTGTGTAAATTCCCATACTTATTAATTACGTGGAGTCTGTAGTGTCCACTAGCATGGAGTGTCACTTGATGAAGTCCTGTTGTCAGTTTGCCTCCCACATATCTATGTCTGTGTACTCCTCCCAGGATGAACACTGCATTAGGCGTGTCAGCTACATGAGCATGTTTAGCACTATGATCAGCTGGGGACCAATCAGCTGATGCAGGTTCCTGACATTTGGTTTCGATCTCCAGATCACTTGCATCAAAATCATAGTTTGACAAGTCAGAGTCCGATTCAGCAATAATACACAAAAATAATAATATGTGCAGAGTAATTTACTTTGCGCATTCGCTTCGCTTTCTCACCAAATGTGGATGCCATTCTAGATATTGTTTTCACAAGTCACACACATGCAGGAATTCAACGTTAAATCAACGAGTCCAACCATCTTCCTAGCAAAGAGGGTCCACCTATAACATAATGATGAGTTTTGCCCCAAACGTCGGCATCCACCATAAAGGAGTTAAAGTAAACATGTCTGGGCTTTGGTTGAGCCACAACTTAGAGTGCCTCAGCAAAGGGTCTGAATACTAATATGAATGAGAGATTTCAGTTTTTTTTTTATTTTTAATACATTTACAAACCCTTCAGAAAATGTGTTTTCACTTCATTATTACAGTTTACTGATTGTAAATTGAAAAAAAAGGCAAATTTATCCACTTTAAATTAAAACTACTACACAATAAAATGTGGAGAAAGGAAAGGGGTCTGAATACTTTCTGAATAAACTGTATATATAAAGGAAAACTGTGCTGTTCTTAAATGAGTCTATTTACATGGAAATTTAGATGATGACAATTTTGTTTTCTCCAAGTTCGGAGGATTTTTCACATGTTTTTGTGAAAGATTAAGAAACATATTTTTGTCTCTTCTAATGTGGGATTTCTGAATGCTTTTTCAAGTAGTCCCAGTTTCATGATGTAAGAGGTTGACTGGCTGATGGTAGATGACTGTCCTGGAATGACATCTTTACAATTCTAGGAAAAAATGGAAACCAGATGAAATTGTCTCCCCACAGACTGATTTTTTTTTTTTTTTTTTTTAAATCGGCCAAATGTGACACTGGGTCCGACCATAGCCCTAGATGAGCTATTGCCCAATCCAGGGTTGTCACTGGACTTGTTCCCTATGCTAACAGTATGGATTCTGGTTTTCCAAAACTGTATAATGGATCAGGACAGAGGGATGATGGAATGAACAGGTATTAAGAAGGTTAATATTGTGTCCTGTGAATAGTGAATAAGCATTGCTCAGTATTCTTTACAAAGCATTAAAAGAATAGAGTGTTAATACATTTCTTTCCACCTCAAAAGAAACAAATTTCATTTTTTTTTAATAGTTTGCATTTTAACTGGTTTCAGACATAGAGTAAGATGAATGGCTGTAATTCAGCAAGCATTGCATTTTTAGACACAAATGAACCTTTTGAACGAAGAGAAGGAGTGCAGTAAAAACTTGCAGATGCAGTCTCTGTACAGGACCTGGGTTTGAATAAATGAGTTTCCACATGTATTTTTATTTCCCCTTCCATATGTACTGCACTTACTGTTCTTTTCCACTTTCTAAAGAAAACGTAATACTGCCATTACCTACCTCTTAAATGAATTATTTCTTTTTTTGTGGATGACAATACAATCTACAATTTATTCTAATGTATTCCCCAGACTGGCTTTTTTCCAGTTGAATGACATTTTAAACTGCACAGATTTACTCCCCCACCCGCACAATGCCAAAGGTTGAACATTGGTGTTTGGGAGTATTTATTATAGTAATAAAAGATAAACAATTGTTAGCTTTTAGATTACTGAACTAATATGTGGGTCTTGGAAGTATTATGAATCACTTTATGGGAGCTAAAAATGACTTAAAAGAATAACAAATATTTATGTTACAACTGTTGGCAGAAGTTTTAGCAACTGCGTCAAAAATGGGGCTGTTAAATGCGCTCAGACTCCAATACAGAAACCTGCATGTATAGTGTTACTAATATTACTGATGCAGAATGGTTTGGGTCCATTTGTATGAAGTTTTGTTAATAAAATATTGAATTGTTTTTTTGTATAGTATTACTTTATTTAAAAAATGAATACAAATTGAAGCTAACTGCACAATATGTCTGTGTACTGTGCTAGACAGGATATCTGATTTGTTGTAAATTGTTTCAAGTTCTTGATCACCTTGTACAGCTGCTTATGTTCCATTCCATTCATAGCTTGGACCTGAGAAAGCAGCATAAAAATCTGGCTTTGATTTTCTGGTTCAGACAGTCTTTTTCAATTACACTGTTTTAGGTCTCCAATAATTCAATAAGACATTTGTAGACCTTTTAGTGTGCGTGTGTTTGATTTGTACGTTTCTTAGAATCTCTTCCTCTCTCAGTGCAGTCTGCACTATATGGACACCAATAGGAAACTACAACAACTCTGCCTGACCAATTATGCCCCCCACCGTAAGGCTTTTAAAACACGGCTGGGCTTTGACTGCTTTGATGTAATCTTGCACATTTACTTGGAGTTATTAGTACAACAGTACATCTGTTGGTAAAATACCTGAAGAATTATGACTCATCCCTGCTTGTGCCTGCATTCCTGGTGCAAAAGTGGATTACTAACATATTGTCCTGGTCAAGATATGAACAACTGGATATCCATTTAAACATAGGTCCTTGAACACCTTTCAGTTACAGTAGCTGGTGTTGAAGGTGAATAGCTATTTCATTAGTACAGGTAGTGCCTGGTAAACTCTACTGAATTAGAATGATTAAGACTAACCTACCTGTTAGACGGTCTTTTGAAAGTCTTTGGAACAAGTATCACTGTAGTGGGTGTACTTGAAATAAAATTTTTACTGTCAGAGTTATTCACAAAGGATCTGTAGCTTATGCTTTACCTGATAATTTACTACTACAGATAGTAGTGGTCAATATGCTGCAGCCTGTTCATAAAAGGAAAAATTCAGTATGTAGCTTTTTTCTTTTTTTTTTGGCAAATAGCCTAAAATCTGTCAAAACCCCAAACTGTTAGTATGTTTAATTAAATTATGTCTTGGATGGCATGTGTTAGCTTGAAAAAAAAAAAAAATTGTTTATGCAGTTTTGTGTGCATACAGGCCTTGGCTACTGTCGAATTATGCCAAAATGGGCTAAAGTGTAATTATAAATCTTATAAATGGTGTACATTGGTAGTTAACTGGTGTCACAGGATGACACAAGCCTTTAGTTAATTTGCTCTATAAATAGTATAGCAGAAAACATTACAAGGGCACTTTAATTTCAGTTTACAGATATTTAGTAGATTTATGGAATTTAGGCTATGCAATTTGTCTATTTCTGCTGTAATGTTTCTGCATTCATCTGTATATTTGTGTCTGTAGCATACATAGCTGTAACTTTAGAACAGATGAACTGAAGATTACAGTCTTAAAACACTACAGACTGAACAAAATCACTTTCTGCACTGTGATCGTTTTATGTTTAATGTGAGGAAAAGTTGTTTTGGTCAATGTGCAATAGTTTTTTGAAGTGTGTTTTGAAATGCATAATTGTATTTTAGCAATAGACAAAACTGTCTAGAAGATTTTATGCTTTGTTCAAATATGCATTGATTTTGACTTTACCTGATATAATGCTGAATACTTATAAATATGGTCACTGAAGGAACAGATGTTTTACTGATGACAATTATTTGAAAATACAGTATGTTGTATGACCATCCCTACTATTAATATCTCCCTTTCAAAGATCCAAGAGAACAGTGGGAAAAGGATCTCTCCCTCAGCATCTCAGAAAAGGAGTGGAAAGTAGCAATGCAGAGAATCCACTCAAGCTCCATATGTGCAAACATACAATTATTCAACTCAAAATTATATATCGAGCACATCTGTCTGGCTTAAAATTGTCCAAAATATTTCCAGGGCAAGATCCAACCTTCAAACCTTGCAATCAAGTTCCAGCCTCACTAGACAACATGTTCTGGACCTGCACCAAATTAACGTCATTCTGGACCAAAATCTTTAAATGCCTGTCAGGCTGCCTTGGTGTCACAATCCCTCCTAATCCACTAACAGCTGTGTTTAGTGTACTCCCAGATGGGCTTAAAGTGGAGAAGGACAAACAAACTGTAATCGCCTTTACTACACCATTGGCACATAGACTTAGGATTCTTCCAGTTGAGCAAGATAACTCTCCTATTCTAAGTCAGTGGGTAACTGATGTCATATACTATTTGAAACTGGAAATTCTCACTTAGAGGATCTGTGCAGAACTTTTTAAAAACCTGGCAGGATCTAATCAATAACATTGTAGAATAAGCTTTTAAAGCACTGAGGAAGCAGATCCTCTCCCCTTTTTTATCTTTTCCATTTACCTTTATTCACTTATTAATTCATCTATTTGCTTATTTTTACAAGCTTTAAGTTTTACTCTGCTGGCTTAGCTCTCTTTCTCAGGGGTGGGGGTTTATTTGTTTTCGATCTTATGTTTATAAAAATTGATTCATATATAATCTATCTGTCTATATATATATATATATATATATATATATATATATATATTCAAAAAAATAAGGCAGTAACATAAAAAGGTTTAGGGTTCGGCCAGTCCATATACTTGGAAAAACTGGTATGCAAAAACATCTTTACAGACCGGAGTCCAAAACAGAACTGTAGGTGGGTTCTGAATACCTGATGTGGCATCATCAGTGGGTGGGCGATGTGACATCATCATCAGGTCCGGTCTTCAGCTGATCTGCAGAGGGACTAGACGAGAAAGGATCAGATGACAACGGCAACCCCTAGTCCAACTGAGAAATGACACTATTTGAGTCCATTAACCATCTCCATTGTGCGAGTGTGAGACTATATATAAAGAAATACTACTTCTTAATTTTGGTTTTTCATGGTTTATATTAGAAATTTAGTTTTTTTGTTTCAGTATGTAAATAAATGTAACATGTGCATTATTTTGTTTACAGGTAAAATACTGTGACATTACTATTGCTAAACAGAAACAGTTTTACTTGTCAAGTTATGAATATAGTCTACTGTCATTATTATCCAAATTAGGAAGCAGTTTCAGGAAAAAGAAAGATAGATTAAGCTAGAATTAAGTTGTATGAAATTTCTGGAAAACGTGTATAAATACTAATGTTTGACGTAATGATCATTTTGCCATTAATTTATTTAGACATTTTTATTGTCCTAAAGATTTTCTTTTTTGTTTCGCCAGATGAAAGTATGAAACTAGATCCCAACATCACTTATAAGTGCTTTAGAGGTCAAGGTGAAAAGTACAGAGGAACAGTTAACACTACTCCTAGTGGTGTCAAGTGCCAGCATTGGGATTCTCAGTTTCCACACAACCACTCATACACTCCACAAAATTACAAATGCCAGTAAGTTGGGAAGTGCTGCTATTCTATTAAAAGTTTTACATATAATAATGTAGTATTAAAATAGGTTTATCAATCACAGCAGATAATGAATTTTGACCATTATACATTGTTAGCACTTGCTAAGCTTGTTGTGTGGCTCTAGTAGCAATATATGAACTTGTTCAAATGTTCATTACATAAAACTGCAATTTTTTTAGTTAAACATGTTAGAATGCAGACATTTGACCACTTCTGGTGACTTACCTTTGGGCACTGGCCTTATCTCCTTTTCAAGTGTATCTTGGAAAGAAAGGATGAACTTTAGCTGGTCAACTGCTCTGCTGTATCTAATTTTATAAAATACACAGACTTAAGATTAGTATCAATCCATGAGCATCAGTATTTACTTACCAGTGGTTGACATATTGATGATTAATACTTTACAGTAAGGAGATTGTGGGTTCGCTTCCCAGGTCCTCTCTGAGTGAAGAGTGCTTGGAGTAGTGAGAAAAGGGCTGTATAAATGCAATAAAATTATTATTTGCTTTATATTAGTATCACTATCTTTGAAGATGCATCATTGGCATTTTATTGTACGAGAAAAATTCATTATAAAGCTCTGTAATCTGATCCCATCCCCATATCACACTTGGTGAGATAAATGTTTAGAGATGAAGTCCTCGTGCACAGCATGTCCTTTAGTAGAATTTGCAGCATGTAGTTGATGTGAAATTTAACTGCAGCATTTTCATCAATAATATCCTGTTGGACATGGTATTCACAAGTAACACACTTTTTTATCAGAGATTTGAGAGAAAACTATTGCCGGAACCCAGATGGTGCTGAATTACCCTGGTGCTTCACTACTGATCCCAATGTACGAGTTGCTTTTTGCACTCACATCCCAAGGTGTACTTCAGAGACGTCTGACACAGAAGGTGAGAAATTTTAACTGGAATAAGACTAGTCAACACCAAATATGCTTAATTTAATATTAATTGAATATTTTCGACAAAAAAAGAAAAACACAAAAAAAACCAAAAATCTACATTATTGGATTTTGTTGCTTAGCCCTTTCTGTAACCATTACTCTACTAATAAATGTACATTTTTTGTGAAATGTGAATCTGATTGGTTTCCATTCTACTACATTAGTATTTATTAATGATTTTTGTGGCTGCATCCATCCTGCCCATTTTGTCCCCACCATCATTTAGTACAACATGCTAATACGTTCTATGAAATTCCTAGATTTATTTTGTTAATAAAACATGTAGATGTTATAAGCATCAACAGTTTTTTGATGGTCTGATGACTATAGTAAAGTACAAAAACAGAACTGAAATTAGAAACGTTGCCTTGTGGTGCAAGTACTGTTCATCGAAATGTCTGAAAGAAAGTTGGTTAAAAGCCCACAGCAGACACAGTTGAAGCATATTAGAAAGGGGACACAGTGATTCTGTTTACTTTGAACAGCAAGATGAGCCCATTATAGCAGCGGTTTATGGAACAGTTGAAAACCATTTATCTATCAATTGCCTGCTCAACTACTACTTTATAAACTCTCCTCATAAGCCAAGCATTGACAATATTTCTAACAAGTTAAATAAATTGTTTTTAAAATTTACTCTGCTTGTTTACATTATGAAATAACAATCTTTGACCTGCAGCAAGGGCATATTTCCTGAAAGTGATATAACTGTTGGGATGCCTTCTATTCCCTATCTACTGTATCAAAGTTGTCATAGACCAATGTAGGTGTCTGTGTTGAGTATGCCCTATTGGGGGCTGGCTACTGATTATACTAATATAGACTGTACCTCCCCACAGCTTTCTAATAGACTAACGAAGTTAAGAAGACTAACAAATAATCATTTAGTCCACTGTGTTTGTATACTGTACTCCGTTTTAGTTTGTGTTTTTAGAAAGTAATATCCTGATCTTTTGACACATTTTTGAAACTATTTTATTGATACGTTCACTTTCTCATTACCTCATGAGGTAGGCATCAGACCCCTTCTCCAGATCTATAAATAAATAATGC
Organism: Polypterus bichir lapradei; assembly: GCA_026402145.1. NCBI lineage: Eukaryota > Metazoa > Chordata > Cladistia > Polypteriformes > Polypteridae > Polypterus > Polypterus bichir. Next base: position 36,216,142 of record JANRMT010062792.1, read on the forward strand.
ATATATTTGCCCTCTTTTGCCTGAAGTCTTTCAAGCATTTACCTCACAAGAAAGACAGTATCCTTTGTTCTCACCCCAAGCATGAAACTAAACAGCCTTTCTTAGTAACATTTACCTGATGTTCAATTTTCTCAATCTCAGACACTCTCTTAATCAATGCCTTGGCTTGCTTTAAAAGCTTGGCTGTACCAACACTACAGTCTATCAAACTTCATCTTTATATATTGAAATGAGCAAACTTCTTTTTTGATCTGCCAGCATTCTTCTTTCCTTCATGGATCTGTCAACCATTTTACTCCTACACTTTAGTTGTCTTCAGTTATTTCAACAATACTCTCTATTGGCATGCTGCCTTCACATCACATCATTTCTTTTGACAGTCTACTGTACACCTAGGTTATTCCCCATTTCATTTCTCTTTAGTCATTTTTCCTAGGTATTCATGATTATATTACTATCATTTACAGTGTCCCCTTCTACTTTTTTAAGAAATTCATACATACTGTATTCTTTTTCATTTGCTTTATGAACATAAACAGGTTCTGCTTTCCTTAGTCCTTCTGCAGCTTATTAAAAAGCTACTGCCTCTTGAATTCTTGCACCTTTACTACCACTTTTCTAGCTTTTTGCTTCCTTTTAGACATGTGTTGTTTGCCTTTTCTTTAGTCACTTCTTAAGCACTTCCCCTTTCCTTTCATTTATCTTGGCTACATCAGACTTCCAATACATTATCTATGCGTGCATCAGCAGTCCTTTATTCAGCTACAAGTTTCTTTATTGTTGTTCCTCATTGCCTTCCACTTAATATCCACTCCTGAAGCTACTAAAAACTAGTCACATTTGTAATTTAATCTGAGCAAATGCAGATTTAATGCTCTCCTCATTCAGCTTCTAGACCTTTAGCCTCAGAACACATGTCCTTTTGTGGCTTCTGGCTTTAAAGCCAAGTTTTTCACTTGACTGGACCAATAATGGATGGGCTTGGCATCTGAATGACATTTGTAGATGTAATCCATTTACTCTTACACATTTCCCAGGCAGTATTAACATTTTATAAATGTCTTGGGAAATTATCATTTTTTCCTCAGTTCTGTTTATATATAGCTTTATACCACTGAACTGTAAATCATTAGAAATGTACCTAATATGCAGTGTAATATATAAATTTATTTTCAGACACTGGATCACACACAGGTTTTGTATGAGTGTGAGATGGAGTATTTGAATTTAATTTGGGTATACAATATGTCAACACACCCATACATAAATGCTATGAGAACTAATCCATTAAGCGTATAAATGTATATAAGGTATTGGATTTTGCTTAAGGCTTTTAAGTTTTCTCATCCTCAAAATGTTGTTATTCATTTCTATAAACACAGAGTGAAGAACATCAAACAGGTTAACTAATTAGTATATTTTCTTCTCTAGTTTGTTATAATGGAAGTGGCGAAGATTACAGAGGACATGTATCCAAGACCAGATCTGGAATTCCTTGTAAATTATGGGACAGAAGCCCCAAAAATAAGAGGTACAAAAGATTCATTTTGACACAACAAATTTTATATCTGTGTGTGTGTATAATATTAAATGTACATGTGTGCTTCCATCACAATACATGTTTCAGTTTGCTTAACATCTTATTCAACTGATGAGCAAAATGCTATGTTTGCCGTATTATGAGTATAAAACACAAATATTCATAGTCTGCTGAACTAAAATTTCTAGAAACAAATTTACTGTCAACAATGTATGCAGTATATACAGTTATTTTTTGTTGCAGTGCTTATGTACTTTGTTAAATTTTTAGGGCCACCTGTTTATCCATGTAACTGAAATAATAATTAAAATAATAACGTTGCCAGTCCTGTTTTTGTTTTCATTAAATTTTCTTTGCAAAGAGGTTTAAATTGTTTTCTTAATTTATCTTGACTTTCAATAGTACCTTACAATAAACTGGTTGTATTTTCAAAACTTGAAATTCCAGTTTTCCTCTCCCATCCCATAGATTTTCAGGCAGATTTATCTGGTAACTATACATTTGCTATAAATAAGCTCAGAGGCTAGGGATCTGCACTGGCAATCGGAAGGTGACTCTACTCCATTGGGCCCTTGAGCAAGGCCCTTAATATACATTTGCTCCATCCTAGAAATGACATTAACCTGCATCCAGCTCTGCAAGCAGGTCCTCCAACTTATAGAGAAAATTTGCGGGTTGCTGGCAGGATTGGCACTCCAGCCACTGTAAAAAAGAAAACCTCACACTGTTCCACTCCATTCAAACTAGTGTGGTGCTGAGATGTTGCTGCATTTGGGTACTAATTTAGGTTAAAGAGGTGGTTCGTCGTGTGGTGGGTGCAGCAGCTCGCTGAATCAGTCCATACTCCCAACTTCTTCTCTCCTCTATAAATTAGCCCAGTGTGGATGTGAGTATACATGTGCCCGCCCCCAACTGGAACCCTTGCAAGACTGATTATGACTTGTGCCTAATGTAGTGTAACAGTGTCTTGGCATGTCAAAAAAAAAATGAGTATCTGTGATTCTTTCAGTGAATTCTCAAAAGCATATTCTTTTTAATTTTGATGTTTTCATTTCTTAAAGTATTTAATTCCTAGCTTATGTATGTATCATCTTTAGTTTACATTAAAATTTGATTTATATGGTACTTTGAAGTTTGATGTCTGAGTCCTTACAATGTAAAGATTATTGTCCATCACTATGGGATAGCTATAAAATTCCATTTTTTTTAAGAAGATAAATCATTTAACTAAAACCACATGCTTGTGTAAAATTGTATGGGAATGCCATAAGACTATTCCCCAGACACATTTTGGAACTAAAATTGAGCACTACCTAAAGATGGTGAAAGTCAATCTACAGTCCCCATTTATGGAAATTTTACTTCAATTGCAAATTGTGATTGCTTGAACGTTTTGCCTCTTTAGTAACTATGCTGATGCTGGATTGGAAAAAGCTTATTGTCGGAATCCTGACAAAGACAAACACGGTCCCTGGTGCTACACAAACAACCATTTTTTTCCATGGGACTACTGTGATATAAAGCGCTGTAAGACACAATTTTTGTTAACCTTTTAAAAAATTATTTATGTATGCATGTATTTACTGCAGCTTTTTTGTTTAGTGAGTTTTATTATGAATTCAAAATACTAACAATTAGATGAACTACTATTTTATCACTACATAACAGTGAAAAATGTGACATGCCCAGCAGAAATATTGAAAAAGAAGCAAGACATTTTATTTAATCAAGTTCACTTTGTTAGCTAATGTAATATCTTCTCAGCATGAACAACTTGGCAGAGAGAGCATTTACCTTTGTATAATAAAAGAATTTTAAGCAAGATGCAGTCATACTTCTTTAATCATCTTAATAACAAGTCTGAAGCATCAGTTGTTTCATTGGTATAAATGGCCCTGCAGCCTAGTACTTGCCAGCATATATAGTGTAGATACCATAGCTTTGTCAGAGGGTAGTAAAATGTGTTTTTTTTTAATATTTAAAAATTGAAGGAAGCACACAGTAATGGAAATCTAGATTTACTGTAACTTTTCATATGGATTCTGTTAAGGGAAACACAAATTTACTGTTATGTATTTCCCATAATATTGAGTATATATCAATTTTGAATATTTGTAATTCAGAAAAGTAACATAAAATAAACAAAGGAATTTAGTGTTGCAATAAGCATTGACATCTGCAGATTAATTCTGTGCAATCTGAGTTTGATACTTTTGAGCACATTTTGTTAAAAATGTATGCATTAAAAAAACTGACCTTTCTTTGGTTATCCATTATATTAGCTGGGTTATTAGCTTGGTTATGTATGCTTAATAGTACACATCACTTAACAAAATGACTTTGACTTGGAATATATCAGGCTTTGGGAGTAGCTAGGTGAACCACAGACCAGTGTATTTTGTCTCTTTGTTTACACTTCAGATACAAAGAAGACTAAAACTGAATATGAAGTATACATATGACTCCTTCTTTACATTACAATTGGCTGTTGTTGTAAAATAACATTCTAATGTATTAGGTGCCCTCATGTTATAATTTGTTAAACAGCATCAATCAATTTTACTAAACAAGTTAAATGCAATCTGTGCTGCTTTGTGAAATGGATACTCATGGTAACTCTTTATCTTTTGAAACTGTTAACACAGTTCAAATGTGAACTTTTGTTTTATATGATGTTTTTTGTTGTCTTATGAAGGACACTTTGTTTCTTTCAGGCAATGCCTCATCAGAATTAAATAAGGAAACATTTAAAGGTATGCGTAGCAAATTTGTTGCGGATTTGTTAAAATGGGAACATATGGTATAGTAATTTGCCTATTGCTTTCTCTATTTGAAAAATGAAATTAAAACATTATGCTATATTTTGTTAAAGTGCTAACATCAAATTCTGCTTGTTTTGATTTATTGTGCTTTTGAAAAAGTCTCTTTATTACATTTACTCTTGAGTACAATTACTCTCTTTTCTAAGAAAGCTTGCCAGTTTTCCTTCCTGTGGGCCACATACTGTATCTAGCTATCTCTCACACATCTTTATATCAATGCCTTAAGAACTGAGCATGCTATTCTTCTGAATGCTAGTATGTTTCAGATCAGCATATTTTACCATGAAAATTGAGACCAGGTAAATTTGCCATATACGACTTTAGTAGTGGACAGTATAATGAAAATTTTTTAAGTGTATGAAATGCATATTATGAAGTAGAATAAATATTTTCTGCACTGCTCTGTGTTTAAACATTGTGCATACAGAATAAATATATGTTCACAAGTATCACAGTTGCCCACTACTGTTTTATATTTAATGGTGATGATTTTTTTAAATAATTTCTGTGTCCTTCTTGTGAATGGGACATTTTTCATTATTTAAGTTTAAGTTAATATCTAAAGCACAACCCAAAAACTTGTAAATATATGTGGTTTAATAAAGTTTTTTTTTTTTTTTAGTTTTGATATATTGCATAGTTTTAATTTATAAATGTTTTTTCTTCAGTTTGCTTTTTCCCTAATCCTTCCATCCACCTTATCATATTGCTTAGAGGGCCAGGGTGGTATTGCAATGTTTAGTGCAGCTGCTGTCTAAGAGCTGTAGAGTCCAAATTTCCAATGCCACTGCCACTGTGGATTTTTCACGTGGGTTTTGCTCTCTGGTTTTCTCCAACATACTAAACAAGTACAGGTTAGAGTAACTGGAAACTAATTTTCTTAGTGTGATTATTAGTGGGAGATAGAAAAGTGCCCCATTCACGTAAGGTGCGTGTCTCATGTACTGTAGGATGCACCACCTCCCTACCATCTTGAATTGTGTTGGAAGATGGATAAATGGATGGATATTACCTAAAGTGTTGGAAATGGATGCTTAGTCTAAGGCAAAAGGAAGAGGTAGGGAACATTTTCAGTTATAGTAAGAATTAAAATGAAGCAATTACTAAAGAACCCGACAGAGATCCAAGTCCGAAAGAGTGGGCCAAAGGCAAATAGAAAGAAGATAAAGGCTAAAAACGTTGGGTTGTACTAGAGAAATAATGAGATACTAAGTAACTTCAACATACTGTACCTTAAATTGTTTAAATGGCAAAAGTAGGAGGAGTGAATTGTATTGTAGCAGAACATATAAAACAATTTAAAAAGATATGAAGTTATTAGGGATATGTAGAGGGTAAAAAAGAACAGACAGTTTCATTTTTATATTTGTAGATTGTAATGGTCAGATGAAATTCCTGAAAACCATTCTGAGATTAGAAAACATTTTGAAGAATGTTTGAGGGCATAATAAAGTGAGAGAAAACCAAAGAACCTACAAGAGCATTATTCTGTGACACAGAATGAGGGAGCTCATGCTCCACAGACTAGATGGAGCTCGTGCTCCACGAACTAGACGTCTTGAATCAGTGTCTCAACAGAACGGTAAGAAAAATTAAGCTGGAGATGGCACCGTAAATAGAAAACTGTATACCCTGTACGAGGTGTGACAATTTAATTCCCAGAATGGCCATGTAGTGTCATGTGTCATTTAATTGTATTGAAATCAAATATGTGTCTAAATTGCAAGCTGACAGAGCTGGTTGTAAGTTAGGTACTGGGAAGGTAATAAATATCTGCGTGTACACTTTGGTGTTAAAATAGGTCATCGAAATTTAGAACAACATAATAATAAGTTTTGTGTGAAAATCGGCAAATGCACTACTGAAACGTTACAACTGTTGCAAGTGGCATATGGTGAAGATGCTATGAAAAAGTCGAGTGTGTTTGAGTGGCATAAGAGGTTCAGAGATGGGCGAGCAGATGTGACGGAGCATGCAATGGAAATTCCCAGGTTCACAGCGCCCTAAAAAAGCACGCCTGTCACACTTGCAGTTCAAGACCATGCTGGTTTGTTTCTTCTATCACAAGGGAACAATCAACCAACAATGCTATTTATTTTTACTGAAGAGATTACAAGATTCTGTTCGAAGACCTGAATTGTGGCCTGACAAGTGGATCATTCATCATGACAATGCGCCAAGTCACAATGCACTCACTGTGAGAGACCTTTTAGCCAAAAAAACGATTACCCAATTAAATCATCCTGCCTGTTCACCAGAATTAGCACTCTCTGGTTTCTGGCTATTTCTAAAATTAAAAGCTGCACTGAAAGGACAAAGATTTTCAAATATAACTGATATTCAACAGAATGTGAGAACGCTGCTTAACAGTATTCCAGAAAATGAGTTCCAGGTCTGCTTCCAGAAATGGGAATGCCGTTTAAGTCAGTGTATAGATGCACAAGGGGAGTACTTTGAAGGTGACAGTAGCCACTAGTATACAGTTCCACGTGTATATTTTTTAAAGGTGTATTCCAGGAATTAAATTTTCACTCCTCATATAGTACTCACGGATTTCAATAATTTTCTTTTTGTGCATTTCTTACACAAGTATTTCAGTAACTTTCATCATGTACACTGCTCAGATTTTGTGAAGCTAATTATGCACTTGTAGGTTTTGTAAGCCACAACGGGGCATACTGCCACCCTAACCCTTGGACACAGACAAGCAGGACACAGGTTCACTCAACACCTGTGTTTACAGTTTATGCACATTACCAACAACACAATATACAGTCCATTCCCTTCCTTGCCGCCAGTCCCTCCGCCTCAACTCCTCCTCGGGCTTTGTCTTCTTCCTGCCGTGGGAGTCCATTAGAGCGGACGTTCATCTGCCCCACTTTTAGCCAAGCATCCATGGTGCTCCGACACACGCCGTCCACTCTCTTACATGCTTCGTGGAGGGCAGTCCAGCCCCCCACCACCCCTCCTCCCACAGATTGATCCTGATGGGTGCATGAGAGTCCAGGCGATCCTCCTCCGGTGAACATCCTTTGGAGGGCAACGGGCACAGATCTTCCTCTGAGTTTGCCCCACCATAGCTCCTTGGATCAGCATGGTTTGGCCCCAACTCTGGCCCCTCAATGGAGTGAGGCAGCTCCTCTTATTCAGGTCCTGGGATTGTTCCAGGTTGCTCATCACTATTACCTGGAATTACTCCCAGGTCCGCTGGAGGTCCACTATAGGGCTCTGCAGCTCCCCCTGGCAGCCTGCACAGAACCCAACAGGGCTTCACCAAACTCCGGTTCCTGACATGCCCTGCAGGAATCTGTGGTGCCACAGCCACCCAGGAGGGCTGCCCTCTAGTGTCCCAGGGGAGGTATTGTCTCATCAATCCCCTTTACCCTGGTCCTTCCACCCTGCTGGCGTCCCGGCCAGGTAGTGGCCGTAGCTGTCCATCACAGTTTATAGGATCATTATTGTCATGTGTACAAAGTAGAGTGAAATTCTTACTTGATAATCAGTATGCAACACTTACCCATTCCCTTGCTCCATGATTAGTGTGTAGAATTACCGTACCTCGTAACATCTTTTTTTCTTTACCTAAAAAAATTCAGAACACATTTGTTGCTGCAGACAGATACACTAGTAAAGCAAAATATTAAAATACGTTTTGGAAAACTTTTGAAGGATGATGTTCAAAACAGTTCTGTATCTGAAATAAATGTAATCAAAAATAGTACTTGTCAAAATGTAAGATTTGTGGTATTATTAGATATTTACTTGTTTGACAAGTTATTAGATTCTTTGATGTGCTAATTAATTGGTTTTTTTTTTTTGTTTTGTTTTTTTTTTAAGTTGACTCACAAAATTCATGCATTGTTCACATTAAGGCAACTAGAGTTGTTGGAGGAGGTCCAGTCAAAATTAAAGAAGCCAGCTGGATGGTTAGCATACAAAAAGGGTAATGTTCCTTCCTGTTTTAATATCAGAGTTTTGCATTTAAAAATATTAAATGTTATATGTAGAATGTAGAATACTTTTTCTGAGTGTATTAAAGACTTTTAAATTGTATAACTTACATGTCAAGAACATTTTGTAAGTTTCAGATTTGCAGCAGATTTGATTATTAATAATGCCCTTTCCTTCTACTGGAAATAAAAAATAAATCTTCTTCAGATACAATTTTACAAAACCCAAAACGTATATGAATGAGATGGTTGTGATTACCACCAGATCTGAAAATTAAGTCTTATAAGGTACTTTTCTTGAGTACATTTCAGCTTTAATTACTCAAAGCAAGGTTCCCTACAATAGGAATATTGTAATCCATGTATGAGTATGGTAGAGGAATTTGATTGACATCATTACAAACAAGTTTATATTTCATCTATCAGTCATTAGAAGAATATTATTAAACTGCACAGTACACTTGCTGCTACCTTGTAGCAAATGTTTATTTAAAACGATGTGCCTTGATTTAATCAAGTAAGAGTACTGTAGCATGCAACTCTGGAGACTCAAGGACTTCATGTGTTACAAACCTTTTGTGTAAATTTTAATTAAAAGGAAACAGTAGCACAATTCTATTGACAATAAATTAACAATCAAGATATATATATTATATATGAATACATCCGTTCAGGTATATACACTGGTTTAGATACATTGGTTGAAATATATATAAATTGGTTTGCATAGATCCGTTCTGATATATATA
>JANRMT010062792.1:36250202-36268712 GCA_026402145.1 Polypterus bichir lapradei
ACAGTAAAGGGTGTTAAACAGAACATCACTTACCATCATTACAATGAAATATCTGTCAATTTTCATGTTTTTGTCCTTTATCATGAAAAATCTAGCCCACAGTATTCATACCAGGTAATTAACAAAAATACACTTCAATTAAAGATCAAGGTTTAGAGATTCCTGCTCTTATGATGTAAAACATTTTTAAGAGATGTCTTAATTTGTCTGATTGCTATCTATTTGTTTTTACTCAGCATACAATCATGCAGTGTTGAAAACACAAGAAAGATGTTCTTCAATGTTAAGAACTTATCAAAGCAGAAGATGTGAATTTTGTGTGTATGGTCCTTTTTTTCATTTTATGAAAGTAATAAAATATTTTGTTTACTATAAAGCTGTTTACTACACTTTCTAATATGTTAATCATTATGTTTGTGACTGATCGATATTCATATCTGCAGAGTGTTTATCCACTTACTGTTGTAGCCAAGTAAATGTACAAAGACAATATTGTATCAGAAAAAATATCAAAAAATGCATAAGTTGTTAGGGGAGAGGCACAGTGAATTTACTAACTGTAATATAATATTAAGTACTTACCTATAGTTAATCTGCTAATTGCACTGGAGTGTTTCCAAAAATATACAGGTTTGTAATAAAATGGTTTAGAAGCAAAATGTACATTACATTATACAAAAAAATAAGACTCTATATCCTCCGGATTTCAATTTAAAATATCTATCCATTATCAAACCATCGTTTTTTTGTTCATTGCTGGGGAATATTATGCACAATTACATCCACAATTACAAGTATGTATCAAACCATCGTTTTTTTGTTCATTGCTGGGGAATATTATGCACAATTACATCCACAATTACAAGTATGAAGCCAGTAAAGATATGACACTTACTATACATGCATATTTTTCGGATGCAGGAAGAACACAATAATAACGAGAAGTTGTTTATATAGCACTTTAATATACAAAGAGTACAGCTGAAGGTGTTTTAAGACAGTGGTCCCCAAACTTTTTGACACCAAGGACCGCTTTACTAAAAGCCAACTTTTCCAGGGACGTGGGTGGGGGGGGATGGTGGATTTGGGGCAGGTTCGTAGGGCAGTTTTATACACAATTTACATTACATTTCTATTACTATTAAGTTATAATATCGCAATAGAAATTATACACCTTACAATAATGCAGAATCAGTGGGAGCCTTGAGCTTGTTTTCCTGTAACCAGACGATCCCATCTGGGGACGATGAAAGACAGTGACACACGAAGCGTGTTGCTGATCTTCAGGCTACTCCATAATCTCGTTTTGGTTGCTGTCACTGCAGAAAACGCTGCCTTACAAAGATAGGATGTTGGAAATGGAAGCAGACTTTTCAGTACTTTTGTGGCACCCTCAGGATATTCCGCCTTAATTTTAATCCAAAACATATGGAGATTTGAAGTTGTCTCAAACGTACTTTTAAGGCCACCATCATTTGCAACCTCAGGCAGTTGATCCTCTTCAAGCACAGACAAAGTTGATTCACCTGGCTTATTCACAAATGGGTCACGGATCCATTCCTTCCCATTTCGGGCGTCTTTTGTGGTTGGGAGTAATGCTCAAACGCTATTGAAAGCTGTGATAGGTGATCATACACCAGCTGGGAGAAAGAAGACCCTGGCTTGGTATCTTTAACAACCTCTGCTAACGTTTGAAACATATCAAAAATCCCAATGTTCACTCGTCTGCCCCATAAATCACGTTTGGCTTTAAATGCAGCCACTTTATCTTCCAACTTGAACAACGGGTATCTTCTGCCTCTGCCCCATGTGCTGCTGCTCCACCACTGCCTCAGATTTTCTTCCTCAGTCTCCTCCAGCCTGGCTGGATAGTGAGTCTGCAAAGTGGGTAAAGGTGGGGTGCCTAATAGTGCCTGTATGCCTGTTCATATTGTGAGGTTTCTGAACTCTTTTTGGGATCCCCAAATCCCCCCCCCCCCCCCATCAATAGGAACGTCACGCTGAAGTGTGTCCCGAAGCACGATTGCCGCGTTTGTGTAAGATTGTTTGTCCGTTGCCAGGGCAGGGCAACAGCAGGCTCACAGTGCTGCAGTGAGGCGCCACAGAAGCGAATCCTAAAAGGTTGTGGTTGCGCTATAAGTCCCTGTCTTACACCCCAAAACACAAGTCTTAGTGTTTATTCAGCTTGAAACAGGAGCAGCATGGTTATTTATTGTAGCATGATCTGCCACTCTCCTATAAACAGACACAGCAGTCAGGCAGGGTTATGACCAGGTTAGTGGACAATGAATCATGTTCCCTGCATTTACAATGTTCCTTGCATCACTAATCAAGATCTTTTCTGTTTGCTTTGGCAGAGTGACGCAGCAGAGCTGTGAGCTGTGTGCCCCGGCAACAGATAAACAGTCTTCCCCAGACACGGTGATTGCACTTCGGGATGCTCTTCGGCGTATTGTCCCATTGACGGAGGTCCCAAGAGAGTTTAGAAACCTCACAATTTCCTGAAAGAGTGCCGCATTAATAGGAATATTTCTTGAATGAGCATCACTAAACCACATAAAAATTGTCTTCAAATGCAGCAGTTCGCATACATTTGCAACCTGAGATTTTTCTTCTTTTTTTGCATATAACAAAGACATATGCATTATATTTGTCATTCCAACAGATTGCACATCACAAACATTAACACTGTTACCGTTTTTTTGTGTCTGCCGTTTCTATAGGAGGGTGACAATGAGTTAAATTCCAATGGATGTTTTTCAAATGTTGACGAGCAATAAGCAAAAGGTATCACTAAAAACCACAGAAAACAAAAACAGCAAAAAAAAAAACAGTACGGGGAATTTTTACAAAGTTTCTGTTTGGGGATCGTTGTGCACAACTGAATTGTGACCACAGAACTAACTGCTCTGTGGATGATTCATTCAAGCATTTCAAGGTCACTTCGTTGTAATGAAAGTATTTGCTGAATGTACTTCGTAGTAACAAGATTTCTATAGACTCGTGTCATATGGGGAAACAGTCGGGACCATAAAAATACTTTGTTGTAATACTCTCTCACCTCGGTCTCTCTCCTCTCTCTGCGCCGCTGGAAAGCTCCGCCTACCTAGCATTCTGAAAAGTGTCCTCAGTGAAGGGAGCAGCCATTTTGCTGTAGCCCATCACTAAATGAGTCTCTGTTGCCAGCAGTTTTCTCTGGCCGGGGGTTGGGGACCCCTGTTTTAAGAGATTAAATTATTATAATTAGAAAGAAAAAATGATTAACGAATAAATAAAAGGCAATACAAATAAAAATATAAATCTAATTAAAACTTAAGAGTCGCTAATGGAATTAAGCATAACTTATATTACTATTATTTAGGGATGCCCCAGTCAGGTTTTTTTTAGATCCAGTACCAATATCATGTTACTAGAATTGGCTTAATTTTGTTTTCTTACACTAAGCCCCTGCACAACCAGCTATGAAGAAATCTTAATGTTCTATATTATAATGGTATTTTTACAATACCACAGGTTAACTATTAACAAAATAGAATACTGTAAGCCTATTGTTCAATGAACATAATAAATAAAGTCCACTTAAAACTAATATAACACATACACAAAAGATGCATCTGTAATAAATATGTCATAAAAGAAAACACTTGGATAATTACAAGCCATAGCTCTGATAAAATGGTTATAAATTGTTTATCAAAAATATACATGGCTAACATGCATTTATTGATGGACTACGTTTGTGTGGATGGTAACATTTCCACCTGGCATCATCATCTCTCCAACCATGGCAGAGAGATGAATTTAACTTTCCAAAAATACACTGGACCTGGTTACTTTCTTAATAGGACTACGGACCTTTCCAAACTTCTGCTTTCCCTCAAATGAAAAACCATACATTTTTGCCATGCTGCTTTTTCACTTCTAAAGGTGTGCAGCCAGAATACTGAGTTATGAGAAACTGTTCTTCCACCTCTGCTGATGCAAGGGAAACCCAGGGCTGACTAAATACTTTCTCATCTTTGTGTGATGGTTTAGGACACCTGAATTTTTCTTGTTGTTTAAATCCTAGTTATGATCACCAACAAGCCTGAGGCACCTACAACACCTACTTGGTCTTATGAGGAGTGTGCTACTTGGCCTGTATGCTACCTGATGGAATTATTCATTGAGGACATGTTCTGTCTCCTGCTCAGATTAAATTTGCTTCCATCTCAGTACCTCAGAGAAGTCCTATCAGAGATGGCCTGTGTGTATGGAGCAATTTTACTGTCTCACATTTTTGGGCCTGTAGCTGGAGTACGAAAAAATGAACTGGCCGATGAACTACTACTGGTGGCTAATGTCACCTCTGAGGCCCTTGCTACAAATGGGATCAAATGGCCCAGAGTATGCTTTTAGCAGCCTAGGGAGGCATCTGCAAGGTGATAGAACAAAAATGTTGCTCCTACAATCCAGACACTTCTCAAAATTTATCTGACCTCGTCTGTAAGGGTCTTAATGTGGCCGATATAGTTTTTGCTCCCAATTGGACACCATGAATACTGACTGTTTAATGATTTCTTTTTCTTCCTGTCTTGGTTACAACCAGTATTTGTTGCATTATTAACTTTTGTCATCATCATTATCTTCAAATGCTATTTTTATGCCATTTGTCACCAATATCATGATAAAGCAATTAAGGACGGGAGCTAATACTATACTAATGTAGACCTGCCTGAATCAAATGCTTATTGCTGATCTAGAAAAATAAAAGCAGGGTACTGCAAGAGTGAACTTTTACTCGTAAATGTGATTTTCACTAATTGAATAGATATTAGTCATACTAAATGATTTATATTATTGTTTGCTGTAGCTGTTAACTAATTAGCCATTCTCTTGAGCATTCATAGAAGGCATTTTAATTAAAGCCTTTTGATCTGTGACCGAGTCTTGCTTCTACTTTTCTACAAGAAAACCAGTAAAATCTAGTGTAACAGAATTCTGACTGTGAAGGTCCATTTATCAGTAACTTGGAAGAACATGAGAAATAAAGCTAATCACGTACCTCTATAAGTCAGTCATCTTTTTCATGCAGTAAATGACTCTGTGCATGTCAATAAAGGCATCTTTCCAACCTGAACTGGCTTTGTGAATCTGACTTTGACACAGGTTTATAAATTTACCACATTTGTTTCTTAAGCTAGCAAATTTATTGTTTATTAAGCAGCTTTTATTTCTAATTAAAATGTGAGTTGTTTTACTAAAAACAAGCACTCTCACTATTCACATTCAGATAAGGAGTGTCTGTTTTAATTAAAGGACAAAACAAGCAGGTCTGAACTCATTAACCAAACTTCTTTTAATTTCTGTGGAAGACATGCCTCTCTTCTCTCCCACTCGAAGTTTAGCTGGACAATCAGTACATCGAGTGTTGCTCTCCATACACAGGACAACTTTTCAGATTCCCTTTTATCAGTTTGTTAATCCACTTTCTTTAATGCAAATGCAAATATTTCTGTGTTCACTCTCTCCTAATGCTTGGCTGTCCATGCTTGGTTTACAGGAAATTCAGGAAGCAAAATGACACATGCACTCCATTAAGTACCATAATACATTGCGTAAAGAAACACAATAACTTAAATGACCACCAAGCTTAGAAAAGCATATTCTGAAAAAATGGCTTTTTTAACATCAGCTAATTTACCATTTAACAATCAAGTAATTTGGGATGAAAACTGGCAAATTTAGATCAGAGGATGATTGATCGGAATATCAATAACAATTTATTTCTTGTATAGCCCAAAATCACACAAGGAATGCCTCTAACAGATGCTGTGTTTTGACAGACCCTCAGCCTTGACTCTCCAAGAAGACAAGAAAAAACTCCCAAAAAACCCTTGCAGGAAAAAAAAAAGGAAGAAATCTTGGGAAGGCCAGTTCATAGAGGGACCCCCCCTTTTAGGTGGGGTAGGGCATGCAAAGGGTGTCAAAAAATGGGGTAAATACAACACATGACACAAGTAATCCTATTCATAGATTTAGATGGCCAATCTATCATTGTCACCTCAGAAATACAATACAATAGTCAAAATACTTTGTTCTTGTACAGCACTCTTCACGAAGTGCAGGCAGAAAGTGCTGTGACAACTCTTAATGAAAAATGCAAGAAAAGATTATACCATTCACTATATACAGAACAATGACATAATCAAAAACAAAATGAAAAGTAATTAACATAATTAAAAACTACAATATGCATCATTCACTCTATAAAAAATACACACAGTTTAAAATCTATCCTAATGGTAAAAGTCAGAGTCCAATACTATGACCAGAGAACAGACAAAAACAACAAAATCAGTGATGAGATGCTAGAGGCAATAAACCTCCAGAGGCATTTGTAGGTGACAAAAGTTGGATTATCCACATCCTCCAAAATGAAAGGCAGCTGCAGGGCACTTCAATAAACTGACAGTGGGTCAGGTGGCCACTGCAGGAAACTGGAAAAGAAAAAGAGAAAACTAGCGGACAGTAACTAGTGCAACTTACTACTACTACTTTAGGTCTTTCTTAGGTGGCCCTTACAGTGCATTACAGTAGACTAGTTGGTCAAAACCCACTTAAAAAGCTCTTAAAATACTTCTTCAACGAAAACACAATCCAATATGGTAAATATATGATTTAGACCTTTAAGTTTACATCCAAGTCCATAATAACGCCAAGATTCTTTACTTCTGGCTTGACTTGCAAAGCTAAATAATTAAGTTTATTTCTAACACCGTCGTTTGTTATTGCTGCCAATAACTAAAATTTTGGTTTTATCCCTTGTTCAGTTTATGGAAATTATTACAGTATCATTTATTCTTTAATGCTATTAAGACATTGGCTTACAAACATACACACAGTTGTTAATTTACTGAGTTTAAAGCACACAGTCTAATAGTTATAACACTATATTAGCATTTGTTTTTACATTTGCAAATTTTCCATCAGCCTATTCCTCTTGAAAACACGTTTCATTTTTATGATTCATTCTTTTCACATGCTCACTGACTAATCCTTCAATCCAGAAAAGACATTTGCCTGTTCATTGTCTGTTTGAATGGACACAAACAAAAATACTAGCCTTCCTTATAAGGCCCACAGTCCTGTTTACACAAATTATTTACTTGAAAGCTGCATCTTCTCTAAATAATCTTAGATTGTTACAGTAATACATAACACTAAGTAATTGTTACGAGTCTCATTTAACAAACTGTGAAAAGAACAATATTCCACCCCAATGCACAAACCATTTGTTAAAATGAAAAATCAACTGCAACAGTATCTTATACAACATCAAAAACACGTCGGCTGTGGTACGGGTTAAGTTGAACTGCTAATTGTTGTTATTTTTTATTAGTTATTCGAATAAGATAAATGGCGTACCGGCACATCCCTACACAAGCCAGAGAAACCAGACATTTGTGCACCACCATTCCAAGATAGAATAACAAATCAGCATTAGTAGAAAAGAAAAGTTACATATATTTTCCAAAATTATATCCATTTCTTGCGGTGGGTTGGCACCCTGCCTGGGATTGGTTCCTGCCTTGTGCCCTGTGTTGGCTGGGATTGGCTCCAGCAGACCTCCGTGACCCTGTGTTCGGATTCAGCGGTTTGGAAAATGGATGGATATCCATTTCTCAAATATGAAAATGGAAACAAGTCACTTCTTCAGGCTAACTATTGTTTCAGCATCTCAAGGGTCTTGTTGCCTAAGACTTCATATTTGGCAGACATGACAAACAATCATATCAAATAGCCATCAAAACCAAAGCACCTTAAAAGTTCAATTCTACAAACTTCAATGTGAATACTGCAAGATGTACAGTGCTGTAAAAAAGTATTTACCCCTTTTCCTAAAAATTGTTTCTGAACTCCAAACAAATTTAGTACAATATAAAAGGCAACCAAAGTAAACACAATGTAGAATTTTTAATTGTTTTTGATTTATTAAAGGAAAAAGGTTCACCAACAACTGTATCATCCATATGAAAAAGTAATGAACCAAACATAAATCACAGGTTAAATTAGCCTAGACACACCCAGGCCTGATCGCTGAAACCACTATTGAATCTAAACATCACTTAAACAGAGCATGTCAAGGAATGTAAAGTTGGCCAAAAGGTTTCAACAATCAGCACATCACACCTCAATCAAAAGAAATTCCAGAAAACCTAAGAAAGAAAGCTTCTGAAATATATCAGTTGGAGAAGAGTTACAAAGCAATCTCTACAACCCTGAAATTCCAGTGAGCCACCGTGAGAGTCATCATCTCTAAACTGTGAAAACTTGGAATAGGGATAAATCTGTTCAGGAGTAGTCAGTCTAGCAAAATTATAAGAATGCATAGAAAACTCATCTGGGATGTCTCAGCTCAGTTAATGTTGGCATTCATGATTCCACTATTAGAAAGACACTTGGCAAAAATGGTATCCTTGGAAGAATTGCAAGGCAAAAACCACTGCTAAACAAGAGGAACATAAAGGCTCATCAAACATTTATCAAAAAACACTTTGACTATACCCAGAACCTTTTGATAAGTCAAAAGGTGGAACTTTTTAAAAGATGTGGGTCCACTTACAGTATATCTGGGGTAAAGCTAACACAACTTTCCGCAATAAGAACATTATGCCCACAGTCACAGTGGTGGCAGCATGATGGTGTGGTGCTGCTTTGCTGCTTCTTAGCCTGGGTGACTTGCCATAATTGAGGGAAGCTTGAACTCAGCCCTGTAGCAGAAAGTACTGAAAGGGAGCGTTCAGTAATAGGTCTGTGATATGAAGCTCAAGCACAATTGGGTAATGCAGCAAAACAGGGATTCAAACTACAAGAGCAAGTCCACTTCTGGATGGCTGAAAAAAAACCCCACAGAATTAAGGTTTTGCAGCCTATTAGCCCTAACTTCAATAACTCTGATAATCATTTAAAAATTATTGTGTTTACTCTGATTGCCATTTGTATTATACTAAATCTGTTTGGAAATCAAAAACAATTAAGTGTTATGGATAAGCAAAAATAAAGGAAATCAGTAAGGGGGCAAATACTGCTGTCCTAAATTGAGAAATTCTGTGGTCAACTTGGACAGTACAACAGTGTTAAATACTTAGTTATACTCTATAAACAGAACTTTGGACTACCAATTTATGACTATCTGTAATATTCTGTTTAATGTGTCACGGCAGTCTGTCAAAGCATTTCATGTTGATTGGAATGAATGCCGCCAGTCTCTAGTCATTCAGATTATTGCTTTATCAAAAAAATATGAAAAAAGGGAAAGTTACCTGTATATCTTGAACAATACATTTCATTATTTTTTTACAGCCAAGTTCTGTAAAATCAATATTTTTCTACCTTCAAAATATGCTACGTACCATTTACTGATACATATATTACAATTACACTGAAAAAAATCACTATTGTACAGGGTAAAACTGTTAAATAGCGAAGGTAAACAACTGTAAAATGTAAAACGTAAAGGAATGTTTCAGTAACACGGAAGTTATGATATTTGCATAAGGACCATATTGTTCCTGGTGAACACATATCTTTGAACAGTAGGGGTAAAAATTAAACAAATTTAGAAGACTTATTTTTCCCTGCATGCTGAAGGTTTTTTGAGGTTATAGAAACTGATTTATGGTGGGCTGTATTCGATAAGCTGGCACACCGGTAGGGCACCATACACCACTAAAGCAAACTTTACTTCGCAACCAGACAATCTGACATTACTTCCTTAAACATTGAATTTTCAATGTACATAATTAAATGTTATATGTTTGCTGTTGGTTTTTAGTACTTTATTAATGCAAATTGTGTACTGGTGTTTGATCCTGACATATTTTCTAAGGGTTTATTGATAGGCATATTTATTACAGTGCATGGATTTTATGTTATTGTTAAACATTCACTTCTATTGGAATGTGTTGTAAAGAAAAAACAGTTATTTACTACAAAGTAGTCATTTTTTTTATAGTGTACAGGGATAATTTTATCCTTATGAATATGGATGCCTTATGGCCATTAACTCATTTAAAAGTCCTCCTTATATACAGAAACAAAGATGAATCATGTAGTGCTGTAGATAAATAAATGGTGAGTATATAAAGCATTGAGTTCATCAGAAAGAAAAAATGTGGGTGAAACTGGAATAGGTTTTATTTTATAGTCTGCAAATATCACTAATCCATGCCAAAGCTTACGTGAGTTACTACTACTGCTAAATTCTATCTTTTACTTTACTCCTGTGCTGACATTTTGTAATTTTGGTAATTTTTCTTAGTTGGTATCTGCATTTCTTATATATTTCTATGTCACCATTTTGAAATGCACTGCTGTGTGGCTTCAGTAAATTCCTTATGTCACTGGTTATCCATGGTTTCTGCTTATTTTTTCTGTAACAGGAAATCCCAAAAGTATCCATTTTTGTTGGTATAAATAAGCTAAAACAATAATTTTTTAGTGTTATTAGTTTTACTTAATAACACTAGAGTGAGACACATGTATTTCCAAGTATTTCCCTATGACATGTTAAAACATGCATCAGTTTTCTTTGGTATATTCACTTTATCAATGCAATCTCTCTCTATTGTGAATCATTAGAAATGGATAAGCCTCAAAAAATGTTGGGGAACCAGTGGGCTCCCATTTAATGCATATCGAGATGGATGAAAATGGAAAATGATTAGCAATTGAGGGTGCTTTGAGAAACAGAAAGTAGTGCTCCTGAGCATTTAGTCTCAGTTGCAGTGAGCGTCTGACTTCTGGTGCCGGGTGGTATTAAAGGACTGTTTCCTGGAAGGGGCGTCTTGATTGCAAAGACCTGGAAATGCTGGACTTGTCTTCCAGTCAATGTCCCTCTGAGCTGCAGATGGAAAGAAATGCTGTATTAGCGACAGTGCCCCCTCTTGTCCCCATGTGGTATTGCTTACCTGTCCAGAGCCCTGCAGATATGTCCTACTCGTGCAGACTTGACTCATATATAAAGTTCCAAGAATTAAGTATGTAATGGCATACTTAAGAGTTAAATATGTAGAAAGAAACTCACTAAAGCCTGGGAAAATGTTTTTTTTTATTTCACTTACATTGTACCTCAATAGGAATGTTTGTTTCAAAAGTAGTACTAGGGTGTTGTACCGTGTTAGTCATTACGAATGTAGAGTAAAGCCAAGCAAAATGACACCTTTTATTGGCTAACTAAAAGGATTACAATATGCAAGCTTTCGAGGCAACTCGGGCCCCTTCTTCAGGCAGTTTGTGAACAGGTCTGATTACATCTTGCCTGAAAGCTTGCATATTGTAATCCTTTTAGTTAGCCAATAAAAGGTGTCATTCTGTTTCAAAAGTAAAAACAGTGAATTCCCAGAATTTAAGAGAGTAATATTTTCTTCTTTTCCCTTTTTTCACATGTAGCAATACACCGTTCTATATCCTACACAATAAGAAACAGCATTAGTGAAGGCATTATTAACAAATACCTTTTTTATAATTTGTATGCAGCAAAAAGCCTGCATGTACAGCAAAATGATGTGGCCTTACATGAGTGAATGTGGATATGTTCGTGAGAGTTGCCTTTAGATGGACAGGGAGTATTATTTTGCGTTGATTCTCACCTTGTGCCTAATGTGAATGAGAAATATTCTGATTTCCAAGGATACTGCTGGGGAGAAAATAGCTGAGATTCGAAACAGGTGAATGGAAAGATGGATGGAACTTTACAAGAAAGGTGGTGTGGCATAGACAACCTTCATAAATTATATAAGGCAAATTCAGAAGAAGTTGAACCAGCTGCAGGAAACCAGTCAAAAATGAAGAGACAATAAATTTTTGGGAGTAAGGTGTTTATATTAGTATGCTTTCATGTTTCAGTTCCATTCAGAAGAAATGAAAATGGCAATTTAGTACAGTATTCTCATGACTTTGAATTAATGTACATGCTGAAATGGAGGAATATTGCTGTTGATTTCTAGCATAAGCCCTAGAGCGCATTTCCCTCAAGACCGCATACTTGCTGCCTTGTAGGAGCAACCATCTGCAACCATCTCCCAGTGTTGACTGACAAGATGTCCAGATGCTGCTGCTGCTGCAAAAGTAAGACCAAGTTGTAGGGCAAGCAATTTCAGCAGAATCTAAGAATGGTTTACTGCCTTTATGTAAAAACTGTTAATTTTAATGTAATGCTTAGTTGATTACTCAATAGTAAAGTTTGTTATAATTTGGCATCCTGAAACTCTAACACTGTATAACACAAAGAAGTAGTACAGATTTTCAGAGAATGACAATTGTATGCATCGTATTCCATTTCCAAATGACACAGCAGCATAGTGGTGGGCACTGTTATCACACAGCTCCAGAGTCCTGTGTTTTGAGTTGCAATCTCAATCGCTGTCTGTATGAATTATGCAAATCCTCTCCATATCTGCTTGGTTTTCTATCTCCATTCTGCAGTCATCCACAAGAGGTTAATTAGTGATCTTAAGCTGACCTGATGTGTGTGAGTGTGCGCTTTGATGGACTGGCACCCCATTTACAAGTAGTTTCCCTGAAAAGTGAAAGTTGAATTGATAATAGAATGATGGAGTAATATTTCAGTTGTATAAAAACACGCAGAGTAACTGCATTTTATGAATCAGAGGTGATGTTAAGAATTGTGAAAAGTGTTTTGTCAGTTTAAAAGCTTTTGTGCTTTGCATAGTTGAAATGTTATTTTTAAATCTTGAGAATTTCATATTTTTAAAGTGTAATTTTAGAGCATTATTTTCATATAGCTATTTGAATTTTATTTCCTTGCTCTGTGGTGAACCACATTATGGGTACCTGGCATTTTGTGTTGTTCTTAGCATAAAAAATGTGCTCAGGCTCCAGGCAGGGTTGTTGTAGATATGCACACTGCAAAATCTTGTGTCCCTGGGGTGTTTAATGGGGAAGCTGGCTGATCACACAATTATGTGCAGGCACAGTTAGTACATCCAGATTCCTCATTTCATTAACACCACACCGACTGTAGTAAAGGCACCTTCTACCCACAATAGGATAAAAGGAGTCTGAGTAAGTTACAATGAAAAGTGGGAGAAAGACTGAAAGGCAAGGAGGAGGCATGGTGATCTGTGAAGAAGACCTGTGAGGAATAGTAGTGCTCCAGGGTATAGGTTGCTCTTTCTGAACATTGCATAAAAGTAAGAGCGGACAATTGCTTAGAGAGGTCCCACAGACACTGAGGAATGGATTGGGAGAAGGGACTAGGGCTCACAGGGTCCCCACAGATGCTGAGGGATGGTGGTTGAGATATGAGCCAGTGAGGTTTGACTGCAGTTGCTGGAAGGAATCTCCTTCTGCTGAGGAGACCATAGGGATGAACAGAGGGTAAGCAAACTTGGGTTTTGGGAGGGAACTGAGTTGGAATTTTAACCTCCATAGAGACTGTTTTTATCAGATTATTTATATATTTATGAAGAACCTGCACCACACTGTAATTTAGACACTGCCTTGTTGTTTACTGTTTGCAAATAAACTTAGGAAATAAAATGCACTGAGCACTTTTTAAACCTCTCCTGTCATTAAATGTCTTCATTGCACTTGTCCATCCTCGGTTCATGACAATCAATGACCTGGGTTCAAGAGGATTATTACAAAAATTGAGGTAACATTATAATTGATATAGTAAGTCTGCAACAGCTCTGCAATGGGCAGGCATTCAGTACTGCTTCTGTACCTGCTCTCAGTAATGCCAGAATGACACTCCAGCTCCCTACACCCCTGAACTGGATAGCCTTGTAAGAAAATGGAATGAAGCATTTAAGGCTTCACCTCACTGTGCCCATGAGAAGGAATCAGAAGGTTCAGGAAGGAGATGAACAGTTACTGTATACACAAACTTTTTTTTATTTCTGAATGATTCTGTACTCAAACACTAAACACTGGAAAACCAGGGAAAAAATGTCTAGTCAGATCAAGCTTTTTGATGTTAGTAGCTGTTAGGATTTTGCTCAGGTGTCCTCTGTGACTTTAGTTTTTGTTTCTTAAGTCTGTTTATTCTGTTTTTTTTATTATTATTATTTTGGGCCTATGCTGCTAAATATGTTTTGTTGCATTTTTTCCAAGGTGGCATAGCTCCTTGACACTTCAGGGGAGGGACCACCCTTAGGCCTATAAAAATACTGCTAGATCTCAACACTTTTTTTGAGGCATTAGCTAGCTCTGTATTGTGTTGTTAGGCTCTCTTTCCTTGGATACCATTTTTCCAAGATCTTGTTTTTGGTTATTTGTGTTTTATTGCTTTGCGCCCTCCTCCACCATAAACAATCGTTTATGGGACAGGAGCGAAAGCTTTAGATTCGTCAAAAATTTCAATCTCCGATTTTCAACAGATCTCGACATTTTAGGGTCCTCTGATACTGAAAACATTGATATCTTGTTGATGGGTGTGTGTCTGTGATCATATGTTCATGGTTAAATTTTCAAAAAGTTTTATACATAAGGCATTTGATGAGGCAGCCTTCACCCTAACTTCCCTTTCTTCAGCTACATATGCCAGTTTGTCTTGGGGCATTCCCAGATATTCTTAAGCCAGCCAAGTGGTACTAGGGTGTTGTACCGTGTTAGCTATTATGGCTATCTAAAAATATTATAATATGCAGGCTTTCAAGGCAACTCAGGCCCCTTTTTCAGGCAAGATGTAAGCCAGCCAAGAAATAAAAGCCTTCCAGCATGTTCTGGGTCTGCCACACGTTATCCACCTAGTGGGCCCAAACCACCTGAACTGGCTTCTCGTGATTTGGATGCTCTACCAAAATTGCAGACTTTTCCACCCTATCATGGAGTGTCAGCCCAGTAGCACTGTAATAAAACCTTTTTTTCCACAGGTCATAACCACAGATAATGACAGGGGTGTAAGATCAACAGGTAAACCAAGATCCTTGTCTTTAGATTCTGGTCCTGCTTTACCACTGTTTACTGGCACAGTGATTATGGACTGGCTACCAATGTTTCACTCCACTTATCAATCCTACAATGTCTACTTCCATCGCTTGTGAAAAGAAATCCAGTGATAACTTGAAATCCTCCACTAAGAGTAGCTGTAAAAGCCTGAAGAAAAAATGACACTCTTTTCAGAGTCCTCAAACTTTTCATGTTCTCATGATCCTCATCCCTGTCACTTCACACTTTGCAACTAATTGCTCTTTGCTAAGGCAAAGAGGACATCGTCATCTGCACATCCGAACAGAAAAAAAACAGTCTCAAAATTTAAATATTACTCCATTAAATGAAGTTATTTATGATCACTACTACACTATGTTTGATTTGTTTTACTCTTACCAATATAATTACAGATTAAAACAGGGACAGTGTAACATCAGATAGTTTGAGAAACTCAAGCATCGTTATGGAAAATTATGTAGTTCAGCTAATCTCTTAATATAATGTGACTTTCAAGGAGGCTTCGGATACAATAGCCCCCCTGAAAACAAATATGATTAAAAACATCGAAACTCCTCCTGGTTTAATGAGAATACTTGTACTCTTAAATTAGATTATTGAAAACAGCATAGGCAGAGAGCAGCAAAGCCTTAAGTCTTCATACTGCATGGACAGGTAGTGATTGAAAAGTATAAAAAGCTCACTTTTTGGCCTATTCTAACTACTATTCTAAATAAACAGAGTAAAACAGTAATAATCCTGTTTAGAACAGCAGCTAGTCTAAAAAAGGGTAAACTGCAAAACAAAATACCTACAGACACTTGCAATGCAGACTTTATTAACTTATTTAACGAGAAAATTAACAATATAATATCCCAGATTTCAGTATCACCTCGCAAACTAAATATTACATTGGTAATTCCGGTCTCACTTTGCACACACCATGTAATTTTAACATGATTTCAAAGAAGGAAGTCCATCCATCCATCCATTTTCCAACCCGCTGAATCTGAACATAGGATCACGGGGGTCTGCTGGAGCCAATCCCAGCCAACACAGGGCACAAGGCAGGAACCAATCCCGGGCAGGGTGCCAACCCACCGCAGAAGAAGGAAGTCAAAACTTTAATTTCTAAAATGAAACCTACCACCAATCCCTTAGCCTCAGTCCCAAGAAAACTTTTTCAAAAGTTCAATATCTGTTCAGGCAGCACCCATTTTTAGCATTATCAATAGTTCATTACTGAATGGCATAGTTCGTGGTGCACTAAAATTGTCAGTTATCAGACTATTACTTAAAAGGCCAGTATGTGACTACCATACACTTACTAATTATAGACACATTTCAAATTTACTCTTATTTTCTAATAAAAACTGACAAAGTATTCACCACACAGTTTCAGTCACCCTTTCTTTACACATCACAATTTATTTGAGAAATTCCAGTCTGGCTTTCCACACCAATCCATGTTGTAAATGACATTCTAATATCCTCTGATGAAGGAAATTCCACTATTATGTTGTTGAATTTAAGCACAGCATTTGACATCATTGACCATT
Source organism: Polypterus bichir lapradei (assembly GCA_026402145.1). NCBI lineage: Eukaryota > Metazoa > Chordata > Cladistia > Polypteriformes > Polypteridae > Polypterus > Polypterus bichir. The sequence goes on from JANRMT010062792.1 coordinate 36,266,699, forward strand.
GTATTATTTTACACAGGTGAGAAGAGGACATCAGGCTCTCATACACTTTGGTTGCCTTGTTTTGTTCTTATTTATCAGATTTATTTCAGCATGTACAGAAATGTGCTGGCAGTACTCCATCATTATACTTAGTAGTTACATACTTTGTCCCACAGGGCTCTTAACTGTTCACACTTTGCATGCTTTTTATTTATAAATATTCTTTGTTTGCCCTGTCTGTACAAGTTGACCTCTTCAATGAGGGGCTCTTGCAAGTTTGCGGAGACATTTATCTTACTTTTCCTGCTCACTCTGTTTAAGGCCTGTTAGACCTAGCCTGCAGTGATGATCTGGGACTGGCTGGATTGATGTAGGCATGCTCCCTAGTCTCTACCTTGCTTTACTTCAGAAGAAACTCCCACTCAGAACAAAAACGGTGGCTGTGTGAGAACTACAGAAACCACTTGGAATACAGAAAATCAGAATGCTAGTTGTTACAGAAAATGATGCAGACTGCAACAAAATTCTGTAACTTTTGAACTCAGCTGGAATTATCATTAGTTCTACTGAATCAGCACACAACTTGGGCATTAATCTTTGACACTGGAATGTTGTTTAAAACACAGTGTAAAAGGCGCTATATAGCGCCCGACCCGTCACAGACCACGCAGAGGCACGTGTACAAAACACACCGGCTTTATTGTTCTCCTTAAGCCGTGGGGCACGTCTTCCCCGTGTCCCACAGGCCCAACACAGTCCCAAGCACAAACACAAACTATAAACAAGCCTTTCCTGGCACCACCACTCCTCCCAGGCAACCTCGTCCTCTTCCTCCCGATTCTGGCCAAAAATGAAGGGAGGTTGGCCTGCTTTATAGCCCACCCGGAAGTGCTCCAGGTGCCTGACCAGCTGGTCTTAATTGCACCTCCGGGTGGGGCTGATAAATCGTCCCTTGTGGCGGCTGGCCCTCCGCAGCACCCCCTAGCGGCCACCCCATCTCCCAACCGGGCTGTGGTGGACTCCATGTCCCATGAAGCTACGGGGGAGACTGAGGAAGGACCCACGGCCAGGGAGACTGCCCCCAGGCGCCCCAGGGAAGGTATTGCACTGTCCATGGTGGCTCCCCCGGGACGTATGCAGCAGAGGTGTCCCGGCCGGGCATGGGACCCGGCTGTCCGTCACAACAGATATCCAAAACTTACTTTCCATCTTAAAATGATGGATGTTTTCTAAATATGCAGAACAATGAGAAACAAATTCATGCATTTATTCCTAATGGGATTGACTACTGCAATGCGTTATTCACCTTCTGTTCAAATTGTTCATTATGCAACTTTCACATTACTAGAATCATTACTAGAACTAGAAGGTACAACCACATAACTCTAGTTCTTATATCCTTACACTGCCTTCCAGTCATGAGTTCAAAATCTTCCTTGTCACATATAAAGCTTAAAGGATAAGTTCAGTGTTTTTCAAGTACAGTGGTGTGAAAAACTATTTGCCCCCTTCCTGATTTCTTATTCTTTTGCATGTTTGTCACACAAAATGTTTCTGATCATCAAACACATGTAACCATTAGTCAAATATAACACAAGTAAACGCAAAATGCAGTTTTTAAATGATGGTTTTTATTATTTAGGGAGAAACAAAATCCAAACCTACATGGCCCTGTGTGAAAAAGTAATTGCCGCCTTGTTAAAAAATAGCCTAACTGTGGTGTATCACACCTGAGTTCAATTTCCGTAGCCACCCCCAGGCCTGATTACTGCCACACCTGTTTCAATCAAGAAATCACTTAAATAGGAGCTGCCTGACACAGAGAAGTAGACCAAAAGCACCTCAAAAGCTAGACATCATGCCAAGATCCAAAGAAATTCAGGAACAAATGAGAACAGAAGTAACTGAGATCTATCAGTCTGGTAAAGGTTATAAAGCCATTTCTAAAGCTTTGGGACTCCAGCGAACCACAGTGAGAGCCATTATCCACAAATGGCAAAAACATGGAACAGTGGTGAACCTTCCCAGGAGTGGC
>JANRMT010062792.1:36268722-36288098 GCA_026402145.1 Polypterus bichir lapradei
CAGTTATTAGGTTCAGGGGGCAATTACTTTTTCACACAGGGCCATGTAGGTTTGGATTTTTTTTTCTCCCTAAATAATAAAAACCATCATTTAAAAACTGCATTTTGTGTTTACTTGTGTTATATTTGACTAATGGTTAAATGTGTTTGATGATCAGAAACATTTTGTGTGACAAACATGCAAAAGAATAAGAAATCAGGAAGGGGGCAAATAGTTTTTCACACCACTGTATATGTTATTTCTTCACAATCATGGTGTATGCTAATTTGAAAATAAAATTCTGTTATAAAGTGTAGCATTAAAAACACCTTATCTGTTCTCCAGAACTCTGTAAATGATGATAGCTGAAATTTTCATCCTTATCTGTTGCACATACTGCCACCTCAAATAACAAAGACAGCTTACTTCCAGCAGGGGAAAAAGCACACCACAGTCCCTGCAAAACAGGCAGTCTTCCTCAGTGGCCATTACTTCACATTTTCCACATGTGCACCACCAACCACCACTTGTTCATTGTACCTTCCAGTTGCATAGTTTTCTCTTTTTCTCTCTCCAATAGGCTATATGCACATGGTAGTGCGGACATACTTATGGTGAATTCTCAGCCATCTCAGTCACTTCCATTGTCTCTACTGCAGTTCTAATATTTGTTTAGTGGCAAGAATATCCGAGAAAAAGCAGTTTAAGTTTCAGCATACAGATAACTCTACAGTTGAACATTATTGTGTACCTTAATGTCATGCTTCCAGTAAGTATAACAAGGTACTTAGCTTTTATACATTTCCCTCCTATGCGGAAACCCAATCTAAATGGATCAGCACTATCTGGAGAGACAGCTTTAGGGCTATTCCCCATTACCTGAGTTTGTAGCCGGCATTAAAAAAAAAAAAAAGGATTTTCGCAAGCCGGGGTCTAAAACAGGGCGGTGCATTGTTTGAGTGGAACAACTTCTCCATTCCACTTTCAAGAATGGGGGTTTCAAAGAGAAGAAAGCAACCAACAGAGGATGACACTGGGTGAGAGGATGGATGATAAAATTCTTGTGGACCACAACTGCATTACTTAAAATCAAATCAAGACCCTTACAATGAAGCAGTGGTTTGGCATTTATTGTTTTGCAGGCTGCAAGAGAAACATTCACTTTTTTGCAAGGTAAGATGTTTAGCAGACTCATGATATTATGTATTGTAGCATCAGCACCAAGCATTACAATGGATGGATTCTCTGTTCCTTACATTGCTTTTTGAGGAGGTTTCTGTCCTTAAAAGAATTACTTACCTTTTGCTGCACAAGTTGGAAAAAGTGCATGTGACTGTGCAGAGTTGCTGTTTTTACAGGCGCTCCTATTATTGATGATGTAATGCCAGCACATTACAGTATTTTGGTGACCTATCCTTGGATGATTTAACTTGTTCAGCACCATTGCAGTATTAAGCTTACATACATATTAACCTGTGCCTGAATAAAGTTTAATGACTAATTATTGAGATTCTGTTTTTTTAATCTGTCTTATCTGATCACATATGTGTCTAATGTAAGTTCATAGTGGACACAAGTTTATAATACATCCAAATCTTACCTTCGTAATTATGAATGTAGCTTGAAACATATAGTTTGAAGCCACTCTCCTTTTACGATACTGAAATTTGCCTCAATGTTTGAATAATGTGACTTGCATCATTTACTATAAGTCTGGGCACGTCTAACATTTATACTTCACGCTCAGAACGCGTATGCGCCTGCAGCGTTCATTTGACGCGTCCTCTGAGCAGGTCCTCAGAAATTAAATCGACGTGTGTGCGAGTTGCAGTACCTGCAAAAAGTCGGGGGGCGCAGTGTGCTAAAAGTTGTAATATGACGCCAGAGTCTCTGGTTACTATCTACATGTGACAGAAAGCTGCTTATAAATATAAGCATTACAAAAATTATAAACTTTTACTAACCCTTTTCTATTCTGTTTTTTCATCTCGGTATCCTGTTGTGGCACTTGGTGCCACTGCTCTACTGTCAAGCGGTTTTCCTGTCCATTGAAAAGAAACCTGATAATACTGGCAGCCCTGGAATCAATGGATAGAAATATTCTCTTATCAGATTAGACTGCTTAGCTCTACTATAGAATGCTCAGGAGGGCGAGGGAAGCAAGGTCTTCAGGCCTCTGATTGTGTCTGACTCTATCTTTGACGTAAACTGTTGTGATAATGATGAGACACAGACATCATAAAGATTTGGGGTAGCCACCCCCAACTGATTCCACGGCTGCAAAATTGTTTGTAAATTGAACAGAGATGTTAACTGGTTTGAGCCCAAGACAGAACTGACTATGAGAAGGTAAGATGGCGGCTTTAAAAGCCATTGATGCTGGAACCGGAAGTGACATCTACAGAGGCGCCAGGACCGAAAGTGACATCTACAGAGGTGCTGGGACTCCCCGAGAATGGTCTGCAAGGAACTGAGAGAGACAGTCAGCGCACTCCACCACCCCATGGTCTGGTGTAGAATTACAATTACTCAAGCCCTTTAGCTGCCTCCTACTCACACGTGTGCGACACTGTGAAATGTTATTTTCCCCAGGGATTGTACAGGAGTGGTGACAAGAAACAGAACTGACAGAGTCCAACACCCACAGCGAATTAAATTTAACAACAAATATTCAGACACAGCTCTCACTGCGTTCATATATGAAATGAATTGCATAAAAGGGTAGCTTTGTTACCCTCATATTCCTGCAGCACTTCCCACATCATGTGCTGAGAAACACAGTCATATGCTTTTTCCAAATATTCAAAGCACATGTAGATTAGGTTATTACTCTATCACACACCCTCCAGCAACTGTGCCAAGGAAAACAGTTGGTCTGCTGTTCCACGAAAAAGACAGAATCCACATTGCTCCTGCTGCACCACGATATCCAAACCAACAATGTCCAGTGTTTACAGCATCTGTGGATGGATCTCATCCCCTCAACCTTACCACCATAGTGACTCTGGCATCAATGGTAGGACCCTCTAGTCCCCTCCCCCGTGGAAGTGTCCAGCATTGTCACTTCTGAATGGAGTGCATGTCCACTGGATTGAGGAGGTCCTCATAGTGTTGCTGCCACCACTTGACAGTTTCCCCAGAAGAGGTGAGCACCTCTCCATCCTTGCTTAATACATGAGGGCAATGTCATACCTATTCCTTCTGAGGCATGGAACAGTTTGCTGAAACACCCTCAATGCCATCCAATAGTCTCTCTCCATGGTCTCTCCAAACTCCTCCCATGCTTGAGTTTTTCCTTCTGTAAACCATTTTGCGGTTCTTATCATCCATTTGCATTGGCTCTTTTTGTGTGTGCAGACCAAAAAAAATGCTTACTAAGTTTAAGGACCAGGGGCCTCATTTATAACGCCGCACACTATAACATGGCGTAAGCACAAAAGCGGGAATGTGCGTACGCACAGAAAAATCCAGATGCAGGAATCTGTGCGTACGCAAACGTTCACGTTCTTCCGCTACATAAATCCCAATCAGAGTGAAAAGTAGCGCACGTGCACGCGCCTGCTGTGCCGCCCCAACTCCTCCCAGAATTACGCCTCTTTGAATATGTAAATCAATATTAATAGCCTTTAAGCTCAGCGTTCTGTGAAAAGACAATGGCAAAATCATGAGTAAAAATAGAACAATTTCAGTGAATACCAAGTGGAGGCAAGGAAAAACATACTATTTGTTGGTTTAAACAGTGGTATAAACAAGAAAAGGAAGCTGATCAAGTGACATAGCGTGTCGGAGAAACTCGAAAGCTCAAGTTCACAAAGTCTCACGGTGTCCGAAATAAAAAAGAAGTCGCATATCAAAGTCACCGTGAAAAGTCGAGTTGTAGCCCACCATCTGAGTGTCATATGAAAGCTTATTAGGGTACAGAGAAAAAAAAGGTACACGGTGGGGAAAAAGCATGAAATGTCAACTTTAATCTCGAAATTTCCATTTTAATCATGTAGTTTACTTTGTCATTAAAGTAGAACATCATAAACTTAATCTTAAAATCGTTTAATTTACTAGTTTCTCAAATCCCATCATAACTAAAGTAGTACGTTAAATGCTTTGTTTTGTATTTGATCTTCTATGTGCTCTATACGTGTGAATCACTACATGCTTCTTAAACCGGCTTTCTCTATCTCCAACAGGACAAAGAATCCATTACATTCATGATATTACAGCTCTCTGAATAACTAAAATACTGAGATGTATACATGATATAATTTTCATGATGATAGGAGTTAAAGCATGTTATTAAATATGGGAACATGGTGACGCAGTGATTGTGCGTGACGTTCGATAAAATAATTTATTGCAGCAGTACTGTCTCTTTCAAACGTACTAACCTCCAATTCCTGTCCTTCCTTTTCTTTTTTCAAATACCCAATCTCTATACAATCAGCTCTGTAATAGACGTTAAGCCATCTGTAAGCTTATAACGCTGATTCTTCAAAACTTTTAAGGAACATTGAAATATCTTCGTAGTATGTGTTTAATTATTCTATCCTTCACGCCAGTCCCAGTGAAGCACACAGTGCGAGGCAGGAACAATCTGTGAACGGAGCTCCAGATCCTTGCTAGCGTAGCGACACTGTGTCCTTTAATTATTAACAATATAGATTATTTAAATGAAGTTAAAGTTTTATCTGTATAATATAATAAACATATTTTGCTGCATTTCATCTTAAAAATGATATCGTCATCATATGTAAATACGCGCTTTATAAAGTGACTCAGGTTGTGCAATATTATAACTGTATCGCAAGTTTACAGTGAGGTGATTGTACTTATAAGTACAAACAGTTCTACAAGGAGCAGTTGATGGACTGATTGATTGCGTTTAGAGCTCTTGGGATGAAACTGTTTCTGAACCGCGAGGTCCGTACAGGAAAGGTTTTGAAGCGTGTGCTGTGTGAGAAGCAGTTCAAATAGGAAGCATGGCTTAGGCAGCATGTGCTTGACGCTGTATACTGATAATTCTCTTTCTGATCAGCTGCTCCGAGTGGTGCAGTGAGAGTAATATGGAAAAAGATGATCCGCTGTGGCAACCTCTAACGGGAGCAGCTGAAAGAAGAAGAAGAAAGTGCAGTGAGAGTAACAATGCTAAAGCAGCTATGGTATTTGGAATAGTTTGACCATTCTGTGGACCATTATATTGTTATAGGTTAATTACAATCAGATGCATTAAACTAATAAACAATATGTGGTTAATTTCAGTGTATCTATAAAGCCGCGTCAGAGAGGTGGATCTGAAAAAGAAAGATGAACCATACAGGAACAGTAGCATTGCCTTGACACTGGGTGCTGCCAGTCTGCAAAACCGAGTGGAGAACTTGCGTACGACAGGGTATGAGGTACCGTGGAAATGTGCGTGGCTTTACACCAAGTTTAGGTTTTATACATCTTGATTTGAATGATAGAAACATTGGTATGCAACATTTCTGTGCGCATGCACCACTTATATATGAGGTCAACTTTATGCTATTGTGGCCTACTTCAATTTTTAAGCAAGACTGAAGAACAGCCACACAAATACATTACAAAAAAACAAGATCAGCTGTCCTGATAATCAACAGTCTAAAAATAGTTAATGGCATAATCTTTTAGATTCTTCTAAACATATATGTTTATGACTACCATGAAGTGCCTCAAAAATCAGAAATAAATTTATTTTCAATCTGTTCAAAACTATTATTACCATATTAAATACTATATTTAATTTTAAAATATATTTCAGCTTCTATAAGTTTCAATTAACTATAGTGTAGTATCAGACATTTTTAAAATTTGATCAAATTAAAATTTATTCACAAATATGAAGTTGCCTTTATATAAGGTCAATTTTAGATTTTCTAGACCTAGGGTAACAATTGCCAATCAAACATGAACAATATAATTTCAGATGTGCTGTTTACATAAATCTTTCAAGTGATTCTGAATTGGAGGAACAAACCTCATCAGGAGATGGGTTACAGACTAATGATTCTTTGATTCTATCATCCAAATACCTAAAGGTATTATTCTATTCAAAAGTCATACTTGTGGGTGACAGAAACAACATAAATCTGGAACAGTAAATGATTAATGTCACAGGCTTAAAATAAAATAAACTTGCTTTGAATAATAAAAAGTGTAGTAGACTACTTGATATATGTTCCATATTTGTGTTTTTCCAAGTAGATTGTTTTATGTTAAAGACAGTGATATTTGTCAAAAGCCTTGTGAGTCCATGGATCCGTCCTTTTGGGTGTAAGCAATGCAGGCAACCAGCAGCAGAGTGACAGTATGAGCCATGTTTTTGTAAGACACATTAGATCATTTATTTCAGGAAAGCCAATGTTTGCATGTCCCACAATACCTGACCCTTCACTGTTTATTCAGGTTTGTCTTTCCATACAAATTTTTAGCAGGATAAATCCTGATATGGTTCCAAGAATATAACAATATATTATTTTAAAGGAGATTCCTGGATGAGATGGAACAAGAAACTTATAATTCAGAACTACAAGAACCACCACCACTGGGACATATTGAAGATGACACTGGCTAACTCTAATTGCCTTTCAACATCATCTTAAACCCATTTATCAAATAATTCAGACTGAAAGAAAATGGGGATAAAATTTCCAATATATAGGCATACCTAAAAATGTACATTTGCACCAGGCAAACTTTGCCCCAATTATGTGGCTGGGAGCAGCTTTTAAATCAAGCTTGAGAGAATTTGGCAAACAGTACCTGGCTCACATTCATTTCCCCCAACACTTTTCTCTAAGTGCATTACCTCAACCGATAAAGTTGTTGCCTACGTATCTGTATTGTTAGAAAGAGGAAATGTCAGAATTTAAAGCCGTCTCTTGTTTCCATGTTTGTGTGAGCAAACCTGTTCCGTGGTGCCTCTACCACTCCTCTTAATCCTCAGGCCCCCTTTTGCCGCCACATACACATAGCACCACCAAACAGAGAGGCACTGCTGTGACAACGACAGGTATGCTTTTATTTATTTCTGTTTCATGCATAGCAGTATGCCATCATCTTTATATTGATTAATGACCTTTATATTGTCTCATAGCATAACAGTACCTTAAGACAAACTTTCTTGGCTCTTACTTCTTGCTTACACTTTAAGCCTTCCATAGGCGTTTGTGGCCTCACTTCAAAATGCCAACTTTCCATTTTTATTTAAAAACCCTGCTTAACTACAAAAATGAATTTATAATTTCAGCATTTAGTCTAATGTGACTACTCAATGCCTTTTGTATTACTTTTGAAATAATTATATAAAGCATGGATTTCTGTTACTGGTGGGCTATAAAGGCTGCAGGTTTTCATTCCAGTCACTTTCTTAAATAATTTCCAATTACTGCTGCTAAGGGGACACATAAAATAAGCAAGATAACAGTGACCGGTTGTCTTCCGATTCTAAATTTGTTTTTCAGAGAAAACCTGAAGCCACCATAGTCCTTTGGGAACTGAGTATGAAACCCCTGCTTAGTGCCAAGGAGTGCACTCACTCTGATAGAGCAGGCTTTTCTGATATTGTTTATTTTGTGCATGTTTTTTATGAGAATATCGTCTAAATGTTTTTGACAGGTAGCTGTACACTACTTACTGTTAACTGGCAGCTCTATATGGAAAAAATCATTTTTAGATTTTGACATTTAAAATAAAGGCAACAGCTTTAGCAAACCCTGACCTCAAATTGTGTCATTCTTGGCAGTTTCTTAATTAATAGCCAGTTACTGCTTTTTAATTAAAAAAAAGAAGTAACTGGCTCTTAATTAAAAAAGCGCCAAGAACGACAGGGTTTGAGGTTTATGACCCCCTAATTTTAAAAAACATCAATCTGCATGTGTTGTGTACATAGAAGGATGTCCATTCATGTGAAGTTTATTTTTTTAAAATTATACAAATTATTTTAAATAAACTACATCTCTTTCTACACAATTGCCTTTTTTCCCTTGCACTATAACTTATAACAGTAACCAGCTTCATAAATGTTTGCTTGAAAACAAAATGGCAGTTAATTAAGAAGCAAAGAAAGAAATATATCTGCTTAATAATAATACATAAAATGTAAAGAATCTGTTGACAGGGATTCCCCAAAATCACCCATCCAGTTGTCTTACAGCAGTTCAAATCATTCTTTTAATTTTTCAGTTTGGACTCTCATCATGCTAAACAGAAAATAACATTCTCAAAGATAATCTAGTTCAAGTCGCAGTGCGGGGTGAGTCTATTCCAGCAGCACTGGACAAAAGGCAGAACTCAACCCCAGACAGGTCTCCAGATTATCACAGACCCCACGCTCAATTTATTTTTTATTTGACTAATGGGGACAGGAAGAGAAAACCCATGAAAATACGGAAACACGCACATTTTCAAACACAGGACTTGAACCCAGGTACTATTGCAGCAGCACTGACTAATGTGGTGCTGTGCTACTCTCAATCACAAAATATCGATAATGTGTTTTCATTGTGTTATTTACTGCACAGCGTAATTGCTAGGGCCAAAGTAACTCTTAAAGTGTGTACATGGAAGCATTCTTTGTGAATTAATGTAACACTGTAAGAGTTTCCTTAACACTAACAATTATTCTGCATGTAATTGTGTTTGATCTGTGTATTTACTTTAACTTTGTTCATTTCTATTGAACTTGTTTTCTAGCTGTATACTGCAGATATTCTTTTATTATTGTTGTATAGCTGAGTAACCCCTTTACTGAAGGCAACTTACAAGATGAGTATTCACTACAGTTGATACACACTTTTTGCAGTGGGAGCACAGGCAGAATAAGTGATTAGCTCTGGTCCACACAGTCAGGAATTTTGCCTTCAACCTTGTGTTTTGAAGTCCAGTACCTTAGCCATTACACCTCATTGTCAGCTTAGTATATCACCAGTCCTGCAAAGTCACTATTGCTGCCTCTCCTTTGGGAGAATGGGTTCAAATTCTAGCACAGAAACTGTCTAATTGGAATTTGCACATCCTCTCTTGTGTTCACAGTGCTTAAGTTTTGCTCATACATATAAAAAATGTAGTATGTTTAATTACACATCCATTTATCATACTTGCAGGGACAACTTGGTGCTGGTGACGGGATTGGCAGTCCAAAAAACAAAAATAAAAAATACCTCACACTGTTCAGTGTGGTACTGAGCTGCCACCTGTAAAGCATGCACCCAACCTCCTCCTCCTCGTCATTCATGATCAAATTCACTTAAATCTAATTCAGAGTGAGGGTTTGTACAAGCAACAACCCCAAGCATAGTGCCAGTCTATAACTGGTGGTACTGATATGCAAGCACCTACTTTCACATGGTTTTGGCGCACGTTAAGGATTTGTAGAAGGATTCAGTGTGCGTCAGTGTCCACAATCCACAGCTGGCCATGTCTTGTACCACATACTGCTCTATCTAGCAGGGGGTTCTTTTTTAATTGCGGCATGTTACATAACCCGAAACTATACAGATATAATATAAAAAGGTGATACCCCTCCCTTAGTCATATGGCGGTAAGAAATCACATAGGAGAAAAAACATGCTTTCTTTAATGACAATTTACGCAGCATAACAGATGAAGGAAGCAATGACAAGATTATTATCAAAGTGGGAGCTCAATGTATACAGTCTGCCATTTTTGTCACTGCGCTGGAAGGATTTTCAGGATCGGATGACATTATCTCCCATCCATCCGTCAGCTTCAAAGGTGTGCCGGGCAATGTTCCAAGGTTTTATACCCTTTCTCCATGTGCAGGACCCCACAAACAAGGATAAGAAGATCCAATGTCATGCTGAGTCTGTCACACAGAAATAGTACAATGCCCATTTTCATAGTTGTTCCTTTCTTGTCTTCAAATGCTTGCATAGCAGTTCTAAATGATGAGCCCCAGTGTGTTAAATCTGGCCTTGTGTTAGCTGTACATGTGAGAAGAAAAGAAAAGCAGATTTAAAATATTTACACAGAGTATAGTGACATAAATCTTGTGTGATTTTGGGCTATACAAAAATAAATTGTATTGTATCGTATATTAAACTTATATTCTAATTACAACTTCTAGAAGAGGAAAAAAAAGTATGGATAAAGATGGATATTTTCAGCTCTCCATAGTCTTCAGCTTGCTTAGAAGATGGATGAATATTTAAAATCTGTTATGAATAATTGCATTTCTAATATATGATATTGTACTTTTTTATATTGTTCAGCATGTATATTGATGAAAAAGACAAAGGTTATTCATATTCTATAAAGAAAAGAAGATAACAGATACACCACTTTGTCTTCAGGGCCTTCACAGGATGTGTAAAAGTGGGTTCCACAATCAAAATTTTACTTTTTACCTTATTTTCTTTTCAGCATAGAAATAACCTTTACCTTTTTTTTCTTCCTGTTTGTGGATTCATGCATTAACTCCAGTCTCATTTTATACGAAGGAATGAATGGGTTTTCTCTTATATTCTAAATTGTTTATGTTTTTAAAGTGTTAATCACATTGGGTGATATGGTACAGAATATGTGCTACCATTAAGAATTTCTTATCTGTTCTGTAAGTTCAGTTAAAGGCATTATAAAATCTGTTAGAATTAACACTTGTAACCCCCTAAATCCATCAAAGCTAATGTCAAGAAGTACAGCTTTAGTGAAAGAGCAGGTGTATATATTGTCATTACATCCATTACATAGAAGGAATTCACTTTTTTTCCTTTTAAATGAGTCAGGCTTTTTGCCAATCTCGTTACTCAGGCTAAATATCCTCTTTCAGCTCTCACACAATCAGAAGCTTTGAACTTGAAATGGTTGGAGCAAATTTCGACCTTCTTAAAAGATATAAACCCAGATTGGAATTGTTTTGAGATTGCAGCAAAGCATTATATTTCACTTTAAGCAGGGCCATTTAATTTTTAAAAGACAGTTAACTTCTGATGCTCACACAACTGATGTGACTAACACATAGATAACATTTTAATATGCATCTTTTTATGGTTATCTGTGCATTAGACCTGAGGAGACGAAGAAGATGACCTTCAATTTTACAGACAAATATGTGAAAACTTTTGTTAGAAGACAGAAGAAGCCAAAACAGAAATCTCAGCAGAAAAACAATTTACATGCATAAAAAGCTTTAATCAACAAAATACAGCAATGATATATATTACATTTTTTCTTTAAGAATGCATTAGCTGTTCTTTTCCTACTGGCTTTTAAGCAGGAAAAATTCTTGAGTGGAGTGATACAAGTATCTTCAAATGCAGGCATTAATACAATAAATCACAGTCTGTATATCGGTGTCTGATGGAATCTGGAAATATTTTCCACAGTCACAGTCCAACATACAGTACCTTAAGAGTCCAAAGCATCACCAGTCTAGTCTGAATGCACTCAAGGAAACAGCCTGGAAAGCTACTGTACATTTATGAGAATAACTAGCTCAAGAAGAACCTCAATTTTGGATAAACTGAATTCAAGCAGGAGACAGCAAGGTAGTAGGCAAAGAAAACTAGAGGAACTTGCACAGGTGTGCTTTAATGAGACACATGTGCACTGTACAAATTGGCATCGGAGGAGACTGCAAAACAGATAGGTAAAGGCAGGCGAGTCATGGTCAGATGTAAAATAAAGGGTAAGAATTACATAATGTAAACAGAGATCAAACGCAGATTTAGAGATATCCCACTCTTTTCTTATGAGTCTCGACTCAAATACCTCAGGGGTGCTGGGTAGACATAGGAAACTTTTGTCAGTTCCAGAAAAAATGAGAAAACTCACACTTGGTTATTAGAGGGATAGATAGAGCAGAAGCATTCAGTCTATCTCGTCTCCTTCATACACTGCTTGACATTTGCTTGAGCTGGTGGTGGCTCCAGTTGTGATTGTATATACTGTACAGTTGCAAACCATATGATTAAAGGTGAACTTCTAATGCTACAGTTTCAAAGGGCAAAATGAAAAGCGTATGGTGAGAAACTGGCAAGGTAGGCTATTCTCCCCACCCAGGGGTCAGTTTAAGTAAGTCTGAAGAAAGTTAAATGCCCAGTTCAAACAGTCATCTCAGACAGAGGGACAAAGTTTTTTTTTTTTTTTTTTGCTTGCTGTGGGCTTACTAGACACTTACTACACCAAAGTAGCTTGTAATTAGCACTAAACTTGATGTATTAAAGTATTTGTAAAGATAAGCCAAAATTGTTCAGGATATTTGGAAAATGAACGTGAACTACACACAGCAAGGAAAATATCAACCCATTCATTTTCTGTACCTGCTTATTTAATTTCAGGGTTGTGAGTCAAGATATTATCCCAGCAGCATCAGGTACAAAGTAGGAACTAATCCAGCAGGGTAAGCCAGTCCATTGCATGGCAGACTGAGATCCACACCCAGCTACACAGAGTCAATCTGTTGTCATATATTAACACAAGACACCCATCCTTATTATAGGTTGCATAAAAGAAAGTACGGTTTTCTATTTCTACATAATGCCGTATTATTATTCTGAAATCCCATTTATGGATAGGATTTCAGTGTAAATGCTTTGCTCATATTCAATTAAAATTAATAGACGTGATGTGAAATGGAGTTTGATCTAAGCATGTGAGTGAGGAGAATGGTTCTATTAATAGATAATTTCAGTTCATCTACACACAGATTAAACCCTTGTATATTATGACATGTGTACAATAGAACATTTAGAAAGGAGTGTATCAATGAGCTTCACACTTGCATAGACTATAATGAATAGAGGAGTAGACTGAGTTCAATTGTAAAAGGTCAGTGGAAAAGATTAACCATTTTAAAAACTATAAACCTGATACAGTTTCTACAAACAGCTTGCTGTGCAAAATCCCACTTTTTAAATCATTCACATAACTACAGAAAATCTAAAGAAAACATTCATGCCACCACAATCTTTACCTAATTACCTACCTTACTGTACCTAATTTTCTGTGCTTATCAACCTTAAGGCTATACTTTTATGTTTGTCTACTTGCAATAACTAATATTTTTGGCTAATTACAGCTTCTACTGCAGAATCCAAAAGAACCAAATGAATACTCATGCTGTGTTTGTGTATGCATGCATTTCTCTGAAAAAATGTCTCTAAAGAGCCATCATAAGAAGATATACACTGTCGTATTTTACTTTTTCTCAGGTGAGTTGTGATGCTTTTTTGTCATTAATAATCATCCATTCATTCATTTTCTCTTATGTGGAATCAGAGTCAGGAATGTGTCTTTGTTTTGCTATTTTATGTTTTCCATTTGTGTGAATTTTGTACTTTTCTCCAATTCCCTTGTTTATTCATTATTTATATTCTTTGCCTTGCTTGTTATTTTGTTCTGGGGGCCTTATGTTTGGAATTATAGCTACTTAGGAAATGTTCTGTTATTTTCCTTTGTCTTTACTAAAATATATTTAGTAAATATTGCTTTCTTTCTTTGATGGTGGGATCTTACTATTCCCCTTTCTCTCAGAGACAGGCAGAAAATAACTAAAGTTTCAGGCTGAAATCTATTTGTAGATTTACAGGTCTTTCTGAAGGTGAATGCATTTTTGAATTTATGGGAACTGAAATCAAATCAACAGGAATCACTCCATCTTTATGTACAATGCAGGAAGCAATTTTAGAATGGGATACTAGTCTCTGCAAGATTTATGTGCACAACCATTGTCACTTATACTGGGTGTTATCATCTAACAACGGAAATGTTTTGTGAATGGGAAATACATACAAATTCTATACAGACAAACTAAGAGAACACTTAACCTCCACTCTGCTTATCCTGTTGATAAAACCAGAAGACAGATATAATCCCTCCACTGGAAATGCTTGGTATTCTTCCTAAAATACTATAGGTGGTCCTAGATATCCTAAATGTGCATCTAAAGTATCTCAAATGATTTCTCAAGATCCGGACAAGCAGCCCTGTGCTCATGTGAAGATGTGACTAATCTAATGAAAGATGGGGTTATACAGTAAATTGAAAGGGTAAACTGAAAGCTTCATCATAACACTCTTCACCACCATAATCCATTACAACAATTTCTTGACCAAGCTCATGATCACTTATACCGTCAGTCATTACTAGTGTTGATCCTCAAAATTCATCAGTGTTTTTCTCAGTATTTTTCTAGAAATTGGCCTTAGATTTAGCAGCCATGTTTAACCTTTTACGAAGGCCTATTATAAGATTGTTGCCATCATGTCCTGAGCAGTACTCCAGCCTAATTTCCACCTTGCATGTATTAAAAAATATTTTCATTTGAGAGGAACATTAGCTCAGTGTTTCTCAACCACTCAACCAAATTTTGTGGTTGATCACCTTAGTGACAGACAGTGCCACACAATATGCTTCCCAGTTTCTAATTGAGCTTGTTTCACGGACCGGGACCCCTCCCCTACTCTTCCAATGGCACTCATTTCACCAAGGGAGATCTTCGCATCTGCCACTCTACTGATCACACTTGTTTCACCAAGGAGGTGGTTTGCATTGGCTACTAGTGGGTCATCAAAAGGCAAAATTGGGTCACAAGACCAAAAAGGTTAAGAAACACTGCATTAGCTGACCATATTGAGATTATTATGAATACTGCAACCAGATATTTAATGCAGCACTGCATGGCTAATTTGCATGCATAATTAGCCACGTGCCTAGCTATGATCTCAAAACAAGCTTTAAAGCCAGCCTATTCAAATTGCAGCACACAGACCACGTGTGGCCCAGAAGCAACTTCAGAGTGGCCCAGCCCATGTTCCTGCCAAAAACACAGAGAAAATATGAGAAAAGAACATTTCACAAGCCTTTAGCAATCCCTAAATAAATTCCTACATTAGTACAGACCATGAATGCAATGCTCAGCGTAGCCTAGCATCATTCGACCCACATTGAAAGCCTTTTTTTGTGTGTCTGGAAGAAGTGGTAGTAGTCTATGATACTGTGATGACTAAGACACACAGGAGATACTTCTCTGAATGAATCTTAAAAATGCAGACTGACTTTTTATTTGGTGTGCTGTGCTTTAAAAGGTGCCATACTGCTCCTTGTGTGGGTCACTGGGACACCTCTAAAACAAATTAAAAAAAAAAACGTCCTTCCTCTTTTCTGCCTCTTCCCGCTCTTTTACCATTTGCTCCCCTCTCACCCTGACTGTCACGCAGCTCTCTCTCGAGAAGTGTGCTGAGCCCTCATAAAGTGCTTTCCCCCAAGACATCATCCACTATAGCCCATGCAGTAGTAAGACACATCTCAATATCAACATAATGTGGGATGTGTAACAAAGCCATGCCTAATTACACATGTGGCGATTTAAAACGAACTTATGTTCCCTCAGTGTGCAGTAGACTTCCTATTCATATGTGTTAGTTACTGTTATCACTTGTTATGTCTTTGTGCACTGATAGCTTTGATAGTATTGATAGTTCTTTTTAATTCTTTTACATGCACATTGTGATGTGCCTGGATCATATATGACCAAAATATTTATTTTTTTACTTCAAAAATGGAAAAAAGTGTTGCTACTACCTCAGATTCTGTTCAGTTATAGCTTTTTATTGTTTTTTATGCAATTTTTGATGTGCCTGTGTCAGATGTGACCAGATTTAAAAAGGAAACAATGAATACACATTGCTTGTTTTTCAGTATATTCACTTGTGTTGGGTTTAAAATGTGTTATCTGCTGTTTACTGGCCTCTTAAAATGTCTGGCCCAGATAAATGTCTTGGTTTGAAAATCTGGCCCAACTGAATTTGTAATTGAATAGTCCTGCCTTAAAGGATGTCTCACCCTCCTGCTTCTTGTGTCAGAATGAAACCCCATTAAATAATAATGACAAAAAAATTATTAATATTTACAAGGCGTTTCTTCCTCCTTGATGGAAGGAAAAAGTGCAAAGCATCTACAGAGATACATGGAAAACTGTGGCCAGTGCCACAACTTCAAACAATGGAAATAGGCCAGTCCAATGTGGCTGCTTCAAGGCATGGCCAACATGTGTTCCAAGATTGGAACTCTGAGATCACAATGCTCTTTATTTTACTAACTTGTTGCTAGCTTCTGGCCATTTGTTGTATTTTGTTTGTGGTATTTGTTCCATCCGAGTCTTTTGTTGTTTGAGGCACAGTGGCACAGTAGTTAGCACAGTTGCGTCACAGCTCAGATCACATTTTTGGACACAATAATCAGTCTAACATAGGTGGCAGATGGTTCCCTAACCCTCAGGGACATTTAAAAAACCATATTACCATTATAATATGCTCAAAACTAATTAATTTTCTCCTTCTCCACTGATTTCAATGTAGTTCCAGAACATTTCCATGATTTTGCTGAACTCATGGTGAACCAAACTGCGTGGAGTTCACTCGTCACTACTCATTACCACCTCTCACCTAGAACAAAAAGATATTAATCTCTCGTTAAAGAAACATGACCTCAAATTTGGCATTGCAAATTTTAATTCCAAATACATTATGCTCAGCTGCATGCCACACCAATGTACAGTCATGACTTGGTTAACAATGTCCTGACTAATGACAACTCAACTTAACAATGGTGCCTCCATAAAGATACAATATATGTAATTGAACAACAGAGAAACACAATCGTAAGTGTCTAATTTCAGAATATTGTTATTAATGTATTATTATTATTGTCATTAATGTATTTCAATAAGTAATATTAATTTATGTGATGTAGATATACAGTATATTAGGTTATATTAGCTAATATTAGGTTAGGTTACTGGAGGTTACGTTAGCTTAGAGTAGGTTACACCAGGTCAGGTGTATACTTGACTTATTATCAGCAAAAAGGACATGAAGGCATGTCTCTGCGTGTTGCTGGTACACGGTTAGGTTTTTGCCATGCACTTCGCACTATGCACAGATTGCAGAACTGCAGACATGGCATCTTGCATTCAAAATCAGCACAGCGAAAATGACATCAGATGCAGGAGCATGCCCACATACTTGATGTATCAAACGATAAAATCGACACACTGGTCAGACAAATATGCCACCATTAAGTGAGAAATTAATGTACATTGGATTGACAGACAGATGAAGCCAAAAAGACAACATTATTTATGAATAACAAAAAAAAATCATCATTGAAAATAAAGTAAAAATAATAAAAAGGTCAGAGAGAGGTGAAACTCCATCATTCATTGGCAGAGCACTTGGTTACAGTCGGTCAACAATAGCATTTATTAAAATAATGGACCTGTTCCAACTTATATACAAATTCAACTTAAGTACAAACCTACAGTCCCTATCTTGTACGTAACCCGGGAACTGCCTGCATAGGAATTGAAAAAGAGGCAGCAGCCCTCTAGAATATCCCCAGTTGAAAACAGTCTAGGCAATGTCCTTCTGGCACTTCTTGAGTCACAAAAAGTTTTGCCAGAATAACATGCACCTTCCATAAGTTACTTTAGAGTATACCATCATAAGCTTTATTTCAACAAATCCAAAAGCATATTTAGACAGTATTGGTGTCCCCCAAGAATGGTTTGTTTACTGTTGTTGTGCCAGACAGGATCTTAACATTGCTCCTCCTGGATAAGAGTATCATCTATCAGGTGGACTCTCCATTCCAATACCATACCATAGACTTTCCCAGTGAGGTGGAACTGTAACTAGAACACACCCTCTTGTCACCTTGGACACCAGCTTCCAAGTCTGGCAGTCCCAAGGAATCTTTCTCTCCTTACATACAGCACAGAAGAGGCAGGTTACAGATTTACTGGTTTATTTCAGGCAAGAAAGACAGAGACTTATGGGTAAAGTACTTATACCGAGTAATCTCAGCACATATGAGTGGATAGTGGTGATGTGTTTTATGTTGATTCTGCTCCAGTCTCATACACTGCTTAGGTTTTTCCTCTGCAGATTTTTTTATTAAATGCAGCAATCTCAACTACAGAGACAGACTCAACCCCAAACAATAATGAATATCTTAAAGTGCTCCTTCCCCCTAACAACAATAGCCCCAACATTTAACATTCTCCATTCTTTGATGAGACAAGCCTTCTCAATTTTCACTTTCTGAGTCATTGCATGGTTTGTCACAACCTCTTTGAGGGCTTCTGGAAGTTTGAAGGCCTCTTTCATTGACTTGATAACTTCCATTACTGCTTATGTCCACCAAACCTTACTATCACAATACAATACAATTTATTTTTGTATAGCCAAAATCATGCAAGAAATGCCACAATGGGCTTTAACAGGCCCTGCCTCTTGACAGCCCCCCAGCCTTGACTCTCTAAAAAGACAAGGAAAAACTCCCAAAAAACCCTTGCAGGGAAAAAAATGGAAGAAACCTTGGGAAAGGCGGTTCAAAGAGAGACCCCTTTCCAGGTAGGTTGGGCATGCAGTGGGTGTCAAAAAGAAGGGGGTCAATCTATACTAATAAAAGGCAAAGCCCTCACTGACTCACTCACTCACTCACTCACTCATTCACTCACTCACTCACTCACTCACTCACTGACTCATCACTAATTCTCCAACTTCCCGTGTGGGTGGAAGGCTGAAATTTGGCAGGCTCATTCCTTACAGCTTCCTTACAAAAGTTGGGCAGGTTTCATTTTGAAATTCTACGCGTAATGGTCATAACTGGAAGCTGTTTTTCTCCATTTACTGTAATGGAGATGAGCTTGAACGCCGTGGAGGCGGAGTTTGACATCATCACGCCTCCCACGTAATCACGCAGTACATAGGAAACCAGGAAGACCTCCAAAAAGCTCTGAAGAAAACATGCATTATATAATTGAGAAGGCAGCGAAACAATAAGAAGCGAGCGAGTGACATATACAACCATATTCATGAGTTCTGCTACTTCGAAAACAAAGCACGATGTAAACCTAAACTTTAAATTAAGTTCATAGACAGGCTGCCGCTGGCGTTTGTAATTTAGTGCCTGCCCATATAAGGCCGTCCGTCAGCGGCAATCCAATAGCAAACTGCCACTAAATATTCACGGGTGAAGGACTGTGCTTATGCAGAGGAAGATGAGATGGTCAGGGTGGTGTTTGGCACAAACTCAGCGAAACTGCGAGAGAAAGTTTTAAGTGCCGGGACTTAGGTAACATTAGATACAGCCATGGACATAGCACGACATGGCACCAGCACAGCTGGGAAACTTCGATGCATGTACACCGAGCGGCTCACGTGAACTGACGCAGTGCACAGACCAAAAGCAACAGTTCCAAAGAGCGCTGAACAAAAACCGAATTACACCATTGAAAAGGCAGCAAAAAATATGAAGCATCTGATACATACAAGCATATTCATAAATGCAGCTACTGCGGAAACAAAGCACACGGTGGAAAAAGTCAATGTCCCGCTAAAGGAAGACAGTGTAAAAAAAAA